>CM077081.1:35259397-35859397 GCA_039513925.1 Platanthera zijinensis | reverse complement strand
CTGGTATTTGCAAGCACTGAATTCATCACCTCCCTGTGGAGACGATTCATACTCACTTTTTATTACTTGACACGACATGTGCACTTGCGTTTAAATACGTAGACCATTTTGGGCGTATCAGGTATCGCATCCGGAATGTGGACGGCGAGACCCTAAGTCTCACCTGGAGTGGTGACGACTTGAAACATTTTTTCCCCTGAGTCATGTAAATGTCGTTTCAGTTTCTAATAAAGCTTCTGTTGATGAACTTGTGCCCTGACGATGATGGGAGCAAATGCGAGCCTGCCTTAGCCCCCGAGCAGATCCTGCTGCCAGGCTCCCACCAAGCTGGCAGACCTGGATGTCCATCGGAGGAGTCTGCCTTAGACCCCGAGCATATCCCGCTGCCAGGCTCTCATCAAGTTGGCAGGGCTGGATGTCACTCGGAGGAGTCTGCCTTAGACCCCGAGCAGATCCCGCTGCCAGGCTCCCATCAAGCTGGCAGGGCTGGAAGTCACTCGGAGGAGTCTGCCTTAGACCCCAAGCAAATCCCGTTGTCAGGCTCCCATCAAGCTGATAGGGCTGAAAGTCACTCAGAGGAGTCTGCCTCAGACCCCGAGCATATCCCGCTTCCAGGCTCCCACGAAGCTGGCAGGGCTGGATGTCACTCGGAGGGGTCTGCCTTAGACCCCGAGTAGATCCCGCTGCCAGGCTCCCATCAAGCTGGCAGGGCTGGATGTCACTCAGAGGAATCTGCCTTAGACCCCGAGCAGATATCGCTGCCAGGCTCCCATCAAGCTGGCATGGCTGGAAGTCACTCAGAGGAGTCTGCCTTAGACCCCGAGCAGATCCCGCTGTCAGGCTCCCATCAAGCTGGTAGGGCTGGATATCACTCAGAGGGGTCTGCCTTAGACCCCGAGCAGATCCCGCTGCCAGGCTCCCATCAAGCTGGCAGGGCTGGATGTCACTCGGAGGAATCTGCCTTAGACCTCGAGCAGATCCCGCTGTCAGGCTCCCATCAAGCTGGCAGGGCTAGAAGTCACTCAGAGGAGTCTGCCTTAGACCCCGAGCAGATCCCGCTATCAGGCTCCCATCAAGCTGATAGGGCTGGGAGTCACTCTGAGGAGTCTGCCTTAGACCCCGAGCAGATCCCATTGCCAGGCTCCCACCAAGATGGTAGGGCTGGATGTCACTCAGAGGAGTCTACCTTAGACTCTGAGAAGATCCCACTGTCAGGCTCCCATCAAGCTGACATGGCTAGATGTCACTCGGAGGAGTCTGCCTTAGACCCCGAGCAGATCCTGCTGTCAGGCTCCCACCAAGCTGGCAGGGCTAGATGTCACTCGGAGGAGTCTGCCTCAGACCCCGAGCAGATCCCGCTGCCAGGCTCCCATCAAGGTGGCAGGGCTGAAAGTCACTCGGAGGAGTCTGCCTTAGACCCCGAGCAGATCCCACTGTCAGGATCCCATCAAGCTGACAGGGCTAGATGTCACTCGGAGGAGTCTGCCTTAGATCCCGAGCAGATCCCGCTGCCAGGCTCCCATCAAGCTGGCGGGGCTGGATGTCACTCAGAGGAGTCTGCCTTAGACCCAGAGCAGATCCCGCTGCCAGGCTCCCATCAAGCTAGCGAGGCTGGATTTCACTCGGAGGAGTCTGCCTTAGACCCCGAGTAGATCCCGCTGCTAGTCTCCCATCAAGCTGACAGGGCTGGAAGTCACTCAGAGGAGTCCATCCCAAACCCCGAGCAGACCCCGGGAGTCCCGCTCAAACCCCCACTGACCGACGTAGGCAGGATCTCGGCAGGAGCAGCGTATAAGGGAAGGAGCTAGCCGCCCTCGCCACGAATGGATCGGCGGGTCGATGAAGGGATCTCGTCACGATGGCGAGCCAGGAAAGACAGCCCCGGCCCAGAGATCTGTGGGCCCTAGGGAAGGGGTCTAGGCGGCGAAAACCCAGCCGCGCCAAGGCCCCCAGAAAGTCGGCCCGCACAAATTCCAAACGAACGCCAGGGTTTTCTCGCCCGCCCAATGACGCAAATAGGGGTAGAGAGCCCGAATGGAGTAGGTGAGTCTAAAACGAGCGGACGACCTCACTTGCTCGCTAACCGCCGCAACGTCCAAGAGAACATTCAAGGATAAAAGAAATCATGACAAGTGCGAAATCAAGGGGCGAATGCGAGAAATAATGATATTCGCGTTTCAAATCAAAAAAGAGTTCTGTACATTGGGGAAATCAAAAGAGGTAAAACTATTACAAAAATTAGGCTCCGGCTCGCGTCACTGCCACGACAAAAGCAGGACGAATGCAAGCTCCCAGCGAGGCGAGCCCTGAACGACGAGCCCTTATACACGGTGGTAGGACCCATCGCCCGGCTCTGGTACCGGAAGAAACAGCTCCGGTATCACCTCGCTCGCCAGAAGCTGGGCACCGTCGTCCTTAATGAGGTTGGCCCGCTGCAGCGTCTGGAAAGTGTACTTCGCCGTGCCAGCCACGTTCTTCTGCATCATCACATCGATCTCGTGATCGCTGTAATGAGCGAGCTGGCAGCCGCTTGTAGATGGCGGCGGGGCGGCTACAGCAGCCTCCAGTGCGTCCACCCGCTCTTGAAGCGCCTGCTTCTCCTGTTGAAGGGTGGCGATCTCAGTGCCCAGTAGGCTGGCCATCGCCGCGTCCTGTGAAGAGAAGAACAACCGAGTTAAGTCGCGCGGAAGGGGGGAAAGTTTGAGACAAGTTGAGGAACTTACCGCCCCACCTAGGTACTGAGCGAGAACGGCCTCCGTCGCTTCGGCTCGCTTCCGCAGTTCGTCCGCCTCCTCCTGGGAAAGTTTGCGGGCCGCCTCTTTATCGTCGATTAGCTTGGTGAGGGACGGGGCGCTCTTGTCCAGCCAAAGACACCGCCGACCAACCATATGGGCTAGCTCGAGACTGTGAAACTGGGCCCGCGCGATTTCATAGATTAGCACCCGCGTCGCCTCCTCGTCGTAAATGGCGGCGTACTCTTGCCCGTAGATGCCGAAGGCGAGGTTGTAAGCGTCCCCGCTGTTGGAGTCGTCCTCCAACCAGCTCGGGAGCAGCGAGGATATGTAGTCCATGTTGGTCTCCTTGTCCCACTGGAGCAGCGGGACTCCGGTCTCGTCCGCGGGCCCCTCACCGTAACCAAAGTTGCGGTGACCCCGGGGGGTTGGCTTCGCGGCGGGCTGATCCTCCTCCGCCGGCTACGATGTGCCCGCCTCTCCGCCAGAATATCTGACGGCCCGAGAGGCCGCAGGGGCGGGAACAGTGGAAGGCTGGCTCGCGGGGGCCTTGCCCTTGTCGCGAGTCGGGGAAGATGAACCACCCGCCTTCTTCGATTTCTTGGGTGGTGGTGGATCCTGGGGCTGTTCGCGACTGGGCTGTCGTGGGAGCAGGGGTCGAGAGCTCGCGATGGGCTGCGGCAGCCGCCTCGGACCGCGCTAGCTCGCCGGTGGCGAGTCACGCGCTCTCATAAGGCGGGTGGATAGGAATGCCGTGCTCGCCTGCAAGAACGTGGGACTTAGAGAATGTTCGGCGAAATCAAGGACACGTAGATGGGTGAACCGCTTACCTTCACCGGGCGGGACGGGAGCGAGGTCGTCCAGGTTTCTGCGGAGGTAGGCCACCTCGAAGTTCTTCCCAGCGAAGAACCCGAACAACCCCGCTTCATGACCCCCCAGGGACGGGGGGCGGTAGCTCGCCTCGCTGAGTTGGACGGGTGAGAAGGGGACATTGCCTAAGTCTCCCTTGACGAAGATGAACTTCTTGAGCCAGTTGTGGCTCTTGTTGACGGTCTCCCGCACCTTCACATGGCTGCCGGCGAGGCAGGCGGTCCCGTCTTTATTCGCCCGGAAAGACAATAGCTTGCGGAATACCGCGAGGCTGAACTCGATCTTCTCCTCTCGCAAGAAGCAGGCGAACCCGACGATCACTACAACGGAGTTCGGGGTCATCTTCCCTGGGACCACCCCATAATACTTGAAGATTTGGTGGACTTCCGGCCATATGGGTAGCCGAAGGCCCGCCTCGAAGTGGGCCGTGGGTAACGCGAGCTCGTCGGCGAGGAGTTCGTTTATTCGCTCCTCCTTCCTGGGCCGCCTCGCCTCAAAACCCGGCAGGACAAAGTGGCTGACTGTATCTACAAATTCTCTCTCGGTAAGGACGGCAAGAGGGAAATCGTGCTCCGAGAAGGTCCAAGCACATTTGCTCCTCCCCTCCGCCTCGCCACTGCCACCACCCATCTTGCAGTAATCTTGCCGAGCAGGACAGGGGATTTCTCATAAGGAGCTAGGGGGAGGAAGAAGTCTTAAATGCGGTAGGTGAGAAGGGGCCGGCATGGCCTATTTATAGAGTGAGAGAGGGCGGGAAAAAGCCCCTTTTGGCGGGAAAAGTGCGGATAGCAATATGGCCCTGACGTTTCGACTTCCGAACCCAGTCCGGGTCCTCGCCAACCCGTCGGTCAGCCGTGAACCGCCCGCACTTGCGCCCGCCTAATCGAAGAGCGGCCGCAATACAGGCCAACATTAACCCGCGCGCGAGTCACCTGTCGCACGACCCGCGAGCAGCCAATTCGTCTTCGCTAGTGCTAAGTAACAATAGCCCGGCGAAGCGACTCGGTAAGGCCGAGCCCACCCGAAGGAAAGCCGGCCTAGCCATAGCGTCTCGCCCGCACATCCCACAGAGGTCGGAATGATAACACAACCAAAAGAAAATTGCAGTAAATACTCGCCCGTGGCGGGCGAGAGTGGTCTGAATTATTACAAATGGTTAGACTGTCCGAAGCAAAGAAATTAGCACCCTGGGCGTTACGGCCGCTACATGCAAAGGCGATTCGGACCCGGCAGATCACAGCTGGCGAGGGGAGGGAAAAAACTCAACGCGGGATCCATTTCCACCTCCCCCCCTCCCCGTACTGGTTCTGGGCGGTACGCGAGGGTAGTGATACTCGCGGACCGCCGACAGCTCCCGCTGGGTCCGATCAATCTGCTCCGAGGCACGCCTGAGTCATCCCTCGGCTCGCGTGATGTGTACACCCGGAGAGGTCGCCTCGTCCTCATCAGATAGGCCTCTCTCTCTTTCCAAGGCCGCGAGTCGCTCCTCCGTCTCGGCCTTTTCCTTCTCCACTCTGTCGAAGACCTCCCGTAGCAGCAGTGTGAGCTTTTGGAACAGCCGCGTTACTTGCGTCTTCATCCTCTCATCATTAAACGGGTCCCTCAGGTATTCTAAGATGCGGTCCGTGTCGGGGGGAGGCGAGTACCCTTCGCTCATCGCAGCGTCGGAGGAGGAAATCACGTTATATCATGCAGAAACAAGGTCAGAAGAAGCGACAACAGTAAGCGGGCTAAAGCCAGAGGATTCACCTGATGTCGGCATGTCGCCCGCACCCTCAGCAGGCTGAGAGGTGCCCAGCCGACCCTGGAAGGGTTCTCCTCCAAGAGTAACGAAGGGTTTCCCCAGGTCGTGGGGCCTTGACGACGGAGGCGCCGCGGGAGGGATAGGCTCCTGTGGCGAAGGACTAACGACCCGATCGGCCACCACCAGGGCAGAGCCCCCGGGATCTCCCTCATCCGCCCTATCTCCCCGAGGTATCTCCTACCAAAAGGAAAGGAAAGTTAAGAAGTAGGGCAGCGGATCGAGTAGGAGAAACGTGTATACCTCAGGGATTACCTCGACACCACCGGCCGAGCTGGAGGCGGGGGCATCGCGCCCTAAGGACCGCCGGACGACCTTTGCTTTCTTTGGCTTGAAAAGGGGGCCAGGAGACCCGCGCGCCAGCCACGGGGCGGCTTCGCAAGCTGCATCCCAGGCACCCTCCCTCGCAGCCGCCAAAAGAGCCCGCATCTCCTCAGACATAGGCATCTCCCGACTACAGATTGCGGAAGGGGGAAAAGAAGAGGAGTTATCCTAGAGGCCCAACAACTTATTTATAGCGAGAAGGTGGGCCCCACCAAAAGATTCCCTCCAGCTCACCAGGGCTTTCGCCGAACACGTGGGGGTTGGATGTTTCTTTCCGAGCCTTTTGCAAAGCTCGCAAAGAGCGGAGATTGTGTACAACCCCGTGTTCGTCGAAGGACTCAAGCGGATGCAGGCGGGTCGCCCCCGGCCTGCACATCTAAGGGTTGCCCAAGCGGCGAGCCAGCCTGGCCCGCACCCTCCCAGGCGGGTCAGTCCTCGATTCCCGCCTATTCGGCGAGCCAGCCCTACCCGCCTCTCCTAGGCGGGCCAGCCTGGCCCGCGCCCTCCTAGGCGGGCCAGCCTAGCCCGCGCCCTCCTAGGCGGGCCAGCCTGGCCCGCGCCCTCCTAAGCGGGTCACCCTCTGGCCCGCACCCTCCCCGGCGGGTCAGCCTCCGGCCCGCGCCTATTTATGCGGGTCAGCCCTGCCCGCCTCTTCTAGGGGGGTCGGCTCGCGCCTTCCCAGGCGGGCCGTCTCTAACCCGCGTCCCCTAGGCGAGCCGGCCCGGGCCCGCGCCGCGCGCCTCCCGCCGAGTAGAGGCATTAAAGGGTTACTCGCCCAGTCCTAAGTGGGGGGGGGGGGGTTCTTACCACTTTGCCCCGTTGGCCTGCCCTTAGCCAGTCAAAACAGCGGAGTCTCGCTGTTGGCAGACCTAGGTGGTATGCATATAGCTGTTTAGAATAGCAAGGTTTGGCTGTTGGCAGACCAGCCCGAGGAGTTTTTAGTAATTTCAGGACAACAAAGGTTAGTTATTTGCAGATCACCTTCAGAATCCTATAAATAGGACCCAAGGGGTACCTCAGAAAGGCATGCTTACTCATCTCCCAGTCCTCCAGCGCTTTCTGAGGTACTTTAGCCCGACACTTGGCTAAGGAGGGGAAACGCTCAGTGATCTTCCGGGTGTGTGGTGAGACCTCCGTGCTGGGCCCTTGGTCTAGTCCTTTGCTCTCTTTTCCTTGTTGTTTTTCTTGCAGGAGAGAAGTAGGTGTGTGACCACCCCTTCCCCAAAGGTGAACTCCACAAGAGACCGATTTTCGGTTTCAACAAACAATAAAAATAAAAAATGTCTTAAAACATCAGAGCGAAACTAGATTCGCTGTAATTAGAGAAGTTTACCAGAGAGATCAGAGCAGAAATCCAAAAACCACTTGCGAGGGTTCAGTTGTCTGTCTTTGCAAACTTGCAGTCTGCGACGTGAGTTCGGAATAGCAAAAAGGGTTGGAGTCTGCGGTTTATATATAAACCCTAGATTAGACAGCGATTTATATATAAACCAATGTCTATTCTATCTGAACCCTAGAATAGATAACGGTTTATATAAACCGCTGTCTATTCAAGTATAGACAACGGTTTATATAAACCGCTGTTTATTCAAGTAAAGACAACAGTTTATATAAACCGCTGTTTATTCTAGTATAGACAGCGGTTTATACTATTGGGTTGAACCCAAATCAATACATTCTTCTGAAATTTTGAAATTTTGAACCCGGGCATGTGGCCGAGTGTGCCCGTGAACAATTCCGCCCCTGTTACTATATCACGCGATATTAAGGCCAAAGTAGTAAATGTGTTCGCTTTACTTTTCCTTCGTTGTAAAAGATTAAAACATTCAATTTCATTAGTACTCATGAAATCTCAAAATTATATTTTAGTGTACAAGTCTAATTCATATAATCTACTCGATGTTTGTATTTTTTCCAGAAACTAATTCGTAAATTACATTTTCGAATTTGTCACTTATTTGAGTCTACGTAGTTTCTTCTCCTTAGCGCAAGCTAAATAATTGATTATAATCATTATAAATAATTTTAAAAACTGAGTTCCAATTTAAAATACTTATTTTCCAAAGTCTATCATGAAAGTTAAGTGTAAGCAATTCATTGTTATTAATATCTTCTAAAATTTTTCTGCATCTAATAAATGATTCAAAATCTTGATACATGAAAATATAATATTTTAAAAATTTTTGTTTCCATTATTTTATAAAAACCTATCGTGTTTAAAATAAATAAATATTTTTTTTGTAATTATCACAAAATTTTGATAATTAATGGACTAGTTGAATAATAAATGTTTGGATAAAAAGTAACCTGTATTTATTTCAATTATTTCCTATTCATATTTTTTAAATCATGTTGAGAAGAGTTGAGCTACAAAAATTACTACTTATGAAATTTTATTCAATTAGTTGTGTGCATGTTATGGTTTTGAGTGTTGGGAAGGGAATTGTGTACATGAGCAAAAAATGGGAGTTGCAGAGATGAGAATACTTAGGTGAATGTGTGGACACAAGACTGAATAAAATTAGGAATGAGTGTATCTGGGATAAGACAAGAGTAGCACCAGAGAAGATTCGAGAAACTCAACTAAGATGGTTTGAACATGTACACATGAGACCATTAGAGGCACCTGTTAGGCATTGTGAGAGTCTAGTCACTATACATGTTAAACAAAGGAGGTGTAGATCAATAAAGACTTGAAATGAAACTATAAGGAAAGACATCATGTACTTAAGTATTAGTGAGATTATAACAAAAGATAGGACACAACGGAGACAAAAGATCCATATAGCCGACCCCACTATAGTGAGATAAAAGCTTGAGTGTTGCTGTTGTTGTGAATCTTTTAAACATGCTATAGGTCAAATTCTATCTTATAGGCTGTCAAATTCAAATAAAGGAAAGACATGATGTACTTCGGTATTAGCAAGATTATGACAAAAGATAGGACTCAATGACGACAAAGGATCCATATAGCCGACCTCACTATAGTGGGATAAAGGCTTGAGTGTTGATGTTGTTGTGAATCTTTATAACATGCTATATACGTCAAATTCTATCTTATAGGTTGTCAAATTCAAATTCCAAAGTTTTTTGTCCTTACACCACGCGACAGTACTCCTCCCCTCGTCTCCTTCCATCTGCAGCGTACATCGACGTTCAGGCCCAGGCTCTCTTGACCTCCTCTCGCTCACGCGCGGACCCCTACACATTAATGCAAAGTCTATTTCAATGTTCGTGTTTAATGCATTTGGCTGGGAATAGGCTCTGCCAGTCCGTAGGTTGCATTGGGTGCACCTAGGATTCGCCCGTACTCGTTCGTTATCTTGCGGCGGGCTACGCCTACAAGTGAGCATCTCATAGTTTTTGCGCGGCGGGACGGAGTCCTATTGCCCGACCATGACCTCGCCAAACAGGCGGAAACCGCGGCTGCCGGCGACGCAGTTTCATCTGCACGACCGACTGGGATCGGCCCCACCAAAGGAAGCCTCGGACTAATAATTCCCATCTCCTAATACATTGCTCCCTCATATGTACGATATGATCGATGATCGCTTGCAGTATTGACTTTTCATCCCGCGATTGTTCTTCGCACGCAGGCAAGTCAGTGTGCGGAGTACCGTACCGCAATGCTGGGTGGTATCACTGAATGACGGTGACCGCGTAAAAGTCAAACGTGCATAGACTGTTGGGAGACTTTTGCCACCTCTCTGAATTGTCTCTGCTAAACAAAAAGACCCTCCCTCCCGTCTCCAGCGATCAACCGTTATTAATGCCTGTTGACCCATCAGTATTGACTTTAATCGCCCCCGTACCTTCGTCACATGATTTCCAATATCACACATTAATTATGGGACATGCATGCTGAAATTTAAATAAAAAAAATATAGGTAAATTAACTAAATCTGTCCCTCCATTTTGTCTTAAATTTGAAATATGACACTATTTTTCTTGGCTCTGCTCGACAAATAATTTTTTCCTGAGCGAGGACCGATAGAGTTTTAAAAAACGGGTTTTTCTTGTTTTTTTTAATTTTTTATTATTGTAAAGCACAAAGATTGGATTGAAGGCTGGGCAGTTTGGATCTCACCCGCTCACAGAGGAGGGAACACTGCCCGTATGGCCGTATATAACAATTACTACCGTTTGACCGGGTGGCGCATGGGTTAAATTATCATCCGTTAAGGGCCACCTAACAAACATCATCTGTTTGAAGATAAAAATAAATGAAGTTTCTTAGATGAGCGTTAACGAATGACAATTTAAATGCCATATTCTTGACCGCCTCCATCGTGCCTAACGGAGCCTTGGACATTTTGAAATACGTCTACAGTCTAATTTCAAAATACGTTATTTAGCTGTTCTAGATGATGATGCATCATTGTAATTTGTAAAGCAACTAATAATATTTAAAGTTATTATTTTATATACAACAACAAAACAACAACACTGAAGCCTTTATCTCACTATAGCGGGGTCGTCTATATTGATTTTTTGTCGTCATTGTGCCCTATCTTTTGTCATAATCTCGTTGTAAAAATTTGTGAACCCGGAAAAGATCGCAGGAATACTCAACCAAATAAAACCAAATAAATCTGAAGCAGTACGTAGAAAAACAAGAGTCACAATGGAATTTTAAATTTTTTTTACAGTGCGAAACATATATTGCGAGACATGATTTCGCAATGGACCTGATGGAAGCAACAAAAACAGATAAGAGCAAAACCGGCGGATTGAACTCAGTAACCGCCGAAGCCGCACAAGGCCAAATGCCAAGCCGCGCGAACAACTCAGACCGCGAAGGTTAACCGCCAAGCTGCATGTGCGAACTGCTGCTTATTGAATGCTGAGGACGATAATCCTGCCCGCACTTCTTGGTCGTCTGACCACAGAAGTACGCCGCAAACAGATTGGACTAGAACCAAACTGTTGTTCAGTCCGCCAAAGACGAACTGAAAAAACCAAGCTTGTTAAACGGCCAAGAAAGACCTCCTAGTCGCCAAACCGCGACCTGCAGCTAACCGTTGCTGACTGCTGCCGGCCATCCGCACTGCCTCCTCTGACCTGTCCATCAGAACCAAGTGTTAGCTGCACAATCTGCAAAACACAACAATAAGCCGATCAGTTCCCTTTGCCACGCGGTTACAAAATTCTAACCGCAAGTTTTTACTCGAGTTCAAGTTATTACAGTTCTAGATAGATATGATGAGGCTAGCACCCCTATTTATAGCCGGGCGTACGGATACGGTCAACGCCTAGTGGTATAAAATAACTGTTAGTGGCGTGACAACTAACAACACCAGTCCGCCTACCATGCAGACAACTCAAACAAGACACATGAGGTTAACTAAATCTATCCACACAGCTATGCGGATATCGACTTCTGTTTGCGTGGACTTAAGCAGCCATGCAGACAACCACGCGAGTAGAAGTCTAACCGCACCAACAGCGGTCTGCCGGTCTCCGCAGTCTCCCAATCCAGACTGTGTGGTCCGCGGTTAGCCCAAGTCTAACCGCGCAATTAACTTCCAGGGTCACTACTGAGGCAGACCGCTAGAAAAAAGAAAGACCAAGAACATGCCATTCCACCAACACCTATCCGCACTACCCAAGCGGTCTGTGCGGTCTGCACCTCCCATACCGCCCACTTCCACTTCAATATTTTCAACACTCCCCCTTGAAGTGGGAAATGGAAACCAACCTAAGCAGTCCTCATAACCGCACAAACAGGCCTTTCGACAGCGGCTTCGTAAGGATATCCGCGACATTGCCCTGACTCTACACACTCTACCATCAAAAATCCCTCCAGCACCTTCTCCCGAACGAAGGGATGCTTGATTTTGATGTGCTTTGTCCTCACGTGACTAACTGGATTATTAACCAGCTTGAGAGCACTCTCATTGTCACCACATAATAAAGTAAGACCTCACACCTTCTCATGGATATCGTCCACTAACCTCCGAAGCTAGATGACCTCCTGAGATGCCAAGGCCGAAGCCTTGTATTCCGCTTCTGTAGTGGATACAAACACTGAATCCTATTTCTTGCTGCACCACGAGATAACAACCGATCCGCACAAGAAAATGTAACCAGACGTCGACTTTCAATCGTCAGTATCTCCCCCATAATCAACATCCGTGTAACCGTATAGGTTGAAATCCGTGTCCCTCTTATAAAAGAGACCCATATCAGAGGTTGATTTCACGTACTTCAAAATGTTCTTTGCCTCTCTAGATGAGGCTTCTGTGGCTCTTGCATATACCGACTTACTCGGCCTACAACATAAGTGATATCTGGATTTGTAATCGTCAAGTATATGAGACTTTCAACCAGAGCATAAAACACTAAGGGATCTGAAAGAACCCTTCTCTCATCACGCTGAAGTTTTAGACTAGCCTCCAGTAAAGTAGAGCTGCTCTTCTCCTCCTGCATACTGAACCGTTTAATGAGCACACCACTTTTTTCCTCTCTACCTCGAGACCAAGGAAGTGATGGAGCTCCCTAAGATCCTTCATCTCAAATCTGATAGCTAGCTCCGCCCTGAGCCTAGCTACCTCCTCTTTTGAGTTCACGATGATGATCATATCATCAATATATAGCAGTAGCAAGACTTAAAGCTCCTTCTTCTTAATGAATAGGCTTGAATCAATCTGAAGCAAAATATATGCAGAACTGGAGATATTCTGTGATCTTCCCGTATCACTCACGAGACGTCTGCTTCAAGCCATAAAGGGATCTCTTGAGCTTACAGACGTGTCCTGGATGTTCTTTAGAAACATAACCAGGTGGCTGAACCATGAAGATGTCCTTGTCAGTCTCCCCATAAAAAAGCATTCTTTACGTCGAGTTGTCAAACCTTCCACCCTTGGCAAGCCGCCAAAGCAATCACAACCTAAACTGAAGTAATCTTAACTACCAAACTAAACGTCTCCTCATAGTATTCCCCGTACTACTATAAGTACCCTCGAGCTACAAGGTGAGCCTTGTACTGCTCGATACGACTATCAACCTTCTTCTTAAGCTTGTACACCCACTTGCAGGTCATATGAGTGATGTCATCAACCTTAGGCACAAGATCCCAAGTCTCGGTCTTCCCGAGGGTGGTTATCTCCTCATCCATATCATATTACAATTCTTTAATCCCAATGACGTTCTCAAAGCATGACGGCTCCCGCTCATCTAAGGGTCCCGCGAAGAAATATGAGATAAAACTCATCATGCATCTCTATACCGAGCTGGAGGAATAATGGTCCTCATAGACCTCCGCAAGACTTAAACCCGATCCACCACACTAGCTGCTTCTTCCGCTTTTGCTCCTCTTCCGAGCACACTAGGAGCATTGCTCCCTCTACTTTCTGAAACAGAAGCACCCCCCTGAGCTAGATGTAGCTGGAGCTCCTAAAGACGCGGGAAACTCCACCAAAAGATCCTAAGTAGATTCATTCTGTCTTCCATCCACCTTGCTCTCATGTAGTCTACAGATGAACTACCCTGGTATGGCGTCAATTCGTCAAATACCACATCCCTAGAGATCACAAACTTCTGTGTCTCGGGATCTATGCACTTCCAACCCTTCTTCCTCTCATCATAACCGACAAAGACTATCTTCTTTGCTTTCTCATCCAGCTTCGTCCTGAGAGCATCTGGAATATACACATAACAGGTTGACCCGAACAGTCGAAGATGTTCCACGCTGGGCTTTTCTTTAAACATAAGCTCATGTGCAGACTTTATATTGTTAGGACTCAGAGGCATTCAATTGTTGACATATGCCACGCATGCCATTCCCACCACCCAGAAGGTCCTAAGAATGCCTTTGACATGAAGCCAAAACTTGCAGGTACCCGTTAGATGATGGATCTTCCGCTCTTCAACTTCATTTACTGTAGAGTGTGCGCACAAGAAAGCTCACTCCTAATTCTGTGCTTTCTGTAGAAGTTGAAAAACTCATTTGAATTGAACTTCCCTCTATTATTTGTTCTCAGCTTCTTTATCCACAGATTAAGCCGAACTTCCACTAGTTTCTTAAACTCCACAACCTTCTGGAACGCCTCTTAGTTATCATAAATATTGATGCGTTTAATTCTTTTGGCTACCTCCTGAGCAGCAGGTCGAATTACATTAGCACCGAAGCAAGTCCTTGAGCCGTGGAGTTACCATAGTCTGAGTCCCTGCGCGAGCTCCTCTCCTGCAAGAAGACTACTTGCCGCACAAGGCGGCCACCACTTTGAAGTGCGGCGCGAGCGTTAATATGCGAGCAAGCGACTACGATCGTACAAGTGCGAGTAACAACAAGCGAGTATGTGGTAGGATGATTATATTGGTGCGAGCATCGATTGAGCGAGTATGAACGACATCAACGTGCGAGTAAGCGCATTCCGATCTCTCAATCTCTCCGCGCCTATGAGCCTAGCGAGCATCATCAAACTGGAAAATATACATAAAAGCGAGTAACAAAAATTTTATATATTTCTTGAATGAGGATTACATAAATTTACAATTTCCTATTTACAAAAATTTGTACAAGAATGGGCGCAGGAGGTCGCCGCCGACTACGACTCATTGTCGTCGGTATCAGGCATGTACTTGTCATCCCCGATGGTGACATCTTCCTCATCCTCAATGTAAGACACCCTTTTTTTGATTCAAAACTCGGGATCTTATGCCCAGAACCGCCGCTTTGCGGTGACACCTTCGCACCCGGGAAGGTCGTCACTACAACGCGCCGATTCTGCCAGCCTTTTCGATCACAATCAAGTAGCAAGTAGTAAAAAAAGAGAAATGCAGTCCACAATAATAAATCACATATAAATAAACTCAACGAAGGAAGCGTCCACAGTATAACATCAGAGTAAAAACAGAGTACTGAAAGGAAAAGGACTTAAGCTCGGTACAACAACACCTCACTACATGGTCACTCAAACGGAAGCTGAAAAACAAACTGCTACTAAGGAACGGAACTCACGGTCCCGGCTGTCTGAACTCCTGAGCTAGACTGCCCTGTCTCCAAGCGCACCGGCCTCCTGGGCTGCTCCTCCGGGCTGGGCTCCACGGTTCCCTAAAATGATGTGGTCCGAAAACCGTTAGTCTATAAGACTAAGCCATATCATCCCCCACCCCTTCCCCCATGCCCTAAGGCACCGAACGGAGAGGAAGAAAGGGGAGGACATGAAGGTGGAGAGTAGTCAAAAGCAGATGACGGTGGACCTAACTAGCAAGTTATAACAGGTGAATAATATAAGTGTTGTAATAGGTAAAACAGAAAGGTAAGTAAGTAAGAAATTAAACCTTCACTTATGTGAGTACACATAAGCCAAGGGATCTTTTACAAGGCTCCAATCGTATAAATGTCCCATTCCACTTTATACGTTGGGGTGTCGGTTATCACAAACATTATATAAATATTTAAAATGACCTTAATCTATAAAACTTGCCCACACAAGCTTATAGACCAAGGGATCGTTTTGCAGGTCCTAATATTTAAGCGTCCCATTCCACTTATACATTAGGTGTCAAGGTTCTTATGAATGATTATGTATGCAACTATATGGTTGGTTAATGATGTTCATGCAGTGCAACTCACACACCCAACTTTGTGTACACAAACCTTAGTTTCCCCTTTCAGAGCCGTTACCTCCCAGGATACCTCCGTAGTGGCAGACGGAAGCGGTGGGTTGGGCCTCACCCACCTCAAAACCAGTATTTGCACTACCGGTCTTACCTATCGTACGCCCTCAATGCCTGGTGCACGAGGCAGACTCCCGCGTACTCTTGCCGACTGGACCGCCGGACTTAAGGTTGGCGAAGTGCTAGCCACCTTGCTGAGTCAACGCTATTGGTGTCGGTGCAATGAACTCCCCAATATCAAAGACTCATCACCTTAAAGTTTCCTATTTATGCACATGCAACATTTAATATAAGAAGTCAAGGGTAAAGCTCCCGGACCAAACCGTCCGTCTCAACCACAAACCGAGACTAAGCTCCCCGGACTAAACCGTCCGGCTCAATTCCAAACCTCCTCCCTTTGAGCACCGCGGGATGGTGCCCCTTTGAATACCTCGGGACGACTTAACCTTTTTCAAATGTCTATCATACTGGTGTGTGAAATGTAAACCTATTTCAACTAATTACTCTTTCGATTTATTTAAGATTTACGTTAGTCTAGGACTGCCTCCGGATTATGCCCCGTGAAGGGTTCTCAATAGGCACTAGGAACTACGATGGTATGACAGACCAAAGTTCCCTTCGCAAGGCACTTCATAATAATGGTTAATTTTCTCTTACCCATTCCCTTCTCATATTACATTAAACTAAAACTAGGGTAGCTTGACATTTCACTCTCACAAGAACGACGATCTTTCGTCGAATCCGTGCTCCTTCTACCACAACCACTCACTTCTCGTCACTCCTTAGAACCTTCTATGATAACCTATCTAAATCCATCCCAATCAGCACATTGAGAAACTCCAACATTTCCCTAAGTCGTCTCCAAATGCGATCTTTTATGAAAACGCTAAATGCGGACCACCCTATACTATATGATGATCATGATAGGATGTCCTTTGTGTTTTCATCCAAATGACCTAAGCTATTTACTGGGGTCCTATCATGTCATAAATGAATCAATTCCAGGTTATGATAATTTTCTCAATTAATCTATTAATTAATTAATTTTCCTGAAAATCCAAGATCTACCAATTTGAACATGAAGTATACTTTTCAGCTATGTAAAAATCTTTATAAATTCAGGATAAATACTATTACCTCTAAAAAAATGACATGTCAAAGGTTTGGAAATTTTCTCTAAGGTCTAGGGGCCTTAAAGCTATTTTTGTAATATCTTGTACCTTTTCAAAATTTGTGAATCAACTATATAAAGGTGACTTCCAAAAATTATGAATCAATTATGTAAGACTTCTACTGACTTGTAAATAATATTAGCCAAAATTTCATAATTTAATACTGAGAATTGAAATCTATAAAAATTAATTACAAATATTTTAAATAGACATGCTTATGAAACAAGTATTGAAAATATAACTTCAAAATTCATAAATAAATTTCTACTAGCATATAATGGCCTAAAAATCTTATTTCCTAAATCTCATAATTTTTCAACAGGTATAACAGCCATAATTAAATTAATTCCCTAAAGCTCCTTTTAAAAACTTTCATGAATAAGGTACTAAATTTATCCCACTAAAATTTATATAAAAATCCAGGAACATCCATTCTAACCTAAAGACCTCACTTCCAAGATTTTATGAGATTTCAATAATTAAAAAGATCATAAATAATTAAATCTTCAATTAGGGCTTCAACCACATTTACAAATGAAGTATTAGGTATTATCATCATAAAATTCCAGTAAAAATACATAAGGGTCCTATCTACCCTAGATTTACTCCACCCAAGTTTCACAGCTTTTAGATGACATTAAATTACTGTTTTGACCTAAAAGCCCTTTTACCCTAAAACTAGGGTTTTACTTTTGAGGAACCTACTTACCTCTAACTCTTTTAAATTCCAACCAGAGGGTTAAATAATCATTAACTACCCCTCCACCAAATCTCAAGGCCATTCAAGGGCATTTGCCCCTATGTCTTTCGCAACCCTCAAAATCCTTTCCTTAGGGTTTGGGCTTGGGTCCTAGGGTAAACCAACCCTAAACCCTCCCATCTTCTCCAAGGGGGTACTTAGGATAATTCAAAACTAGTGGAAGACATCTCAACCTCTGATGAGGTGAGTTGACCTCTCAATCTCCAAAGAGCATTTTTCCCAAAACACCCTTCACTAGGTCAAAACTAGGGTTTACTAAATTCCTATTCAAAACTCATCCAAATGAGCTGAATTTTGGGATACATCTAGATATAAATACTAGGGACCACTCACCAAGACTTGGGAGGGTATGGAGGTCATTTGGTCCACAAAATCTCTAACCCTAGCTTTTCCCAAGTAAGGACAAAATACCTAATTAAATCAACTCCAAATTTACCCAAATTTGGACAGCCCCTAACTAACAATAATATTGACTCCCTGTCCAAATTTCAAGTCATTTGGACAGAGAGATAAGGGTGGGCACCCTCTTGAATTCCTAGGGCACAATTCCCAAGGTAGGGCTAGGGTTTGGTCAAACCCTACCCAAAACTTATCCAAATGTGTTCAAATTTTCTACAGAGTTATATATTAATGCTAGAGACCCCTCACCAAAATTTGGGAGGGTATGAATGTCATTTGACCCCTTAATTCCCTAACCCTAGCTTTTATAGGTTTAGGGCAAAACCCTAGGTTAAAATACTCTAAATGCCCTCCAATTTTTACAGGAGCTAGTTTTAGATGATATTAAGCTCTAGTCCAAAATTCAAAGTATTTGAAACAAGGGTTAGGTGTGAGGAATTATTTGAAACTCTGTCCTACATATAAGACCTACCCTAGTAAAATGACCCTACAGGTCTAGGTTCTCAACCAATTTTTTACCACAACATATCAAACTGTAGGTATTCCAAAGGTCTACAATTTTTATATTCTAAACTTTTTCATGAGATGCCCAAAAGGGGCCTAAAAATCAACATGTAGTAAACTGTTAAAAAATGAAATAATAAAACAACAATTCGTGTATTTTAAGTCTTGCACGCATCTTGAAGCAATCCTAGGGCAGCTGTACTTCGTCTTCTCCAAGTGGCCTGAACCAGAACCGTGGGAAGTGATTATCACGGGCCTTTTCCCGGCCACTATGGGCGGCGCCACTACCGGGAAACAACTCCTACATGTTCCCGGTGGTAGGGGCTAGCCTTGCCGGCGGCTAGGGCGGCCAGAGGTGGCGGCGCCGCCCTACCCGAGCCCACCCAAAAGCCATGAAAATGGCAAAAAAAAAATCTGGTTTTGGTTCCCTCCGACCGGCTACTCGAGCCCGACCTCTACTCTAATGATTCTAGGATCTAAACATAAGAGAAAGAGAGGGGTAGGACCTGAGTTCGGGCATGAATGCGGGTTGAACGGCGGGATGCCATGGTGGCGGCGGTGGCGGCGTTTCTCTCCTTGGTGGCTCCGGCAAGCCTCTCTCCCTCCTGCTATGGTTTCGAAACTGGTCGCCCCTCTCTCCTAAATGAGTATTTAAAGAGGAGAGGGGGAGAGGGGGCGGTTTTCTTCAAGAGCCAAAGCACCTCTTCATGGTGGGGGGGGGGGTGGTTAGAGGAGAGAGAGTGAAAACTCCTCTTGATGGCCGGGAAAAGGGTGGGAGGAAGAGGTGTCAACCTCTAGGTGGCTGTGGGCCCCTCTTTGGCCGAGCCCCATGCCTCCCCACTCTCTAAAACCACCCCTTCACTTCCACCACCTTTTCTCTCTCCTATATTTAGCCTATTTCTCACTTCTTTCTCTCTCCTAGTCACCCTCACGATTTCTCTTCCCCTAGAAGCCTAAATGCAGCCCATAAAATGAATATTAAATCCTTAAATGCCATATGAGAGGGGGGCTCACCATTCTACCATGAAAATACCCATTATTCTCACTTTCTCTCTCCCAACATGTTGGCTAGCCTAGGGTTTAGGGTTGACTTGGTCAATTTGACCTTCGGAGTCAACATCAATAGACCCCTAGGGACCCATTGGCCTCCCCTAAGGCTTAGGTATGGTTAGGTAGGGTAGACTTGGCATAATGAGGGTGAGTTGACCCAAGTCAGGGTTACTTTGGCCTAACTAGGGCTTAAGTTGACTTTGGTCAACTTAGCCACTAGGTTTGCACCTAATGGGTCCTTGGTGACCCATTGATCTCCTATTAGGTGTAGGAATGTCTTGGAGTCAGATTGAACCCACTAGGCCACCAAAAATCAGGGTTTTAAGATTTTACTATTTGCAGCCCAAGTGAGTCTCAAATAGCTAGTTGGGTCACCTAACCTCCTAGGTTCAACCTAGGACTTGTTATGACCTAGGCATGTTCAAGTCACTCCTAAGGGGGGGGGGTCTAATTTGAAAATGGGATGTTACACTCAACGTCATCCTCGTCGCCATCCCTGTCATCCCTGTTGTCGCTGCTCTCTCTATTGCCGCTGTCACTGCCGCTGAAGATAGAAGATGAGGATAGGACGCGATCTCGCGAATTCGACTCCTCAGCAATAAGGAATGGGATGAGGTCCAGAACCGTCAAGTGGTCGACCTCCGCGCCGAGGAAGCCGTCCATCCTCAGCTTGGCGAGGATGGCTTCCCCAGATGCTCACGCTATCCCACGACGGATGGCGGGCATCTCGTCCCCATGCATGCGGATCTTCTTGCCCATCCCATTCGAGGATGTCGCCGCATGCGGCACAGGCGGGCGAGCACCAGAAGGACCCGGGCGACCTTCAACGGCTTCCAGGCGAGTTTCTAACTCGGCGGCTCGGATTTGAGAAGCCTCCAGCTCGGCCTTGGTGTTGGCGAGTTCTTTCTCAAGCTCACAGAACTTCTTCGCCATCTCGACCTCGGCGACCTGCGAGGATCAATCAGCCAGCAGTCAGAAAAAATATAAGTACAGGAACAACTAAGTCGCGCCGAGAAGCCAACTAACCTCGTAATCCTTCCAGCGGACGGATTCCATCCCCATCTGGATCGCCATCTGGGTGACGACCTTCAACGCCTCCTGCGTTTCGAGCAGCTTCCTCGCCGTGTAGTGCCCCAACTCAGCAGTCCGCAGGATGGAGCAGGAAGTCTAGTGGGCGAGCACTTCCGGGCTGAGCTCCAGCATGGACTCGGCGTCTGCCTGCCCATAGAGCGCGAACCCGACATCGAATGCCTCCCCCTATTCCTCCCAATCTTCCAACCAGGCAGGCAGGTTCGTGCTCAATGTCACTTTATGCTCGCTCTCTTACCAGGAGACTAGCGAGCGACCATAGAAGTCCTTACCTTCTCGCCCGCGGTTGTAGTTCGGGTGGAAGTAAGGCGCCCCATCATCAGCAGGAGACTCCCTCTCATCGAACAGCTATAGGGAAACCTTTTCTCGCTTGCCCACATGATCGGGGAACTTGGCCTTGCCCTTCCACTTGTCGAGCTTCCTCTTGCGCGCGCCACCTTTGCCTTCGGCGAGCCGATGGACTAAAGGAGGCGAGATCTCCTCGACCTCGGCAAGAATGTTTGAGGTTTCCTGGCACGAGGACGCGACTTTCTTTGCCGGAGGAAGCGGCTTTTGCGGGAGCTCGCGAGCCTTTGCAGATTGAAGAAGAGTCAGTTCGAATAGCTCAGAGACATCGTGGCGAGTATATCAGAATCTTGCAAGTTCATACCTTCGCAGTGAAGAACCTCGTCGAGCACATTGACGTTGATGCGCCAGTGGATGACGTCGAATCTTCGCCCGCGGAAAGCTTCGACCAGCTTCTCGCGAGCGCCTTACAAAATTGGCGCAAGAGGCGACATCGGCGGGCTGATGCGGCCTTCCCAGCATGCCTTCGAAGTCGCCGGTGACAAAAACCAGGAACTCGCTCCACCGATGGACCTTGTTCGCCGTCCCGACCAACGTAAAGACATGGCTGCTGAAGAAAACGACTCCCTCCGAAGTCGCGGCAAAAGCGAAGACCTTCTGGAATACGGAGAGGTAAAACACGATCCTATATTCCCGAAGGAAGCAGAGGAAGCCCTTGATGAATGCCACACCATTGGGATTAATCTGGGCGGGCGCAATGCCGAAATATCGCAGAATTTGGAGATATTAGGGCCACAATGGAATTCGTAGGCTGACTTCAAAGTGGCGAAGGGACAGGACCATTCCACCTTCGATGAAGGGGTTTAATCGCTCATTCTTGGCGGGGAGCCTGGCCGAGTATCCCTCTGGAAGATGCCTTCGGCGGAAATCTTCCAGATCTCGCTCCGTGATGACGGACTTCTTGAAGACCGCATCAGCAAAGTTCGCCGCATGGGCCTGTCGCCGAGCACTGACATCGTCTCCAACCATGTTGAGCGAGTTGTGAGTGCGAGAAAGGAGGAGTGAGTAGGGTGATAACGAAAAGGAAGACGCGAGCAAGGACGGTTACTCGCGAGCAAGGGCAGTTACTCGCGAGCAAAAGTCAGAAATCGCAATAGCGTACTAAAGTCTCACCTACCCCTTCTATTTTTAGGCAGAGGCCAGGGGGTGTATTTCGTGCTCGGGCAAGTATCCACCTAAGCCGCGTCCTAACTATTAGATCTATCCTAGTCACGAGCCCTATCTCGCGCAAAGCTGTTCAAAAACTCGCCATTTCGCCAAGACCTGCACATAAATCAAGACATCGTAGAAAGAATAGTCAAAAGCAATCATAAAAAACACAAACTCAGGAGAATCAACGCGATATTCAAACTCGCTTATAACAAATCAAATTGTCCTTTACAAGTCTCCAAGGGCGAGTACAAATGAAATGAAAGAAAATTCCTAAGTCCTAGGAGGCCCTCGCTCAGGAAGATGTGGATGTCACCCAATCCAACTCATCTCGCAATCCCATCTGAAGTGCTCGGTGGCCACCGCGATCGCGTCGTCTCCTCGCCGCAGTTGCTCTTCCATCCTCAGGAGCCGCCCGACAGATCCCATGCTCGCGCGCATACCCGCCAATTTCTCTCCGAAGAGCTGGACGTGATGGTCGGTCATCGCCTGGCGTCGCTCCACCTCTTAGATCATGTGGAAGAGGGCCTCGTAGGCCGTCAGGCTTTATCACAGCTCTTCCATCTTCGCCATCCTCACCTCCAGTGTCGAGATTCGGCGATGAGGTTTGCAGATGGCGAGCTGCTAAAACTTGGCCTCCAGCTCGATGTAGGCGCGAGCAGCGGCTCGACGGTACTCATCCCCGAAAATACCAAGGGCCTCGATGAAAGTGCCTCCTGGAGTGGACGGGCGACCTGTCGAAGCAGAAGAGAATCGCAAAATTAGTTTGCAGTCGGCAGCAACAGTCAAATCAAATCAGTAGTAATGCGAGCTACCTTGTCGAGGAGATCGAGATCGCCGAGGAGAAGGGCTGTAATGAGATGGTTCTCGCGGGCCCGATGACGAGCCTCCAGGACGCTCGACGGGCTGCCCTTGTCCGTGACCTCCTGACCTCGGCGGGAAGTAGTCGAGGCGCCATCTTTCCGGATCTCGCGCCGAGATCTCCGACATGTTCCGAGGCACCATGATTTCCGGGCAGAGTTGAGGTCAAGCTTCAGTGCTTGACGACAAAGGAAGAGGTAGCGACAATGGTTTGCCCACCGCCGGTCGTTGCGAGCCCGCCAAAGTAGATGGTGGCAACGTGGGTGCGATCCTCGTTTTTTGCGGCTTAACCTGCGGAGGTGGTGGCGGCGACAACGTGGATGCTCGCCGTCGGCAGCGTCGAAGTAACCGAGGAAGGAGGGACTTTGCCCATCCCGGGCTGTGAGGTCTTGGTCACTGGAGGATCTTCCTTAGTCGCCGGAGAGACTTGTTTTTCTGGCCCCTTGGAGTCGAGGTTGATTCGGACGGTGTGCGCGATCCTGAGCGGAGGCCAAGCTCCATGTGCGCCCTGTGGAACTCCTCGCAGTGGGGCGACATCTAGATTCTCGCCTGAAGTAGTCGCTGGATGAGCTGCAGAGACAAGGATGTTTGCATGGAAATATGATTATCAATGAACTAATATAAAGATCAGCAAGTTTGTGACCTTGCGAGGCAGCGAGATCTGCCTGCACTTGGGGCGATGACCCAGTGGCTTCCGGAACGGAAGCGATCGACGGGGAGAGCAGTGATAAGTCGGGAATGTCGCCCAGCCAGAGATCGTCAAGGAGTTGTTGGGTGCTAGTCGAGGGTTCAGGCTGGTCGGCCGGGGGTGCGACTTTCTTTGCCGGGGTTAAGAATTTCTCCGCCGGCGGGGGTGGGTTGTCGGTCTTGTAAGCGAGGACCTTCTTCAGCTTCTTTAGTTTTTTCTTTTTGACAGGAGGCATGTCAGCAACGTCTTCATACTCTTGCGTCCTTTTAGGCTTCGGGGGCTCGAAGAACCCCGATAGCGCGGCGAGGCTGGCTTGGTAGGCTTTCTCGACAGAATTTGACATCGCGTGCGAGCTCAAATTGCGTGCCTCAAAGACCAGACCCCCTATTTATATTGTTCAGCATGCATCAATCAAGGGTGAATAACCCAGATACTCGGCAAAACAGCCTGCCGAATAAGTGTTGGATGTTTCTTTCTGAGTTCCTACGTCGCTCGAAAAGAGCGGGGATTGTGTATAACCTGTATTCATCGAGGGTGGACCCCTCCATAGCCAGGTTAATAGAAGTCAAAGTTAGCAAGTCAAGACAGATGTCAGAGTCAACGCGCCGGGCGGTAGAAGGCCTGAGCGAGTATGACGAGCTCCCCTCGCATACTCGCCAGGTAGGCGACTAGGCCAGCTGCTCGCCAAACCGTGCGTTCTCCCCCAAGAAGTCGCCTAGTCGCCGGGGGGGTGGGGGGTGGGTTATAAATAAGACCCACCCCCTCCCACAGGTTTTCCCTATAAATAGGACCCCAGGGGTACGAGGAGAGACACTTTTGAATCTTGCCGAGATCTCAGACTCTTTTCTTGGATGCTAGCTTAACCTGTGAATTCCTTTTTCTCAAAGACCAAGTCGCGACCTAGCGAGTATCCTCCTTTATTCGCGACAACTTCGTTAGCAGCTAGTCTTTCTCGTACCTTGCTCAGCCATCCTTGGTTGTGGAGGGGTTGCTTCTTCTAAGCTTCCGGGTACGTAGTGGGACCTTCCTGTCCCAGCGCCCGGGGTCCTGTTTGTTCGGTGACTTCCGTGATTTAGCCCGCTAAACGACGAGCCCATCCGTTGAGCCGGTAACCTTAGGCTGCCTTGATCCGATTTTTGGAGTAGGGAATTTTCCCGGCTTCAACATTAACATTCATATCATAGCCAGGCTAGGTCGCTCAACCAGATCGAATACTTACATTCTTCGGCAGTCAGATCAAATCATTATATTCTCCACCGTTACTGTAGGCCAACGCCCTTTCATAGCTAGGACCCCCCCCCTCGCGGTTCGGCAGTCAGATCGAATCCTTACATTCTCCGACACCCGGATCAAGTACTAACATTCTCCGGCAATCGGCTCATAACCAGGCTAGGTCGCGCAACCAGATCAAATACTTACATTCTCCGGCAGTTGGATTAAATCATTACATTCTCCTTCATTACTGCAGGCCGATGCCTTGCCATCGCCAAGGCCTTCTCCCACGCGGTCGCGTAGTCAGATCGAATCCTTACATTCTCCGACACCCGAATCAAATACTTACATTCTCCAATAGTCCTCTCTTGGCCAGGATCGGCCCCACAGTCGGATCGAATCCGTACATTCTTCGATCTTTGGATTGAATCGTCACACTCTTTGACATCGCTATAAGCTTACATTCCGCCAGCTACCGGGATTTGTATAATAAAAGTAAGAGGAGCAAAAATAATACTATCATATCAACATAAGCACAAATGCATAACATAAAATCACCAAATGGCGATGACAAACATACATCAAACTCAACAATGAAAAAACAAATGTATCAAAGCATACAAAGATAAAAGTACAAGCCGCTATTCACCGGACACATCTACACCAGGTTTAGGTCTCACAACCTTCGTCATCAGAAATGTCATCAAAGCTAAGGTTGGAGACGTCACACTTCAGACACTTGGCTACTAGGCGAAGTGTCTTTGACACCTCACGTTTGAGCGCAACCTTGCGGACATCCTCTCTCCTCGGCAAGTAAATCACGATCGTGCATATAGTCTAAGGAATCCATGTACTCCTCAAGTCCAGCCGCCTTCATCTCAAGTACCCGCTCTTCTGAAGAAAGACTCACTATCTTATCTTTGAAAGCATCCACCTCTGCCCTCAAGCCAGAGCTCTCCTCCTAAGCAGTATTTAACGTCTACACGATCTTCTCCGCCATTGAATTTTTCGTATATAATGATGCTCGAGCTTCATCCATCTCTGACTTCAACTCCGATCCAATCCACCGAAATCAGGATACATCTTGATTAGCTCCTCCCTGGAGGCGACAACTGAAGCTTCCGCTGCCCGAAGTTTCTCCTAGAGAGCTGAATATCCGTCCTTTAAGCTTACATAATGATCGTTCAACGTGAATACTATATGCGTCTGAGTTTCGATCTACAAATAACAAACAAAGGGTAAATGTCGTATAAAGTAATCAGTTCAAATGAAGAAAGGTAATGTCACTCATTGCCTTCAAAGAAGAAGACACTCGGGAGGGGGGGGGGGTGCAGACGCCTCTATCACCTTAAGATCTGAATCAACCATAGTAGGCTCGCCGTAAGGGGCCTCCTCAGTCAGGTCCTCTCTTCGACATGACGAAGTTTGCGACTCCGCAGCAACATCACACCTACTCTTCAAAACAAGCTTTCTCTTGCAAACTAATGACACAACACACTTGACATCAACTGAACGGTCACACTGGGACATGCGCTTCTCTTCAACGAACAAAGAAATACTGAACAAGCGGTTCACCAACTCCCGAGAATCTAAGAATCCCAGTATCAGCATAAAGTACCGCTCTCACCCTCTCTAATGATGACAACGATCAGGCAAGGGATTTCAGAGCTCAGGCAAGCCCCAAGAATTTCTGACATATCCAAATAAGGAACATGACAACGATCCGTCCGAGTCTCAAAGTCAAGCCAACTTTTGTTGCTACAAATCTCGATACAGTCACCACCATCAACACGAGCATCACACCAATCCCTGAACAAATCCAAAGAGAATCTCGAGCCGTGCTCCCTGAAGAAATCCACCAGCCCCATAATGTGAGGTATTCCCAATGGAGTGAACTGGGATATCAGGACGCCGCAGAACTTCAGAATATCCATCACCTCCTCGCACGGTGGAAAGCGGAAGCCGGACTTCAAAGTCATTTCGCAAATCATCAACCAACCCCTAGGTGAGTTCTGAGCTCTTTCTTCAAGACGAGGTATCTTCACCTCGAGATCATCAGGTAACCCGTACCTTTTCCTCCAAACTGCAACTTGCTCAGTAGTGAGCGTAGAGAGCAACCACATGGGCTTCTAGGGCAACTCGAAGCCTGAAAATAAAAAGCAAGGGGCTAGACAAAATATATCAAGTGCCCGATAACTGCAATCCCAGCACGTGAATTATGCGCAAACATGCACAAGAATGCACACAAAAGCCACATATCCAAGGGGGGGGGCACGAATACCAGCACTAGTAAAGAGGTGTGACACACGTACCCAACAACACATGTGCAGCAGCGCGCACGCACAAAGGTGTGTGCGTCATTGCGCGCACCAAGGTGAGCGCGCCTCAGCTCACACCGAAAACAAACCCAGGCACGCATAGGCGCGCACTCGCCCGCACGTACCCAAGGCGTGTGCCCGCGCGCACCTTAGGTGCACGCCCTCACGCACTTAAGGTGTGCTCCCTCGCACTTAGGGGCGAGACCTCCCCTGGGGAGCCCGCGACGGTGAGCACCTTGGTCGGCGATCCCGCCTTCGCATAAGGGTGCTCCGATCTCTGGCCTCGCACTCCGACCTCCTTTGCCGATGCGCCTTCTCCATTTTTTCGTCTTCTTTAAGGCTTACCTTCGTGCGCAAAGCGCTACCGTCATCTCTCTCTAGCACTTCTCCGTTCGCCATCACCCTTGTTGTCACCAATTGAATCCTTCGAAGGTGGAGAAGAATCCTCGCTCTTCTCACATGAATGGTTTCGAACACCAAGGATTTCAGGGGGCAATTAATGGGGCCAAACTTATTTATAATTTATTTAGGGGTGCGATTAGCTCATTCCTCCATGATCTCAGCATCTAAATGAGGATCATGGAGGAACCGCAACGCACCTGATCGACGCGTGCAATCACACGCGATCTACGCGCGCGTGATCATCTTCACCGAACCGTCCAGGGTCCGACCCCTCTCTTTCGCCGTCGGCGGACCGGCTCAGGTTAGCCTAGTTTTCGGCTTGCCAAGGAGCCGCACCTCGAGGCCACGCACCCGCGGCCGCGAGGCGCGGTGCTCCCGCCGGCCACCCTGGCTGGCAGGGAGCCTTCCCACGTACGACCACCACAAAGGGTGTAGGTAACGACCGCCAGCGCCCCGCCCCTTGTTTGGGTAGGCATGGTTGGCCGCCCCTCTCAGGCCGGGACCGGCCGATGGCGCCTTGCGGCCGGTTGGTACCACGCCTTGCGGCCAGCACTGCGGACGGAACCGGGGCTGCGTCCGGAGGCCGCCGTTGGAGCCGTGCCCGGAGTGCCGCCCAGGTGTGGTCAACCGGCCACCAGCCGCGCCCCCTGCCGGACCCGTGCTGGCGGTCCGCCGCATTCGACAGGGCCGGCCACCCGCATGGTGGTAGCCGACCACCTCTCTTACCCTCCTTGGGTGCCTTCCTCGCCGTCCGATCGTCATGCCACGATCGTCGTCGTCCATTTTGGGTGTAACCACCCACTAACCACCATGATTAGTGGGGGATCCTATTAATTAAATATTGGTTCTGCATTTAACATTGTATCATGCAAATTATATTCGCATAACACTAGAAATTATAATATTTGTGGTTACGGTGTGCAGATAGACGCATAATCACCGTAACCACGTCCTGTAGGCTATAAAAAGGCTCCTATGTTTCCTCTTCTCATCTTTCTCTCATCTGTTTTCTTCCTCCTCAGGCCAGAGCTCTGTCAGATTCTACCTTCGAGTCGCCTTCAAGCCACCTTCTCTCCACCAGAAATTCGCTCAAGTCCACAAGTGTGCGGCAAGAAGGAAAGTCCTACTTTAGCAAGCGCTCATTTGTGCGCATCGCCAAAGCAGCTATCCTCACACAGGGCAGTCTGTTGCCCGCTGTGAGCTCAAGAATCTCTCTCTCACCCACAAAGTGTAACGAGAAGCGGTCTGTCACCCTCGATTCTTCATACAAGTTGTAAACGCAAGCAGATAGTTGATTTCGATCGGCATAGACCCGGTCGCATGTTTTTTTACCCAGTTGAGAGGTTTTTTCACGTCAAAACAACGAGTGTACATTTTCTCTCTCATTTACTGTGTGCGCGTTTGACCGCTCCTTGAGGTAAGACAGTCAAAGTTACTCCGGGGCGTCGAGTTTGGCCGCAACAAGTAACATTCCCTTAGATATTAATGTATGTTTAATTTTATTCATGCATCTTCTTTCACCTAAAAGTCTGTCAAAAGTTATTTTTACCTAAGGATCTGTTTGGGAGAGCTGTTGCGGATTGAAAATCTACTGACCAAATAGAGCTAATTGTATAGAGCTCTTTGAAAAGTTGTGTTAAAACTTCTCGAGATGATCAGAGAGATAACTCTAATACCAAGTAAAACTTTCAAAACTATCAAGATGACACATTGATCAAGCGGAAAACGGGAAACAGGCGCATGAACACTCAACTATAAACCAAACTCAATAAATCAGAAACAACAAGTCTTGTATTATCAACCATCTTCTTTACAAGACAGGACATACATGATGTGACATGATTCGCCGGTGTACAAAGGAAGAGCATACAAACAAAGCAAGAACAACAAGCCGAACGGACTGCCTCAGAGACCACCGAGACCGCTGAGACCACCAAGCTTCTGCTGCACCGAACTGAACTACGGAGTCCGCGTAGACTGCGGACAACCCGTTATTCTGCTGAACACCTTTGTCCGCTCTCTGCAAGCAGCCTGACCGCAAAGGTTGCCTAGCTGCCAGAGTTCGCGAACAAGCCGCCGCCGAACTGAAGAACAGACCGCCGAGATCGGCGGACAAGTTATTGAACTGGGAAAGCTGAACGAGAGAAGACCGGGTGGCCGCAACCGCGACCTGCTGCAAAATGATGATTGATAACCGCAAGCTCCACTGATCCCTTACCGCAGTCAGCACCAAAATCCTGGCCTCTCAGTGCTAGCCTCATAACCTGCAAACAACAAACCGGTTATCCTTCTCAAACCGCGTGGACGGCAAATTCGAGGCCGCGACAATTAACTCACGTTCAACTTACTGTTCATTCAGTTAAAAAAGATGTCAGGGGGGGTCCTATTTATAGGCACGGAGAGGAGTGTGGTCACCGCCCTAGTTGATAGAAACACCACCCCAGCCCGCAACTTGCACAGAGCAGTCCGCCCAGTTCGCATGGACAAGGCCGGACACCAGCCTATCCGTCTGCCATCAAAGAAGGCGGGATAGAAGCCAGTCCGCGTCCTTGCGGACAACATACCAGTCCGCAACAACAATGTCCACGACCAAAGGCACAGACCACCCGGTCAACCAGCGGACATTGCGGACTCTGCGATCAAACTGACCTTGTCACAGATCGTGACCAAGTCCCTAACCAGTGAACCTCTGGCGCGAGCTCCGCGGACACGAACAACAGTCCGCCAGCTTCAATCCAATTCGCCTAACAGCGAACTCTGTGGTACCTCCTAACCGCACCACCAGAGGAGATCAAGGGCACAGACCAATGTCGATCTCCTGAACTCCAAGAACAGTCCGCATAGAGCGAACTCCACGGACTCCAACCCAGTCCGACCAGACCGCAGATATACAACCTATCTGCACGGCTATCACCAAGGACACACCACAAGGCCGCAACACCAGACCGCTCAGGCCGCATCACCAGTCTGCAAGACTGTCCGCCCAGGCCGCGCGGTCTGCCTGATCAACCCCCACTTTCACTTCAACAATTTCAACAAGTTGCATGTTGTTTGATAGAGCAGGGCATTAGTTTCTTCTCAAGCACTTCTCACTGCTACTGCTGCTCTCTTGAAGAACACCAACAAAGAAGAAAACACTACCACAAAAACTCTCCTTCACTAGTGGTATCCTCCTAAGGCAAGCCTTGGCTGGTTCGATCGCCATCTCCGCCCTTTCCTCCGACGAAGACTTCAACCTCTTCGCCAACCCAAACCGTAAATCCCCATTACCCAACTCCATCTCCATCCTCTTCCGATTCGACGACGCTGCAGATCAACCACAAATACAACCAAACGCTTCCAATCGAGGAATATGAAGGAGATATTATAGAGAAAACGGCGGTGAACAGACCTTGGCGTGCCGGTAGAAGAAGCGGGGGCATTGATGTTGGGCGGCGAGGGGCCGAGATCGCTAACAGTGACGTCCTCCTTCACAGATTGGGGAAAAAGACCTCTAGCCTATCGGAGTCGAGGGCGACAAAAAAAAAGTGATTTATGAACCGCCAATGCTGGCCCCTTACAACTTCTCAAAAACAATTCTATCAAACGTGATTTTTGAGAAGCTGGGCATGCAAAGCTGTCCCAAAAAGTAAAAAAACAACTCTGACGATTGGAATATAGCTTTTTCATTCACCAAAACTGTTTCAAACAGAGCCCAAATCTTTTCCGTCACAAAGACACTCTCCTCCCTTACAACATGAGTGTGATCTTTACATCGTGAAAAAGATAAATAAGTGAGGAGACATTCCTCTTATTTCAATACATTTGTCCCATTATTCTACTCGCTTATTGCACATCTAATCTTAATTATTTAGCTTCAAAACAAATCCAATGTCTTATGAAGTTGATTCACGTGTATGAATGTCTTCATAATAGTATTAAGGAAAGACTGCCGTTATATATATATTTTTTGCCTAGACGCCCCCGCACATTAATTATTGTCTCCATACATATATTTTTTAATTTTGTTAGTACACTAAATTATTCTTGGGGTTCATTCATGTATCTAATTTATCCATGGTGTACTTTTTATTGTTATTATTATATATAACTCTCTCATTATTGATTTATTATTATAAGATCTCAATTTCAAAATTTTATGGAAAGATCAATTTTATTCTTTTAAAATTATTAATTTATGCAATAAAGCATCTGTCCACAAATATTACTTAATTGGACAACTAATTATATATCCTTTTCATTGTATATGCTACTTTACAGTGTATGTTGCAGTGGAGTAGTCTAGGTACTTTTTCAGTATATGGAGCAAATTAATAAATATTAAGAGCAAATTTTTGATAATTTTTCTTTACTTTTTAATAAATCTGAATAATTTTCATAATCTTTAGAAATAGATGTAGGGGGGGGGGGGGGAGGTTCAACAATTCGATTGAACTTCCATTTAAATACTGTTAAATATGAACAATTTCCTTTCAACAAATGAAAAAAACATCAATTATAAGGAATTTTAAAAAACACCAATTACAATTCATTTTTTTCACAGGAGTTGGACAAATTTGAAAAAATCAGACATTGAATTTTTTATCATTGAAGATAACACCATCAATAGATCTGCGGATTTGTGATATCCAACACTCAAAAAGCACACTACAAAACTAATATTAAGTATATATGCATAATACATTCAAAAGTTGGTATTAAGAAAAACGAAACATAGATCATATTCGATTACCCAAATCTGATCGAATAACATCAAAAAAGTTACAATCTGTTTTTTATTCAAAAGAATCAGATCATTTAGAGTTGGATCATGTGTTTTTCATCAAAAAATTAAATCTTATAATTGAATCCCTGCATAACAAAAGTAATTGCACAATTATCTCATATAAATAATATATAAACGATATTTGAATGGAAGTTAATCGAATTGTTAAAAACGCTCTCTAAATTTAAAAAGTAAGTGAATAACCTCCCATAACTTCCAACAAGTAAAGATAAGTATGATTATATATATATTTCTAAAGATTAAAAGGGTTATTCAGATTTACTAAAAAGTATAGAAGAATTATCAAGAACTTGCTCAAATTTATTTAACATTAACATCCTATCCCGCTCTCTCTTTTACTTGATTATTTGCTTGCATTGCATAAATGATGCTCCCTATATTGTATATTAAGAAAATCTTCATATTTGAGGATGATTCCATCAAACTAATCATAATCGTCCGATAATCTTACTTTCACCATTATATTTTAAACTTACTTAATATGATTAATTAAAAAATTAGTTTTTTTAATGTGAAAAGTGAAAACCCGCTATTAATTATGCGATGACTGATAAAGCATTGACGCATGCTAGGATCACGTACATTTGACATTGCCTAATATTGTGCAAGAGGATACAAATAAACATTTATTATCCAAATTTTAAAGAAACGGGATGAAGAGAGTAAATAGTTAATGAGTAAGCTGAGGGTTTGTGATCAGTTTGGCTCCGTTTGGCACGGTGGCGGCGGTCAATGAACATGGAGTTAAATTGTCATTTGTTAATGCCCACCTAAAGAACTTCATCCGCTTTTATGTTCAAACGGACGATATTTGTTAGGTTATTGGTAACGAATGACGGTTTAACCCATGCGTTTACGAGCGCCACCACCATGCCAAACGGAGCCTTTATCTTGTGACGCAATCACTTATCCAAATAGTTAATGACGTTCTAGTGGGTGTTGCATCACTTTCTCTTTCAAGTTTGGGTTACAATTGATTTGCGTTTATGATGCTGTTATACTCAGAATCTTGTATTCGTGGGTTTGAGATTTTTATAGTTTGAGTGGTAGAAAAATTATTGCCTAGCTCCCAAAGATTTTAATCCCCTCGTCCTTTAATTGTTAAAATGGATTTTGGGGAGGGAGAGAGATTGATGGAGAGGCGGGCTCATGGACAAGTGTAAAGCATTGTGACATCACTTCTCAAAATCACGTGATTAGGGGAGGAGTGATCATGCATCCCGTTTATACACCCAGGATCAACGAGCACACTGAACGACGTGGGACTAAACTGCCCCTTCTAGCGAGTCGAAACACACGCTCGGACATCACCGTACATTCCACGTGACACACTCAACACCCCCCTCGCCATGTGCCCCTTGCTCTGATACTACGTAAAACATTGTGACGTCACTCCCCAAAACCATGTGGTTAGGGGAGGAATGATCACCCCGTTTATACACCCAGGACCAACGAGCACGCTGGACGGTGTGAAACTAAACCGTTCCTTTTAGCGAATCGCAACACACGCTCGGACATCACCGTTCATTCCACATGACACACCCAACAACAAGTGGAAATCCATCAGACACCCTTCCCCACCTCACCGTCATTAGGTGGCCCGTCAGCGAAGGGACATGAGTGGAGGAGGGGGCATGGACGGTACTTGCCCATCTCTCTCCCCTATCTAGAGCAAATTCCCTGGCGTCTGGGGGGGGGGGGGACCGGAGGGAAGGAGGCCCTAGATTCTAGTGATGCAACTTGGGCCTGTCCCACCCAATAACAATAACTAATCAATATGAGTTTGGTTTAACTTTTCAAAACCAGAACCAGCCTGTACCTAAAATATAAAACATATATATATGAACCGAAAATTTCAATTATGTTCCCATTCCGTTCTCAATTCTTTAAATTTTTGACATAATTTTGCATACGCAATCAGGTGAGCTAGCTAGTCCCAAACAAGCACCATAAAAAAGCCTAGAATGTTAAGAGATGTGATAGGGTTGAAACATACATACAAATATATTATACCGACTGAGTCAATATAATATATTTCATTTTTTTATTCTGTAATACATACGCATGTAAGATTCGATATAATTTTGTTGTAGATCTGCATAATGTCTTGCAATAAAAGCTTTATAATTCAATATCAGGTAAAATATATGAAAATAAAAATCATGATCATTAGTGCTAGATATATTGGTAGCACTTCAACCGAAACACGCAAGAAAGACGACATGATCGAGCGAGCCGTGCGCAAAGACTGTGCTTGCTCGAAGGGGCCAAAAATCTCCCTCAATGCACGCACACGCCAACGACACACACATTGCGCAAGCCCATCGCGCGCGTCACCTCCTTGCACGCGTACAGCGCGCCGGCGGCCACCTCCAGCGGCCGTCTCCGACCATCGCGGGGCGTTGCCGGGCAACCTGCCCGGGCCGCCCAGACTGCCCGAGGTGCACGCCCATCATTTTGTGAAAGTTGGTGATCGACCGTAACGGAGCGACACCATTCACCAACACAAAATTCACCCTGATGCAATTACTAGTGTGACCCTCCGGAAAACTATAATTTGGCACCCAGACCCATTTGAGGACAAACAACTTCAGAGATTAGAGAGAGCTCTAACGTTTTCCGGTGAGGACGTAAGACTTAAATCGTTCATTTGCTCGGAATTCACTCCGCTTCCTCTCTAGACCGTCAAGCGTGTAAAGTTCAACGCTGTAAGGACTTAGCCATTTTTTCCAGAAGAACACTCACATCCAAGCCTCAAAGACTTAGTGAATCCATCACTCCATTGGATGCTCTTGTAAGAGCATCATGAACTTAGTTTATTTTCGACCGTTATGGTACTCAAAGCTTTGTAATTGAGAGGTGGTCTGTCACCCTCCGAGGAAACTTTCAACACTTGTAAACTCAACGAAATAGTAGATTTTAGCCCGACACAGATCCGATCTACGTGGTTTATCACATTTTCCGGATTTTTCACGTTAAAAACGCCTCCTGCCATTTGCTATTGTTTTTCATTGATTGTTTGCGTGTCCGATCCAACTCCGGTTTAAGGTGGTCCAATTCTTCGGACCGAGGAAAATCCGACTGACCCCAACACACTATTGTTTTTGGTTCGGTCCGTTAATTGTTTCCTTATTTTTGAGACTTCCTTTTTTCAGGATTTTCTAAAAATAAATTTCCTATTTTTGAGGTTTTTTTTTAAAATTTAATGGACTCTCACTACGGTGAGAATTAAAATAGGAGGTGAGCTATTGAAACTGAAATTCGGCTTCTATGGAGTTCGAATCATTGAGGAAGGGGGTGACCGCACACTTACTTCTCCCTAGCGAGCTTGAACGACCAAAGACTTAGAACAAGAACCGATCCAAGGCTCCAACACGGAGGTCCCACCCACACATCCGGAAGATCTTAGAGTGCTTCCCCTCCTTAGCCCGCGTTGAGCTAAGGGCACCTCAGAAAACACTAGAAGATAAGAGAGTAAGAAGATTGGAATGCTTGTAAGCTTGTCTTCTGAGGTACCCCCTTAGGTGTATTTATAGATTTCAAAACCTGGCCTGCAAATAGCATGGCTCCGCTGTTCCAAACAGCTATATGCAGCCCAAAGTGGTCTGCCAACATCCAATCTCCGTTGTTCCAAATGATTATTTACAGCCATGCAAGGACATCCAGGTAATTTTTACCTCTATACTCCACTGGGCGAGTGGTCCTTGGGGCACCACTTGTCTAAAGGGGCGAGTGCTGGGGAAGCCAGACACTCGCCTCCGCGACACCCCACTTTGGATGACTACGGTTTTGGAAGGGTCTCGCAACACTCAACGTTAAAGAACAGAAGGCGCTGAGTGCACTCGCCTCACTCAACGCCACAGAGCAGAAGGTGCTGAGAGGACAAGCTCTACTAGACACCATGGAGCAGAAGGCGCCAAGAGGACCAGCTCCACTCGACGCCAAGGAGAAGAAGGCGCTGAGAGGACAAGCTCAACTCAACGTCAAGGAGCAGAAGGCGCTGAGAGGATCAGCTCCACTCGATGCCAAGGAACTGAAGGCGCTGAGTGCAACCGCCTCACTCAATGACAAAGAGCTGAAGGCGTCGACATAGCAAGCTCCACTCAACGGGGGGAAAAAACGGGATCAGCTCGCCACCCAACTGGGCGGACGCAGCCTAGCCCTCGCAGCTTGCCTCTCTCACTAGGCAAGCGCGAGCCGGGCTTCCGTGGTTTGCCTGCCATTTACACGGAGGCGAGCCAGCGGAGGTTACTTGGGCGAGCGGGGGATGGTCTAGCTGGCTCGCATGACTCGCTCGCCCTGGTTGGTAAGAGTGAGCCGGCCATCCCCTGTGCTTGCTCGCCTACTGCATTGATGCGGGCCAACTGTCCTGGTTCGATCGCCCACATGGCTGATCCACTCAGCGAACACGGGGTTGTACAGGAGCCATATATATTAAAGATATATATAGCCTCTGGCCAGAGAGTTGAATATCACCGAGGTTTTGGAGAAAGAAATTAATAGCAGCCCGCCTGGGTGTTTTCAGCCACCTAGGAGATTGGAGACCCATTTTTTTTTCTCCTTTATTCCCCTCTCTCTGTCGGTCGTGCACTCGGAGGGGCTGCCAACATTGGGTGTTGCTGCCGGTCTTGGAGGAGATATTCGCCGACGTTGGGAGAGGGTATTGCTACCGGGCTTTGTGGAAATTGCCACCGACGTTGTAGTGGGCATTCGTTGGAGTGGAGAGGTGCCGTGTCGAAGGCATGCGTGAGTTGAGAGGACCTAGCGCTACCAACTCGACCAAAAGACCGGTCTGATAGAAGACTGCGCAACTATTCTTTATATCAACGGTCCTCGGGCGGATCCACGGGGCAGCCAGTTAGGCCCGCAGGGAACACGTCCTTCTGCTTCGAATAGTACCGCAGCACTGGGGCGATTCCGAACCGCAGTTCCAACAATCCCCCCCGGAAACGACCCCGGGGTTTCGAACCCGCGACCCCCTCTGATACCAATTGAGAGGACCTAGCGCTACCAACTCGACCAAAAGACCGGTCTGATAGAAGACTGCGCAACTATTCTTTATATCAACGGTCCTCGGGCGGATCCACGGGGCAGCCAGTTAGGCCCGCAGGGAACACGTCCTTCTGCTTCGAATAGTACCGCAGTACCGGGGCGATTCCGAACCGCAGTTCCAACATGAGTGTAATTAGCCTTGCCAGTGTTTTTTCTCTCCAATAGTGGCGTTGTTTTCCGGTTGTGGCGTTGTTCTCCAGTGGTGGTGCGGTTGAACGTCGAACTTCGATGTTGAAGGTTTTAGTGAACCTTGTGCGTCCGTTATTGCAGCCCAGATCTTCTACTCTCTCGCGGATCGTGCGTGTCCGGCGGATCCACGTTTATTTCATCGGATGGTCAAATTTTTCTCATGTATTTGCATTTATATTTTCATTATATAAATTTTGTTGTTGTGTTTTGTGTTCTTGTTATCTGCAGATTTTTATAGCTTTGCCTGCCTTTGTATTGGATTTTACAACAAGTGGTATCAAGGCAAAGTTCGAGCAGGTGACTGATTGTACATTATGATTTTAGGTTTGGGTTAACAATAGGTGATGACATTGACCTGCTCCCTATTTTTCCAAATCGGATCCGTGAATTAATCAGATTGCCTACAGGTACTGCATGCAGTTATGACAGCGAAGAACACGGTGTTGGCCAAATATTTGGTGGAAAAATTTTACGATAGAGGGAACTTTCGTCAATGGTAGATTTGGGTCAAGGATATGTTGGTTGAGCAGGGGTTGATCTAATTGCTACGGGGGCGTGATTCTTTACCCGCTCCATGTTAGGATTCTGAGTGGACGGAGATAGATGAGCGCGTTACTAGCGCTATCAGGATATACGCCGACGATAATATGATGTTCAACATCGGTATTGAAGAATCTGCCGTCATATTGTAGGCGAAGCTGACGAGACTCTACATGAGCAAGTCGTTGACCACGAGATTATTGCTGAAGCAGAGACTGTACGACCTGAAAATGCAAGAAGGTGGTAACTTGAAAGAACACTTCAACGTGTTCAATGGAATTCTCAGTCAATTGCATGTTGTTGGTGTGAAGGTGGTGGAGGAAAACAACAAGGCCTTATTATTCCTTACCTCGCTCCCGACGTCGTATAAGTACATGCAGACCACTCTGGTGTATGAGAAAGATATAGTAGTAGCGTGGATCATATCACATCTGCGTTACTGTCCAATCAGATGTTGTTGGACCTCACTCCATAGGGTGAGCATGCTTTGGCAGTAGGAGGACGATGAGATAGATAGTTCGAGAAGGGATCTGGGAGTGCATGGTCCACATTCGCATCGAGAAAGACAGTGACGTGCTACCATTGCAAGCAGAGTGGTCATATCAAGAGACATTGTCCATAGCGTGCGCAGATTTTTGGGGACGTCCAGGGTACGGGCAAGGCGGAGGAGTAGCTACAACAAATGATAGTGATGTATTTCTCCTCATCAATGAGATTTCATGTGACTCAGATAACTAAATATTGAATTTCGGTGCTTCGCAACACATTTGCTCAGATGCATAGATATTCAGTTTACTGGAGGTGACGACTGGATTGGTCTTTTTGGGTGATGGCTCACCATATGAGGTCACAGGGATAGGAATTGTGGACACCAGAACGCATGACGGAGTAGTGCGTAGGCTTGAGGCGTAAATTCGGTACCCAAGCTGCGCTGAAATTTGATATTGTTGTGCATACTTGACTTCAGATGATTCCGTTTTGTGACTAAAGTCAATTTGTTCTTGTGAGTTCAATTTGAGAAAATTTGACCTAGGTTGACTTGTGCTCTCTAATGAACTATTCAACACAACATGGCTCAATCGACCCCCAAATACTTCAAATTGACCTTACCAATGCCCTCCTAACCCCTAAGGGAGGTCATTAGGTCAATGATCACACAATGGTTCTACCCAATTTCAAGGAATTAACCAAAGCCAACTATTGGTCAACATAGCCCAATTCAACCCAATCAAGGTCCAATTGTCTTCAATTAGTCAAATTGATCTCACCTCCAGCCTTCTAACATCATTAGGAACCCAATGAACCAAAATCTCCATGAATGAGTTAACCAATTTATTCAATTTGACTAAAGTCTACTCTTGGTCAAATTAGATCTAAAATGGAAAATATGGAAATTTGATTAAGTTTCATGAGCTAATGCCTACATAAGCAGCCCACCCTATAAACCATTATCATATTTACCACCCATACCATCCAATTTCTAGAGGTGGTGACATGACAAAGGGAATTTGGGGTTTCCCCAATTTTTTGGGAGGAATTCAATGGGGCATCATGAATTGAATGTCAATAGGCACTCAATTCATCTCTCAAATGAATTCATTCATCTTTCTCATTAAGTTCTAGTCTATTTTCCAGCCTTCCCTCTGCCATTGATTGAGAATTCACGGAGTTTCACCATTGGCCGAATTTCTCATTAATGATATTCCACCACTAAGCCTCCCTCACCTCAAGTTGACCCTTCTCATCTTCAGAAGCAGGAAGGAGTTGAAATCGACTCTTATATTGTTGGATTTGGGGGATAATTAAGGGATCAAGCAAGCTCGTCAGAGGAAGACAATTCCATGGCCAACCGTCGACACACCCGTCGCTGAGGCCCGATCGAGGTGCGTTTCCTCCCCCACTCCTCCAATACTAGCTTCCTAGATCCTTAGGTTTAGAAATCGGGCTCAATTGAGCCAGGATCCATGTGAGATGTGGGAGAAAATCTGGAGCTTTTGAGCTCGGTCGGGGTTCGCTGTAGAAGCCCTCTCCGACGGCCATGACGCCGCCAAATGGTAGCTACCACCTCAACGTTGGTGGTGGTTGATGTGGTGGTGTCTGGCGTGGAGGCCAAGGGGTGGCCGTAAATTGGAGTTTGAAAGAAGCCCAAGTCGGGTCAATCCTGGACGTCGGAGCTTGAAGATGAAGGGATTTAAGATTCGTGCAACATGATAATTTATATCTTATAGTTGTTAACATTTTGTCACACTTAACCAGTAAACTTCAAATAGAAATTAGAGCCTCTTAGAGGACGATTTAGGGAAAAAGGCCGAGTTAAAAAATTGTAGCGCTTGGTGTCTACTTTATATAGAAATTTGAATCACTTCATTTGGTGCCCTACAAACCTCAAAATTTTTATTTTACCGGGATGTGTGATAAGTAGAGCCGTCACTTAAACCGAAAACCGTAAACCGAACCGCAAACCGAACCAGAACCGAAAAAGAACCGGACCGAACCCATTCGCCAATTATCCGGGTTCCGGTTTGAATTTTGAAACCGTGAACAACATTGGTCCGGGTATGGTTCCATCATTTTATTATCCGGACCGGAACCGCAACATGCAAGTCTCGAACGGTTTCAAAATTTTTAGACCCGATCCGGACCGAACCGACACGGAACTGAACCGCAACCTGTTTATTATTATTATTTTAATATAAAAAATTTATTTATCATACAAATATACTATTAGTATTTATTTTATATTTTGATAATAGCCTAAAAAAATATGCAAAAATATTGATCATTTTAAACGATGTGTGTATAAATATTCTGCACATATTTTATATTTAAGTAAGAAAAGATGTTTTGCACTATTTAATAAATATCATACCTTTTTTATCTTTATCATTTTGAACATTTTGTGTATAGATGTTTTGTGTCATTTATTAGTTTTACTATTATTATTTTCGCATTATTATAGTATTTGTTTTATATTTTGATAATACCCTAGAAAAAATATGTCAAATATCAATCCACAGCTGTCTCGTACAGCTCTATATGGTTGTTCAACTACACATGAGTGTCTACTTTTCTTGTTCAGCACATTTATTTTTTCTTGACTGCAATGCTGCACATCTCCTCTCCCGCATGGTTTTGGGCTATAGTGTTGTACATCTCTCTCACTACCCAAAGTACCTGCTTTTTTCTAATGTCGCCGCCGGGCTGATTTCATTGAACTCCATCCCTCTCCTGCTCTCAGCTCAGGTACCATCGTACCAAATCCATCGCCAATCTTCTTTTTCTTCTTCTATTGTTCTGTGTTCTATCTGATTCTATTTTTTGCAGAGGGTTTAGGGTTCACGGGTGGCTCCTCTATGAAACGGAAGTTGGTATTCCGGCGACAGAGGAGAGATTCCGTTCGTCGACACCCCACGCCACCGATCGGAAAGAGCTTGAGGCGACACATCACTCATTTGTGGATCTGCGCTTTGAATCAGTGTACTCTGCAAGCGATCCAAGTGCATCACTGTAATCCCTTTAGAAACCGATACATTTTTCTGATCTCATGACCTGCAATGTTTTGTTCCTACGCATCTCTTTATTTATTTGTTCATGATCTGCAATGTTTTAATCACTTTTTTCGTACGCATCTCTTCCATATTCACAACATTTTTTTCAAATATTTTATAAAGATATGAACTTCTTTGTGCTCCATCATAATGTTTTGTTCATGCATATCTTGCATAAAGGACATGCAAAGAAGGGTGTAATTGCTTACTCTGATAACTTTTTACCACTTTGATTTGAAACTTTATGTAGTTTTTACTGATGTAAATTTCTTTAGATCATTCTTCTTTATGGTTTGCTCCGAAACTTAAATATATATGTGGCTGAGGGTAAATTAGGAGTTATGCATAAACAATATTGTAATTTTTTTATTTAAAAATGATAATAGAAAGAGTGAATTTGTATGTTTGTTTGTTTATATGAATGTATATATGTATATGACTATACGAGAAGTGAATATTTTTCATAGAATGGTTGTTTTCATAGGAACATTTTCCATAGGCGACGCATCACTCATTCTGCGAGAATGATTGTTTTTATTTTAAGTTATGTGACAATTTATGTAGCAATTTTATGCATAAAAGTGACTGTATTTTCATAATAGATATCACATGCTAGTCTACAAAGTTATATATATAGAGTCATTTATTGGGACCTCCCCTCTAAGTTTGCTAAATTACAAGTTGCACCCCTCCTACTTTCAAAATTAAAAAAACATCTCTTAAGTTTACATTTCATAACATTAGCATCTCTTGAACCGAAACCGAAACCGAACCGGAACCGCATAGAACCGGACCGAACCGCAAGTAAATAATTTGGTTTTGGTTCTTAGCGAACCGGAACCGGAACCATAGGCCCTAGGGTTCCAAAAAATTATGTTAGAATCGGAACCGGAACCGGAACCGCTCAAACCAAATAAGGTATTGGTTCTAACTTGAAGAACCATTACCTTAATGGTTCGGTTCACGGTTTTAGTAGAACCGGAACCAAACCGGAACCGTGACAGCTCTAGTGATAAGGGAGGGACATACACTAAAATGTGAATTTACTTAACATGGATCATTGCATGAGCCTAATATTTTGTCCATGCATGTAACTATTCCAGACACACCCTCTATCCAAAATACAGAATTTTTGGGCAATATTTTTCTATAGTTTTGTTAAAATATGATTTTTCAAATAAATAAATATATGTGAATTAACTCAAATTGACCCAAATCTTGGGTGGTATGCAGGTTAAGACTTCATGAGGCTTTGGTGAAAATTTGAGACCATTTGGATCTATACATGTGGATATATTCCACTTGTAAGAAGATCTAGTAAAGGGGTTTGATGTGCATATAGCACAAAAGATGTATTTTGTGAAATTCTTCCAATTTGCTGGTTGTATATCAATAATATTTTGTACATGCATATATTGGGTTGAAAGGTATCATCTCTGATAATATTATGATTTTTGGACTTAAAAATCCTAAGCATTTAATTAATGGTAAATATGCCACAAATTAAATTAATGAAATAGTAGTGATCAAATTACTTAGAAAAATTCTAATTTTCTATCACATGTCATAACTGGTCATATTACTTCTCTGATAATTTTATTAGAATTTTTGGAAGTCATTTAACTTGAGTAATATCAATAATGTCATTTGTCACACTTATGAATATTTTTATTAATTATGGTCAAAACATCTTGTAAAATTCTAATTCTCTGGATAGATGATTTTTATATCATTATGAACCTATGATAATTTTTCTAGAATTTTTGTCAATTAAACTTAGGTACATCTTTTGTAAAGTGATATTTAGGGGTTAATATTCAGTTACTGAAATTATGAAAAAATTATATTGAAAAAATTATGAAATTTTATTCATCACATTATTTTGTCAATATGTACCTGTAATAATTTATTTAAAATAATTGAACTTCTGAAATTGATACTTTATATGTAAAATGACATGTGTCACTTATTTTGAGAATTTTATTTATAGCCAAATTAATTAGAAAATTCATGAATTTATGACGATCTCTTATTTATGTCAATATAAACCTCTGGTATTAATTTTAGATCTTTTGGTCAAAGAAATTGATAGTTTCATCATTTGGATCATAACTAGTTCATTTGAGCGATGGTCTGCATTTAACAAATTTGAAATAGTGATTAGACCATCTAGATCATATGAAAATTACCATTATGATTTGGAACATTCAAAGGACCATAGTGCATCTATGATTGGGATCTTGGGGCATGTAAATTAATGTGTTTAAGTTGCACCTCATATCGTATAATGAAGATAAGAGTTAGCAACATTCATTAGAACGCATGCCAGCCTTCCGATCGTTAGAGATTTGTGTAATCCGTCGTTCCGTCACTGTCGCTAACTTTCAATTTTTCTATTACTATTTATTGTGTAAATTTTGTAGTTTGAAGCTGGTGAAGATTTTATATGGATAGAGTATGAAAAGTCTTGTAATTGTATATTATTTTCATACATTTTTAGTGGCGGCTTTCCAAGTTTGACTCTGATCATCCCATGGTTTTCACCATATTGAATTTTAACGTTAAATCTATGTGTCACTTCTATTCTTATTATTTGGTAATGTGTTTTGATTATGTATCAGTATACCACTAAGCGGTCGTGCAGGTAACTGCTCAAAATAATTTGCAGATGCTCTGGTCAGACTTGCGTGCTCTCTAGCCCAACATTTTTATGGCCTCTTCAACATTCGCGGGATGCTTTCTAAGGAGTGGGATTTGACGACCTCGACACCACTAACATGCTCCTCAAGCAGCGGATCGTCTTCCCAGGCTCTCAGGTCGATTGCGTTCTTCATATTACTGTCTTTCTGAAATATTCTGTAGGACCAGGTTCTTGCATTTTGGGACTTTTATCTTCTTTCTTGTATTGCACCTTCTATATCTCCATTAACAAATTGCAAGACATGAAAACATGAGAAATTGCTTAGTTAATTTATGCAGGTACTTGGAGGATCTGAAGCTTGACATATGTTTGTTGCTAAACAAAATTTTTAGGAACAATATCAAAAAAGGTGATGTATTATTTAATAAAACAAAAGCCACACGAGCAAACTATTTTCATTTGCATGATTTCTAGCTTGTGCAATAGCTAGCTAACAAAGAATGTTATATTTGGCGTGACAGTGGCATCATGATATACTTTTAGCCTTATTGATATCATTTTGGCGGGGGTGGTATCAAGCTCCGTAGACTGGTCTATTGTTAATGACATCTTGGATTCCTTGCCGACGGTAGTGTCTTTCACCTTTTCTTTTGTTTGTCGGAATGCTAATCGGGCGACACATTTTATTGCGGCTCTTTCATTTTTTTTGTGACATCTCAACTTTACCATATGTTGTACTGTGTTAGATTGTGACACCTCATTTTTCGTCTGGACCGTCAGGATTGCGCCTTGTCCGCGATCCGTGTGCCATTTGGATTCCTAATCCGGGCGAAGCTTTTTTGGGAATGCTATGTTTAGAAATTCAAATGGTGGCCGGTAAATCCAATCCAAAGAATATTTCTTTTTGAATTGAAATCATTTTTTTTGGAAAGATCATTAGAGAGGATTTCTTTTGGCCGGCTGCCATTCCTTTCTTGCCCAGCTATGATTGGCAACATCCTAATTTTGGGAGATCATTCTATTATTGTTTGGAGGTGAGTTACATCTATATATTGGGATCCCGTCTTCCCTCTTGACCCATTCGGAAATCTGAAGCTTCCAAGGAGAGAAAAATCCATCCGTGAGAGGGGGCGTGCAGCGGCGGTGTTGTTTCTAGGCGGCGACTGGCTGCCCAAGTGGCGGCGACTGTCCAGGCGGAAGCGACGACCGTTCGGCGGTGGCGGAAGGCTGTCCTGGCGGAGGTAATCCAGGAGGAGGCTACTGAGAGGTTGATCCAGGCGTTCGGCGGCGGCGGGTTCAATCCTATCATTGCGGCGGCGGCGGCGACTCCAAGATTCACAGGCGGGTGAACAGGAAAGAGGATCAAAGTTAACTATTTTGTTAATTTTTGTTTACTGCTATCATTGTAACAACTCCTGTAACTCCTCATATTATAGTGGAATATTTGTCGGCGCGCTCTCCCCGTGGATGTAGGAGCTCCTCTCCGAACCACGTAAAATTTCTGTGTCGTCTGTGTGCTTGGATATCTCGTTCTGTTATTTATTGCGCGATTGTTTTGCTCAAATTAAATTCCGTTGCGCTGCCGCGGTACTCGGTCCGATTGCGTAACAATTGGTATCAGAGGGAGGTTCTGCGGGGGTGATCGTCTGGGCGTTCTGGTTCTAGATCTGGGTCAACGGTAGGTGACGACAAGGTCCACTCCCTACCTTCTCAAGATCTGATCCGAGAACATTTTTTTGATCACTCAGTAGCACTGTGAGCAAATCAATGGCGGCAAAATTTGAGATTTCCAAGTACGACGGCAAGATCGATTTCGGCTTATGGCAGAAGCGGATCAAGGCGGTTCTCGTTCAGCAAGGACTCCACATGGCGCTACTCGGCAAGGAGAAGTCCGGCGTGAAGAAAGACGAGGAATGGGAGGAACTGGATCTGAAGGCCATCAGCACAATCCAGTTGAGTCTCGCCGACGAGGTCATGTATAACGTGGTCGACGCTGACGCCACCGTAGACCTATGGAAGAAATTGGAGGAGCTATATATGTCGAAATCTCTCACAAATAAGCTCTATGTGAAGAGACGGTTATACAGCTTAAGAATGTCCGAGAGCAACAAGCTACTAGAACACATGAATGCGTTCAACAAGTTGATCTCCCAGCTACGGAGCATGGACGTAAAAGTAGAAGAGGAAGACCAGGCGCTTCTACTACTGTCTTCTCTACCGAAGTCCTATGACCATCTGGTCACCACGATCCTCTACGGAAAGGATACGCTCAAAATGGAGGAGGTGATGACGACGCTGCTATCGAACGAAACGCGGAGCAAACCTGGCCCCAGCACCAGCGAAGGTTTGTTCGTGAAGAACAAAGAACCGGTCAGAGGGAGATCGAGAGATAGAGGGAAGAAATTCAATCGGGCTAGGTCTAAGTCTCGGGACAAGAAGAACCAGTGCCACTACTGCAAGGAAGAAGGGCACTGGAAAAACAACTGTCCGAAGAAAAAGGCGAAAGAAAAGAATCAGGAACAACAGCAGGCGGCTGTGGCGTCTGACCCCGAGAGCGATGCTGACGTACTCCATGTACACTCCACCCTGGATACCACCGACACGTGGATCATGGATACGGGATGCTCGTATCACATGTGCCCGAACATAGAATGGTTCACTAGCTTCAGGCAATGTGACGGCGGTCGCGTTTTAATGGGAAACGACTCGGAGTGCAAGACGCTCGGGATCGGAAGTATCAGAATTAAGATGTTCGACGGAACAATCAGGACCCTTACTGATGTAAGATACGTGCCCGATCTAAGGAAGAGTCTAATTTCCCTAGGCACTCTAGAGGCGGCTGGGTGCTCATACACCGGCGAGGGAGGATATCTGAAGGTCAAGAAAGGCGCTCTGGTGGTCATGAAAGGAGAGCGCTCTGGTACTCTCTACAAGCTGATCGGCACTACCATCGCCGGCGACGCGGCGGTTTCTGAGACGACAGATGAGGATTCCTCTCTGCTGTGGCATGCCAGACTTGGCCACATGAGCGAGAGAGGACTGCTGGAGCTTCACAAGAAGGGCCTACTGAAAGGAGTCAAGACATGCAAGTTAGACTTCTGCGAGACCTGCGTTCTAGGGAAGCAGCACAGAGTGAAGTTCGTGACATCTACGCAGCGGAGCAAGCAGGCACTGGAATATATACACTCAGATGTTTGGGGGCCTGCCCCAGAGCCGTCTCTTGGTGGGGCCAGATACTTCGTGACTTTCATCGACAATTTTTCGAGAAAAGTCTGGATCTACTTTCTGAAGCACAAGTCCGAAGTATTCGAGAAATTCAAAGTCTGGAAGACGACAATGGAAAAGCAGACCGGGAAAAGAGTCAAATATCTGAGATCTGATAACGGTGGCGAGTACACCTCAGCGGAGTTCCAGGAATACTGCAATCAGGAGGGCATCACTCGACACCTTACTATTCCTGGTACACCGCAGCAGAACGGCGTGGCAGAAAGGATGAACCGAACGTTGCTAGAGAGAGCTCGGTGCATGCGGTTATTTGCAGACCTACCAAGGTCCTTCTGGGCCGAGGCCATTAATACGGCATGCTATCTAGTGAATCGATCCCCATCGATGTCACTGAATCTGAAATCGCCATAGGAAGTTTGGTTAGGCAGGCCGGTTGACTATTCTGACATCCACATCTTTGGTTGTCCTGTATACACCCTTGTACAGGACTCTGAGAAGACGAAGCTGGATGCTAAGTCCAAACGGTGCATCTATCTGGGACGAAAGACCGGCACAAAGGGGTTCAAACTGTGGAACCCAAACACAAAGAAGGTGGAGGTCAGGCGCGATGTGATCTTCGATGAGGCCTCTATGCTCAAGAAATCTGAGGCTCAGTCTAAAGAGGTGGAGGAGACTCCAGTCACACCCCTAGAGGTGGAGCTGGAAGGGAGCGACCAAGCTGATGACCATGGTGACTCCTCTGACCCAGAAAATGTTGATGCTGTGCAACCTACGGAAGCAGAGCCGTACTCTATTGCTAGAGAAAGGGCAAGGAGAGAGGTCAGACTGCCTCTCAGGCTACATGACACGGTAGCGTATGCTTTCCAGGTGATCTCCACAGATCCTGGATCTTATAAAGAAGCTGTAGAGAGTAGAGAGAGTTCTCAGTGGAAAGCAGCTATGGAAGAAGAGATGGAGTCCCTTCGTAAAAACCAGACTTGGGACTTGGTTCGTCTGCCCAAAGGGGCGAAGGCAATCAGTTCCAAATGGATATTCAGGAAGAAGGAATCTACATCCGGCAAAGACCAGTGGAGATACAAGGCCAGATTCGTTGCCAAGGGGTTCGCGCAGAAGAAGGGTGTCGATTTTGATGAAATATTCTCACCCGTGGTAAAACACTGCTCCATACGGGTGCTTCTTGCGATGGTGGCAATGAACGACATGGAGCTAGAGCAGATGGACGTGAAAACGGCGTTTTTTCACGGCAACTTGGAAGAGGAGATCTACATCTTGCATCCTAGGCCGCCAAACTCCTCCCCAAGGTAACCCCTACCCCCACCTTCATTTTCCACCCTTCAAATCCCTTTTCCAGCCATCAGAAACCCCCCAAAACCGCTGCAGCCCGCCATTCCAGCCAGCAGCCACCATTACCTACCCGAAACACTGTTCACCCGAGCACTGTTCACCCGAGCACTGTTCACCCGACCACTGTTCACCGCCACTGTTCACCCGAAACACTGTTCACCCGGGCCGCCAACTTCCCCTCCTTCCTAATCCGCCAACTCCCCTTCGTGGATCCACTTCCTACCGCTCCGAAAACCCTAGATCTAATTGATCTAGCGCTACCCCTCCCCGATCTACCATCCACTTACTTATTTTCACTTCCGTAGTCCGGATCCGCCCTAAAATCAGCGGATCTACCCACCGACACCCCGATCCATTCTCTAGTGGCCGGATCAATTAGAAGAAGAAGGTGTGTAAACTTAGAAGGTCCCTCTACGGTCTAAAGCAGGCTCCAAGAATGTGGAACAAGAGATTCGATACGTTCATGGTTTCACAAGGTTTCAGCAGGAGCCAGTACGACAGTTGCGCCTACTACAAGTTTCTGGCAAACGACGACGTTCTGATTCTGATGCTATACGTCGACGACATGCTGATTGCGTGCAAGTCAGCTCAGGAGATCTAGTCTTTGAAGCAGAAACTACAAGCTGAGTTTGAAATGAAGGATCTGGGTCAAGCACAGAAGATCCTTGGCATGGAAATCAAGCGAGATAGGAAGCGGGGCATGCTTTCGCTTTCTCAGACAGGGTACATTCAGAAGGTTCTGGAGAAGTTCAATATGACTGAATCTAAGCCCGTTTCAACCCCTCTCGGGCAACAGTTTAGATTATCGTCACAACAGTGTCCAGACACAGAAGGAGAACGACAGAAGATGCTCGGGGTGCCGTACGCTAGTGCGGTAGGATGCTTGATGTACGCCATGATCTGTACGAGACCAGATATCACTCAGGCTGTGAGCGTAGTCAGCAGATATATGGGGAATCCGGGGCGACAACACTGGGAAGCAGTCAAGTGGATTCTAAGATATCTGAACGGAACGAAAAACGTCGGTTTGTTGTTTAAGAAGAGCGGAGTTTCTAGAGTCCTAGAGGGCTACGTTGATTCCGACTATGCGGGCGACCTCGACCGAAGAAGATCTACCTCCGGGTACATGTTCCTTTGTGGTGAGGGCCCCATCAGTTGGAAAGCCACTCTGCAGGACATTGTGGCTTTATCTACGACAGAGGCTGAGTACATTGCTGCAGTGGAAGCTGCGAAGAAAGCTATCTGGCTCAAAGGTCTCGCCAAAGAACTCAGGATTTCTCAGGAAGCGGTGAAGCTGCACTGTGACAGTCAGAGTGCGATTTGTCTGGCCAAAGACCCGGTCTATCATTCCAGGACAAAACACATTGATGTGCGATACCATAAGTTGAGAGAGTTCGTTGCTGGCGGAGATATTCAGTTACTGAAGGTGCACACTGAGGATAACATTGCAGACCTGTTGACCAAGCCGTTGACCGGAGTCAAGTTCAAGCACTGTCTTGACTTGGCTCATATCTGTGCGTGCTGATCGTGGTAACTCCAGGGAGAGGGGGTAGTTCGCCGAAGGGAGGATTCAGTTGCAGGTGGAGTCTGTCGCGTGAGGCGTCAAGGTGGAGATTGTTAGATTGTGACACCTCATTTTTCGTCTGGACCGTCAGGATTGCGCCTTGTCCGCGATCCGTGTGCCATTTGGATTCCTAATCCGGGCGAAGCTTTTTTGGGAATGCTATGTTTAGAAATTCAAATGGTGGCCGGTAAATCCAATCCAAAGAATATTTCTTTTTGAATTGAAATCATTTTTTTTGGAAAGATCATTAGAGAGGATTTCTTTTGGCCGGCTGCCATTCCTTTCTTGCCCAGCTATGATTGGCAACATCCTAATTTTGGGAGATCATTCTATTATTGTTTGGAGGTGAGTTACATCTATATATTGGGATCCCGTCTTCCCTCTTGACCCATTCGGAAATCTGAAGCTTCCAAGGAGAGAAAAATCCATCCGTGAGAGGGGGCGTGCAGCGGCGGTGTTGTTTCTAGGCGGCGACTGGCTGCCCAAGTGGCGGCGACTGTCCAGGCGGAAGCGACGATCGTTCGGCGGTGGCGGAAGGCTGTCCTGGCGGAGGTAATCCAGGAGGAGGCTACTGAGAGGTTGATCCAGGCGTTCGGCGGCGGCGGGTTCAATCCTATCATTGCGGCGGCGGCGGCGACTCCAAGGTTCACAGGCGGGTGAACAGGAAAGAGGATCAAAGTTAACTATTTTGTTAATTTTTGTTTACTGCTATCATTGTAACAACTCCTGTAACTCCTCATATTATAGTGGAATATTTGTCGGCGCGCTCTCCTCGTGGATGTAGGAGCTCCTCTCCGAACCACGTAAAATTTCTGTGTCGTCTGTGTGCTTGGATATCTCGTTCTGTTATTTATTGCGCGATTGTTTTGCTCAAATTAAATTCCGTTGCGCTGCCGCGGTACTCGGTCCGATTGCGTAACAGTACTGGATCTAATCTCTCTTAATTGAGAGACTTGTGCTATGTTTGGCACGGTGGTGGCGGTCGTAAACGCACGAGTTAAACCGTCATTCGTTAAGGATCACCTGACAAATATCATCTGTCTGAACATAAAAGCAGATGTAGTTTCTTAGGTAAGCGTTAACGAATGACAATTTAACCCTCATGTTCATGACCGCCACCACCGTGCCAAATGAAGCCTTGATTGAGAGAAAATTCTACTTCTTTCCTTTAAAAAAAAAGCATTGCTAAAAATGATCATTTGAACTAATAATTGGGGAAACAGGGAATTAATTGCTTCACAGTGTCATAATTCAAATCAAGTTTGGTGAGGTTGCAAATATATTTGTTATCAACAAATTTAATACTGTTAAAGTTTTGAATAATTTAATATATGTTTGTATGCGTCAAGACCGACTCGGTGGTGATCCATGAGTTTCGTGTCTATTTAGGGCAAGATCCTACGCTGATAATATTATAAAAATCATTCCAAATCTAATAATCTATTGTAAAATACTTTGAGCGGAGCCAATTCCAACAAAAATCAACATAGTAAATTAATGTTCTGTTTGGGGGGACTTATTTTCACCGGTCAAACGATTACGAGCACATGAACTGAACTTTAATTATGACCCAAACATACATATCCTAAATGCTAAGAGAAACGTGTCGTAGGGGAGTGGTCTTAAGTTGAAATAACTTGAGAAGATCCCTTTAGTCAACACAAATTTAAAACGGCCGCCCAGGTAGATACTGTTTAGTTGCATTAAAATAGTGTCTAGCCAATCTCTAAATCGCGGGATACTACTTCATCCATCCTAACCTTAGGCGCCCCAAATCCTGCTGGAATCGGCTCACCTCCCTCTGTCACCGTCATATATAAACTCTCATGATCTCACTGCCGCCAACTCATCATCGTCTCATGTCACCGTCCCCCATCTCATCCCTCCATGCTTGGAAGTCTCCCCACCCCCTTTTGAGCTTGTAATCTGCCGTCTCTATCACATGGTAAAGTTTATGCAAGGCTCTCATCACTCTACTTTTATCTCTAATGTTTCTCATGAAATACAATGCTACGAGATAGAAGATGATGGAGATTCTGTTGAAATTGTTGAAGTGGAGTGGTCGGTCTGATTGGGCAGATCGCACAGACCGCAGTCGGTTAGGCGGCTAGTTGATGGAGGATAGCCGGGTTCCGGCTACTGTTCTTCTTTGTTGCGGTTTGGACCAGTAAGCTCCTTGTTGGGAGGTAACCGGGAGGTTAGCAGCGGGCTATCCGCGGTTGTTGCGGTCTGATTGGTGAGACCGCTTGGAGCTGACAGGTTCTCTGGCTTGCGTAGAGGCAGACGGTTAGACAGGATAGCGGAGGCTAACCACACAGTTCGTTGTGTTCTGCTTGCGCGGTTAGAAGCCAGAGTTCGCTGGTTTTGTGGACTTGGTCTCGGTGCCGTGACAAGCCAGGTTGGGTTTCCTAGTCGCAGAGACCGCATGGTTGCGCGGTCTGTTTTTGGAGTTCGCGGAGACCGCTATATATACTGCGCGGTCTGGTTGCGGAGACCGGCAGTTCGACATAGGCTCGTTGTTGGCTAAGGACGCGTGGATGAATTGCTAAGTCCACGCGGACTGAGGTGACTATCCGCTCGGTTATGCGGACTTGTGGATCTTACTGCTTGTGCGGTTAGGTTGTTGCTGCGCGCGATCTGACTCTGGTATCCGCACCCTGTGCGGATAGGCTGTGTTAGCTGCAAGATGACGAGCAATTATCCTATCGTTATGGGCGGTGACCGCACTCCCCTATCGCTTATAAATATGGGTCCCTGCCTCGTCATATAATAACGAGAACATTGAGAATTCTACCTGCGTTTTGAACTTGCGGTTAGATTTTTCTAATCGGGCGGCTAAGTGAAGTTGACTTGTGCTGTGCAGGCTGTGCGACTAGCACCGGATGACTATACGACTAGTGGGAAGCTCATGATGGAACAGTCTGCGGTTTACAGTTTGTGGCATACAACAAGTCGCTGTTTACGCGGCTAGAAGTTTTCGATAGTTGAAATAAGGCTCTGTTTGGCGCGGCTGTAGCGACTGGAGAAGCAGTGGTGGGAAATAGTGGTGGAATAATCAGCTGTTTTGCAGAGTGGTGGCAGAATCTGCGAATCTGTTTGGAAGAACAACATTTGCAGTGCTGTTTATAATTTTAATTTATAAATATTATATAAAGAATATTGTATTTAGTAATAATATACAACTTATATACTTATATTAATTTAATAACTTAAAATATAATTTAATATAAATTTAATATAATAACTTATATATATTAATATAATAACTTATAATATATTAATTAATAATATGTTTATATTATAAATTCTAAATATTATATTTTTTAATTATTATAAAATACAGCTGCAGCGCTGCAGCCATTAGCGTTGTGGCTGCAGCGCTGCTGCTGTCCCGAGTCGCGGAATTTTTCCGCGACTCGGGAATAGCGGCCACCGCTATTAAACAGCGGTGGCGTCAGCCACTGCCATACCAAGTGCGGGCGCGCTGTTTGGTGCGGCGGTGGCAGAAGGAGCAGGGTGCTGCTTGGAAAACGCGGCGCCAAACAAAGCCTAAGCAGTTCGCCTGGACTCAGCGGGTAGGTTGTTTCTTCGTTTAGCAGTTCTGTTCACGACAAACTTTGCTGTTAGGCAGTGGCGGACCCAGAAATTTCGGTGGACCCGGGCACCAACCAAATATTCATGATTTTTGATAATTATAAATATTATTGCAATGACAATATATATTACCCAACATAATACATTACCAATAATAAAAATATACACATACCATTAACAAATCACTTTCCGTGGACCCATATTTTGGAAGCGTGTGACGATTGTCTCATCGCTAATGTCTTTCCAATATACTTTTAGATATATGCGATTAAACAATCATTCATCCAATCATTTGCGAACAATGACAAGCGAACAAATAATAACAATTCACCACTTCTGCACTACACCTTGACAATTCATTTAGGAACATTTTAAAAACAATTCATTTGGGAACCTCAACTAAACATAATCATAAACAACTGAAGCTCATTTTCTCCAGAGAAGGGGATAGCAGGGGCTCTAAAAGTTAAAGAAGCGGTCATTGATTTAGGTCCCCTAGATTCCTAGAATGAAATTGAGGTATTGAAGTCTGAAGAAGTTGCATATTTCTTCAAATATGTTTCATGGTTAAAGCATTAAAGGCAGTAGCTTCCTTGGAAGAAAAAATCCCTACATAGGGGGATGAAACAACATATACAGGAGGGGGTTTTGCAGCTGCTTGCTCATCCAGACATCCACCATTACCAACTCTTTACTCATCCCGTCGATCAACCGATGGCACAATCCAAAATCAATGGTTTAAAATTTTTGACAAAGTTCCAAAATCACTGCCTCTCAAGAACTCACTCGTTGATGGCCTGATCCCAAAAATGAGGAAGCAAGAAGATCGAACAAATCCAAAAAATGCGGAAGAAACAAAATCAAAAATGGCTTACCAGTTACCAGGATGGCAGAAATGGAACGCAGAAGCTCGAATTGATCCACCTCCATGTAGCAGTCTCCTCGTCTCCGCCGTTTCGCCGCTCCATCTCCGCATTTCTCCGCTCACAGTTGCATGAAAGAGGGGGGAAATAACCTAGCAGTGTAAAATAAAACCGCCCCTGTACAAACTTTCGCGAAAACACACCCGGGCACGTGCCCGGGTGTGTCTAGGAGTGGGTCCGCCCCTGCTGTTAGGCGACCAGAAGTGTCAGACAAAGTTGTTTTTTCAAGCAGTTCAATAACAGGCAGTCCGCGCGGCTTGGTTGTCGATTGTCGACTTGGCGGATTCGCGGACAACTTGGCGATTAGCGGTTTGTGCGGATTCTGTTATCAGACATCGTGGTTTCTGTTGATTATAGTTTTTGCTTCCATCATGTACATTGTGTATCATGACTCGCAATGTATACATCGCATTGTAAAAAAGTTATTGATAATTCCAAAATTGAGACTCTCATGTTTCTATTGTTACTGATTTCTATTTGACTTGGTTGTGATTGAGTGTTCCTGCGGCCTTTCTCGGCTTCCTTATAAATTTTTCACAGATCATGTGTAACTTGGTTTTTAAAGTTTAGGCTTCGTTTGGCTTATTTGCTCCGGTGAATTTGATCAAAGACGCCATTGTCATAAAATATATGTTTGGCATGACAAAAGTTATGACCGCTATCAAGAAAATAAACTAGGTTTGAGTATAAAATACATGAATTCTTTTAGGTGAGGTCAGACGTTCACGAACGACGATTCATGACCATCGCATTCACGACCGCCGCCACCGCTTCAAATGAAGCCTTAATCTCCATAAAACTTTGCTCTCATACAAAATGATTTGGCGAAAAGGTAGATTTGATGACAATTAGATAATAGCCCTGATTGTTGACCGCCGTTGCAAAAAAAAATGTTACACCCATATTTCTACTAGTTTCAATTGATAAGTTGACAACCGTTTGATGACCATTCGATCGATAAACCTTCGACAAATCAATATCAATAAGGACTGAAGTGCTTGATGCGTCCAGAATGACACAAATTTGACGGGGGAAAATTGTGTTTTGAGAACTCCAATTGGGTTCCAGTCGTCATAAATTTGACTTGATCATCTTTAAACATATATATTTTTGGGGGACAATCTTTGAAAACATGATGGTGACATATACATTCTAATTGAAATATTAAGATATGAATATGAACGGAAGTATGTCTGAATCCATGTACATGAATTATTGCAGTCACTGATCTTCAAGTCCGTAAAATTCTGATGAAGAAGATGACTCTTCTTTCTACTTAAGCTCACTCTAGCGATGATATGTGATGCTGAGTTTGAATTTGAGTCAACCAATTATCTTGCAGCCCGGGGTGTATATTATTCGAAATTTGAAAATCACTCAGATATGATGCTAAGTCAAAAGTAATTATAATTGATTCAACACAATTTTAAAGATTTTTTGAAAAATTGACATGCATTAAAAGAAGAAAAAAAGTTCACATCTAAGCTATTACACCATGTCATTCAGGTTTGATTTGACAAGCTCAACAGGCGAAGAGCCGACAATGCTAGACCACACCAAATCATCATGTAAAGAAAATCGGGCACTGAAGTAGGCAACTCTGCTCGCCTCTCGGCTCACATGCTAAAAGCGGCGCTGAGGAAAGCATCTAAGGAAAGAGAAGTCCTCCTCGCCATCATCTGAAGCACTCAAGCCCCCGCATCTCATGCTCGCGGAAAAAACATCCATCAGGTTTTTACAACCCCCTCCACAATGGCAACAAATTTTCCGCTAAGACGAGTCTAAAACTTAGACTGATATTGCTATGTATTGTAATGTATTTAATTTGGCTCAAATACATTTTAGATCAATACTGAGCCTGTATTAATTGACAACACTACGATTCGAAACCTCACAAATTGTTTAAAATATTACTCATTCATTTAATTCATTATTATTATTATTTTAGGGTTGCAGTCAAACCCTAGCTCGTTCTGGCGTGGTGGCGTTCCGATTATTTGCGGTATTTGAGCATTTCACTATTTCTATTCATCGGCGGAATATCCTCGGGAATCCGTTAACGCCGTTAGGCGTCATCATCAGCTTAGCTGGCATGCTTAGGCTTCTCTGAATGGGCCAGCTGTCAAGGGACTTCGCACATGGCTAGCTGGGCCTGTCGTATGGTTGTTGCCCCCAATAATTACTGAAATGCCTCAGCTTGATCGTCACTAATGACAATAATGCCCATACGTTTGGTTAAAAAATACAGCACCAAGGATCACGATATCACTTTCTTTGAAATTTTGGAAAAGGATTATTTTGTCCCATCAGTATCATTATGTTCATTGTGTTCTTCGGGGGGAGATTTCTCGTATGCACCGAATCTTGCTTTAAATTTGCTTAGGTAATTCCATATCCGGACAAAAAAAAATTTTAATGAATAAAGACAAAGAGAATATATGTATATAAGAGCAATTTTAAAAGTACATTAATATAATTTATTGACAGCCAAATTATATTAACACATGAAATTATATTATTTTTACATGAATGCTTTATTATCACACTAGATTTTAAAATTATTATTGACACATAAAAATGATTTTGATTTTTCTCTCCTTTTCTATATGATATTTTCACACCAAAAATAACTATAGCACACCAAATTTGTTATTATAAAAATATAATCATTCTAGTCAGTATTTGGCTCTACATTTTATATGATTAATAAACAACTAGTAAGTAATGATAAACATCAAAAATACATATCAAATCTTGTATAGATGACAACACAAAATTCAATCAAAATGTCGGCATCCAAAACTCTACCAATAATTCCTAGGCGTTCATATATATGAAACTATTGCAAGTTAGCGATATATAAAATTGTTAGAACTTGTGGTCTTGGCGGACTTGCGATCTGGTTTTGGCGGTGGCGGTTTGCCCTGACAGTCTGGTCTTGGCGGTTTGACAGACTGCTCTGGCAGACTGATTTTGGAGGTTTGGCATACTGCCTTAGCGGTCTGATTCTGGCGGTTTGGCGCTCTGGCTCTGGCGGATTGGTAGACAGCTCTGGCGGACTGGTCTGGCAGTCTAGCTGTCTTGAGGACCACTGAGACTGCGTCTTTGATTGAGCAAGGGAAGCTTGGTGAAGGTCTAACCGCTGTTGCGGTCTGGCGGACAGGAGGCGGAAGATTATTGCGATCTTGAGGTTAGAGTTGTCCAACCGCATCTGTTCCTGGTGGCCGTCTGCAGTGGATTAGAGACCGGCGGTTACCTCTCTGGTCTTTGTTTTTGGGCTGTCTGGGTTGTGTAACCACACAGCTCACTGCAATCTGTAAATATAAGTTCGTCTAGTTCACCTGTTGTAATTTAGTGCCACATTGCCTATTGTATTTTCTCTCTATCTCAACTCCCCTATAAATAGAGGGTCATACACATGTAATATTAAGTTTTTGAGAATGAAAATTCTGTTATTTACATTTTTTTCACATGGTATCAGAGGACAACTCGATCCTTGCAGACTCTTTTTTTCTAACCGCTAACTAAGCTTTTTTGCGGTTTCTTCGGACTTCGGTTTTCTAACCGTTCGTTGAGCCCTTCGATTTCTATTTCGTTCGCTTTCCTTTGTGTGCTCTGCATCTTGTCGCCCTTCGCAGCTTGCATTCTGCTAGTTTTTTTTTGCTTCTTGCGAGCTCCGCCCTTATGGTTCAGCTTCTTTCTAATTGCTCGGTTAGAGATTTTCTTTGTGCTCTTCACGCGGTATTCTTTCCTCAGATCGCGCGGATAGTCTTTCTGTCTGGTTTCTCTACGGAGACTAGGACTCTCTCTTCTTCTACCCTGTCCACACCTGCTCTTCAGAGCGCTACCTCTGGTTCCACTCCTTCTGGTAATCTTGGAATTACTTCCAAGCTAACTGCACCAAATTATCTAGATTGGAGTGTTTCTTTCGTATTTTTGTTATGCTCTCAACGCAAGCGTCATCATCTTACCAATGACCCTCCTACTAAAAGGCCTGCTACCTTTGATGATTGAGATGCTAGTGATGCTTTGGTTCGAATCTGACTTGCTAATAGTCTTTCTAATGAGTGCCTACTCGTCATTTGTCATGATGGGACGGTTAAGGCTACTTTGACTTATCTACTTGCTCTGTACTTCGTGGGAGCTCAAACTTCACGCATATACACATTATATGTTGATCTTTTTGCTCATCCCACTTTGAATCCTCCTGCTGCTTACCAGAAGGTGCAAGCTCTTGGCGCCAAACTTCTTCAGCATCGTCTTTTATCCGCTGATCTTGCTGAACAACACAAACATTTTCAGGAACTTTTGGTTTTGTGTTATCTTCTCCGCCTTCCAGAGTCTTATGATATAATTATGCAATAAATTCTAGGAGAGACCGACTCTCTCACTCTTGATGCTACTATTGCTCGCATCACCGCTTTTACTACTCTTCTTCAGCGTTCTCTGTTGTATCCCCAATCCATCCCAACACCATTGCTTATCTGGTTCGTTCTGGCAATTCTAGTAGCTGTGGAGGTCACTCCGGTGGGCATGATTTGTCTCTCCATCTCTCCTCTCATTGTGTCAAGACAGGACATCTTGTGAATCATTGATGGGTTAAGTTTCCTCATCTTCGTCCTTCTATGGGTGATGCTACATGGAAGTCTGCATCCCTTGCCTCCTTTTCAAGAAGTATTCATATGGTCACTCAGTGTAAGTGACTTATTGATTATGGGGATACTAATCACATGACAGACAATCCTCGATTTTTCTCTTATTTGAATAAGCATGACCGGTCACCTTTGGTTTTTGTTGCGGATGGTACTCCGTTTCCTGTGTGCGGGACTAGTATGGTCCACGCCACTTCGACTCTATGATTTGAGGACACTCTCTACGTCCCCACGTTTTCGTGCAATTTGCTATCTATTCGTGCTCTCTACAAACAACTAAACTGCACGGTTATCTTTACATACAATACTTGTTCTTTTCAGGATCCTCACTCCAAGGAGACAATTGCTACAAAAACTCAAAGCAACGAACTATTCTTCCTAGACAATGTCAATGCTTTCTCTACTTCTACTTATCTTCTACAATGAAATCTTTGCCTTTGTTATCCTCCTCCTTGCCTCATCTATCAATTCTTACCAGATCTACCTCAGGGGGACTCCTCTCTGAACTGTGAAGCCTGCCAAGTGGGCAAACACCAATGCTCCTCCTATCTAACAAGACAAGGATGTAGTTCATCTCGTTCTTTTGAACTTGTTTACTGAAATATTTAGGTCCCCTTTCCTACTAAGTCTATCGGTAGGGGAAGTTTGTATTTTGTTACATTTATTGATGATTTCTCATGATGCTCTCTGTATCTCTTAAAAGAATGCTCTGAACTTTTTTCTGTGTTCGCTGTCTTTTATAATGAGATACGTACACAGTTTATCGTCTCTATTAAATTTCTTCGTGTTGATAATGCTAGAGGATATCTTAGTCATCAATTATTGGATTTTTTCATGCATCGTGGCATAATTTATCAAACCAGTTGTCCATACACTTCTAAACAAAATGGTGTTACTGAACATAAAAATCACCATCTCCTGGATGTTGCTCGCTTCCTTCTCACATAAATGAATGTTCCTCGATCATGTTAGGTTCATGCCATACTTCTCTCTTATTATCTCATCAACTGTATTCCCTCGTCAGTTCTTCAGGTAAAACCGCTTTCCATCCTATATCCTGAAGACACCCTTTCATTTATATCTACGTGTCTTTGGTTGCACAACATTTGTCTACTCTCCTTCTCCAAGTCATGACAAACTTTCTCCTCGCTTTATTAAGTACATCTTTCTTGGCAACTGTCCGACTCAAAATAGGTATCTGTGTTTTGATCCTCTTCTCTGGAAACAATATGTTTTTGTTGATGTCACGTTCTTTGAAGATACACCTTACTTTCATCGAGCCTATACTCTCTCACCACCTGGTGATTCCCCTTCTATACCTATTATCCACACACCTCTACCTGAGCCTACTCTTTCTACTACGCCTCTTCCTCCTCTTCATATACCAGTTTCTATTTCTCTACCTCTGTCTCCCTATACTCCTCTGCCTTTGGAGCCGTTGCTGATAGTTCCTGGGCCAGCAATCTCTCCGACAGATAGATCTGATACAGAAGACAAGTTGAATTTTGATCTTCTCATCGCTCTATGGAAGGGGGTTAAGATATGCACTAAATATTCCATTCATGATGTTATCTCCTATGCTCGTCTTTCCCAAGCTAGAAGGAGTTTTGCTCTTTCTCTCACGGCTACTGTCACTCCGGCTACCTATCAAGAAACTCTTGATATTCCTCATTGAAAAGCTGATGATATGGACGAAGAAATAAAGACCTTGACTAAAAGGGGTACTTGGACTCTTATCTGTACCCCTCCAAGGGTGGATGTGATTGGTTGTCGGTGGGTCTTTATCATCAAGTTTCATGATCATGATAGAACTATTGATCGCTATAAGGCTAGACTGGTTGCCAAAGACTTTACTGAGACATATTATGTGGACTTCTTTGACGCATTCTTCCCAGTTGCTCACATTAGCACAATCCATGTTCTTTTCTCTATGATTGTTAACAGAGATTAACAGATGTCTCAATTAGATATAAAGAATGCATTCTTGTATGGTGATCTGCAAGAAGTGGTATTCATGGAGCATCCTCCTTGATATGTTGCTCATGGGAAGTCTCAGGTGTGCAAGTTGTGAAAGTCAATATATGGCCTAAAGCAAAGTTCACGGGCCTAGTTTGACAAGTTCAGAAAAGTTGTCTCAGTTATTGGCTTTGGTCAAAGTTCTACAGATCATTCTATTTTCATACACAAGACTTCTAAAAGGCTAGTTATTCTTGTTGTCTATGTGGATGACATCCTCCTTATAGGTGATGATAAGGAGAGAATTGAGCTAGCAAAGAGACATATTCTATAATATTTTGTTACAAAAGATACGAGATCTCCCAAGTACTTCCTGGGAATAGAAATCTCACGAAAGCAAAACTCTATCGTGCTCTCATAACAAAAATATATGTTTGACCTTTTGAAAGAGACTGGTCTTCTTGGGGCAAGACCCGTTCGTTGTCCGATGAATGTTGGTGATGATAAGTATTGGACTGAGGATTCACCTCTTTTACCAGATAATACAAAGTACAGACGATTGGTGGGAAAACTCATCCATCTGACTATCACTAAACTAGATATCGACTATATAGTAGGCAAGGTTAATCAGTTTATACAAGATCCCATGAAGTGTCATCTTCATTCAACCATGAAAATCCTGCAATATTTGAAAGGGTCTCCAAAAAATGGGTTATTATTTCAGAAGCATAATCATCTGAGGATTGAAGCTGACTCTATTACCAACTATGTTGACAATAAAGTAGATATAAAATATACATCTGGTTTTTTCACCATGTTGGAGGAAATCTGGTTAGCTGGAAAAGTAAGAAATAATCTATTATGCTTAGATCAAGTGTTGAAGCTAAGTATAGAGGCATGACTTCGACAACTTGCGAGTTGAAATGGTTACGCACACTTATGCTTGACTTAGAGTTGGTTTATGATCATACACTATCAATGTTCAGTGATAACAAAGCTACTATATACATATCAAAAAACCTTGTTTTTCATGAAAGAATAAAACCCGTTGAAGTTGACTATCACTTTATTAGAGAATAAAAATTGAAGAATCAAATCTAAACTTTATTTGTCATTTCCAATAAAGAATTTGCAGATATCTTTAACAAACCAGTTTTCACTACTCTTTCAAATATCAGTGACAAGCTGAGCATGATTGACATATATGCTTCTGCTTGAGAGAAAGTGTAAGAACTTATTGTTGAAACCCAAAATTTGATTCCACCTAGAGTTCGGACCTAGGGGCGGCTCACACGTACTTCTCCCAAGTTGTCCCTTGGCAAGAGACTTGAATTTGGGAACTGACCCTTGGCTCTATCGTGGAGGTCCCACCTCACATCCGGAAGACCTTTGAGATCTCCCCTCCCTAGCCAATGTTGAGCTAGGTGCCTTGGAGGATAAAGGAAGAAGATGAAGTGGTCAAGAACTCATGCTCTTCAAGGCACTCCTAAGGATCTATTAATAGTTTTTTGGGAACGACCTGCAAATAATGCGATACTACTTCTCTAAAATTACTGAAATATCCTGCGTTGGTCTGCCAATAGCCAAACTCCGCTGTTTTGAATAGCTATTCGTAGCCCACCAGGGGTAAAAAAGGCAGACCCTCAAGCCAAGCGAGACCCTAAAGCGGGGCGATACCCTCAAGCCGGGCGAGAACACCATCCGGGAGAGTACTCTAGCCGGGCGAGTACTCCATGGGCGAGTACTCCAGGGGAGAGTACTCCAGGGGCGAGTACTCCAGGGGAGAGTACTCCAGGGGCGAGTACTCCAGGGGAGAGTACTCCAGGGGCGAGTACTCCTAGGGGAGAGTACTCTAGGGGTGAGTACTCCCAGGGACGAGTACTTTAGGGGCGAGTACTCATAGGGGGAGTACTCCAGGGGCGAGCACTCCCAGGGATGAGTACTCCAGGGGCGAGTACTCCAGGGGCGAGTACTCCAGGGGCGAGTACTCCTAGGGGAAAGTACTCTAGAGGCGAGTACTCCCAGGGTGAGTATTCCAGGGGAGAGTACTCTAGAGGCGAGTACTCCATAGGCGAGTACTCTAAGGCGCGAGTACTCCCAGGCCAGGGGCGAGTACTCTAGAGGCGAGTACTCCAGGGGCGAGTACTCTAGGGGCAAGTACTCCAAGGGAGAGTACTCCAGGGGCGAGTACTCAAGGGGTGAGTACTCCCAGGGGGAGTACTTCAAGGGTGAGTACTCCTAAGGGGAGTACTCCAGGGGAGAGTACTCCAGGGGGGAGTACTCCAAGGGGAGTACTCCAGGGGCGAGCACTTCAGGGGAGAGTACTCCAGAGGCGAGTACTCTAGGGGTGAGTACTCCAAGGGGAGTATTCCTAGGGGAGAGTACTCCAGGGGCGAGTACTCCAAGTACGAGTACTCCCAGGGATGAGTTGTAACACCCCAAATTCCAATTTGGAGTTCATGCTGAGTGATATGGCCTAGGAAACGGGCGTGTCCCAGGGCGTGTCCAGCCCTGGGTACTCGAGTGTGTTGAGAGTTCTCGATGAAAGTGTAGATGCGACACGGCCAGGGACACGGGCGTGTCCCAAGCCGTGTCCTTCTCGGGTTGGTAACCGGGCAGCGTTGAGTGTGGCACACGGCTTGTGACACGGGCGTGTCACAGGGGCGTGTTTGGCACACGGCTAAGGACACAGGCGTGTGCCTTAGCTGTGTACTTTTCAGGAGTTTTGATCCTGTGTTGATTGAGGGACACGCCCCTCAACACGGGCGTGTACCTCCTGACACGGGCGTGTCAGGAGTTGACACGGGCGTGTCTAAGCCCGTGTCCTGGTTTGGATAGAGTCGGTTCCTTAACCGCTTAGGGAACACGGCCTGTGACAGGGCGTATCACAGGCCGTGTTAGCCCAAAAATAGATATATGGGGGCAGATCAAGGCCGTTCATTTCCTTCTATTTGGTTCCTGTGGTCCAAGCTCCTTCCTGTTATTATAAGACCGAGAATTGAGAAGTATTTCTCAATGAAGCTTTGGCCATTCTCTTTCTAAGAAGAGAGAAGGGAGAGCTTGATGGAGGAAGAAGGAGAAGGATTCCGGCCGCCGGTGGTGCTTCAACGGTCCGACTTGAGATCTGAGGCCAGCGTTGTGGAGGCAAGGCTGTCGCAGTGATTTCCAACCGGCGAGTTTTCCATGGCTCCGAAGCGATCGTCAAGGGTAACGATCTTCTTCTTGGACAAGTGAATTCCTACTTTATGCATGTGCATGAGATCCTCCACTAAGATGTGCAAAGCGTAAGCGATTTCACCGGTTGAGTCTACATTTAGATCCGGAAATGTGTAGTATGGAATAGGCATGCTGTGTGAAGCCCATATGGACGGGTAATCTAGATTGGTGATGCTGCGAACCGGAGAAGACTCCGTGTATAAAACCAATAGCCTACGGAGAGTGTGAGGTCACTTGTGAATTGTGGTAAGGAAGTTTTGCATAGCTCCTTTGGTTGTATGCTCGGCACGAGCTGGATGATGGATGAGAAAGCGGCATTGTGTGCCTGTGTTATGAGATGGATTGCAGATACCTCTGAGTGGATGGACGCGAGAGATCTTCAACAGGGGTTTGGAGGCTGATGCCCATGACCACCAAGTTAAGAACCTCTGAATGGGTGGGCTACCCAACAAGTTCAGTGATAGGATCGTTATGAGCAGTCGATTGGTAGCACTGCAAATGGGGGCTTCGGGCCCTCTCAGCTTGTTGCACTACGTGCGTAGGTCGATCTATAGTGTTCACTAGTTGTCGTGAGGTGAACGCCTCTGAGTGAGTTGGGTGCGTGAGGTCTTCAACAGGGGTTTGGAGGCTTATGACCGGCCAACAAGCTAATCACCTCGAATCGGTGGTTGAACCTAGAGGATTTCGGTACACCGTAAGCGTGCCTAAGTGCACGGAGCACCTGGAACGAAGGCCGGCGTTTGTAATGTTGTTGTGTTATATATATATATATATATATATATATATATATATATATATATATATATATATATATATATATATATTGTGATTGCACTGCATGTAGGGAAGGAACCACTACCACGGGTAATATGCAGGGTCGTTATAATCTGTCAGTTGAATGCTGACCGTTGCTTTGTTTATCACCCGTGGGGTGGACGTCCATATGCAGGTTTTACAGGCTGACTTGGATTGAGCAGGCTAACGCCCTTACTGCTGCTGCTTGTAGGCCCTTGAAGGCCGTACGAAGCTTTGGATTTCATGTGTGGCCGGCCTGCGTGCCGATGTATGAAATCATATTTTGTAAAGAGAAACTTATAAGGCCTTAAGACCGTGAGCGGTGTGTGCTTGTATACATTTCTGGTGTTTTATATAAATGTGATATTTATATAGTAGTGGACATTCATTGATTGAGTTCTTGCAAGTCATAATCTTCCGCTAGAATGCTCTGGATTATGGTGTGATGGTATTAACCTGTGACATCGCCGTCTGTTTGTGGCATATAGTGTGGGGCCCAGACCAGACCTTCTATTATATGCTATTTAACGGGTGGAGTCGTTACACGCGTACTCTAGCCGGGTGAGTTGGGTGGGTGCCGACCTCCTGCCGCACACACCCCCTGAAGAGTACACCAAACACTTAGTAAGATAGGCAAATTTTTCTTTTACCTACTAGTATATTATGTAGAGTAACCATAAATTGGCCCCCAAGAGTGCAAAACCCTCAAAAAGCTTAAAACTGCGTAACAAACTTTGCGCCTTCTTGGGGACCCCAATTCGCGAATACGGGATTGTACACAATCCCCGCACTTTTCAAGCGAGTTCTATGCTCGGAAAGAAACTTCCAACTCAACGTATTCGCTGAGTGTAACATCCTTGGAACCGAAAATACTCGGCCTCTCCGAGGGGTCAACCTTCCATGCCAGCTAACTGGAGTCTGGGTGGCGAGACCACCTTCTGGTAGAACTCATTTAACCTCCCTGAAGGATCAACCTGTCATACAAGCTAATGGGAGCCTGTGTGACGAGATACCCTCCGGGTAGAATTCACTTAACCTCCCTGAAGGGTCAACCTGCCATGCCAGCCAATGGGAGCCTGAGTGACGAGATCCCCTCCGGGTAGAATTCACTTAACCTCCCTGAAGGGTCAACCTGTCATGCCAGCCAATGGGAGCTTGGGTGATAAGATCCCCTCCGGGTAGAATTCACTTAACCTTCCTGAAGGGTCAACCTGCCATATCAACTAATGGGAGCCTAAGTGACAAGATCCCCTCAGGGTTTGGAACATTCTCTCCACCGAGACACATTCGACCTAATCAGCTAGTAAGAGTTTGGGTGAGGAGATCCTCTCGGGGGTTGGGACTTGCTCTCCCCGAGGCACATTCGACTCATCCAGCTAATGAGAGTTGGGTGAGGAGGTCCTCTCGGTGGTTGGGACTTGCTCTCCCCGAGAAACATTCGACCCATCCAACTAGTGAGAGCCTAGATGAGGAGATCCTCTCGGGTGTTGGGACTTTCTCTCCCCGAGGCGCATTCGACCCATCCAGCTAGTGAGAGCCTGGGTGAGGAGATCCTTTCAGGGGTGGGAATTTCTCTCCACCGAGGCACATTCGACCCAACCAGCTAGTGAGAGCCTGGATGCGGAGATCCTCTCGGGTTTTGGGACTTGCTCTCCCCGAGGCGCATTTGACTCATCCATCTAGTGAGAGCCTGAGTGAAGAGATCCTCTCGAGGGTAGGACTTTCTCTCCACCCAGGCACATTCGACCCAACCAGCTAGTGAGAGCCTGGATGAGGAGATCCACTCAGGGGTTGGGACTTGCTCTCCCCGAGGCACATTCGACCCATCCAGCTAGTGAGAGCCTGGATGAGGAGATCCTCTCGAGTGTTTGGACTTTCTCTCCCCGAGACACATTCGAACCATCCAGCTAGTGAGAGCCTGGATGAGGAGATCCTCTTGGGTGTTGGGACTTCCTCTCCCCGAGGCACATTCGACCCATCCAGCTAGTGAGAGCCTGGATGAGGAGATCCTCTCGGGTGTTGGGACTTTCTCTCCCCGAGACACATTCGACTCATCCAACTAGTGAGAGCTTGGGTGAGGAGATCCTCTCGGGGGTGGGACTTTCTCTCCACCGAGTCACATTCGACCCAACCAGCTAGTGAGAGCCTGGATGAGGAGATCCTCTCGGGGGTTAGGACTTGCTCTCCCTGAGGCACATTCGACCCATCCAGCTAGTGAGAGCCTGGGTGAGGAGATCCTCTCGGGGGTGGAACTTTCTCTCCACCGAGATACATTCGACTAAACCAGCTAGTGAGAGCCTGGATGAGCAGATCCTTTTGGGGGTTGAGACTTGCTCTCCCCGAGATACATTCGACTCATCCATCTAGTGAGAGACTAGGTGAAGAGATCCTCTCGGGGGTGGGACTAGACATGCCATTCGAACCATACTAAATTCAACATCCTCAAACGGGAAAAATTTTAGATACATGACCTTCTGACTCTTATGGTCAGGGGTAGACGCATTACAAAAAATATAAAAGGAAAGGGACTTCACCGAGGCAAGGATTCCTTAGGCTGCTTGAGCATTATGGTCATCACTCGCCTCCTTCTTTGATACCTCTATCCTGCTCAGGCTCTCCATGATCTTCTTCATCTCCTCTACCTTGGCTAGCCAGGAGATGGTGTTGACAGCCGTGACGTAGTACTGCCTTGCCATCCTAGGGTCTCCCCTGATCCTGACTTTGATCCCTCCTGAGCTGAACTTGAGGCACTGGTGGAAAGATGACGACACACAACGGAAGGCGCTGATGAGGGGCCTTCCAAATATGGTGTTATAACTGCTTGGAGCATCAACGATGATGAACCAGCAGTTCCTTGAGTCCCCCTCCCCCCAACTTCACATGGAGTCCGACTCCACCTTCTACCTCCTTCCATTCCCCTGAAAACCCAAACAGGGGTCCGTCCGAGGCCAACACCCTCCTAGACTCCACCTTCATCTTGTCAAACGCCTTCTTGAAAATGACATTGACGGAGCTCCCATTGTCAACCAAGATTCGGGAGACGGTGTAGCCCTCGATGACTGCCTGAATGACCAGCGCATCGCAGAATGGATCCTCATGATCCGGCATGTCCTTCATTGAGAAGGTGATCCTCTCCTCTGGGGGCGGGGTCTGGGATGTCGACGCGATGCTCCGACGGTACATGACATGGAGGCTTGCCTTTCGAGTGGCCTCGATCCCCACTCTACTGTGGATCACTCCTATACCTCCTCATGCTCCTACATCGACCCGGTTCTCACATACGTCTTCTCCCCCCACTCTGGGTAGAACTTCTTAAATCCACACTGGCTACTATTTCTGGGCTTGCCTCTGGAAGTTGAACCTCCCTTGGCCTCCATTGAAGTTCCCCCCACCCTGGACGAGACCTCTTCCTGGACCATGAACGGGTCCTCCCTATTGCCTCCAACCTTGTTCTGGACCTTCTTGAGGTCCCTGGAACCCTTGAGCTCTCTTCTCATCTCTCCTTCTCCTCTACTGATTCCTCGAGCCACCTTGCTCCTTCTACTCTGCCTCTGTTAACCTTGCTAACCTCTTGACAAATGTCGGGTTGGCCGCCTCAGTTGCTATCTCCTCTGCTGCCCTTTCCATCAGCTCCTCGAAGGATAAGGGGGTCTTTTGGGTCAGACTCATCTTGAAGAACCCCTCACGCAACCCCACTGTAAATGTCATCTGGAGGGCATACCCCGGCATCTCCTGGATGTCCAAGATCTCTTCTTGAAACATGTCCACATATTGGGCCAACGACTCCACCTCCCTCTGTCTTATTAGGAAGAAGGACTCAAGACTCTTCTTCCTCTTCTTAGAGGTGTAGAAGCGAAGCTGAAAAGAGCCGACACTTGAATACATCTGACATCAGCCTAATAGAGACCGTGTCTTTGAACCATTATAGGTGCTGGACGGGGTCGTCCTTCCCGGTGTAGTAGGTCATGTCAGGTTCCCTGAACCTCTCGAGAACGGGAGCTGAGACAATCAGCTCGCTAAAGGGGGACCCCTACTCGGCGGTCTCGCGTGCTCTACTCGGGCGACCTGCTCGTCTGGGAGTCTAGTACTCGCCGGGCTGGGGAATAACTCTCGGCCGGTGAGGTCTCGCTCGACCCCCTCTCCCATCCTTTCCTTCCTGGGTCATCTTCCCGGTGCACTTTCTTCTACCCCTCCCGGGGTCATCTCGCCTAGACCCCTGGGGCCGGTCTCGCCGAGACCCCTGGGAGCAGTCTCGCCGAGACTCCTGAGAGCTAAGTCCTGAGGAGTGGGAGTTGAGCAGTTACCTCGAGGAGCAATACTTCGCAGCATCTCTATGATACCTTGGATGGACGCAATGAACTCTTCCCTCCCTACAAAGAGTGACGGGTTAGGGAGCTCGTCGAGGTCGTCACCTCCTCCATGATCCCTCACCATGGAACTTACTCAGGAACTTCTGTATGAGCCGCAGTCCATGCTCACCGTACCAAGATGTTGAAACCGAAATTCGGTTCTACCTAGAGTTTGGACCTAGGGGCGGCTCACACCTACTTCTCCCAAGCTGTCCCTTGGCGAGAGACTTGAATTTGGGAACTGACCCTTGGCTCTAGCGTGGAGGTACCACCTCACACCCAGAAGACTTTTGAGATCTCCCCCTCCCTAGCCAATGCTGAGATAGGTGCCTTGGAGGATAAAGGAAGAAGATGAAGTGGTCAAGAACTCATGCTCTTCAAGGCACCCCTAAGGGTATATTTATAGTTTTTTTGGGAATGACCTGCAAATAGCGCAATATTGTTGCTCTAAAATTACTGAAATACCCTGGGCTGGTCTGCCAACAGCCAAACTTCGCTATTTTGAACAGTTATTCGCAGCCCACCAGGGGTAAAAAAAGGCAGACCCTCAAGCCAGGCGAGACCCTCAAGTTGGGTGAGACCCTTAAGCCTGGCGAGAACTCCAGCCGGGCGAGTACTCTAGGGGTGAGTACTCCAGGGGCGAGTACTCCAGAGGAGAGTACTCTAGGGGCGAGTACTTTAGGGGCGAGTACTCCCAGGGGCGAGTACTTCAGGGGAGAGTACTCCTAGGGGGAGTACTCCAGGGGCGAGGACTTCTAGGGGCGAGTACTCCAGGGGCGAGTACTCCAAAGGGCGAGTACTTCAGGGGCGAGTACTCTAGGAGCGAGTACTCCAGGGGCGAGCACTCCTAGGGGCGAGGACTCCAGGGACGAGTACTCCAGGGGCGAGTACTCCAGGGGCGAGTACTCTAGGGGCGAGTACTCCCAGGGGCAAGTACTCCAGGGGAGAGACTCTAGGGGCGAGTACTCCAAGGGTGAGTACTCCCATGGTGAGTACTCCTTGGGCGAGTACTCCAGAGGCGAGTACTCGAAGGGTGAGTACTCCCAGGGGCGAGTACTCCAGGGGCAAGTACTCCAAGGGCGAGTACTTTAGGGGCGAGTACTCCAGGGGTGAGTACTCCCAGGGGCGAGTACTCCAGGGGCGAGTACTCCAGGGGCGAGTACTCCAGGGGAGAGTACTCTAGGGGTGAGTACTCCCAGGGGGAGTACTTCAAGGGTGAGTACTCCCAGGGCGAGTACTCCAGGGGCGAGTACTCCAGGGGTGAGTACTCCCAGGGGCGAGTACTCTAGGGGAGAGTACTCCAGGGGCGAGTACTCCAGGGGCGTGTAATCCAGGGGAGAGTACTCTAGGGGGGAGTACTCCAGGGGGGAGTACTCCAAGGGTGAGTACTCCCAGGGGAGAGTACTCTAGGGGCGAGTACTCCCAGGGACGAGTTGGGTGGGTGCCGACCTCCCGCCGCACCCACCCCTAAAGAGTACACCGAACACTTAGTAAGCTAGACAAATTTTTTTTTCTCCTACTAGTATATTATGCAGATTAACCATAAATTAGCCCCCAAGAGTGCAAAACCCTCAAAAAGCTTAAAACTGCGTAGCAAGCCTTGCGCCTTCTTGGGGATCCCAATCCGTGAATACAGGGTTGTACACTTATGGTCTTGGCGGACTGGCGGTCTACCCTGGCGGTCTAGTCTTGACGGTTTGACAGATTGCTCTGGCAAATTGATTCCGGAGGTTTGGCATATTGCCTTGGCGGTCTGATTCTCCTAGTCTGGCGGGTTGGTAGACAGCTCTGGCAGACTGGTCTGGCAGTCTAGCCGTCATGAGAACCACTGAGAGTGCATCTTTGATAAAGCAAGAGAAGCTTGGTGAAGGTCTAACCATTGTTGCGGTCTGACAGACAGGAGGCTGAAGATTGTTGTGTTCTTGCGGTTAGAGTTGTCTAACCACATCTGTTCCTGGTGGTTGTTTGCAGTGGATGTGGTCATCTGCAGTGGATTAGAGACTGTTGGTTACCTCTCCAGTCGTTGTTATTGGGAAGTTAGGGTTGTTTAACAGCACATCTCGTCATGGTCTGTAAATATCAGTTTGCCAAATTCACTTGTTGTAATTTAATCTCACATCGTCAATTGTATTCTCTCTCTCTCCTCTCCCTTATAAATAGGGGGTCATACTCATGTAATATTAAGTTTTTGGGAATGAAAATTCTATTATTTAGATTTTTCACAAAATACTTATCAAATATTGTAGAGATGACAACACAAAATTCAATCTAATGTCGGACATTCAAAACTCTACCAATATTTTCTAGTCATGCAAATATATAAAACTATTGCAAGTTAGTGTCTTATAAAATATAGACCAAGATTAAAAATAACATTTTATACATTTATTTTAAAATCATATAAAATGATGAAGATTTAATGCATAAGAGACTTCAATACCTACATGAGGCATTGTGTTGGAAAATTAAATGTTAAATAAAAATATTTATTAACTATGAATAATAGTAGAAAACATGTATACCTTAAGGATTAGTCAAATTAACGATTTCATCATCTTGTCTTTTATAATTCAAATTTCACTCGTCTGCAATTGTAGTGTGATATCTCATCCACATACTGATCACTGACGTAGGTGGGCAATTTATGTGCACTGACAATTGAATGAAGTGATTGTTGACAAAGCTAATATAAAGTCTTTTTAGCTGTTGGAGAGGCTGAATGTAATAATAGAAATGTGAATGACTAAAATTTGTAGAAATGTACAACTGTCACATTGTAACATGATGATATGACTAGTCCATTATCTTACTTTGTCATCCAATTGTCGAGTCGTGCCGAAGAAGAAGTGCATTCTAAAGATGCTAACAACTTTGTTAATCTCACATTCCCATATATATGTTTTTGTACATATAGTGATTAGTCTTAATTTTTTTCTGATAGATCTTAACGTAGTTTCATCTAATTATCACTCATATCTAAGGCTCAGCTTATTACTCAGTAACCACAAAGTCCATCTCCAAGTACATTTATGACATAAATTAAATGATTAGTAATATAAGATGACATTTCATCCTTGAGGCATTCAAGAAACCTTATTTTATTTGGATTTTTTTTTGGAATCAATTTCCTAGGCTTCTCTTTTAGTTTTTGTTCCGCTATCAAAACATGTTTAAATAGTAAAAGGTCTCTTTTTGTTGACTTATAATTGTTGAAATCAAAATTTGGTCTCAACGAGAGTTCGGAACCAAGGGTACCGCTTGCACTTACTTCTCCCGAACTTGAACTCTTGACCAGATGCTTAGAATCAGAGAACTGAGCCTGGACTACAACGTGGAGGTCCCACCACACACCCGAAAGATCTTAAGAGCGTTTTCCCTCCCAAGCCAAAAACTGAGCTAAACATATTGGAGGGCTTTCACACCCAACCAAAACAACCTGAGAAGGAAGATGCCAAAAAAACTGGATCCCCTCCAAAGATGCTCGCATAGTCTATTTATAGAATTCCAAGTCTAGTCTGCAAATAACTTAACTTCGTTGTTCAGATCTTCTATACGCAGCCCAAAACGGTCTGCCAACAACAAAACTCCGATGCTTGAAGGGGCTATTGACAAGCCAACAAGGACATTCAGGTAAAAAACACTAATGGGTGAGTGGTCCATGAAATACCACTCTCCTGGGGAGGCAAGTGCTCGATGGGACTGTCACTCGCCGCCAACCCGGGACCTAGGACGAGTGCGGGTTTGATTACCCCACTCGCCCACTCCTTGCTATGGGCCCAGGGCGAGTGCGAGCCTATATGCTCCACTTACCTGACGATGACGACGGTGGTCGTCGGAGCACGCGCGCGCATGAAAATGTGGAGCACGCTCGCATGGGGCGCACGAGTGTGCAGGCAGGGTGCGTGTGTGCGCTAGCCGTCGTCATTCCTGCATGGGGCTTGCGCGTTGCGCGCGGGTGTACGGGGAGTACTGGCTAGCTACGTCCACATGTTGATCGAGCACGCAGGCTAGCTACGTGCGCATGCTGGTCGAGCACACTAGCTGAGTGTTCGCGCGCCCGTGCCTATGTCGGGCTGCGTGCGGTGCCCTTTTGTACTTGGTTTTTGTACCCCCCCCCCCCCCCTTTCATGGTGACTTTGGACCCTTTGAGTGGGCACGGTCAATGTGTGCGGCTCGCTCAGTCAGATTGCATTGCTTAAGTGTTTTTGTCGGAGTTCTACCGATTTGGCTCAAAAATCTTTAGGGGGGGGACAACTGTAACAAAACTAAAACTACGTTATAAACAACTTCAAAATTAATGGAATAGCTTATAAATTTTTTGGCATACATTATCCGACAATTATTTTTCCGGCGATGAGAAATAGGTTCCTCGTTAGAGCACATACGTTGAGGAAGGGGAGAGCTGGGAGTTCAATTGGGGGTTTCGACATGGAGATTACACCAAAAAGAGATGAGGGTGGAAAGCGGATCTGGGGGTGGGTAAAGTGCACCCCCTGCACTTTACCTCAAAGTACGAGCATCCAACGGTCCGTGTTAAATGCCTGCAAACATCTCAAAGTGAGCCGATGTGTGCTCGCTTTGAGATGTGTGTGGGCATCACATGAGCCGTTGGATGCCCGTACTTTACCGCAAAGTGCAGGAGTGCACTTTACTCTCCTCAAGTCCGTGGAGAACCTGGTAGGTCGTCTTCCCTCTCTAGGCTGGTAGAAAATTTTTCGAGTGAAAAATGAAATTCCCGCACTTGGGTTTTCGAAAAAAGTGGGTTAAGGGTATTTATTTCCGCATGGTGAGAAAGGTGCGTTATGCACTACAAAAATTTTTCCACGTGTTAGGTTATAATATTCAAGCCGTGAGAGTACTTACAAATGTGCTCATCTGCTCTCGGGAGCATGAGCTTTGCACAACAACAATCTCGCCGCACAAAGTCAAGAGTGAAGTATTCCGTCCGTCACTTCATTTTTGAATGAACTAAGCGGATTGAGAGCGACGGGACCGTGATCGTGTGAAGCCCGTGCGCCCGACAACAGACGAACAAGGGAGAAGTGTTCTCGTGGTCAAAGTTTTATTGTGCGGCATGGAGGATTTCTGGTGCAGTATCACTTGCATAGTCGCTTTTATAGTTTGTCATAAATCTTCATTACCTCATCCTCATACAATTAGAGCTGTCACAGTTCCAGTTCTACTAAACCTATGAACCGAACCGCCAAGGTACCTGTTTTACAAATTGGAACCAAAATCTTATTAGATTTGATCGGTTTCGGTTCCGGTTACGATTCCAATATACTTTTTGGAACTGTCGTGTCAACAGTTCCTGTTCCAATTCGACAAGAACTTAACCACAACCAAAACAGTCACTAACGGTTCGGCCTGATTCTATGTGGTTCGGTCCGGTTTCAATCAGTGTTATATGTAATAATTTTATTCCTTTTATAACTATAATTTGAGTCATTAGGCACATTCACAAAGATTATTATTTCTTTAAAAATGTAGATTTAAAAAGGTGATTGAAATTCAAATTGTTGGAACAATAATTTCAGGATTTCTTAAGTCTAAATATGTTAAATTTTTTTAATACAGATATGCATGCAATAATATCCGATTTGGCGAACTGAATGGAAAAAAGAATGAGTAACATTGTATGATTACAATAAATCCGATCAAAAAATAATAAGCATAAACAAGATCATTAACATGATTGACAACAAGTAACAGTGTAGTACTCAATGCTCAACAAAAATAATCGCTCTATTGAAGCAGTTGAAGAATATCAAACATAAACATGCACAAATTAGATAATATAGTCATCAACAAAATTAAATAACAACCAAATACCAATTTTGAAAGTTGGCATGGTCCATCACTGAATACGGCTGCAATACGACGACGCTATAATCGAACGCCGGATATATGTATAGTCGTAAAGATAATAAATATATGTTATTAATATTCTAAATAATAACAATAGAAATATATATTATAAATAATAATAATAAACGGATTGTGGTTCGATTCTACTTCGGTCCGGTCCGGAACATGTCTAAAAATTCTGAAACTGCACAAAATATTATGTTGCAGTTCCGGTTCTGATTCCGGTCCGGATAATAAAATGAAGGAACCGCACTCGTACCATTCTTGTTTACGGTTCCAAAATTCAAACTGGAAACCGAATAATTTGCAAACCGTTCGGTCTGGTTCATTGCAGTTCTAGTTCGGTTCCGTTACGGTTCATGATTTTCGGTTTTAAGTGAGCTCTACATATAACCCACTTGGAGATCATGAGATTGTCAAAATCGCACTCGGGGCATGTGCGAAGCTTGATGCCCGAGAGCAATTGAGAATGCTTGTAAATATTATCTTTGTTGAAAATTGTGAAGTGAAAGTGAGAGTTGATCAGGCAGACCGCGCGGCCTGGGCGGACTGATAGTGCGGTCTGGGCGGTTTGGATGTTGCGGCCTTGTGATGGTTGTTGCGGTCTGGGCGGTCTGGGCGACCTGGTTGTTGCGGTCTGGGCGGTCTAGGAGACTTGGTTGTTGCGGTCTGATTTCTTAGTGCCTTGCAGTTGGCTGTTCTCTAGCGTAACCTTGCAGATAGGTGGAGTATCCGCGGAAGGGCGGACTCACTATGAGTCCGCGGAGTTCGCTCTATGCGGACTATTTTTGGAGTTTGTGAGTTCGGTTGTTTGCCTTGCTCTGGCGGAGCAGCTTGTTGGCGGTCTGTTTTGGGAGCTGGCGGACTGGAGCCTTGTCCGTCGAGCTCGCGCCAGAGCTTGGTTGATTGCTGGACTTGATCACAATCTGTGACAAGTCCATGGTGATCGCAGAGTCCGCAATGTCCTCTGGTTGACTGGGCGGTTTGTGCATGTTGGTCGTGGACTTGTGTTGCGGGCTGATGCGGTGTTCGCGACTTGTGCGAGCTGGTGTTGTGTCCGCGTGTAGTGTGCAGAATGCTGCAGTATGTGGGGTTTTTATTGTGTCTGCATGCTATGCAACGTGCGGACTGGTGCGGTGTCCGCCGGGTTGCGGGCTGGCTTCTAATATTGGTGCCAGACAGTTTTGGTTTGCTCGTCTGACTTTGTCCTTGCGGACTCGACGGACTGTCTTGTGCTAGCTGCGGACTGGGGTGGTGATTCTATCCACTAGTGCGGTGACCACACTCTTCTCCGTACCTATAAATAGGACCCCCCGTCACATCAACAGTAATTGAGGAACAGTAAGTTGAGCGTTGATTAATTGTTGCGCCCTCGGTTTTCTTGTCCGCGCAGTTTGAGAAGGTTAACTGGTTGTTGTTTGTAGGTTACGCGACTAGCACTGTGAAGCCAGAAGTCTTGTTCTGACTGCGGTCAAGAATCAGTGGAGCTCGCGGTTTATAATCAGCGGTTTTAGCAGGTCGCATTTGTGGCCAGTCAGTCTTCTCTCCTTCAATAATTTTTCAAGTTCAATTACCTGTCTGCCGGTCTCGGCGGACTAGGCAGTCTGTTTCTTCAGTTCGGCAGCGGCTTGCAGAGCAGTCGGTCAGCAGAATAATGGGTAGTCCGCGGACTCCGTAGTTCAGTTGGTGCAGCAGCGGCTTGGCTGTCTCGGCGGACTCAGCGGACTCAACGGTCTCTGAGGCAGTCCGCCCAGCTTGTTTTTTCTTGCTTGCTTATTTGCTTCTCCCTTGTATTTGGCGAAATCATGTCTCGTCATGTATGTTTTGCCTTGTAATAAAGATAGTTGATATTACAAGATTTGTGTTTGCTCTCTGTTGTCTCTGATCTACATAGCTCAATTTATGGTTGGAGTGTTCCCGCGTCTAGTTTCCGTTTCCACTTGATCAAGTAATCAGTTTGATAGCTCTGAAAGTTTTTACTTGGTATCAGAGCTATCTCCTGATCAACTTGTGAAATTTCAACAATCTTTTATTATGTTAAATCTTATATCTTATGTATAAATAGAAATATTGTGGTGACCATCATGGTCCTCAAGATCATGAATGAAATCTGAGCCGTCCGATTAAGGGAGAGTTGTCTGATGAAGTGAATGTTGGGATGCAATTAGCGATTCTGACAAAAACCCTCTTGAGCTCCTTTGCAATAATCTTGATCGCAATATATAAGGCCCCCTTTTTAGTTGCCGACGGTGGCGGCCTGCCTGGAGCCCACCGGCAGGTTCACCGGGCCCCAGCAAACACCCTAGGGGTATTCTGGCGGCGCTCCGGCACGACGGTGACCTTGGGTCATGGCCATCACCGGCGGTGGGCCTGCCGAAGCGCCGTCGGAATACCCCCGACGGTTTTTTCGTGGCTTGACGAAGCTACCGTTGGGCTCCAGGAAGGCCGCCGACGGAAACCCTAAAACGGTGCTCGGGTTTTCTTCAAAAAAAAATTCCCCCCAAAAATCAACATAATAAAAAAAATTTAAGGAAAATAATTACAAATAAGCCTGCCGGGGGCGGGCAATACCGCCGGGTGCGGGCGAAGCCCCACCGGGGGAGGGAGAATCTCGCCGCTGCAGGCTGAGTACTGTCGCGCGGGGTACGGGGGGCCTCTCACTGTCACTCATATATATAAATAAACACACACACACCCAAGTGTCAAACACGAAGCTTTGCCCCTACGACTTATCCCATCAATACCTCGACTTTGATAGTATTCTAGGTATGACAGTACCCCGACTTTGACAGTGCTCCTGCCCCAACTATGGAAGAACCCGACCGTTGTAGGCTTAAGGCTTCCTCATATCAATTAATTAATACCGTCTAAAATAAATGTTTTATTAATTAATTAATGCAAAAATAGTTATACATCATTTTACAAAAAATTATTAAAAAAAGTATCAATATTCATATATTATTATTTTTTTTAATCATTTTTTCTAATTAAATTAATTGTTTTTCATCATTTTTTTCAAATCAACTCTAATAAATTTGATATGCCTAATGATAGTCTACCATAGTAGGTATAAGAGCTTTATTAATTTTTTTTTAATAAACTTGACATGCCTAATGATAGCCTACCATAGTAGGTATCATTTTTTTCTAATTAAATTTGTTACGACCTAACTCGGCGCTTCTATACCTGATCAGTTGTGACCGTCCTAGCCCGAGAGCGGGCGAGCGCACAATCAGTCACTGAGTAAGTAGACAAGTACAAAAGGTGATCTTTACGTGGGAAAACCCTTCAACCGGGTAAAAAATCACGTGATCGGGTCTATGCCGGTCACTATCAGTTTCAGGTTACAACTTGTTTGTAGAATCAAGAGCGACATGCCGCTCCTCGTTATATTTTGGAGGTGAGAGAGAGTCTTTGACGCTCGGCGGACAACGAGCAGCTACACGTGAGGTTTAGCTTTCACAATCTTGGTGCGAGGACGAGCGCGGAACACGCGAAATGAGGTTGGAGCGGGCTTGATGGAGGTTGTATGCAAACGAGGCTTTCATCCTGCAACATGCATAGCGTCTTCTTAGCAGTGATGTTGTGGACTTTGATGAATTTCTTGGTGGAGTGGCGGTGGCTCGTTGGAGAATTCTGGTGGAGGAATGATGGTTCGTAGGAGAATGCCGACAGAGCTCTGCCCTGAGGAAGAGGAAAACACGGAAGATAAAAGTAAGAAATGAGGAGGCCCGTGACCCTTTTATAGCCTCCAGGAGGTGATTACGGTTGCTGATGCAGGAAATACGCCTCTGGATCCTGTGGAGAGAAAAGTGGGCGGAAACGGTCAAAAAATTGGTTACTGGCAGTTAGAGTTAGCAGTGTAAAATCTCCCCCCCCCCCCCCCCCCCCCCCGCCCCCCCCACCGTGGAACGTGACACGGCTGATGAGAGATTTATGCCCAGGACTATCGCCTTACAATGATACCAACTACAGGTTAGTTGCCACCACAAGATGACGACCCTGCCAGCAAGCACGATCTTACATATGGCTAACGAGAGAAGTAAAATAAGTCCACATATCACAACATAGATATATAAATATATATCTAAATAAAAGGTCCACATGAGATAATAAAGAATACGAGTAATAAGGTTTATGCTCAGAACAAAAACATCATAAATATCACTCTCTCTCTCAATAAATAACGCGGAAGCTAAACCACATGATTATCAACCTGTCAACGGGTAGTAGTAGCAGTGTGCGGCTCTGGCTCCTCAGATCCCGGTGTCTCAATCTCTGGCTCCGCCTGGCCGAATTGTGGCGGCGTCTCCACGTGTCCCTAAAATGATATGGTCCACCGACCGTCAGTCAAACTAGACTCAGCAACTTCGTCCCCGTCTCACCCTCACAACTCCTAGGCACCGTGCGGGAGGAAGAAAGCGGAGGACCAATAGTAGCAGAATGTACAAATAGATGACAGTAGAATATATATAGATAATTCTAAGACTCTGCCACTAGGGTTATGTTGATATAATACACCTAAGTATTTATTTGGAGTTTTTGGGAATTTCTGTCTAAGCTGTTTAGCTAAAAGTATGATTATGCCCTTTTGGTAATTCTGCTTAAATCTATCTAGAAAATTATCATCCTCTGGAATTATGTTTTATTTGTCATTTAATACCTCAGGAAATTTTATGGAATTTAATTACCTAGTTTTTCAAATACTTTCTTTGAATTGTGACCTAAAAGCCATATTTTTGGGAAATTCATATTTGTCACTATATATCACTGAAAAATTAAGGGGTTTTGCCCAGAGCCATTATTCCTCAAAATGATGTTAGGATAATTTCATCTTACTGGTTTGATAACAGAATGTGACACTTCATGTTCAAAATCACATGTGAAAATAATTTAAGAAAACTATAATAAATGCTGATTATTTTATGAAAATTATGAACCTCTGGATTTAAATCTAAGATATTATGATAGACCTCAGGAAATTATCATAGTGCCTTGGGTCAAGTTTTTGGACAACTCCTATTCATACACACATACATGTTCATGTGGTCTGCATTTAGCAATTTAGAAAAAATAGTGATCAAGAAGTTGATGCTTAATTTGGAGAGGTCACGCACTTAGTAACCCTGAGAGTGAGTTTGTTTAAGGGTAACATAACATTACTAGGTGCCTTGAGAAAAGGAACGATGAGGTTCAACACATCATAATTCCTAGTACCGCTGCGAGCCCTTCACATGGCAGACCTCGAGAAGTCCAAGATTAACCGTAAATCGCTAAGTAATTCAGAAGTTAGATAAGAGTAGTCTGATATGATTAACGTATATTATAGCGATCCCACCCATGTATAGGTTGGGGTGATATAGGACTTGTTAGTTCTGCGAGCTGGAGGCTCGGGAGGATATTGTTATTAGAGCTGTCACGGTTCCGGTTCGGTTCTGGTTCTACTAAAATCATAAACCGAACCGCTATGATAACGGTTTTTAAAGTTAGAATCAAAACCTTATTTGGTTTGACCGGTTCCGGTTCTGGTTCCGGTTCCATCATAATTTTTGGAACCGTCGTGTCAACGGTTCCGGTTACGGTTTAACGAGAACCAAAATCAAACCGGTCACTAACGGTTCGGTCCGGTTCTATGCGATTCGGTCCGGTTCTAATCGGTTCCAACTAAAACTAAAATCAAATTTGACAGAACGAAATAAAAATGGTTTGTAAAAAACTCAAAACACCTTCAAAATAGAAATAATTAAGTTGTACACTTTTCGACGATCTCTTTCACGATCGGTGGGCTAGTATATGTCGCTTTTTCATTGGTGGAGGTTTTTGACCATGAAAAGGTATGCACACCTATACCTATACAGGTCTTACATTTTTTTACCAAAATCTAGGCTTTGAATTGGTTTGGATATACATACATAGTAACAGAAAACTACAGATCACAATGATCTGAAATTTCAGACATTATGTTTACTGTTATTTAGTTTTTGGTAATAGATTCCTAGGGGTGTGCAAGCTCTGAATACTATCATTCAATAAATTACAACTATTAATGTTTTATCAAGAGTTTTATTAGAATATTCATGTTGAAACCGGAAAACCGGTCTCTTGTGGAGTTCGACCCTTGGGGAAGGGGTGGCCGCGCACCTACTTCACTCCTGCAAGAAAATGACAAAGAAAAGAGAAGAAACAAGGACTAGACCAAGGGCCCGGCGGGGAGGTCCCACCACACACCCGGAAGATCTTAGAGCGCTTCCCCTCCTTAGCCAAATGCCGGGCTAAGGTACCTCAGAAAGCGCTAGTAGGCCGGAGAATTAGTCAGCGTCCCTTCTGAGGTACCCCTTGGGTCCTATTTATAGGAAAAGATGGCCTGCCAATATACAACCTTCACTGTTTTCGAGGACTACAGGCAAACTAAAAGGGGCCACATAGTAAAAGTATGCCATGGCCAAGATGCGAGCTGGACCTGAGGGGGCACTCGCTCGGCAGGAGGCCTGACTCGCCTCGCCTTGGGCCTAGGCGGGCAGGTACTCGGCAGACTCGTGCTCGACTACCGCTGAGCTCGGCTTGACTATTGCCGAGCTCGGGCTCGGCACGACGATCGCCGAGCTCCAACAGAAACAGAACTCGGCACGGGCATCGTCGAGCTTGGCTCGACTATCGTCGAGCCCTGTTCCTGCACCCGAGCTCGGTCTCGGCATGCCGAGCTTCGTTCGGCCATCGCCGAGCTCAGCTCGACTATTGCCGAGCTCGGACTCGGCATGCTGGGTCCAAGTTGGTCTGAGCCGGCCGGTTCAACCCCTGTCGACCACTCGCGGGACACGGGGTTGTACATAATCCCCGCTCTTTGCGAGGTTGGGACAAGCTCGGAAAGAAACATCCAACCCCATAGGATCCGACGAGTGCGACAGGGGCAAAAAGGAATCTTCTGGTAGGCCCCACAGGTAGCTATATATATGTACCCCTGCGCATCTGGCTGACCTTTACCCTTCCCCAAATTCTGACAAGATGCCGCTCCCCAAGGAAGTCTTAGAGCGACTCGCACGTTCCCGCGAGGAGATCGCTGCCCAGGCCGCGGGGCTGACCAACCTTGAGGCCCCTGCTCGCCGTTTTGCCGATTTTGGCTCGGCCAAGCGGGCGAAGCCCTTTCCCCCGGGGGCCGAACCCATTCTGGCCGACTTTACTGCCGCCTTGGGGAACGGGGCCGGTTCCTCCAACCAGCCAGTTCTTGGCTCTTCTACTAAAAATCTCGTGGAATTGTCTTCCGACCGGGAGAACAGCGGCGAAGCATCCACCCCTCGGGCCAAAAGTGTTCCTGTCAACTCGCCACGGCAGGATCCCGAGGTTAAGGAGCCGGGCTCGCGAGAGCTGGCGTCGCCGAGTCGCCTCCCTTCCCGGCAACCCTCCCCTGGATCCCTGGTCGTGGGGAGAGGCGCCGGGATTATCCCTGTTCCGGCTACCAACTTGCACCTCAAGAACTGTCGGGGCGTGGCAAGGACCTGCGCCACTTCTCTCCTCGCGCCAACCCGGAGGAGCCAGGCTCGCGCGGTAAGTTTCCGGCATTTCTCTTCTGTTCCGTGGATATTTGCTTTTCTGACCGTCTTTCAGTTCTTCACCCAGAATTTCCCGGGCGGACGGAGGACGGCGAGTCCGTGGATCGACCTCCTTACTCGCCCCTCCCTTCTCCAAGCGCCCTGGACGCCTTCCTGGACTCCGAGGTGGGCAGCCCTGAACGCGCAAGACGGGAGCGGAAGGTCCTCAAGAAGCTGGTGCGCGAGCTCCACGACCTGCGGAAGGACAACAACAGGCTGCAGTGGGAGTGCTCGCATCTCGCGGACGGTGCTGGAGTCAGCCTGGCGTTCGAGGAGGCGTCTTCCCTGGTGCTGATGGATGAAATTGACGAGAACCTGCGGGTGATAAATAGGAACATGGGGCGGCTTCGCGAACTTCATGTGCGGCGGCCTGCGACGGCGGGCCGGCGAGACCGGGGAGAATGAAACGGCTCCTCTGTCAGTCGGCCGGTACTCGCCCCCGCCCTCGCATGGTCCTCGCGCCCTTATTTATATTTTTCCTTTTATTTGCTCTGAATGGTCTGCTTGTAATAACTTGGAACAACTTTTCAGTCACTTTGTATATGTAGATGCTTTTTCGATATTTTGGTGAGTCTTTTCGAATTCCCCTTCGGGGGCCTGGCCGGCTCGCAGGACTTGCGAGGAGAGGGTGGCGAGGTGGCGTGGCGAGACCGAACCGATCGGCCGACTCGCCCTCCCTCTCGCCCTTCTTTACCTTCTTCTATAAATAGACCTTCTCACCTACCCCGAGGCACGCTTTTATTGCTTTCGAATCCTTGCTTCGTCTCTGTCTTCTCGAGCTCGCGATTTTCCTTTTTTCTGCGACAATGGTCAAGACCAACCTTGACGCGGACGGTCGGTCTAAGTGCGCCCAGCACTTTGTTGATCATTGCTTTTTCGAGGGGCACATTTCAGAGGAGGAGCTCGCCGTCTTGACTGGCGAGCTCGCGCCCTGGTGTTTTCCTCGGGCCAACCCCCAGTCTCAACTCCAGGGTTGTAGCGATGTCCACCGAGACTCGGCCGTGCCAGCTAGGTGGGAGCCTGGCAGGGGAGTGGCGAGACCTAACCCCAGAGCGAGAAGACTTAGAAACTTTTGCCTCTCCCGGGTGCTACCACCGGGCCAGTCAGCTAGGTGAGAGCCTGAGGGCGGGTGTTGAACATTCTCCGGGCTCAGCCCCAGGGTCATAGCGATGTCCATCGAGACTCGGCCGTGCCAGCTAGGTGGGAGCCTGGCAGGGGAGTGACGAGACCTAACCCCAGAGCGAGAAGACTTAGAAATTTTTGCCTCTCCCGGGTGCTACCACCGGGCCAGTCAGCTAGGTGAGAGCCTGAGGGCGGGTGTTGAACATCCTCCGAACTCAGCCCCAGGGTCATAGCGATGTCCATCGAGACTCGGCCGTGCCAGCTAGGTGGGAGCCTGGCAGGGGAGTGACGAGACCTAACCCCAGAGCGAGAAGACTTAGAAACTTTTGCCTCTCCCGGGTGCTACCACCGGGCCAGTCAGCTAGGTGAGAGCCTGAGGGCGGGTGTTGAACATCCTCCGGGCTCAGCCCCAGGGTCATAGCGATGTCCATCGAGACTCGGCCGTGCCAGCTAGGTGGGATCCTGGCAGGGGAGTGACGAGACCTAACCCCAGAGCGAGAAGACTTAGAAACTTTTGCCTCTCCCGGGTGCTACCACCGGGCCAGTCAGCTAGGTGAGAGCCTGAGGGCGGGTGTTGAACATCCTCCGGGCTCAGCCCTAGGGTCATAGCGATGTCCATCGAGACTCGGCCGTGCCAGCTAGGTGGGAGCCTAGCAGGGGAGTGACGAGACCTAACCCCAGAGCGAGAAGACTTAGAAACTTTTGCCTCTCCCGGGTGCTACCACCGGGCCAGTCAGCTAGGTGAGAGCCTGAGGGCGGGTGTTGAACATCCTCCGGGCTCAGCCCCAGGGTCATAGCGATGTCCATCGAGACTCGGCCGTGCCAGCTAGGTGGGAGCCTGTCAGGGGAGTGACGAGACCTAACCCCAGAGCGAGAAGACTTAGAAACTTTTGCCTCTCCCGGGTGCTACCACCGGGCCAGTCAGCTAGGTGAGAGCCTGAGGGCGGGTGTTGAACATCCTCCGGGCTCAGCCCCAGGGTTATAGCGATGTCCATCGAGACTCGGCCGTGCCAGCTAGGTGGGAGCCTGGCAGGGGAGTGACGAGACCTAACCCCAGAGCGAGAAGACTTAGAAACTTTTGCCTCTTGGGGGTTTAAGCTGAGAACCCCTTTACCCTCACTATTTTGACAGAGCATAAAATACGACAATGAGATTTGTTTTCATTCTTAAGGCCAAGATATTTACAACATTTTCAAGGGTAGAAACGTTTCAGATCGTCGCCACTCCAAGTGTGGCTGAGGGTGTCCCCTCTTACATCTTGGAGGCGATACCCCCCCCCCCCCCCCCCGATTTCAAGACCTCCTGCACAATGTAGGGGCCCTCCCAATTGGGGTGGAGTTTTCCCACGGCGGCTGATCTCCCTGCCGCGTCCACTTTTTTCAAGACAAGGTCTCCCTCCACAAACTGCTTAACACGGACGTGTTTGTCGAAATACTTGGCCATCCTTCGCTTGGCCTCTTCCTGCCTGACGACGGACAAGTCGCGTAGTTCTTCCACCATATCAAGGGAGAGTCGAAGCTCCTCCTCATTCTCTGACCTCCATTCTTCCCTTCCGGCTCCTGCCTCGACGACCCGAGGCGTCTGGACCTCAAATTCGATAGGTAGAACGGCCTCGCAGCCGTGAGAGAGTTTGAAAGGTGTCTCCCCTGTGGCCGTATTGGGGGTGGTCCTCAAGGCCCAGAGGACTGATGGAAGCTGTTCCACCCAACTTCCCCTCAAATTTTCCACTTTCTTTTTTAAGAGGTTCACGATGATTTTGTTGGCCGCTTCCACCTGCCCGTTGCTCCTGGGGTGATGGACAGAAGCAAACCGAAGGTCAATCCCTAGCTGCTCGCAGAAACGAATGAACTCCGTGCTGGCGAACTGAGGTCCGTTGTCCGTGACGATAGCCTGTGGCAGCCCATGCCTGCAGATAATCTCTCCCCAGATAAAGTTCCTGACTACCTGAGAGGTCACCTTGGCTAGAGCCTTCACCTCCATCCACTTAGAAAAATAATCAACCATGACCAACAAAAACCTCCTCTGCCCGCTGGCCTGAGGGAAAGATCCTACAAGGTCCAGCCCCCATATGGCGAAGGGCCATGGTGCCATGATGCTTCTTAACCTCTGAGCCGGCTGGAGCTGGAGCGGGGCATATAGTTGACACTTATGACATTTTTTCGCGAATTCGGCTGCATCCTGACCGAGGGTGGGCCAGAAGTACCCTTGCCTGACGATTCTCCCTTCCAGGGTCCGACTCCCCGAATGACTCCCACATTCACCGGAATGGACTTCCTCCAAAATTTTGTGCACCTCTCTTTCGGCCACGCAACGGGCCAACATCCCTGAGAGGGTCTTGCGGTACAACTGTCCCTCACTTAGGAGGTAGTATGCCGCCTTGTGCTTGAGCCCTCTTCGGTCCATTCCCTCCGGATATTCTCCGGTGGACAAGAAGGTGACGAAGGGGTCCATCCATGAGGGGTGCTGTTCTACTTCCATTAGTTCCCCCTCCTCGATGGAAGGTCGGAAGAGATCCGTGATGGTGCCTCCCATCCGGGGGCCGTGCTTTGCTAGCTGGTCGACTGGCTCGTTTTCCCCTCGCGGCACGTGCTTGATTGAGAAGGTCTGGAAGGTCCCAATGACTCCCCTTACCTTCATCAAATAGAGTTGCAGGGTGGGCTCCCTCGCCTCAAACTCCCCCTTGACCTGGGAAGCCACCACCATGGAGTCAGTGAGGACCTCCACGTCATGCACCCCCAAGTCTCTTGCCAGGCGCAGACCCGCGATTACGGCTTCGTATTCGGCTTGGTTGTTGGTGATAGGAAAGTGCACTACCACAGTCTGCTCGATCTTTATCCCTTGGGGGCTTTCCAAGATGACCCCAATCCCTAAAGAGTGCTTCCCCGAGGCACCGTCCACCCTGACTTTCCAGGGGAGGGGGCGAGTGAGTCTCTCCTCCGCCACCTCGACCACATAACTCTGCCAGGAAGTCAGCCATAGCTTGGGCCTTGATTGAGAGGCGAGGGACGAAGGAGATGTCGAACTCGCTCAGTTCCACTGACCATTTGGCCAACCTACCTGAATGCTCTACTCCCTTGAAGATGTTGCGCAGGGGGTGGTCGGTCACTACTCGAATTGAGTGCGCCTGGAAATAGGGCCGAAGCCTCCGGGCTGAGATGATTAAGGCGAAGGCCAGTTTTTCCAGGATGGGGTAACGGAGCTCGGCCCTCTTCAATATCCGACTCACATAATAGACGGGGAGTTGTCTCTTCCCTTCTTCTCGAACCAAAACCGAACTCAAGGCTTCAGCCCCGACCCTAGATATAGGAATAAGTCTTCCCCCTCCTTGGGCCCTTGGAGCAGGGGGGCCTGAGTCAGCTGTTTCTTTAAAGCCTGGAATGCCTCCTCGCACTCCGAGGTCCATTCAAACTTTCGACCCCCTCTCAAAGTTTTGAAAAACGAGGAGCACCTCTCTCCGGCCCGGGAGAGGAATCTACTCAACCCTGCCAACTTCCCTGTCAGTTGCTGTACTTCCTTGGTATTTTGTGGCGACCTTAGTTCCAAGATTGCCCTCACCTTATCTGGATTAGGTTCTACCCCAGCGGGGGTGAGAAGATGCCCTAGGAACTTTCCCCGGCTTGCCCCGAAGACACACTTCAAGGGGTTCAACCTCATCTTAAACTTGCGGAGAGTGGCGAAAGTCTCTTCCAAGTCCTGGATGTGGGAGTCGACATCCAAGCTCTTGACCATGAGATCATCCACGTACACTTCGAGATTCCTCCCCTTCTGCTCTCGGAAGACCCTGTCCATCATTTTTTGATAGGTGGCCCCCGCATTCTTTAGCCCGAAGGGCATCATTTTGTAACAATAACACCCGTCTCCTGTGATGAACGAGACGTCCTTGACGTCAGGGGGGTGCATCCTGATTTGGTGATAACCTGAAAAAGCATCCAGAAAACTCATTACAGGGAAACCGACGGCTGAGTCAACCAGCGCGTCGATCCGAGGCAAAGGATAACAATCTTTCGGGCATGATTTATTAAGAAGAGAAAAGTCGATACACATCCTCCACCGGCCGTCTCCTTTTTTAACCATTACAACGTTGGAGACCCAGCCGGGGTATTGGATTTCAGATATGAAGCCAGCCTCGAGGAGCTTGGCGACTTCCTCCCTGATTGGCTCGGCGAGCTTGTCCGTGATGGATCTTTTTTTTCTGCTAGATGGGGGGAGCCTCCGGGTCCAGATTGAGGCGATGGCAGGCCACGTCGGGGTCGATCCCTGGCATCTCCGCGGCGCTCCAGGCGAAGATGTCCACGTTCCTCTGGATGCACTACAGCATCCTGCCTTGAGCTTCCGGGGTCAGGCCTCCGCTGACGCGGGCCTTCTCCACCCTGCCTCCAATGGTGAGGACCTCCATCTCCTCCACCTCTTCCGCCGCCTCCAGACGGGACTGTTCCTCCCAATCCTCGATACCTCCCTTTCCGGGGGCGAGGACCTCTTCCTCAGCCTCCTCGACGGCCATGGCCTCGGCCGACCCCCGAGTCTCTTCCGCGACCTCCTACCGAGCGCGGCACTCCACCTGCACTTCTTTGTCAGCTTCCTGCTCCTCCTCCTCCAACCTCTGTCCCATCTCCTCGGCCCCCTCCAGCCAAGAGATGGAGTTTACCGCCGAGACGTAGCACTCCCTTGCCTCCTTAGGGTCTCCTCGAACCCGGATCTGGACCCCCTCGACGTTGAGCTTTAGACACTGGTGGAAGGACGAGGGGACGCAGCGGAAGGCGCTGATGAGGGGTCTCCCGAAGATGGCGCTGTAACTGCTAGGGGCGTCCACGATAACAAACTTGCAGTTGCATGACTGCCCCCTAGAGTGACATGGAGTCCCACTCCTCCCTCGACTTCTTTCCTCTCCCCTGAAAAGCCGAACAGAGGCCCGTCCGAGGCTAACACCCTCCTGGCCTCTACCTTCATCGCATCGAACGTCTTCTTGAAGATGACGTTGACCGAACTCCCATTGTCCACAAGGATTCGGGAGACAGTGAAATCCTCGATGGCTGTCTGGATAACCAGCGCATCGCAGAAGGGGTCCTCGTGACTCGGCAAGTCCTCTCTGGAGAAGGTGATTTTCTCCTCCGGGGGAGGGGATTGGGATGTGGAGCCAACGCTCCTCCGGTACATAGTGTGGAGGCTTGACTTACGGGAGGCCTCGACCCCGGCCCCCCCGTGGATCGCTCCGATCCTTCCTCGGGTGCCCACATCAACCTGGTCTTCACACCGATCCCCCTCCTCCCGAGGCCGGATCTCCTCTATCCGAACTTCCTGATGGTCTTGTTGTTACTGTTCCCTTCTCCCTCTCATCTCGAGGAACTCCGGGCACGTGGATGTGAGGTGCCCCTCTTCCTGATGAAAGTCACAATAGGGCAGGTCCACCCTGACCTCCCTCCTTCTCCTTGGCTGTCCTCTCCTTCTTCCCCTCATGGCAATCGCCATTGCCTCCTCCTGGTCGGGGAGAGGGAGTCTCTGACCCTGCCTACCCCCCTGGGGGTTGTACTGCCCTCGGCCACCCTGGCGGTTATCTCCTCCCTGATAACCTCTTCGTGGTGCCTGGTCTTGCCACTCGGGCCTCCATCCCAAACGGTGGGTCTGCTCCGGACGCACCCACCTGGGTTGCGGCTGCTGCTGCGGCTGCTCCCTTTGCCGAGGTTCAGCCCTCCTCTCCTCCTGAATTCGGCCACCCCTTGGCCTTTCCTCTTCTACGGCCCACTTGGCCAACCTTCGCGCGAACTCTGGATGTGCTGCCTCCATTTCGGCCTCCCTGGCCGCCCTCTCCAGAAGTGCCTCAAAAGACACTGGAGGTGACCTCTTTAGTTCCATCGCGAAGAACCCGGATTGGAGACCCAGGGTGAAGGCCACCATCATGGTGTGCCCTGACATCTCCTGAACTTGGGACAGTTCCTCCTGGAACCTGTCCAGATAGCTTCCCAGGGTCTCTCCCACCCTCTGCTTGATGCGGAACAAAGACTCCGCCTCCCTCTTCCTCTTCTTAGAAGTGGTGAACCTCAGCATGAAACCCCGTCGCAGATCCTCAAAGCAGTAAATGGACCCGGTCGGGAGCTGGTGGAACCACTCTCTCGCCTTTTCTCTGAGGGTGATGGCGAAGAGTCGGCACTTGAAGCCGTCTGACATCTGTCGAATGGAGACCATGTCCTCGAACCACTGGATGTGGTGGACCGGGTCTCCTCTCCCGGAGTAGTAAGTCATCTCCGGCTCGCGAAACCCCTCGGGAACTGGGGCTGAAGAAACGAACTCGCTAAAGGGGCTCCCCCCCTCAGCCGGGCGAGTCGGGAACTCCCTCCCTGCAGTCTCGCCGAAGTGGTACTCGGCGGCCGAGCCGGGGAACAGAACTCGCCCCTGGAACTCGCGCTCGCCCCTCTCGGCAGGTTCCTTCCCTGGTCGCCTGAGCGGTACGTCGTCGCCGAGTGCGGGGACGGCGACCACCGGGACAGCCGGTGTCGCACTCTCAGCTCGCATGCCGAGGGCGGTCCTGACGAGCCCGAGGATCTCCTCCCTAAGCTCCGCCGGCACGCTCGCCGCTGGGGGTGGGGGAGGGGGTGGCGAGTTGCCCCTGCCTGATCCTTGTCCTTCATCTCCAGTCATCGAGCCTGTAGGAGGTTTTCTCTGCTGACCACTCTCCACGCTCACCGCACCAAAATGTTGAAACCGGAAAACCGGTCTCTTGTGGAGTTCGACCCTTGGGGAAGGGGTGGCCGCGCACCTACTTCACTCCTGCAAGAAAATGACAAAGAAAAGAGAAGAAACAAGGACTAGACCAAGGGCCCGGCGGGGAGGTCCCACCACACACCCGGAAGATCTTAGAGCGCTTCCCCTCCTTAGCCAAATGCCGGGCTAAGGTACCTCAGAAAGCGCTAGTAGGCCGGAGAATTAGTCAGCGTCCCTTCTGAGGTACCCCTTGGGTCCTATTTATAGGAAAAGATGGCCTGCCAATATACAACCTTCACTGTTTTCGAGGACTACAGGCAAACCAAAAGGGGCCACATAGTAAAAGTATGCCATGGCCAAGATGCGAGCTGGACCTGAGGGGGCACTCGCTTGGCAGGAGGCCTGACTCGCCTCGCCTTGGGCCTAGGCGGGCAGGTACTCGGCAGACTCGTGCTCGACTACCGCTGAGCTCGGCTTGACTATTGTCGAGCTCGGGCTCGGCACGACGATCGCCGAGCTCCAACAGAAACAGAACTCGGCACGGGCATCGTCGAGCTTGGCTCGACTATCGTCGAGCCCTGTTCCTGCACCCGAGCTCGGTCTCGGCATGCCGAGCTTCGTTCGGCCATCGCCGAGCTCAGCTCGACTATTGCCGAGCTCGGACTCGGCATGCTGGGTCCAAGTTGGTCTGAGCCGGCCGGTTCAACCCCTGTCGACCACTCGCGGGACACGGGGTTGTACAATTCATAAATTACTGACTCCGGTGGAGAGATTATTTTATATGCATACAATATTATATGCATACAATATTATAATAAAATTAGTAATAATAAACGGGCTGCGGTTCGGTTCTACTTCAGTCCGGTTCGGATCGGGTCCAAAAATCTTGAAACCGCTTGAGACTTGTATGTTGCGATTCCGGCTTCGGTTCCGGTCCGGATAATAAATTGTAAGAACCACACCCGACTCAAAGTTGTTCACGATTCCAAAATTCAAACCAGAACACGAATAATTTGCAAACGGTTCGGTCCGGTTCTTTGCGGTTCCAGCTCGGTTCTGATTTGATTTACGGTTTTTGGTTTTAAGTGACAGTTCTAATTGTTATACCTGGTTTGTGCTTGTGTGGTGGGTCACTCGGTACTGGTCCAGTCAGCACACCGACGAAAGTACGATGACTCTTGTGCGAAGTGTAGGCCTTTGGGGAGACCGGTATGATGTATATACCGAGGTCTGGAGGACTATGTCCCCTAAGAGCACACCCGACCATGGAAGACTGGTAGTTGCCAGCAAGAGTATGCAGGGGCTCCGCTGTTGTGCTCTTAGCGTTGAGGTGTACGGCAGGTCTAAGTTTGGTAGTGTGCCTGCCCGCCTAAGAGTGGAGACACCCGCTCCACTACCATCGTGAGCCACAACGGTTGGTACCTGAGAGCAGGTTGGCCACCTCCAAAAAGTGGGAATACATGAAATGTTTGTGCACAGAGTTGTGTGTGTGAGTTACATAATAATCATTGCATTACATAGCATGACATAACATACACACTTGTTGTTTCTCATCATATAAATTAGTATACGCTCTTTTATTTGATGAGTTACAATTCCGGAAACCTTAACTTATAAGTTTGTACGGAAATTCATATAAGTTAAGGCACGCTTTTATGATAGTAGTGTAGCTGTTTTACTTTACTAGTTTTACATAGCTCCTCTTTACTGTACTTTTATACTGTACTGGTTATTGCTTGTCTTTATTTTTTGTTATGCCACATACTGATATAGAACTGCTAGAGAATTATCTATATATATTCCACTGTCACCTGTTTGTACATTCTGCTACTATTGGTTCTCCACTTTCTTCCTCCCGCACGGTGCCTAGGAGTCGCGGGAGTGAGTCGAGGACGAAACAGCTAAGTCTAGTTTGACTGACGGTCGATGGACTATCATTTTAGGAACACGTGGAGACGCAGCCACAGTTGGGCCAGGCGGAGCCAGAGATTGAGACACCAAAATCTGAGCCGGAGTCGCTCACCACTACTACTACCCGTCGACATGTTGATGATTATGTGGTTTGACTTCTGCGTTGTTTGTTGAAAGAGAGTGATATTTATGATGTTTATGTACTAGGCATAAGCCCTATTACTCGTACTTTTTATTATCTCATGTGGATCTTTTATTTAGATATTTATATATCTATGTTGTGATGTGTGGACTTATTTTACTTCTTCTCTCGCTGGTCATGTGTAAGATCGTGCTTGCCGGCAGGGTTGTCGCATTGTGGTGACAACTAACTTATAGTTGGTGTCATTGTAAGACGACGGACCTGGACAGAAATCTCTCCTCGGCCGTGCCCAGTTCCGGGGGGGATTTTACAAGCGGTATGGATGAGGGGGAGGGAAAGAGAGAGAGGTCACTTGCAACGGCAACACCAGAGTTCGCCCGCCGTGACTAAATATCACTCCTGCATGCGACGGGCATTGCTTTGATTAAAAAAGAATTGGATTACAACGGTTAACAGAGAGAACCCGAGCGAACAAGTATCCGCTAGAGGCAGAGTTCGAGTCCACTGCCACAGGCGGCTAGCTTAGGAATTCAAACTTCCTCCTCCAAGCAGTACCGTTCACGCCTATTTATAGGCTCGGTGGCCTGCCCAAATTGGCAAGGCTAAGAATATTGGTTGCCCGGGTACATGAGAAACAGACAGCGGTGACCAGATACAGGGGAGCAAATAAAAAAAGCGGCCACCTAACCGCGTGACTAGCGGTCAGACCTGCACCTAATCGGCTTTTTCTCGGTGGCTGCTGTGTCGAGGAGACCCTACGGGAAGGCAGATTGGCGTCTAGCTCTTGTCTTGCCACCGACACTTGAGAGAATCCGAGTGAGCGGTCAAACCGGGTTAACAATGGTAGTTACACGGCAATCCGCACACCGTAACCACATACATTAATATTTTTAACATAGTTTTAGAGTGCATAATATTTACTAAATGCATGCCAACACTAAAATCGTGGTTGTCCCCACTAACGACGGGGGTTACGCGAGTGGTTACCCGCGCAACGGATGGTCGCGACTGCGGCGAGTCGATCGGACGGCGGAGGAAGGGCGCGTCACAACGACCAATAGGAGAGTCACCCATCACGGGCGAGGGAGGAGGCCGGCTCATGTGTCGACCACTAACCGCAGGCAAGGCGCCGGCAGGCCGTCAACCACCGGCGCGACGTTGCCCGGCCGCGGGAAGCGGCCGGCCGGACCTGGCGGGGGTCGGGCACGGCCCGGGCGCCGGTCAGGGCCGGCCGAGGATTCGGACCGGTCAGCCGCAGGGTGCGGCCGGCCGGAGCCTGGGCGCGCGGGGCGTGGCCGACAAAGCGCTCCTCGTCGGAGGACTGGGCACGGCCGGCCGCCACCTGCGGCCTCCCACGAGCGTAACGACGGCCGTGGGAGGGGGGGAGCCCCCGTCGGTCGGGGCGACCGTTGGGGTGGCCTCAGCGTACGGCCGCAAGGCGCGACCTCCTTGCCAGCTGGAAGTTGGGTCGGCTTGGGCCGGCGGAAAGGAGAGGGAGAGGGGCTGACCGTCTAGCCGACCCTGTCGATCACCAAGAGTGGGATCCCGCGCGCGTGGATCTTGCACGATTGCGTGTGCCGATCGCGCGCGCGACGGTCAAACCCATGTCCCCACTAAGATAGTGTGGATCATGAGCCGCTCCTATGAGCACAAAGGGATGTTTTGCTTCTTTTTCATTTTCAAGTAATTGTAGTCGGAGCAGTGACTTGTCACCCTCTCAAGAATAATAACACTTGTAATCTCAAATAAATTAGTGGATTTGATTGGAACCGATGCCCGTGTTTTTTCCTTTTTTGGGTTTTTCCATATATAAAGTCTTGTCGTCTTTACTGTTGATTCTTTTTTAGCTGTGTGCACGATTGACAAACTATCGAGCTTAGACGGTTCGATTCTCTAGACCGGAAGAGCTTTAAGCATCCCGTAACAAAACTAATTAGATATTTAGGAATATAATTTAAAATAAAAGCAACTCGAAAATGATGACATTTGTGACCAGAAAAATCATCTCGCTCAGAAGAATATACTGAAACTTGAGAGGTTTGACGACAACTTTGGAAGCTTTTCTCGTAGCTTTTGCCTATAAACCTACAACAATTACTAATATTGAATTTTGTTCAAAGCAGCCGAAATAGTTGTTGATGTCCTAGCTTCTTAAAATCATTGGGAAATTTAACAATAAGGCTCGGTTTGGGTGGACTTATTTTCACCGATCAAACGGTTACAACTGCATCAATCAAACCTTAATGTCCATGCTTGCGAGGATCTTAATTAAGGTTCGGTTCATGCGGTCGTAATCGCTTGACCAGTGAAAATAATAAGTTCCCCCAAACGAAGTAATGTCCATACTTGCGAGGATCGAAGTTGACACAAATGAAACCGTGATTGAAACTATAAACCCAAGAAACAGGCAAGAAGAGTGACCAAGAATTGGGGAAATTCTGCAGCATATCCTCCATGTGCTTCCTTTAAGACCAAGAAGATGACATATATAGGCTATTTCTCAGATAAAACATACCTTTGTGAATTACATCAAAAATTCAGTGTTTAAGCATAATTACTTCTCAAATGCGAGAAACCTCTGTTGCCCTAACAAAATGGTAAGGTTGGTGCACAACGAAAATAATTTACTCCTGAAACCCCGGAATCGACTATTTCCAGAACGGAGGAAGGCCGGCGAGGGCGACGAGAGGGTCTCTGGTGCGGTCGAGCAGCTCCGGCGGGGTAGGGGGTCTGTTTTACGTGATGCATGCGTCTTCAGGCGAGAAGGGCTCTTGAAAGGGAGGCTGAGGTTAGAAAGAGGTACAGTATTCTAAAATTTATTCAAGTATTATTTAATGGTTTGTGAATAGTCATTTCGGATGTGCATATATAATAAACGCCAAAAAATCTCGGTTTCTTTGAATGAGACAAATAAAAATTGAACTGCTCAAATTTATATGGTGATCCTCTATTTTAAGAATATGACCTCCTCATATTCTTTCTTTTTAATATACTAAGATATACATATATACAGACAGTTATAGAGGATATTCCTCCATGCCCTGCGCGGACATACATTGTCCCAGTTAAAAAAATGGGTGGTGTTAAAGGCACATCATTTTCGGCTATGTGCACATCCATCAAAAATATAATTCTTAATAATTTAGGTTTTTTAAACCCCACCCAACTAAAGTCGAAGCAGCCCGCCTCCCCCTTTCCGATACGCGCCTTTTTGAACTGCGTCTTCTACGTGCATTTTTATGAAACGTGTTCAACATGAAAGTTATAGATCTCGACGATATCTACAACTTTCATGTTAAACACTTTTTGATTTAAAGCCGTTTATGCCCCGATTTGACCCCCGAAAAGAATCACGCGGAACACTTTGATTTGAAAAATCACGCGTGATTTTTTTCGGGGGCCAAATCAAGAGCTTAAACAGCTTTAAATCAAAAGGTGTTCAACATAAAAGTTGTAGATATCGTCGAGATCTACAACTTTCATGTTGAACACGTTACATAAAAATGCACGTACAAGACGCGGTTCAAAAACGCGCGTATTTCATTTAAAAAAAAACTATGCAATCACGGCAACGTCATCCTCCTCACAGCTCTTGTGGACTTGTATTGTAGATGCGGGTGCGTTGAAGCAGCTTTTGAGGTGTTCCGTCTGGTTTCGAGCAAAGACGTCGTGCTTTGGAACGTGATGATCGGAGGGCTCGCGATGCACGGCCATGGCCGCCTTGCCGTCGATCTGTTTGCTCTGATGAAGGAGACGGCAACGGCGCTCAACGAGTCCACATACATTGCAGCTATGTTTGCTCAGACTGTGCACATAGTATTGGTGTGCACAAAGCCGAAGATGGTGTGCACATAAAATTTCAATGGGTGTACATAGTATTGGTGTGCACAAAGCCGAAGTTGGTGTGCCTTTAACACCACCCTAAAAAAATTTACAACTTAACAAAAATTGAATGATGAGGGCACACTATTTAAAATTAAATAAAAATATATAATTATATTAAAAAAATTTATAGTAAAGATTAGTAAAATTGAAAAATTAATGTTTTCATCAAAAACAAGTCTTTGGCTGCAGACAGACCGACGTAATAAAAAGGCTGCGGCATTGAGGAATAGAGATGGCATTGAGGAATAATGTTCGAACATGCTTTCATTGGGAAGACATGGCATTGAGGAATAGAGATCAAACATAAATATTTATGTTCATGCCTGCGCTGTTCGAACACGACCGAGTTCTTTTTATGTTATTGCGAGTATCTTACACGGGTCTATTTTGTTAGTTATGCCCACATATCTAGAGATTCTAGAGGAAAAAGAAGGCATGCATATGGAGCTACTTCTTTTACTTCTGAATTTGGGAATTTGAGCTTTTTATTGGATCGAAATAAAGCTTGCCCGCTCCGGTCGCCAATTGCCCTTGCAAACAATCCGGTTTTTCACAATAGCAGCAAACATGCGAATTTAAGATATCATTTTATCATTCCCGTCACCGATTGAGGCTGCACGCAGAAGTATTAGTTGCTTGCATTTTTATTTTTTCCTTTGAAGTGTGTGATTCAATTAACCAACTCTATTGCTCTATTTTGTTCTTATATATCCTTCCCCACAATTGAACATTTGTGATCAAATTGTGCTCCGCGCCATGAGTTATTTTGTTGCTTCTTTTCGTGCTGGGGAGACTCCAAATATGCATAAAAAATTTATGTTTGATGATACTCTCATATGGAAAGCGAGAAATTTTTAAATAATTTGCTATGATTTGTTAATATCAAAATAGTTTATGAATAGTTGTTTTCACTAATCATTGTTTGCTATAGTCAAATGTAATACATTTGCTAGTAACAACATGCTTCAAGAGTAAAAATTGCATTGGTTTTTCATCTATGATTTTCTCATATTTAATTTAAATGTTAGTAGTATTTCAAGAATCATAAATTAAAATAAAATTTATGGTAAATAAATTCGGGATTAAATTACTAATTTATTATATTATATTAGCAATAATAATAGTTGTGTGTGATTAGTATCTTATGTAGTAACTCAAATGTTAATAAAATTTTAGGATGTTATTATCGGGAAACCAATTTCAGAAATGGACATATGACATATCAATGCTAATGATAGATCAAAATAAAACATCATAGAGATTTGTGAATCCATAAAAATTCGGTCGATGCATAATCGTGTTTGCAGTTTTCTTTACAACATGATCTGCCCATATAAATCATAAACCTTTTATTATGAAAAATCTGGTATAAAAATTAATTACAGAACACCATAATTTTGCACTTAAGCAGTAAAGCATAATCATGGACCTATCATATATATCAATATTTTGACTACATATTAATGATTAGGGCATGGAAAATTTTTAAGGAAGCATGAGTTACAAAAATTACAATTGTTACAAAAATGGATGTCGATATATTGAACTAAATTTGAGAAAAATAAGGCTCTGTTTAGCACGGTGGCGGCGGTTGTAAACATATGGGTTAAACCGTCATTCATTAAAAATTACCTGACAAATATCATCTGTTTGAACATAAGAGTAGATGAAGCTCTTTAGAAGAGCATTAAGGAATGACAATTTAACCCCCATATTCATGACCGTGATCACAGTAGCAAACGGATCACCTAAGTTTATGTTTAAACTTATGGCACTAAATTTACCTAATCAAAGACATCTCCTTTGATGAAAACATAGCTTGTTTATATTTATCAAATGCTGTCGTTTCTGCTAAATGTCGCCGCACCTGCAAAATATCTCCACTCCCGTCGAATATTTTCGCCCCCCGTAGAATGTATCAAAGTAATTGTGCAGTAACACTATCAACGTACGGTCCTAAATAGATAACGCCTTAGTCCTACTTCTATGTCCGAGAGAAGGGTCCGATGGACACATTGATGGTGATCATGAACACGGTGGTTAAGAACTATTGTTTATTGACGCTCAAACTCAGTAAATTAACTTTATTCATTTTTATGTTTAAAATTAAATTTCTTTTTATTAGTGGATTAATAAACTTTGGTATGTCAATCACATTCACGATGGTTCATTTTTGTCTAAACTCAACGGAGCAAAAAAAAAAAAAAAAACCGGCGCACTAAATAGAAACGTTTAATATTCACCGTGTGAGATGAATCAATATTAATCGCTTTGTTTAATATTCACCGTGTCAACCACATCCAAAATTTGTTAATCACTTTATTCAAATGTTGTGAGATGAATCAATATACTTTAAGGGTCCGTTCGGCGCGCAGGTATTGGCTTTCTGAAATTGGCTTTGGTCAGAAAACCAGTATCTGCAGGAATTGGTTTTGTGCAGAAAACCAATTCTGTTGTTCGGCTGCAGGAAGGTTTTCAGTGAACAGAATTGGCATTGATACTTAAATGTTGTTCGGCTGCGCAAAGGAATTGGTTTTCTGGAATTGTAAATTTTATAAACTAATTTTTTTAAAATTTAATCATTGTCCACAATATCATCAAAGTACTAAAAATACTTGAATTAAAAGTACTAATAATCTTAAAGCATCGTACACAGAATAAAAGTTTTGAAATAACAACACAACTAGATAAAAAGTCAATGACTCATAAACCAAAAACACTAAACTAGCGATCAAATTGTATTCGCAGCCAGGTGCCCTTCAACTTGTCCGGAAGTCTCTTGAATATGTCACGCTTGACACTATCATGACATAGTATATCCATCGCCCTAAGGAAATCTTGAGAAGATAAATCAGTCATCTGAGTAAGTGCGACGTAGATGTCATCAACATCACTAGCAGTCATGGTCCCCACCGCTCCTTGCACCGAATCAGCCAATTTTTCAATGGCCACTGCTACCGAGTCATTTTGTCTTGCTCGCTTTCTCCTCCTTCTACTGCTTCCTTCTCCATCCACTCTAGATGGCTCCTGTGTACTAGTTTTTTCTGCCATGGACTCTGCATCTATCTCCTTTTCCGCCTCTGTTGCGGTCGCTGCATGACTACCAGTTATTCTATCAGTTCCGCATAACACAGTCAAATCAGACCAATTTACAATAACTTTATCTCTATAATGTTTCACTGAAGGATGGGCCTGCAATAATACAATTCAAAGAATAATTTATCATTCATAAAATTTTAATTACACAGTCTCTACAAATGTATCAATCAAAAGAAAATAACTTACCTTCACATAATTTGCCCATACCTCTTCACTGTCCACCTTCACCATGTTCCTTTCCCAGTCCCATCCAAACCCTGACGTGTCCAGCATTGCGCTAACCTCGACGTAGTACTTGTTCCAAGTCTTTAGACGTGCTGTTAACTTCTCCTTGCTTGTTTCTATGCCGCAAATATCTTTTAGTGCAGTAATGGCAGCAGTCAAAGCCACGCTCTTCCACCCATTGGGTGTTTTATGACCCAAACTGTGTTGTTCTAACAGTGCGTTCGATAGAGTAATATCCATTTCTGATGTCCAATGCATGTAGGACCTCTCTGTCCTACCACCAACCTTTGCTGAGATCTTCTCCATTATAACAACTTTAACATGAAACAGTATATAATCAATATGAAATTTAAATGCGCAAAACAAGTACTAGAAACTGTAACATGAAAAAGTATACGAAGCATCAATAGCTAAAGACAAAACAGAACATGTACTAGAAATCTTAACATTAAAAAAAGAATTGAGTAATGTACGGTTCACAATAATATTGGCACCAAAAAATTCAACGCTACAGCATACATTAGCCTGCAAAACAGAAAATGTTTCAATGACGACTCTGGTATTCGTTGAACATATTTATAGCTAGAGTGTCCCTAAAGTTTGTCCAATCTTGCGTTGCTTGGATTGGGCTAACAATGTCTATATAATCATAGAACTCTTCGCCTGGGCTCTGTTGTAGAATTTCTGAATCCACCTCATCCAACATTTGGGCATCACATTCTAATCTCTTCTCCACTAAAAAATTGTGTATGATGCAACATGCGTTTATGATCTGTACCTGTCATTCGTCAAAATAGACTTAGGTTTCGTAATCTCATACAACTTGTCAATCAAAATTTTATGGCATTGCTAACCTGTGTTTTAATGTTGAAAAATGAAGGTTGTCGTAGAATGGCCCATCTTTTCTTCAATAACCCAAATGTTCTCTCTATAACATTTCTTTCTTTAGCATGTCGTAGATTAAACAGTTCTTTGTAGTTTGATGGCTTATTACCCTGATGTGACCACTCCTTCAGGTGGTAACGCGTAGATCGATATGGAGCAAGAAACCCTGGGCCATTCGTATAGCCGGCATCTACAAGGTAATACTTTCCTAGGTAGTACAAGAAAAACTTAATCAATATACATGCATGTTAACAAATTTATTTTTCAAAAAAAGATTTGAGTAATTTTACCATTTGGCACTTCGAAGCGAACATCTCGTTCCAATGCATCTCGTAATACTCTAGAATCGGATGTTGAACCTTCCCAACCAGGCAGTACATATAGAAATTTCATGTTGCTGTCACAAACACCAAGTACATTTGTAGTGATAGTTTGTTTCCGATTACGAAATCTACCTTGATCTTCAATCGGAACGGTTACTTGAATATGTGTTCCATCTAAGGCACCAATACAGTCCACAAACCATCTCGAGCTTGGTTCTACTCTAGATTCGGGCAATTTGATGAAGTCCCTCGAAAGTTTTAAAATCCCACGAAGGACAATCTTGAAGTGCCTGCTAACAGTATCAATCGAGCGCATATATGTATGTCCAATAACTCGGAACTTTTCGTTATGCCCTAATATGTATAGAAATAAAGCAACAGCTTCTTTGGTCGAAACAAACTGTGTGTCACAGACATAGCCTTTTGTACGTAGAATATTACACAACTCATTAAACGGTGCTCTGCCCATACGTAACTGGTTGAAGCAATCTATTTCTTTGCCAGCATATAAGCGCGTTAATAAAATATTACGGAGGACATCTCTGTCTGCTACATATGTTGGTTGTTTAGGAATCGAATTCAACACAACTACAGCTGCCCCTAGAGTCGCTGCGACTGACGACGCTATGATGATATCTCTCCTACGTTTCTTCTGCAACTCATTTGTATTCATTGTCCCTAAAGTCAAAATGAATGACATTAACTCACATAATTATGGGATGAATAAAATTGTGTGTTTTATTTAAGCAACCATTGTCGCTTCATTGTTGGAGAAATTACAGTAGATGTATACAAGGAAAAATTTCGCCCTAACATCATACAAAAACATGAAAATCTATTTACAGAGAAGTTTGGAATTTATTTGAATCATTTTCTTCTCAACTTCCTCTCAGCAAGTAAGGCCAACTCAACACATAGAAGTGTAAACTTGACTGTTTTTACCAGGTAGCCATGCAAAGTGGATTCTTATTGTGAGTAGGTACTCTAGCAGGAGAGGGCATGCCAACTCAACACACTGATGAGTTTAAAGTTAGATGCTTTGCAATCAAATGATGGGCTTCTTTTTCTGTTATCGGGTGAAATGGTGAAGTTCGAAGGATTTTTCGTCCACCTAGTTAGTTGATTCAATGAAATGAGCCAGTTTGTTATGATGGAAGGATCAGATAAATGAAATGAGACAGTTTTTTCAGCAAGTTCCTCATTGTAGTTGAAAAACATCAAGAAAACATCACACAAGAAAGGCCTAAACACAGATCAATCGAAAACACTGGATCTGAGCATGAAAAAGACTGGATCGGAGCATGAAAACCGAACATGAAAAACTAGATCTGCGTGAAAAATCAAAGAACATAAGGATCACTAGATCGGAGTCCTACCAAGAAAATCGAACATGAAAACAACTCTGGAATTCCAAGATTAAAGCAAACTGAAACCTACCAAAAATTCGCAGAAAAAAAAGAGGAAAAAGAAGAAAAAGGCGTTACCTGCCGTGAAGATCGAGCCGAGGAGGGTGTCGGAGCAAACCTGCAGAAAAAAACGATGATGAATAGGCATAGGAAGACGAGGAAGAGGAAAGAGGGGCGGGAACGGAAGCATACCAGGCAGACACTTCTTCACGATCGGGATCGGGGAGGGAGACGGAGGAGGAAGAGCGAACATGCGATATCGGGAAAACCGGGGAAAAACCACGCGGGAGGATAGGTTTTGGGGGATCGTAATATTAGGTTTATAAGAAAACCGGTGGAATTGACCCAGAAAACCAATATCTACCTATTTGTGCCGCACCGAACAGAAGAATTGGTTTTCTTGAAGCCAAAACCAATTCTTCAAAACCAATTCCTGCGCGCCGAACGGGCTCTAAGAGACGTGAAGAAGTACATAGCATTTGTATAGATCTGAGAATGAATAATTTGATCACTATGGTTTGATCACTATCGTACATAAGATTTATATAGATTTACATAGCATTTATATAGATTTGAGAATGAATAATTAACAATTTACTTTAAGAGACGTGAAGAAGTAAAATTTTAATTTGGACTTATTGCATGTCGCTCGAGACTCTTGATAAATCGGCCTAATTGGATTGTCTTAACTTCTGAGCGGTCGAACATGCAAACCATCACAAATTAAGTAGAAAGTAAGTTAAAGTGATTTTTTTAAGGTGGAAACTCATGAATATGGTGAACAATCACGTGGTCGGATCGGTGCCGACCAAACTTCACTATTTGTTGTAGTTTACAGGGCTTTGGAGAATTCGAGGGCGACAGACCGCTACTCGTTACAAATGAGAGTGAGAAAAAAGATGTGTTCGGAGGGTGACTGACTGTTGCGGTAATTGCCGCCTCTTTCCATACGGATGGGGGGACTGATTTTGGAAGCCATGCAATCTATGATACCATGGTTTTTGGAATCAAATTCTTGGCGATATCTTTTTTAATTTTTTGGAAACTTTCTAATCTTTTTTTTGGAGACCGTTCAATTTGTGACTCCTCCTTTTAGAATTTTTCAAATTCCGACAATTATGAAGGAGCATTGGTGACAGAATATATTTTCTTCTAAACAATGGAGAATATTTTTTGGAAATAGATTTTTTCACCTTTCTTGATTGGACCCAGTCGGCCCCACCTTCCATTTACCCGATTTAGGGTTCTTCAAGCCTATATAAAGAGGGGGCCGATTTTCCCCAGGTATGCAGTGAAGATTTTGGCTAACAGGAGAACGCGGAGGAGGTCAGCCGGCCTTGGCTGAACCTGGGGGCTCTTCCCCGTTGCAATCGCGTGTGCGTTTCTTTGGGCGGAGGCCGCCATCCTTAACGCCGAGCTTCTCTCTTGCCGCAGCTTTCTCGTCGAGCTTATTCCTTGTTGCAGCATGCTCGGCTCTCGGCCGCCGGCTTCTTCTATTGACGCTGGATTTCTTTCTCGTCACGACGTGTACGGCCGGATCTTTGAGGATTCAAAATTGCTATCAATCTCTTGGTTTATTTTTTCCCTTCTTTTTAGTCGTATTGTATGCTTGAGAAAAGAAAATAAATATTTTGTCTGCTCAGTGGACGTAACCAATTCTGATGAATCACTTTATATTTGATGTTATTTGTCTGTGATGTTTCTTATTGTTTCGTACTTATCGTTTTTTGTAATCGTTTTTTTTTGTCGTTAGATTATTTTTTTGTAGATCTGAAAATTATCTGTTTGGACCGATTTTTGATAACAACTGACAACCACCCGCAAAGCTTGATGTTTGTCTTTTGTTGGCAGTGGAAAACCCACATTAAGGAGACTTGGCGGACATCCTCTGGACGTTCTGAAGCTGACACGGAAAATGCTCACTGTCGTCGGCCGAATGCTGAGTGTTAAGGGGGACGTGCTACACGCTGGAGGATTGCTGAGGAAGTCTGACGGAATGCTTTGCACGTAGGAGCGTGGTGGACTTCGAGGAATCTTCAAGGTGTTCAAAGATCTTCAAGGGAGGTGACGAATATCTCTTAAGAGCTCTGACATGTAGTGGAGGAGTTTGGGAGAAGAAAAGGGTGATGATGAATTGGAGGTTGATCCTATTTATAGGTCTCAGGGGTAGTTACAGTGGTTATGCGACTATCCGCAGACCGTAATCACCATTTTTATTATTTACAGTCCAGTTTAATATAGTTTAACGTGCATACTATTTTAATATTTTTGATACTCGCAGACCAATATAATTTCAGATATTTGCACTCACCCATTATCGATGGTTATACTGTGTTATGCAATCAGACCGAGTACCACGACAGCGCAACGGAATATAACCGAGCAATTTCAATGACGCAAAATCATAAACCAGAAAAGATTCCACAAATACACACACAGACGACAAAATAATATACGTGGTTCAAAGATGGGCTTCTACGTCCACGGGGAGAGCGCGCTGAAAAATATCCACTATAATCAATGAGGTTACAAGTTACAAACAGAGACCGTTAACACGGTCGAACAACAAGAGAAAAGCAAAAAAAAACTGAAGAAGAACGCAGGCGTCGCTGTTGTCACCGCCGATATCGTCTGGCGATATCGACCCATCTTATTCCTCCTGGATCTGTCGCCTCCTGCAACTGTCGCCGCTGGATCTACCACTGCACAGCTGGCCGCCGGGATGAGCCCGACCAGATGTCGATCCGTCTGGATCGCCCAAACGCCGCCGCCTCTCTATTGCCGCCGGAGCGTGAAACCGCCGCCTCCGTCTGGAGTTGTCTACCGCCGCTGGATAGAACAAGAAGCCGCCTGAAGCTCTCACTGCTTCCTCTAATGACTCTCACAGATTTCTCTCTCTGATTGCTTGATTCATCCGGCTAGAAAACTGCTCAAATATATATATGATCAAGATCCAAAAATAATTAGGAAGAAGATCTCTAATTTAGGAGATTGTCATATTTCTCCTCATGAAGATATTCCAAATTATGAGACTTCCCCAAATTAGGAATCACAAGGCACACAGATCGCTGAGGTGGAATAATCTTAACAATATATATTCTCATATTAATGATCTTCCTAAAATAATATTCCTAAATAGATTTAGCCCGGATTAGGAATCGTGGCCTCCCACGGATCGATGACGTGTCGCGATCCCGACGATCCGGGCACGTAGATCGCCGAGGTGTCATAATCTCAACAATCTTCACTTTGACGCCTCACGCGATTAACTCCACCTCGACGCCTAACGAACGTAACTCTACCTCCAGCCTGGATCTCCCCTACCGACGACTACGAGCCCCCCTCTCCCTGGGGTCTCTGCGATCAACATGCATCAATATGAGCCAAATCAAGACCATTCTTGAACTTGACTCCTGTCACTGATTTCGTCTGTATGTTCGCATCGTTATTATCCGTGGATATCTTCCGCAACTTCATGCCTCCACCTCCAGCGTACTCCCTCGACTCCTGGTAGCGCACATCGATGTGCTTTGTTCTTGCACGATAGACCAAGCCTTTTGCAATACAACTCACACTCTGACTCTCACTGTGCATCTCCACCGCCGTTTGAGTAATTCTGAGTTCCTTGGTGGAACTTTTGAGCCAGATGGATCCCCCTGCGGTGTCTGGGCACTTCTGAGATGACACTCTGCCCTTCTTCTCCACGACTGCGAACATTTTATCTTCGCCAAAGCCCTTCCTCTGCGCGAACTCCTTCGCCATGAAACTTGCCTTATTCCTCCACTGGTCCTTCCTAGCTTTCCTCTGAGAGCGGTCTCTGCTCTCTATAGCTTTTTCATAGGAACCAGAATCTGAGGAAATAGCCTGAAAGGCATATGCTATCGTGTCCTGTAGCCTGAGAGGAAGTCTGACCTCTCTTCTCGCCCTTCCACTCGCAATCATGGTACCGATCAGTCTGTAGAGAGTACCAGAACGTTCTCCTTTCATGACTACCTGCGCGCCTCTCTTGACCTTCAAATATCCGTCGTTGCCAGTATAAGAATACCCAGCGGCCTCCAGAGTGCCTAGAGAAATCAAGCTTGTTGAAACCGAGAACCGGTCTCTTATGGAGTTCATCCTTAGGAAAGGGGTGGTCGCGCACCTACTTCGCTTCTGCAAGAAAAACAACCAAGGAAAAGAGCAAAGGACTAGACCAAGGGCCCGATGCGGAGGTCCCACCACACACCCGGAAGTTCACTGAGCGCTTTGCCTCCTTAGCCAAATGTCGGGCTAAGGTAACTCAAAAGGCGCTGGAAAATTGGAAAACAAGTAAGCGTCCTCTTCTGAGGTACCCCTTGGGTCTTATTTATAGATTTTTGAAAACGGTCTGCAAGTAACTAACCTCTACCGGCCTGAAATTACTGAAAACCCCTTGGGCTGGCCTGCCAACAGCCAAACTCCGCTGTTCTGAATAGCTATGTGCAGCCCACCCTGGTCTGCCAATAGCAAGACTCTGCTGTTCTAACAGGCTATGGGCAGGCCAGCGGGGGCAAAATGGTGGAAAACACATCACAACTGAAGGGGGCGAGCTGCCCTACAATGGCCTCTACTCGGCAAAGGCAGCGAGTATCGCTGGAGCTGGTACTCGCAGGCCTCGGCTCAGCAGTAGGCGGTTCAGTTTCGGCCTGCCTCGCTCGTCTGTCGCGAGTGCGAGCTGACGGGTGTCGGGATGTCCCTCAACGCCGAGGTCAAAAGGCGTTGATAGAACTCACCTCACACGACGCCGCGGCTGAAGGCGTTGAGTGAGCTCGCCTCACTCGGCGCCATGGCCGAAGGCGTTGAGTGAGCTCTACTCACTCGACGCCATGGCTGAAAGCGTTGAGTGAGCTCTACTCACTCGGCGCCATGGCTGAAGGCGTTGAGTGAGCTCTACTCACTCGGCGCTATGGGTGAAGGCGTTGAGTGAGATCTACTCACTCGGCGCCATGGCTGAAGGCGTTGAGTGAGCTCTACTCAACGCCGCGGACTTGGCTCGCCTTGGGTCCGGGATAGACTTGGCCAATCTGGCTCCTGCCAGCCCCACTCGCCGGATACGGGGTTGTACAAAGCTCTTTCTCAACTTGGGCACAAACCGAACGTTGGTGAGTGTCCTGACCACTTCATCGAACATCTTAATCCTGATGTTACCAACTCCCAAAACCTTACACTCTTAATCGTTCCGCATTAAAACACGACCACCTTCACACTGGCTAAAGCTGGAGAATCATTCTATGTTTAGACACATGTGGTACAAGCATCCTGTATCTATGATCCAGGAACCTGTGGTCTCAAGGCTGGGTGAAATATGAAGAACGTCGGCGTCATTCTCATCCTCAGATGCCATCGCAGCCTGATGTGTCTCATGCGTCTGCTCCTTTAACTTTCTCTTCGGGCAATTATTCTTCCAGTGCCCCTCCTCCTTGCAGTAGTGACACTTAGTATTCCTGCCTCCGGACTTAAACCTATGTCAGTCTTCCTCCTTGCCTTTTCCTCTTGATCTACCCCGGGCTAGGTCATTGCTCTTCATGAATAAGCCCTCGTCGGCTCCAGGGCTCGATTTGTATCTCTTTTCATTCGAGAGAAGCATCGTCATCACTTCTTCAATCCTCAGGGTGTCCTTCCCATACAGAATCGTGGTGACCAGATGATCGAAGGACTTCGGCAATGAATACAACAAGAGAAGAGCCTGGTCTTACTCCTCGATCTTAATGTCCATACTATGCAACTGAGAGATAAGTTTATTAAACACATTCATGTGATCAAGCAGCTGAGTGCTTCAGACATCCTAAGGCTGTAAAGTTGCTTCTTCACGTACAACTTGTTCGTGAGCGACTTGGACATGTACAACTTTTCCAATTTTGTCCACAGATCAGTGGTAGTCTCAGCGTCGACTACATTATACATAATCTCATCGGCTAAGCACAACTGAATTGTGCTGATGGCCTTTAGATCCAACTCTTCCCACTCGTCGTCCTTCTTCCCAGACTTCTCCTTTCCGAGGAGAGTCTTATGAAGACCTTGCTGGACGAGTACTGCTTTGATCCGTTTCTTCCACAGACCAAAGTCAAACAACTGAATTGTGTTGATGGCCTTCAGATCCAACCCCTCCCACTCGTCGTCCTTCTTCCCAGACTTCTCCTTTCCGAGGAGAGTCTTATGAAGACCTTGCTGGACGAGTACTGCTTTGATTTGTTTCTTCCACAGACCAAAGTCAATTTTGTCGTCGTATTATGGAATCTCAAATTTCGCTGCCATTGGTTTGCTCGCAGAGCTACTGAGCATTCAGAATAATGTTCACGGACCAGATCTAAGAAGATAGGGAGCGGATCGATGTCATCACCTACCATTGACCCAGATCTAAAATTGGAATGTCCAGACGATCACCCCCGCGGAACCTCCCTCTGACACCAATTGTTATGCAATCGGACCGAGTACCGCAGTAGCCCAACGGAATATAGCCGAGCAATTTCAATGACGAAAAATCATAAACCAGAAGAGATTCCACAAATACACACACAAACGACAAAATAATATACGTGGTTCGGAGATGGGCTCCTACGTTCACGGGGAGAACGAGCCAAAAAAGATCCACTATAATCAATAAGGTTACAAGTTACAAACAGAGACCGTTAACACGGTCGAACAACAAGAGAAAAGCAAAAAAACTGAAGAACGCTGTCTTTGTTGCTGTCGCCGCCGATATCGCCTTGCGATATCGCCCTGTCTTCTTCCTCCTAGATCCGCCGCCTCCTCCAACTGCTGTCGCCGCCTCGATCCACCACTGCACAGCCGGCCGCCAGGATGAGCACGGCTAGATGTCGATCCGTCTGGATCGACCAAACTCCGCCGCCTCTCTTGTGCCGTCGGAGCATGAAACTGCCGCCTCCGCCTGGAGTTGTCTGCCGCCGCTGGACAGAATAAGAAGTCGCCTGAAGCTCTCACTGCTCCTTCTAATGGCTCTCACGGATTTCTCTCTCTGATTGCTTGATTCATCCGACTAGAAAACTGCTCATATATATATAACATCAAGATAAAAAACAATTAGGAAGAAGATTTTTAATTTAGGAGATTGTCATATTTCTTCTTATGAAGATATTCCAAATTATGAGACTTTCCCAAATTAGGAATTGCAAGGCACACGGATCACTGAGGTAGAACAATTTTAACAATATATATTCTCCTATTAATGATCTTTCTAAAATAATATTCCTAAATAGATTTTGCCCGGATTAGGAATCGTGACCTCCCATAGATCAATGACGTGTCGCGATCCCGACGATCCTGGCACGTGGATCGCAGAGGTGTCATAATCTCAACAATTGGTATCAGAGGGAGGTTTCGCGGGGGTGATCGTCTGGACGTTTCGGTTTTAGATCTGGATCAACGGTAGGTGACGACATCGGTCCGCTCCCTATCTTCTCGGATCTGGTCCGTGAACATTATTCTGATTGCCCAGTAGCTCTGCGGGCAAAACAATGTCAAGGATCAGAACTGAGAAGATAGAGAGCGGACCGATGCCGTTACCTATCGTTGACCCAGATCTAAAACCGGAATGTCCAGACGATCACCCCCGCAGAATCTCCCTCTGATACCAATTGTTGAGATTATGACACCTCTGCGATCCACGTGCCCGGATCGTCGGGATCGCGACACGTCATCGATCCGTGGGAGACCACGATTCCTAATCCGGGCTAAATTTATTTATGAATATTATTTTAGGAAGATCATTAATTAGAGAATATATATTGTTAAGATTGTTTCACCTCACTGATCCGTGTGCCTTGTGATTTCTAATTTGGGAAAGTCTCATAATTTGGAATATCTTCATAAGAAGAAATATGACAATCTCCTAAATTAGGGAATATCTTCATGAGGGCGCTATCAATTCCTTTATATTATTTTTAGCAGGACCGGTCAAACTGTTCGCATGCCTCCCTGACACTTAAACCGTGCCCGGAACTCCCATGTACACATGCCCGGAGCTAACCCGACTCCCTTGCACTGAACCGTACCATGGAGTTCCCCTGCACCCATGCCAGGAGCCAACCCGAATGCGCCCGGGAGGCACCCCATCCAACACCTGGATGGCGGGCCACACCCAACAAACTCCCCCTGGAACGCCATCCAGGGGGATCGAACCCATGACCTCCCCCTCCCTCTGATGCCACTGTTGTGAATGACGCCTACCAACTCTCCCAAAATCCCGGAGTGTTAGGAAAGACGCTACCAATTCCTTTATTTTTAGCAGGACCGGTCAAACTGTTCGCATGGCTCCCTCGCACTTAAACCGTGTCCGGAACTCCCATGTACACATGCTCGGAGCCAACCCGACTCCCTTGCACTGAACCGTATCATGGAGTTCCCCTGCATCCATGCCAGGAGCCAACCTGAGTGCGCCTGGGAGGCACCCCATCCAACACATAGATGACGGGCCACACCCAACAATACCGGTGGTTACACGGATGGTTACCTGCACATCGGACGGTGGCGATCGTTTGCGGATGATCGGACGGTGAAAGAGGGCCGACCGGCGGGGGCGGCAGGCGGCGAGCCCCCGGCGGCGGGAAGCCGATCACTGGGGTGCGAGCTGTAAGTACACAAACTTCTAGGGAAGGTCCCCGCAAATAACCAACCCCCTTAATTAAAATATGAAAGTTATTTGATCAAAAGAGGAAGCAGATCCCTAAAAAATTGATTCGGGGGTCTCGAGGGTGTTACTTTATAGCTTATTACTACTTGATCTACTTCTTTTTAAAGTCACGTCCGACTTTGTAAGTTTTTAAGTCGATTCCATAATTGGCTTACTACAAAAGGAGCCGAGAAAGGGGAATAGATCGGTGATGCATAGGCATAAGATGGATTTATGAAAGGCTGATCTTCCCAATGATGTTGATGACTAAGTATTGAGAAGACCATTAAAATTTGGGGTGTAGGCTCTCTTTAGCCAAACCACATGTATACAACTAAAAAGTGGCTAATACGTGTCGTGTTCATGCATCGTGTATTCTGAGAAATGAATTTGGCATAAACATAATCAAATTTTAATGGTCCCTAATTTGTCTCTTTTTTTATTCTTATGATTTTATGATTTTATTTCATTATAGTGGGGTCGGCTATATGAATCCTTCGTCGTCATTGTGTCCTATCTTTTTTCATAATCTCACTAATGCCTAAGTACATCATGTCTTTTCTTACAGTTTCATTCCAAGTCTTTATTGGTCTACCCCTCCCTCGTTTAACATGCCTAGTGACTAGACTCTCACAACGCCTGACAGGTGTCTCTAATGGTCTCTTTTGTACGTGTTCAAACCGGCCATCTTAGACGAGCTTCTCGTATCTTCTCTGCAATTGGTGCTAATCTGTCTTCTCTGCAATTATTTGTTGACAGTATTTCTGGAGTTTTAGCTGGCCTGCGAATCATTATTAAATGACCCATCGAAATCATGATACAATAGAGCATTGCAATTTCCTTTCTTGTCGCCAATAATCATGCTAAATGTGAGGCCATTCTCGTTGGATTACGCCTAGCCCAAAATCTTTGTGCTACAACTTTACCAGCACATTTGGAGGCAGATGATTTTCACACTATAAATATGACCATATTTTGATGCAATGCTTGAGTAAGATGATGAACCTTATTGGAAATTTTGAACCGTTCACCAATAATCATATCCTACGTACGAAATGAGAACGCGCCTGTTGATGCCCTAGCAAAAGGGAACTCTTTGGCTAGGTGTAACCCAGCCCCCTGTCTCATCCGTCCAGCGAAGAAATGGATGAGACTATCATTGAATATTAGGAGAGTTCGATGGATCCCAACATCCAATGTCTATCAAAAAACACTTCTAGGCTCTGTTTGACATTTCGGTCTGGCGGGAGGCCGGGGAGGAGAGAGAAAATGACCGTTCTAAACGGTCGAATGACGCTCCTCCCACCAACGGCAAAACACCGGGCCGGCACCCTTTCATGACGGACGTTCTCCGCCGGAGCGCGCCAAACAGTATTTCGCCGGGCCGTTCACGCCGGAACGGAGTGGAGAAGGTTTGTCATACATAGCCTTACTAACCCTCAGTGGTGAACAAAAATTGGTTGTGCCAAAAGACTGTTAGGATATTTGGTGTATATGTCCGCGCGTGTCTGGACCGACTCGGAACGACCCAATGGGTTTCGTGTCACTAGGGTGTAACGGCTCTACGCTGAAGATACTATATAAGGCCATTCCACATTTGATGAGCTTTAGTGGACTATCTTGAGCGGAGCCTCTAACAAAGACTGCTTATTATACACTGATAGACATAAATTTTTATAGACAGTCTATAATAGTCCCACTAGCTCGGTGTGTACGCAAATATGAGATCAATTAAGGATCCGTTTGGGGGAACTAATTTTCACTGGTCAAGCGGTTAGTACCGCATGAATTAGATCTTACTAAAAGTCCGGTTCATGCGGTCGTAACCGGCCACTTGACCGGTGAAAATGAGCCCCCCCCCCCCCAAACGGAGCTTTAGCGGGTCGCTCTCTCCCCCCTCTCTCGACGGGTCATGCGACAAGAGTATTGCTGGTTATCGGAAAAAATGTCATGAATGTCAAAAGCATGCTCCTCTACAATCCAAACCGCTCAGATTTTGCGCTCAATTACTAGTCCATTGCTTTTTGTTGCTTGGGAAATTAATGGAGCCTAATTCTACTTTTATTTTACTTGAACTAATTTCACCCAGGCGGCTACCATAATTTTCATGAATGTGATCAAAATTCAAAATTTTCAGTTACATTTTCCGTAAAACTGATATATGATGCTAATAGTTTAGAAATTCAAATTCATGAATAAAAATTGTAAAAGAAATTGATTTAAAAAGTAAATTAAAAAAGATATTTTCATTAGCTCAGAAGCTCTTGTTTACTCATTATTTTGGGCATAAATAAATATTAAGGCATGCTTGAATATGCAGAATTTCTGAATTTTTTTAATACTTTTAAATAAATTGTAATTCATATTATCTTTAAACATATGTTATGTTGCAGGCCAACTCTTTCGTAATAGTCATTCTGTAAATAAAAAAAATTTACCCATAAAATTTTAAATTGAAAAGAGAACACTGGTTCGAGCAGATGAAGATCAGCACTACTTGGGATCAAGTAGAGACTAGAGGAGTTCATTTCACGGCAAGTTTTGGCTTAACCCGTAGAAAGCATCTAAAGAGTGCTAAATATTTTCTCTTTATGGAAAATACAAGAGATTGCTTAACCCGTAGAATGCAGGAAGAACAATAATTTTTTTTATATATATTTAGTTTTTTTAGCTTAATAATAATTGGTGATTGTTATTAGTACATCAGTTTTGGCCAGTCGTACCTCACTTTCTCATAATTTTTCGAGTATTTTGGAAATACATCTTATCATGAATTTTTAGAAAAAGTATTCAACACAAAAGTTGTAGATCTTGTTGAGATCTACAACTTTTGTGTTGAACACTTTTCCTAAAAATGCATGTACAAGATGTGCTTTGAAAATTTACCCAGATTTCACGTCTTTTAGAAATACGTCTTGTACGTGCATTTTTAGTTAAAATGTTTAACAAAAAAGTTGTATATATCGTCGAGATTTACAACTTTCGTGTTGAACAAGTTTCCTAAAAATGCATGAACAAGTTTCCAAAAAATGCATGTACAAGAAATATTTTCAAAAGATGCGAAAAATTGGGAGAAAGTGCGGTACAACTACCCAAAATTATAGTGCTAATAACAATCACCTAATAATTTTCTATATATAATATTCTGATGCATGACCCAGAAAATTCTACAAAAATAATCTCATCAGATTATGACATGTAATAAAACTATTGGATATGAAATGTAAATATGAATCCTCTTAATTTCACCACAAGGGGATGCCTTTTTAGCAACGGCGAAGGAAAACCCAGTCCGATGGCCGGATCGGATGGAGATTAGAGGGTGACGGGGCGAAGAACCGGAGAAGTTTAGAGGGAGAAAGAGTCAGTGAGGTGGAGAGAGAAATTGCAACGGGAGAGAAAGATCTTCGCTTATTTATTTTCAACCATGTCCTCTTGGTTTCTTTTTCCCCCTTTTGCTTCTCTCCTCTCTCTCTCTCTCTCTCTCTCTCTCTCTCTCTCTCTCTCTCTCTCTCTCCTTCCTCTTCTCCGCCCATCTCGCCCAATCTGCTCACATTCATTCCTTGCTTCTCACTTTTCAATTCACGGGATCCCCAACTCTTCAGTTCCTTAAGCCTTTCTCCTTCTCCCACACTATAACACGAAAACCCCTTCTTCCATCTTCTTCCTCATCTTCTTCCGTTTCTTCTTGATGTCTTCATCTTCATCTTCATCTTCTCCTCCTTCAGGATCGCAGACTTGCTCCATTCTCTTCCTTCCCCGTGGCCATTTCATCTAGGGAGAGCCACTGAATCCTCGTGCTGCTGCAGATCTTACAGAAAACTACGAGGATTTGCGTGAGATGTCGAGGCCGGAACGCCCCAAGGGCGGCGAATCTAAGAAGCCCTTCTCGGCTCAGTTCCTCTCCGACCGTGTCGACTCCGCGCTTATCCTCGACGGTGACAAGCCCGATGCCAAGGGTTTCGATCATCTCGCATCACCCGTCTCGCCTCTCCGTACTGTCGGAGGCGGCGCCGCCGCCGCTAGCAGCAGCTCGAGTTCATCTGGATCCTTGTCCGAGAAACCCCCACCCAATGCCATACTCTCCGCCGTGAAATCCGATGCAGGCGTAAGACGCAGTCATTCGGGCGAACTCTCCGCCTCAAATAGCGGCAGCCCTAACCGGATTCCAGGGCATCGGCGCTCCGGATCTGGCCAGATGGTCTTCTCCGGCGGTGCTGCCAGCAGCTCAGCCAGTTCGCCGGTAACCAATGTGCTCCCTGCAGGAAATATCTGCCCATCCGGGAAGATTGGGAAGACTGGTATGATGAGTCGAAGCACCGCGAGGAAGGATGTCCTCGGATCTGGCTCTGGTTTTTACGGCCACGGGAGCATAATGAGGGGCAGCGCCGCCGGGGTCGCCAAGTCACCGGGCAGCGGGGAGACGACTGAAATGAGGAATTTAAGATCGAGAAATGTGGATCCAGCGGAAATAACGAAGGCTGGCAACGAGCATTACAAGAAGGGGGAGTTTGTGGAGGCCCTCAAGTTCTATGATCGAGCTGTAGAGATGTGCCCTGGCAATGCTTCTTGCTGGAGTAATAGGGCTGCCTCATTCATGGGGCTTGAGAGATTGAAGGATGCTGTGAGGGACTTTGATGAGGCCATTAGGCTCAACCCCAGTTTCACCAAGGCTCACCTCAAGCTCTCTGGCTTATATCTGAGGTGCGATTTTCTCTTCCACTCAATGTCTTCTGTTCATTTTCAAGTTAGGCTCTCTTTTGTTCTAGCTCTTACTGCCTCTCTTTGAATGTTGTCTATTTCCCTCCTTATGCAGTGATATTGCATTTGCTATGCTGTCTATGTTACCAAAATAAGCGTTTGCCATATCAGAATGCTCCTATTTTCGGCGACTATGTATTCTTTTTTCTTGAATCTTTGAGAATTATTTTTTGACTGTTGCGATCTTATGAAATATATATTTTTTGTGCTGATCTATTGCTAATCATGAGTCTGCATGTTGAATCAATGAATTCACTGGTTTTCACTACATTCCTGGATCTCTGTTGAATGTTTGCAATTGATGGTTGCTTTGGGTCGATGATACATTTTTTGCTTCCAGGACAATTGACTTTTGATCTTGCTGGTTTCCATGGTAGTTTTATCCAGTATTCTGGTTTAATTTGTCTTGAACTAAACTGTGGCTATTTTTCGCCAATTGAGCAAACACCATGGCTGTATAAGTTTGCATGTCTCCAGGTAATGAGATGTAACTTAAATCAATTTATGTGTGTTTGGTCTCTCCATCCATGGATGGGAAAATCATCAAACTGTTTTAGCCCAACTTTTGAATGATTTCTTTTGGTTTGTGTTTGGAATTGCTTCTAGTTTTTTTGTTTATCGTAAGCTAATTCTAAGAAAACTCGAACAATTCAAATTCTCCAAGAACACTTTAATTTGTAATTGTTAGACCTAATTAGCAGTATAGTCCTGAGTTTCTCTAGTAAGCATTGTATTTGTGATAATGAGGTATGATTACGTACATTAATCCTTTCTTCTTAGATCCCATGTTTCTGCAATTATTACACCCCCTTTTTCATTGATTTATTTTTTGCATATGCAACGAAAATGAGGAAGAACATCTTCTAGGGTGTTTTTCAAGTTTCAATAAAACATTTTTTCTGCATTTTTTGCTTTCTTAACAGTTTTTTTTAAAAAAACTGTCAGAATATGAACAGAAGAATCTTGTATTTTCCTTTTTTTCTTGAAGAAATTATTAGTAGTTTTGTTTTATTTTTAACTCCCATTTTGTTTTGTTTATATATTTGCTCTAATTAGACCTCCAAGTCAGAATATGGAAACATATTGTTATTGACTTGGATTTTGGAATTCATTTCAGCATTTTTTTTTCCTTCATATATATTTGTTTTAGTCATTCGGTTGATTTTTAATTGCTCCTTACTTTCTTTTTTTGCAATAATTGTACATGGAACAATCTTAACCGTTGAATAGCTACTTGTTTTATTTATGATATGTTGAAGTTATTTTCTTAACAGGCTCGGGCAAATTGAGCCTGCGATGAGACATTTGGTTTTGGCTGGAGAGCAGCCTGATGCTTCTGAGATGCAGAAATTACAGATGGCAGAGAAGTATATGGAAAGATGCACTAATGCTCGGAAGATCAGTGACTGGAAGAGTACTTTGAGGGAAGCAGATGCTGTTGTTGCCGCCGGCGCCGACTCGTCACCTTTGGTAAATTAAATCAACTGTTTGTCGTAAAAGATCTGTGAATATTGTCTGTTAATTAGTTTGAAAATTGCAGGTTACATCGATAAGAGCAGAAGCTCTTCTTCACCTCCGTCATCTCGATGAGGCTGATTCAGCTCTTTCAAAAGCATTGAAATATGCTATGAAATCCCCGCCTTCTTCCCAGGCGAACTTCCTCGGTATGCTATCCGGTTCCTATATATGGTTTGTGCAGGCCCAAGTCGAACTGGCAAAGGGAAGGTGAGCGAATAAGATTCGTCTTCCAAGAGATGTGCTTGATGTTAATTGAAGACTGAGAGGGCTATGATGAGAATTTTGCAGGTTCGAGAATGCGGTAGAATCAGCTGAAAAGGCGCACGAATTTGATCCCCTTAACATCGAAGTGTCGGTGATGCGGAACAACGTGAAATCGGTGACAAAGGCTCGCACACAAGGCAATGAATTTTTCAAGTCCGGGTATTTTGCAGAAGCTTGCACGGCTTATGGAGAGGGCCTCAAGTATGCTCCTGCGAATCCGGTACTCCATTGCAACAGAGCCGCGTGCCGTTCAAAAATGGGGCAGTGGGAGAGATCTCTGGAGGACTGCAATGAGGCATTAAGAATTCAACCTAGTTACACGAAGGCGCTCCTAAGACGTGCTGCATCCTTTGCCAAGGTTAGAAACTTACGCTCTGTTTGGGGCATTTGCGGTGCTAGAGGGATGGTGGTGGTTGTAAACGCACATGCATTTGGAATTTTTGTGGCAGTTTTTTTAGCCCAAATTCCATTTCCTGAGATTTTGACGGTGTTCATGAATGCTAACTTTTGACCACATCTAAATGTCACTTCATGATCCTGACAGCTGCTAATGGTCACAACTGCCACGGCTCTTCCTCCACACTCCAAACGGGGCTTTAATCCACCCTCTTTATTCATATTTGTGTAAAATGTTATGTTGATTAATAAGGCTGATCTTTTGGCGCATCCTCATTTTAGCTGGAGCGGTGGGTGGAGGCAGTCCGTGATTACGAGGTTTTGAGGAAGGAACTTCCTGCTGATAAGGAGGTGGCCGAAGCTCTGTTCCATTCTCAAGTCTCTTTGAAAATGTCGCGGGGAGAGGAGGTTTCCAACATGACATTTGGTGGTGAAGTTGAGCAAATAACAGGCCCAGAGCAATTTCATGCGGCAATAGCACTCCCAGGTGGGTCTCCCTTATTCAATATACCCTATTAATCATCATTTCTTTTGCAATAAGAACAATAAACAATGAAAAACAAAATTTGCATCGTCTTGGCAGGAGTCTCTGTCGTATACTTCACGGCTGCATCAAATCAACGTTGTTTCCAAACGACTCCATTGATAGACGCACTTTGCACGAAATATCCATCTCTAAATTTTCTCAAGGTAAAGGTTATGATCTAATTGTTAAAGGAAAAAAATGCAAATGCTCATTTTCTCCCTTCTGTCTCTAAGCCTCCTCCTGTCTTTTAACATAACATACAAGGTTGATATAAACGGGAGCCCATCTATCGCGAAGCAAGAGAAAGTCATAATTGTGCCTACTGTCAAAATATACCGCAACGGAGTGGGGGTGAAGGAGATGATCTGCCCGAGCATGCAGGTTCTCGAGCTCTCCCTGAAGCACTACGACATCTAGCATCAAAATCCGCCATTTTGAGTTCATAGGAAATTGCCAGCGAGAGCGAAACCACCATGTTATTCATTCATTGTAGTTTCTGTCTCATAGAAAGTTTTTTTCTCCATTAGTCTTTAGGATACTCCATTTCATTCAATAGCAATCCATCATTCTTCTGCTGAGAGCCCAACGGGAAGAACTGTCTGCTCTTACTGCTTTAGTCTTGCAGGTTTATTGCTTGGTTTGGGGGGGGGGGGGATGGTTGGTTTAGATTTTTACATGTATATAAGAAGACCATATTGGAAGGCTATTATTAGAAGAAGCATGGCTGGGGACTGGGGTGGTGGGAGGGGGATTGATTACTGAACAGTAGTAGCGAGTAATGAATATAATATGCTGGGCCTGGGCGCGGGGAGGTGGGACTATATTGCTGATGAATATTTCATTTTCCATTCATGTGAATGAATAAGAAGACATGTAATTCTTTGAGGTTCATATTCTGAGACCATATTTTGTTTAATTTATTTTATTTTATTTGTTAATTAAAAGATTTGATTTGGGAGTCCTGAAATGATTAGGTGATAGGAGTTGTGTTCAGGAGTAGTTGAGTTCATTCATTGCACCATCACTGATCTCTCTCTCTTCTCTCTACACCTTTAGGCTTTATGTATCTCTATTCTCTATATCTATTTAAGTCAAGTTGATATTTTTGAAAGAAAATTTATATATAGTGAATTAAAGAGTGGAAAAAGCTTGCGGTATACATGCATAAAGCTTTTTTGATCATGTAAATATGCACATTAATGATCTCTTTTTCTGTGCTTCCTTTTCTTTATTTTCTCTGCTTTTTTCTACGCCTTCATAGATCTCTCCTTTATTTTTTTGTAAGCAATGTTTTTTTTGCACTTTGGAAGGGGAGCCTTGGCGCAACCCCCCTAAGATGTCGCGTGTCACTTTGGTTGGGGTTGAGCCTCTTGCAAAAATTCAAGGTTAGGTTTGCCTACATTTTCGTTTTGTGGTGGGACTCTTCCCTGGGCCCTCTCTGTGCGGGGATGCTTTGTGCACCAGCATGGCTAAGTTTTTGGCATTTTTTTCCTTTTTTTGTTAAGTCACACATTATTGATATTTTTTGCTAAATTGTTTTTATGTGCACAATTATTTAGCTATCTTTTACATTCCTATTATCTGCAGCAAGTTTTTAAGCTGTAATTAAGTTATTGGCTTTAAAATGAACGTGAGTTTATTTGGAGCAATATTTAGCACTTATTCTGTTAAAACTACCTGCACATCATTAATATGTGTGCACACACAAAAACATTTTTGCAATATACATAGTTTCCTCCTGAAATTTCCCCCTCCCTTCCGTCTCTTGTAGCTGGTGATGGATTTTTCCATGACTTGTGCTGACCATGCCTTGTCATCGAGCTTGCCTTCAAGTTCCGCACCACTAGGTTCTCCCTGGCTTGCCTTCAAGTTTCACTCCTTGTCCACATTCGCTCCTTTTGTGGTTTAGAAAATTTGTAGCACATTCTTGCGACAAACCTTGTGCATCGACGTCGAGGGACGAGGCACATTAGGAATTGTTGGCAATGGTGTGCGTGTAACATTCAGTTTTATTATGTATTTGAGTGTTTTTGTTGGTGTGCTCATAGCCAAACATGAGGATCACATAACTTTGCTCTAAATTTATCATTGGAAAACTAGTTTCTAATTTCATCCAATGTATTCAAGTTGCTCATTGTCATGTAGCAGGACGAATTCGCGACAAGGCGAATTCATAAGAATCAAACACATAACAGTGATATCATAATTCATAAGCGTAAAACATTCAATGTCAACTTAGCTAAAATTTTAGATTTAGTCTCTATTTGGGATAGTGAGATGTGATAAGTTATATTCCCACCACCATTATTGTTTTGGAGTTGTTTGTTTGGTTATCATAAAGATATTTTTGGGACTTTTCTGACAACTCTAATCGCACCATTAATTTCTTATCATTGCTTTTTCTGCTCTCACAATAGTCCAAAATATGGCCTTCCTTCTTCTCCGTATGTTGCTTTCCTCTGCATTTTGAAATCATTATAGGAATATTTTTATCCATATTCTAAAATAATATATAATTTTTTCTTTTGAAATCAATTAATAATAATATTAAACAGATCTAAAAACTTGTATAAACAAAAAATGGGAGAAATAAATTTATAATATAATATAGGTTTAGAATCGAGTCTCGATAAGACGTGTGATTATTGTCTTAAAGAAGTTGTACCATCTTCCGGTAGGGCTTTCAACCAATATTTATTTTTCCATGGTACAACACGAAGCTAGATCCTAAAATTCCGATGTGCGCGAACACCGAAGAAGCACAGAGCACCTTAACTCTCACTTGATGAAGTAAATGTGAAGAAAGTGAAAAATCACGGTGAAGATCGTCGTCAGAGTGAGAGAAAATCATTACTGAAAAATCTGAGAGTTTGCCTCAAGCAAATCGAGAAATCACCTAAAATATGAGTCTTAACAAAAAAAAACGACAAGAAATTTATCTCATAGTAAATTTCAACGGTTATAATTAGTAAGCTTTTATCGTGCAAGGAAACGTTAGAATTCCAACGTAAATGAGTAATGGCGAGAAAAAGCGCATCGGAAATGAACACGCAAAAACCGGCAGTCAAGTTGACGCAGGGCGCGTCGACTTCTTGTCGACGTGCATTGATACCTTATAGACGTAACAAGTCGACAAAATGCTATCGACACATGCGTTGAGAGCTATTCGACGCAACATCGATACGTTGGTAAAGCGTCAAGAGCAATTCGACGCAACGCCGAGATCAATTCGACGTAGTTGATGCAAAGAAGATTCTGTGCATTCTAGTCGATGCATTCGTCGAATACTTATCGACGCAACCTAAAAATTTAGGATTCAAAAAAATGCCAAAACTATTTTGCATAAAAAATACAATTCAATTCAATTATTCTGCAAATCCCAAATCCGAAATCTGAAATCCGGATCTGGTTTGATGCGATGCGCGCGCACGTATGTGGTTCATAGTTTCTCCTTATATTCATTTGAACAAATAAGAATGAGTGAAATACTTTATATACTCACTCACATTTGAGATGTTAGGCAATGCGAGACTAAGAGATCATCCTTTTAATTATGAAAGTTTCCCTCAAAAAATGTGGATTCCAGCCATTTTGGTTTTGGAGCTTTTCCATAAAAATGAGGAGCCCAAACACCCAAACACCATTAGGCTCCAATAAATCATTCAATTTATAATGTTTTATACATAAATTTTCTAGCAATCCCCCACAAACGCAAAAAACCAAAATGTGAACTTCATAAATTTGAGATTATTAATAATAAATAAAATCAAATACAAATTTGCATCATCAAGTTGTATCTAATGCAATGAGTATATGTAGAATGTTTATCTTAAACCTATACTTAATACTTATGACGGTGGACGCATTAATGATCATGCACGTCCTTCATTTTTCATGAGGGTTATTAGGATGCAGCCCGCCCAAAGTCGCGGCCTCGCGACTTGCCCCACATAGGTGGTACCTCAAGAGACACTTCGTAACTAATATCTTGCAATGATATATGACTTTGACAACCATTAAGAACTTAAAGTTCATCTTGAATTGCTACATATAACATAACATCATAGGAATTGAGAGAAAGTTTTCTTAATCTTTAAATTATGCTCACAAGTACGCTACATCAACGGCTTCGTTTCTACGACATTGAACCCAATTCATGGGATCTCCGATCACATGGGTTGGGTATCCACCATTGACAGCAAATCATGCGGGCTTAAGCCTCATTCCTTTCGATGACAACAAAATCTTCCTTCGGGACAATCCCTTGGTAAGATTATCAGACAGAATCAATTTTGACTTTGCATAGTTAAGTGATATCACTTCTTTTTTCTTTCTTCACTGATTTGTACCTGATTCTCATGAACTTATTTATTTTGGAATTAATTAATACTATTAGAGACAGTTAAATCAATAACAGATTTATTATCACAATGCAAAAAAATAATATGTATTGATTTTTCAATTCAAGGAATTTCAGCAAGTAAATTCTTAAGTCATTCAGCTTCAACACATATTGTATCTAAAACTATAAGCTCTGATTTCATGGTACTTCTATAAATAACAGTTTGCTTTGTAGAAGTCCATGAAATAGCAGCTCCTCCAAGGAGGAATACGTAGCCGATTGTGGATTTAACGTCTAACGAATTAGTCACCCAATTGACATTTGAATATCTTTCTAGTACTTCGGGAAAACCCATATTTAGTAAACTATAATCTATAATTTTGTGAAGGTATTTAAATATTCTAGTTAATGTCATCCAATGGTCATCACATGGATTGCTAGTATATCTACTTAATCGGCCCACGACATAGGAAATGTCGGGTCTAATGCGGTTAGCTATATATAGTAGTGATCCTATCATTTTAGCATACCTATGTTGATCTATAGGTTCACAAGTAGACAAGTAGTTTTACAAAGTTTTATGCTAGCGCTATAAGGAGTAGAGGTGGGAGCGGAATCATATAAATTAAATTTATGTAGTATTTTCTCGATTGAGTGAGAAAGAGATAGAGAAACACAAATATCAGATTTGGATAACTTCATTCCTAAAATGATATTTGCTACACATAAATTTTTCATATCAAATTTGGATGATAAATTATTTTTGATCTCATTAGAAAATTTGATTGAATTTTCAAATATTAAGATATCATCCACATAAAGACAAAACAGAACAATTTCATTTTCATCATGCTTAACATAAATATACTTATCAAATTCATTAGATTTAAATCCAAAAGATAAGACTGTGGAATTAAATTTTTTTTGTCATTGCTTAGGAATTTGTTTTAGACCATATAATGATTTAATTAATTTGTAATCTTTGATTTCTTGACTTTTAACTATGAAATCTTCAGGTTGAGTCATGTAGACTTATTCATCTAAGACACCATGCAAGAAGACGGTTTTGACATCCATTTGATGTATGATTATCATATGGATCGAAGTTAAGGTGATTAGAACACTAAGAGAATCCTAGCTATGTATAGAAGCATATGCGTCTAAATAATCTATTCCTTATTTTTAACATAGTCCTTAGCGAAAAATCGAGCCTTATATTTATCTATAGAACCATCCAGATTTAGTGTATTTCAAAAGATCCATTTACAACCTATGACTTTAGCACCGAGAGGTAGATTGGTAGAATCCATGTTTTATTTCTAGTATAGAATTAATTTCTAAATTTTTGGCTTCTTTTCAAAAAGGATAATCAGATGAGGTCATAACTTCCTCATATGAATTAGGTTTTCCTTCGACTAGGTAAGTGAAGTAGTTCTCCCCAAAGGTTGGTTTCATTCTAACTCTTTTGTTTTTTTTAAAGATCATCATTTTCTAATGGCTTTATAGAAAAAGAAAGTTGAGTTGAGCTAGTAGAAGGACGAGATGTGTAATTCATTTTATATAAGAATTTATCTTCAAAATAAACTGTGCCTCTAGCTTCTATAATAATGTTATTAAAGATTTTGCTAATAAGGGAATTAGGTATAAGGAATCTATTAGAACTGTTATCAGATGCATATCCTATAAAAATAGAGCCTAATGTTATAGGTTCTATTTTCTTTCTTTTAGGTTCAGAAATCGCTACCTTAACTAAACACCCTCACAGTTGAAAAATTTGGAGGTTAGACTTAATTTAAATAATTCATATGGGGTTTTATCACTTTGATTTTAAAAGAATCCTATTAATAATGAAAGAAGTGATGCGCAACGCTTCTCCCCAAAGATTTTATGGGGCACTAGACTCGGCTAATATGACATTGACCATGTTCATCAAAGTCCGATTTTAACGTTCAGCTACACCATTCGATTGGGATGAATATAGTGATGTCACTCTATGTATTATCTCATGTTCTTGGCAAAATTGAGTTAATTAATTTGTAGTGTATTCTTCACCTTGGTCAGAATACGAATTTTAATAGAGGATCCTAATTGATTTTCTACCTCGGCTTTGAAAATTTTAAAATATGAAAAAACTTCATCTTTGAATTTTAATAAGTATATGTAACAATAATTAGTGAAATCATCTTGAATGTTACAAAATATTTATTTTTTACTTTTAGTAGGTTGGCGGTTTGAGTCGCAAACATCCGAGTGAATTAACTCTAATAATATTAAAGATCTTTCTACTAATTTAAAAGGATTTCTAGGAAATTTGGCATGCACACAAATTTCACATTTAACACTTGGTGCAGTATTAAATTTAGGAATTAGATTTAAGGACATCATTTGTATAACCCTTAATTCGTCGAGATCAGAGGTACCCAAGTAGATGGCTATTCGCAGACCATTGGGCGAGCAGAGGCGAGCTTGGGAGAGCAGAGACGAGCTTGGGTGAGCAGAGGCGAGCTTGGGTAAGCAGAGACGAGCTTGGGCGAGTATGGGCGAGTAGCCATTGGAACTCGCTGGCAGAAGCTGGATACTCGCCTATAACCCCCCAGGATTTCTCTATAAATAACCCCCCAGGGGTACTAAAAATGACACTTTTGGAAGAGGTTGAGCCCCCCCCCCCTAAGTGGATACTCGCCAAGTCCATGCCTGCCTAGTACCTCGCCCAGCCTTTTGGTTGTGGAGGGAAAGTTTCTCCCAAACTTCTGGGTACGTAGTGGGACCTCCTTGCTGGAGCACTTGGGGTGTGCTTATAGATAGTTTCCTCTCTTTCTCGCTAGCCATTTGAATTGTGACGTCGGATCATAAAATCAGTAACATTAGGCTGTCTTGATCTGATTTTTGGAGTAGGGAATTTGCCTGGCTTCAACACTTGGTGCAGTAAGCGTGGATAGTAGCCGAGGAAGAAATTTTTGCGAGAAGACTTCATAGATTAAGATGGCGAGCTGGAGACCAAAGGCAGGAACTTGCGAGCATTCAACAAGGTGGGCGAGTTCTTGGCATGGTTGTCGAGTTTCCCGGTTACTCGCCCATAAGCGACTTCACGATGGCGACTTTTAAGCTCGACGACTTCATGGGGTGAGCTTACCTATTACTCGCTCATAAGTGAGTTCCAGATCGCGACCTCCTTAGGCGAGTTCCAGATGGAGACTTCAGTTAGCAAGTATATGCGAACGAGTTCATGCATGCGAGTTGCGGATGGTGATATGCTATGGTGAGCTTCATATAACGAGCTCCAAATCAACTCGCAGGTGTCCTGTTTGCAGGTTGGCGAGCTTCCTTGTTACTCGCCCATAGGCGAGTATAGGCAAGATTGGCGACTTCAAAGAGGAAGAGTATCTTTTTTACTCGCCCATATGCGAGTTCTGCAAGTGAAGAGGCGAGTATCTTTGTTACTCGCCCAAAGGCGAGTTGAAGGGACGAGTATCTTTGTTACTCGCCTATAGGCGAGTTCCGCAGGAGACTTACTCGCAAGGTCGGGATAGCTTAGAATCTGGGCCTAATGTCAGAAGTGACACTTACATTCATCTCCTTTTTCAATAGTGGTGTCTTTCATATATGTTCATACTTACAGGTGCTTTTGTAAATCTCGTGAGTACTTTTTGTATGACTAACAAATAGGGCGAATCACGACGAGTTCACCACCAGGGAAAACATATGAGGTACTATGCGAGCTCCTACTTGCGATGATTTCCTCCGACAACCTGCATTCCATGAGACGACTTGCTCATGACATCTTTCAGCTAGTATTCTACGAGCTCCTACTCATGATGCTCTTCTTGCTTACTGGGTGCTTTGTTCAATTCCGCGAGTTCCATACTCGCGAGGTCATCTCTTCAACAACAATGGTGCTCTCCTTTAATTCCGTGATTCCATACTCGCGAGATCACTACTTCAGCAACAATGGTGTTCGGTTCGATTCCACGAGTGTATACGCATGAGGCTATCGCTTCAACAACCAGGACGCTATGCTATTCATTTCATCTCCTCAAATATTTGGAGCGGGGGTGACCTGAAAAGGTTCTACCCTTAACGGTAACATGTAGTGCTTACATGTAATATTGTTTCTAATTTATTTATACATTTCCTCGCCTCCGGAGTCATGGGTTAATGCGAGTTGTCTTCTTTGTGTTGATCGCCTCAAGATAGCTAGGAGAAATGAAGCCCGACTCCACAATCGATTTAAGAAACAAGCCTTCGACCTGTTTCTCCTAAATAGCCCAGGACGGACGATGTGACGATGCCTCGAGATTTAAGCGTCCTTGTAAGACCGAGCTCCTGCATTGATGGCCAAGATCAGCTTCCCCCTTGCATGTCGGCCTAGCTACCCCATATCGCATCTCTCCTCTGACTAGAGGAACTATCAGGAATAGGTTTGGACGCTAACCTCCTGAACTCGATATAGTATTGACCTCACAAAGTGATATTCTATGCGAAGGCATCATCGGTCTTTGAGAAGACTAAAAGACCTGCTCGTAGCGACTGTTTGTCCTGTAAGACAGGACGCATCTCTATTGTTACCAAGGTGGGATAACTTGCCATGATTTTAGAAGCAACTGGGCAACTAAGATCAAGAAGATATAAGTTCGTGGAAGGATGGTAGACTCGATTGTGTGTCCTATAGAACCCCCCGAGGATCATTTCCCCTCACTTGTATTCTAGCCTTCGTATTCAGGTGTCAGAGCTGGTAGCGATATCCACAATTGAGTTGGGAAATAAGCCTTTGACCTGGTTCTCTTAAAAAGCCCAGGGCGAACGATGGAACGATGCTTTGGGATTTAAGCGTCCTTATAAGACTGTGCCCCTGCATTGACGGTCGAGATCAACTCCCCCTTGCATGTTAGCCTAGCTACCCCTGAATCCCCGATTGTATCTCTCCTCCGACTGATGGAACTATCAGGAACAGATTTGGACGTCAACCTCCCAACTTGATGGAGAGAAGATCGTTGTCCTTTTAGAAGTTTCCTTCATCTTCAACGACGCTGATACATCTAACTCTTTGGCTATCTCATAAGCAGTAGGGTGAATGACTTCAGCACCAACAAAAGTCCTCGAGTCGTGGAGTTATCATAAGTCTGAATCCCTGTATGAGCTTCCCCCTGTAGGTTGACTACGAGCTCAACCCGAGTTGACGCCACCTCTAGTTGAGCTCGGCTCCTACAAGGTGTTGACCTCTTTTACACCTCCAGTTGAGCACGAATCCTGCGAGGTGTCGACCTCTTCTCCACCTCCAGTTGATCTCGGCTCCTGCTAGGCGTCGACCTATTTTCCACCTCCAGTTGAGCTTAACTACTACTAGGTGTTGACCTCTTTTCCACCTCCAGTTGAGCTCGGCTCCTGCTAGGTGTCGACCTCTTTTCTAACTCTAGTTGAGCTCGGCTCCTGTGAGGAGTCGACCACTTGTCCACCTCTAGTTAAGCTTGGCTCCTGCGAGGTGTCAACCTCTTCTCCCTCTCCAGCTGAGCTCAACACCTGCGAGGTGTCAAAATCTTTTCCACCTCTAATTGAGCTCGTCTCCTGCGCGGTGTCATCCTCTTTTCCACCTCTAGTTGAGATCGGATCCTACGCGGTGTCGACCACTTTTCAACCTCCAGTTGAGCTCGGCTCTTGCGAGGTGTCTACCTCTTTTACACCTCTAGTTTAGCTCGGCTCCTGCGAGTTGTCGCCCTCTTATCCACCTCCAGTTGAGCTCGGATCCTATGAGGTGTCGAACTCTTTTCCACCTCCAGTTGAGCTCGTCTCCTGCGAGGTGTCGACCTCTTTTCCACCTCCAATTGAGCTCGTCTCCTACGAGGCGTCGACCTCTTTTTCACCTCCAATTGAGCTCGGGTCCTGCGAGATGTCGAACTCTTTTCCACCTCAAGTTGAGCTCGGCTCCTACGAGATGTCGACCTCTTTTCCACCTCTAGTTGAGCTCGGCTCCTGTTAGGTGTCGACCTCTTTTTCCACCAGCAGTTAAGCTCGGCTCGTGCGAGGTGCCGACTTATTTTTCCACCACCAGTTGAGCTCGCCCCTGTTAGGTGTCAACTATACTCTCTACATTCAGTTGAGCTTCCTCCTGCGAGGTGTCGACCTCTTCTCCAATTCAGTTGAACTTGGTTCCTGTGAGGTATCAACCTTTTTTCTACCTCCAATTTAGCTCCACTCTTAGGAAGGATCTCATGCAGCACATCGTCTAGCACCATCAGGAACTACGTGTTCAACATTGTTTTTCCAAGCTCGTGTCGAGCTCGAAAAAAGTGGGGATTGTATATAAACTGTAATTTGTCGAGATCAGAAGTACCCAAGTAAACGACTATTCGCAGATCATTGGGCGAGCATAGGCGAGCTTGGGCGAGCAGAGGCGAGCTTGGGCGAGCAGATGCGAGCTTGGGCGAGTGAGGCGAGCTTGGGCGAGCAGCTGCGAGCTTGGGTGAGCAGAGGAGAGCTTGGGTGAGTATGGGTGAGTAACTAGCGAGTATGGGCGAGTAGCCCTTGGAACTCGCTGGAAGAAGCTGGATACTCGCCTATATCCCCCAGGATTTCTCTATAAATAGCCCCCCATGGGTACTAGAAATGACACTTTGGAAGAGGTTGAGGTCCCCCCTAAGTGGATACTCACCAAGTCCATGTCTGCCTAGTACCTCGCCTAGCCTTTTAGTTGTGGAGGGGAAGTTTTTCCCAAACTTCCGGATACGTCATGGGACCTCCCTACTAGAGCACTTGGGGGTGTGCTTATAAATAGTTTCCTCTTTCTCTCGCTAGCCATTTGAATTGTGACGTCAGATCGTAAAATCAGTAACCTTAGGCTGCCTTGATCTGATTTTTTGAGTAGAGAATTTTCCCAGCTTCAACATCATTATTTTTATACAATCAGAATTCACATATCTTAATCTAACATGCCAAAAAGTAGAAGAATTTGGAATTAAAGGGAATGAAATTTGATTAACTTCTAAATCAACAACAATCAATTTAAATAATCCATAAGATACAAATCCTTTATCAATAAAGACATTATTCAAAGTTATTATAACTTTATTTGACTTTAATACAATCATATAGCCTTTATTCACTAATAAGGAACCACTTAAAAGATTTTTCCTAACTCTTGACACATAAAGCAAATCATGCAAGGCTAGTGTCTTCCCGGATGTCAACCTAAGATTCACTCGTCCGCGTCCAAGTATTTGTGCTGATGAAGCATCTCCTAAGATCACACTTCCTCCACGGATGTCCTGAAAGATGGCAAAGCAAGAGCGATCAAAACAAGTATGAACATTTGCTCTGAAATCAATCCACCAATCTGATGAACAAGTGAGAAGAAGACTAAGAGAAAAAAACTAACCTGAAGACATGTTGATCTGGTGCTCGGATCATGTTGGCCTGAGGCTTGGAGCTATGTGATTTGCCGACCACGGGTTCAGTTTTCTTGTAGAAATAATTGGTTGACAAGTGATTTGTGCGGCCAGAGATGAAGCTCCATTTCCCTTTACCTATGTTCTGGTTTGAATAACTAGGTTTGAGATGATCGAGTTTTTGATAGAGGGAACCTGGACGAACTGGTTTCTTAAAGTTCTTTCCCTTTTCTTTGAAGTGATAGTGAGAGGATTGGTTGTCATGTGATTCGGTAAGATTTAATTTAGGAGCATGGTCTTTGAGAATTATTGAAATTTTACTCTTATGTTCATCCTCTATGCAGATAATATTTTGAATTTGAACATAAGTAAGGTTGGATTGATCATGCCTGAGTCAAGTGCTAAAGCCGAACCAAAATAAGGAAGAGAATCAATAAGACATGCCACTAGATAATTTTCGGAAAGGATTGAGCCATCAGATCGGATCTTGGACAGCATCTCATCCAGTTGATGGAGTTAAGGATTGATGAGCTTGGAGGCATCAATCTTGAATTTGTGAAGTTTAGAAATATTATAGCGTTCTATACTAGCATTGTCAAGGTTATAGCGTGCTTCATGAGCGTATCACATATCATTTGTCCTACGATATTGAAGGAAGACATCATAAAGGTTGTCGGATAATGCACTAAGGATTCAGTTGCTGCAATGATACTTTATATCTATCAGATTTCTATAAGGGACACGTCTTACATATGTTTTAATAGTGTTTGCAGTAAAGGATGAAGACGATGGAAGGGAGGAAGCGACTGCAGTTGCAACGCTAGGGTTTTTGGTTTCAACAGTGGGGGAATAAAAAAAAACAGGTAAAAGACCTAAAGTATTAAGCCAATATTCAACTTGAGCTTGCCAACGACGAAAACCATTTCTGTTAAATTTCTCAGGTTTGATCCCGACAGAATCCTCAGATCTAGAAGTCATTACAGATTTCTGGAATTTAAAATACAAACAATAAATTGTAGTCCATATGAGAATGAAAACAGAAAACATCATTTTGATTATTTTGATTTTATTTATCTTTTTATTCTTGAACTTTCCAAAGAATACATATGACGGGTTCTCATTGAGACTAGGCGATTTATAGGAAAATAATATATAATTTTTGCTTTTGAAATTAGTTAATAATAATAATAAACGGATCTTGAAAACAAGATTCTAAAAGCTTGTATAAACCGAAAATGGGAGAATTAAAATTTAGAATATAATATAGGTTTAGAATCGAGTCTGGGTAAGACGTGTGATCACTACCCTAAAAAAGTTGCACCACCCTCCGACATGGCTTTCAACTGATGCTCGCTTCTTCAAGGTACAACACCCGACTAGATTCCGAAACTCTGATGTACGCGGATATCGAAGAAACACAGAACACATGAACTCGCACTTGATGAAGCAAATGTGAAGAAAGTGAAATCATGGTGAAGATCGTCGTCAGAGCGAGTGAGAAAATCGCGATTGAAAAATCTGGGAGCATGCCTCAAACAAATCGTAAAATCTCCTAAAATAAGAGTCTTAACAAAAAAACGACAAGAAATTTATCACGTAGTAAATTTCAACGATTATAATTAGTAAGATTTTATCGGGCAAGAAAACATTAGAGTTCCAACGTAAATGAGTAATGGCGAGAAAAAGCGCATCGGAAATTAACACGCGAAAATCGACAGTCAAGTCGACGTAGGGGGCATCAACTTCTTGTCGGCGTGTATTGATACCTTATCGACGCAACAAGTCGACGGAACGCTAGTCGACACATGCGTTGAGAGCTATTTGACGCAACGTCGAGGCAGAGGTAAAGCGTCGAGAGCTAGCTATTTAACGCAACATCGAGATCAATTCGACGTAATCGACGCAAGGAAGATTCTGTGGGTTCTTGTCGACGCATGCGTCGAATACTTATCGACGCAACTTAAAAAATTAGGATTCAAAAAAATGCCAAAACTATTTTGCACAAAAATACAATACAATTCAATTATTCCTCAAATCTGGAATCCGAATCCGGTCCGGTGCGTGTGCACGCACGCGCGTGTGTGGTTTATAGTTAGTCATTATGTTTTTTTGAACAAATAAAGAGTTAAATTGATGTAGGGTAGGATGCGTGCCGTGCAATCTAGGCTAACTCGAGTGAGTGGACACGTGAACACTTTATGATGACGCTCAGATTTCGACCGACAATTAATTCAAGTAAGAAATTTCAACCCACACATTCAATAATTTAAGCGAAGACAAATTTCCAAAAGGCGATTAAGCAAAGACTTTCCTCCAAACAGAGAGCCTAAAATAAGCGCGCCACAAATGGTTTCTACCTGTAATCAAAATTTTTCACGACACAAGTCCACATATGAATATCCAAGCAAATATAAGTAATCCAAAAGATGTTCAAGTGCTGAAAATTAACATTTCCACACAACAAACAACTCACAAATAAGGGAATGTCCGAGGCAGGGAAGATCCGGAGGTTTTGAGGGCAGATCCGGATTTGCGTGTCGGGACGGTGGCTGTCCACGATGGAGAAGGGTTGTGGTGGGCTGAAAACGGGTAGATCCGACCAAATATGGACGGATCCGGCCAAGGGGAGGGTAGATCCGGTGGTGGAAAGCCGATCCAGGTTAGGGATGGTGAAGGGGTTAAGGGGAATTATAGATTGGGGTTGGATCTCCCGGATCGGGGTTGATCCAAGAGAGAGGGAGGCCGGTTGAGGGTGGTAGAACTAGATCAAGATAGATCTAGGGTTTTCGGAGCGATGGGAAGTGGATTCATGAAGGGGAAGAGATGGAGGGGTCAGCTAGGGCAAAGGAGGCCCTAGGGGGGTCGGTTTTGGGAGGGGAAGGAGGCTGCCGGTGCTGGGCTGTAGGCAGCAGGCCAGCGGTGGAGTTATGGGCACAGGAGGGGGCAGTGGAACAGGAAACGGGAGGGAGAGGGGATGCTGCCCTGGTTGCAGACCGATGGGGTTCGGGTGGGGTTTTGGAGGGGATTCGGTGGCCGGATGGGGAAGGAGGTGGTGGAAAATGATGGAGGGGGTTAGGGTTTACCTTGGGGATGAAGTTCCACCGCTAGGAGTCGGCACCTAGAGCTCCACGACGTCGGCATCGTGGCTCTATCGCGGAGTTCCAAAAATGACTTCCTCCAAAACCAATAATGATCTTTCCAAACCTCTAACACTCATATTTATAACATTCTAAGCATCAGGGCAACCCGAAATCTATGGCTATGATTGGCCGAAGAGTCCATGTGTCAGATATAAGAAAATAAAACCAATTAAGAATAACATAGTTATATATTAAAAAAGTACGCGACGCGCATTCGGACGCATCCGCGGGATCAGATCGTCACTCCGATCAAGTCTTCTGGCGAGAATAGATGAAAGTGGGCCCCGCTTTGTTATGGGCCGATGGTCCCCCATCAACTCCTCCCGACTGAAAAGAATTCATCTCCGATGAATGGAGATGATCATACTATCGTCGAAGTCCATGGGCGAGTTGATCCAGCTCAGTAGGTAGAATCCAAGTGTCATCAGAGGCGGTGTAACACCTCTACCCGTCAAGAAGAATATAATAGAGGGTCCGGCCGAGGCCCCACACCATATTCCACAAACAGGCGGAGACGCTACGAACTTATATCATAACCAACGCATCCTAACACAGAGCATTCTAGCGGAAGTTTCACGGTTGAATCTTTGAACTCAAGATAAAGAACACTGTCCACTATAACATAGTAATGTATACAAACATCAAAAGAGCCTGGCCTTAAAGCCTTACAACAATTTCTCTTAATAAGAGTGTGGATTACAGACATCGGCACGCAGGCCGGCCACACATGAACAAAAGGAACAAAACAATGCCTTCGAGGGCAGCAGCGCAGCTTGGGCTTCAGCCCGCTAAGTCCCGCTCGGACCAGCACCTCCAGTACCTGTAAGAACCAATCCACCAAGCGGTGGCAAACAGGGCAACGGTCAGCATTCAGCTGACCAATTATAACGACCCTGCCCCTGGCACGGGGCAGCGGAATTCCATCCCTGCATAGCAATCGTCCAATATGATATATAGCAATTCAAGCAAGACGTGCACGACCGCACAGTCACATATCACAAACGCCGGCACGACGGCCCGACGTCCCGTGCACTCATGGCACTCTCGGGTGCACCGGAAACACCAGATCTCACCATTGAGCATTTAGTCCGGCACGCAGGCCCAAGACTCTCATTATGCCGCTGACGAAAGCCCAATGCCTTGGCGCTCTCATGTCCAGCCTACATAACGCAGGTACAGATCAGCCACCCCCCGTTGCTCAAATCGCCTTGCCCAACCAAGTACATCGTACCTGAGGCCACATTTAAAGGCGCGGGTCGGTTTCACCTTGCCTGTTCGGCACGAAGCCTTTTCATACAGTTGCAGCCCAACACTCAACTGCACACAAAGTGGCAACTCACGGCCACAAGAGTTGCACCCAACTCTCACAATTTCCTGGACTTCCTCCAGTACTTTATCCATCATGCATACAAGCAATAATCACGGAGTCTTCTCCGATATGCAAACAAACATCACCAATCCAGACCAAAATGTCCAGATGGGCTTCACACAGCATGCCTAGATCCGTACTCCAATTCCGGACTCTAACAAGGGGGACTTCACATATCTACCCCAAGGGACGCCACAACCCACCGCACACTCGCGGGGAAGGGTTTTCCCTATGCAATGCAGGAAATAAGGACTTCACATGTCCAAGAAGGAAATCGTTACCATAGGAACTCGCTTCGGAGCCATGGAGAGAAATTGGGACGGATGAAAGCCTTCGTAGCAGCGTTGCCTTCGCAAATCCGAACTCGGCTCGCGATTTGGACCACCGTAGCACCACCGGCAGCCGGATTCCACTTCTTCTTCCTCACCTTGCTCTCCCCTCTCTCTTAGATTTAGAAAGAGAATATGAACTCAAAAATGAGCTTAGCCTTCTCCTTTCCCGGCCTTATCAAACCAGGAATTAGCCCCAACCACTGGATCTTCTTTAAGGAAAATGAACGGCCAAGATCTACCCGAAAAAGACTATTTTTTGGCCGACACGGCCTGTGACACGCCCGTGTCACAGGCCGTGTACCCTTAAGCGGCACACGCGGCACTCGCACCGACTGAAATCTACCAAAACACGGGCATCGACACGCCCGTGTCGAACCTGACACGCCCGTGTCGGTCAAATGACACGCCCGTGTCACCCCTGCCTCAACGAGCTCCAAAACCAACAGAGCAGTACACGGGTAGGCACACGCCCTCGGACACGCCCGTGTCAAATCTGACACGGCTGTGTTCAAGGCTTGGTTCCGGGCCGTGTACTTCTCTGACTCAATCCGGCCATTTCTTCAGTGACACGCCCTGGGACACGCCCGTGTCCAAGGCCGTGTCCCAGGCTCGACTATAGTCGACCACCGATCGTCGACCATCCTGAACACGCCCTGGGACACGCCCGTGTCCCAGGCCGTGTACCCCCCCGACACGCCCTAGGACACGCCCGTGTCCCAGGCCGTGTCAAACAGCCTGCACCTCAAATCCAGTTTTGAGATTTTTGGGGTGTTACAATCCTCCCCTCCTTAATAAAATTTCGTCCCGAAATTTGAAGACAGTAGGGAGAAAATAACAAAACATTTATATGTTTCTATTACATATACAACGAGCGAACAAGTTATGAAAATAACTCAGGAAACTCGGCTCGCATGGTCTGCTCGCGCTCCCATGTTAGCTCTTCTCGGCCACAATTGTCCCATCGGAATTTGACCATCCCGATCACTTTGTTCCGCAACTGTTTCTCGGCTCGATCCTCGATCCGTATAGGCTTCACCTTTGTTGTTAGCCCATACTCAACCGGCACTCGATCATTGTCAATTACTTGATCTGGATCCTTGACTGCTTTGCGTAGCACCGAGATGTGAAACACATCATGCAATCCACTCAATTCCGATGAAAGAGCTAGCTGATAGGCAACTTCCCCAACTCGCACCACCACTTCAAACGGACCAAGGTATCGCGGACTTAGCTTTTTCAACCGCCGAATCCGAGATACGCCTTTGAAGGGCTTAATCTTCAAATAGACCCAGTCACCCACCGCGGACTCCACGTTCCGATGCTTAGCGTTGTAATACTTAGCTTGCCGATCCTGGGCTATTAGGAGCCTCTCTCGAATAGAGCGTATTGTTGAGGTAGCATCCTCGACTTCCTTTTTGCCTAAAAGTTTGATCTCGCCAGTTTCTGCCCAAGCTAGCGGTGTACGACACTTACGACCATACAACGCTTCAAACGGGGCCATGCCTATACTCGCTTGATGGCTATTATTATAGGCAAACTCCACCATAACAAGATGCTCTTCCCAATTTTTACCGAAGTCCAGGGCGCGCATACGGAGCATATCCTCCATCGTTCTGTTGGTTCGTTCAGTTTGGCCATCCGTTTGCGGGTGAAAGGCCGTACTGAATGCTAACTTCGTGCCCAACATCTGATGAACTAATCTCCAATCCTTCGAGGTAAAGCGCCCATCTCGGTCACTTACGATGCTCCGGGGAACACCGTGCAATCGAACAATCTGCTCCACATAGAGCTTTGCCAACATTTCCACTGAATCGTCCCGCTTGTTCGGTAGAAAGTGAGCCACCTTTGTCAACCGGTCTACAATCACCCAGATTGAGTCATGGCCACGCTGAGATCTCGGCAATCCGTGCATGAAATCCATAGAAATATCCTCAAACTTCCATTGCGGAACCGGCAACGACTTCAGGAAACCACTCGGCCGTTGACATTCTGCCTTTACCAAAGCACAAGTATGACATTTAGCCACATACGCGGCTATGTCCTTCTTTAAACCAGGCCACCACAACAGTTTCTTCATGTCCTTGTACATTTTTGTGCTCCCAGGGTGAATTGAGTACTTTGTAAAGTGTGCTTCATATAGCAATCCTTCTCGCAATTTACCCGCACTAGGGACGCACAATCGGCCATCTTTCCGTAATAAACCGTTATCCCAGGAGAATTGATCACCAGACCCCTCCTTTGCATAGCGTTGGAGACTTTCATCCAACTCCGTTGCCCGCCGAACCCTGTCAGCAAGGTCATATTGAACCTCCAACCAGTTCACGCATGCATCAGTCGAAGAATCTCTTTCCGCACAAGATAGCTCCAAAGCTTCCAACTCCTGGATTAACCGCTCATCATGTATCCGCAACCAATTTGCCCGCACCGGAGTCCGACGACTCAAGGCATCAGCGACCACATTTCCCTTTCCGGGAACATAGTGAATGTCGAAGGTATAATCCCCAAGGAATTCCATCCACCTCCTTTGTCGCATATTCAATTCCTTTTGATCGAGTAGATACTTTAAGCTTTTATGATCTGTATAAATATCCACCTTCACGCCATAAAGATAATGCCGCCACAACTTTAGCGAAAAGATCACCGCCGCCAACTCCAAGTCATGGACGGGGTAATTACGCTCATGTACTTTCAATTGACGTGAGCCATAAGCGATCACCTTGCCAAACTGCAGGAGAACGCAGCCTAAGCCGCTTCCTGACGCATCGCTGTATATTTCAAAACCATCTGTACCACATGGCGATGTCAAAACAGGAGCCGTGGTCAAACGACTCTTCAGCTCCACAAAAGCTCGTGTGCACTCCGGTGTCCAAATGAACTTCTGATCCTTTCTCGTCAACGTAGTCAGAGGCAAAGCAATCCGGGAGAAGTTCTCCACGAACCTTCTATAGTAGCCTGCCAGTCCAAGGAAACTCCTGACCTCGGCCACTGAAGACAACACTGGCCAATCACGAATGACACTTATCTTAGCCGGATCCACCGCTATGCCCTCTCCACTTACCACATGGCCTAGAAAAGCCACCGACGAGAGCCAGAACTCACACTTAGAGAACTTGGCATACAGCTTATTCCTTCGCAAGGTATGCAATACCAATCGCAAGTGGTTTGCATGATCTTCCTCCGATTGTGAATATACAAGGATATCATCAATAAACACAATCACAAACAGATCCAGGTATTCGCGGAACATTCGATGCATGAGATCCATGAAAACCGAAGGCGCATTACATAAGCCGAACGACATCACTGTGAACTCATAATGACCATAGCGTGTGCCAAACGCTGTCTTGGGAATGTCACCTTCCCTAATCCACAACTGGTAATTCCCGGACTTCAAATCCAACTTTGAATAGACGGTTGAGCCTGCTAGCTGATCGAACAAGTCATCGATCCGTGGAATTGGATACTTGTTTTTCTCCGTCAGCTTGTTCAGTTCACGATAATCAATACATAGCCGCAAACCACCGTCTTTTTTTTTCACAAAAAGAACAGGCGCGCTCCAAGGTGACATACTTGGGCGTATGTATCCCTGCTCCAACAACTCTTGCAACTGAACTTTCAGTTCGGCCATTTCTTTTGGCGCTACCCGATACGGCGAACAGGCCACAGGTTTCGCACCCGGCACCAGCTCGATAGCGAAGTCGATTTCCCTTTAGGGAGGTAACCCCGGAAAGTCCTTTGGAAACACATCAGCATATTCCGACACAATCGGCACTTCACTCACACTGGCCTTCGGCGCCACCGCCTCTATGAGTGTGAAGAACAACTCCGCACCCTTCCGAACTGCCTTAACAACTTGGAGAGCGGATAACAACATCCCACTCATCCCTTGCATACCAATGAACTTGGTCTCTTGTTCGGTATTATGCCCAAGTGTGACCTCTTTTGAAGTGCAATCTATACAGGCACGCTGCTCTGAAAGTCAATCCATACCAAAGATTATATCAAACTCTTTGATCGGCAATACTAATGTTTCCACCTTGAACTCCCGACTCCCTATCTTGACCTCAAGACCGCAAGATCGATCCGCGCACATCAAACATCCGTTAGGCAACAACACCTTTATACTGTCTGTCGTGATCCGGATAGGCACCCCGACACGAAAGACAAAGTCCTCAGACAAAAACGAATGTGAAGCACCTGTGTCGAACAGTGCTCGCGCCGGATACTCTCGTATAAGGACAAACCCTATAACATTACAATTAAAAATGGCACAGCACATCAAAAACAAGAACATTAAAACCTACACGCACCTGTGACGACTTCCGCCTGCTTAATGGCCTCCTGTTGTCCAAGGTTGAAGACCCTGGGCTGCGCGTGCGAGGCAGAAGACTCCACCACAGCCTTCCCCTTCTCCGCATAAGACGCTCCCGTCTTCTTATCACCCTTTGGAGGACCAGATTGACATTCACGTGCGAAGTGTCCAACCTTCCCGCACGTAAAACAAGCACGAGATCCATACCCAGATGTATCCGTCACAGTCGCAGAAGGAGCTTGTCCAGAAAACTTAGACTTCTTATTCCATCTCTTTCGGTAGCCAAACTTGTCCGGACGCGGCGGCTTAAACTCTGGCTTTGTAACAGCCAAGTTGCCCTTTGCTTGCCCCCGTTTCATGTCCGTCTCCAAAGAACGAGCCGTACAGACTAAGGCTTGGAATCCCTGACTCACAGAACTCGAGAGCAAATACCGCAGCTCATCTCGCAGTCCCGCATAAAACCTACTAGTCTTACTCTCTTCTTCGGCGAAGATCGTGCCCGCATATCTTCCCAAACGGGTGAACTCATGCAGGTAGTCATCCACACTTCGATCTCCCTGTGCTAACCGTTGAAATTCCATTTCCATCGATATCCTTTGCTGCATCGGCAGATGTTGTGCTAAGAACAAACGAGAGAATTCTTCCATTGTAATCTCTGCCAATTGCCTGCCGGCCAAGTGATGCATTTCAATCTCATCCCACCACAATCGCGCCTCTCCTTCCAGTAGGAAAGTGGCTAACATGACTTTTTGTTCCTCCTCAACCTTGATAGCTCTCATAATCCTCTTGATCCTTGCAAGCCAATCCTCTGCTTGGGCCGGTGTACCCGCCCCATGAAACTGCGGAGGGTTAAAGCTCAAGAATTGCTTCCATTGTTGATCTGCTACCCGCGGATCAACTTCGGCTTCTACCGGTTCTTGTCGTACCCCAGCTTGCGTTGGCACCACTGCAGGACGTACCTGCCCAGCCTGCTGAGCATTCATCACAGCAAGTACCGTTTCCGTGATGAGACGGACCGTTTCAGCGGATGGAGGAGTTGTGGGCACCTCGGCTGGTGCCGCACTCTCAACAGAACGTTGTGGTTCGGATTGACCCACAACACTTCTGGTCACCTATATGTGTAAAATACACAGTTTAACGACCAATGAAAACGGCAACCATACAAAAAGAATACATAAGTTCAACAAACAAGTGTATTTGCATTCCTAAGTGGACAATCTTGAGTTCAAGTTAAGTGTTATAACGACAGCACTGACACGTGCTCGCCACCTCTCAAAAGAATTCGTCCGCGAATTCGGAAGAGATCGACCAACAAGCTGATACCAAATTGTAACACCTCTACCCGTCAAGAAGAATATAATAGAGGGTCCGGCCGGGGCCCCACACCATATTCCACAAACAGGCGGAGACGCTACGAACTAATATCATAACCAACGCATCCTAACACAGAGCATTCTAGCGGAAGTTTCACGGTTGAATCTTTGAACTCAAGATAAAGAACACTGTCCATTATAACATAGTAATGTATACAAACATCAAAAGAGCCTGGCCTTAAGGCCTTACAACAATTTCTCTTAATAAGAGTGTGGATTACAGACATCGGCACGTAGGCCGTCCACACATGAACAAAAGAAACAAAACAATGCCTTCGAGGGCAGCAGCGCAGCTTGGGCTTCAGCCCGCTAAGTCCCGCTCGGACCAGCACCTCCAGTACCTTAAGAACCAATCCACCAAGCGGTGGCAAACAGGGGAACGGTCAGTATTCAGCTGACCAATTATAACGACCCTGCCCCTGGCACGGGGCAGCGGAATTCCATCCCTGCATAGCAATCATCCAATATGATATATAGCAATTCAAGCAAGACGTGCACGACCGCACAGTCACATATCACAAACGCCGGCACGACGGCCCGACGTCCCGTTCACTCATGGCACTCTCGGGTGCACTGGAAACACCGGATCTCACCATTGAGCATTTAGTCCGGCACGCAGGCCCAAGACTCTCATTATGCCGCTGACGAAAGCCCAATGCCTTGGCGCTCTCATGTCCAGCCTACATAACGCAGGTACAGATCAGCCACCCCCCGTTGCTCAAATCGCCTTGCCCAACCATGTACATCGTACCTGAGGCCACATTTAAAGGCGCTGGTCGGTTTCACCTTGTCTGTTCGGCACGAAGCCTTTTCATACAGTTGCAGCCCAACGCTCAACCGCACACAAAGTGGCAACTCACGGCCACAAGAGTTGCACCCAACTCTCACAATTTCCTGGATTTCCTCCAGTACTTTATCCATCATGCATACAAGCAATAATCACGGAATCTTCTCCGATATGCAAACAAGCATCACCAATCCAGACCAAAATGTCCAGATGGGCTTCACACAGCATGCCTAGATCCGTACTCCAATTCCGGACTCTAACAAGGGGGACTTCACATATCTACCCCAAGGGACGCCACAACCCACCGCACACACGCGGGGAAGGGTTTTCCCTATGCAATACAGGAAATAAGGACTTCACACATCCAAGAAGGAAATCGCTACCCTAGGAACTCGCTTCGGAGCTATGGAGAGAAATTGGGACGGATGAAAGCCTTCGTAGCAGCGTTGCCTTCGCAAATCCGAACTCGGCTCGCGATTTGGACCACCGTAGCACCACCGGTAGCCGGATTCCACTTCTTCTTCCTCACCTGGCTCTCCCCTCTCTCTTAGATTTAGAAAGAGAATATGAACTCAAAAATGAGCTTAGCCTTCTCCTTTCCCGGCCTTATCAAACCAGGAATTAGCCCCAGTCACTGGATCTTCTTTAAGGAAAATGAACGGCCAAGATCTGCCCGAAAAAGACTATTTTTTTGGCCGACACGGCCTGTGACACGCCCGTGTCACAGGCCGTGTACCCTTAAGCGGCACACGCGACACTCGCACCGACTGAAATCTACCAGAACACGGGCATCGACACGCCCGTGTCGAACCTGACACGCCCGTGTCGGTCAAATGACACGCCCGTGTCACCCCTGCCTCAACGAGCTTCAAAACCAACAGAGCAGTACACGGGTAGGCACACGCCCTCGGACACGCCCGTGTCAAATCTGACACTGCCGTGTTCAAGGCTTGGTTCCGGGCCGTGTACTTCTCTGACTCAGTCCGGCCATTTCTTGAGTGACACGCCCTGGGACACGCCCGTGTCCAAGGCCGTGTCCCAAGCTCGACTATAGTCGACCACCGATCGTCGACCATCCTGAACATGCCCTGGGACACGCCCATGTCCCAGGCCATGTACCTCCCCAACACGCCCTGGGACACGCCCGTGTCCCAGGCCGTGTCAAACAGCCTGCACCTCAAATCCAGTTTTGAGATTTTTGGGGTGTTACAGGCAGAGCGACCTCTCCAACAAACCAGGTAGCGGCATGAAAGTCCAGTAGCGGTAGGGACGTACTCATGGGCGACGATGTCTGTAATACTCTCAGTACGCTGCTCTCGTGAAGTGGATCCCGGAGCGATCAGTGGTGCAGGTGGTGTCACCATATGTGAGGGACTCCCAGGGGTGCTTACAGTTGGGGGCAAGGCAAGTGGTAGAGGTGAGTGGGAGGAAGCTATAGCTGGTGATGAGGTAGAGTGGTGGTGATCATCCCGACTCGGGTCCGAATATTCGCGAGGTTCGTAATACGGAGTCAAGTACTCAACATTGAACACCGGATGGATTCCCATACTTGTCGGGATATTCAGCTCATAGGCATTTGTCCCGATCCATTTAATGATCGAGTAGGGACCCATTCGTTTAGCGCTTAATTTTTTGGCAGGCCCCGGTGGGAGCCTCTCCGCCCAGATTCGGACCATTACCCACTCGCCTTCGTTGAAAACCTGTTCTCGCCTGTTTAAATCTGCACGAGTTTTATTGTTTTCGTTACTTGAAATAATTTGTCGACGGACTAACTCATGTAATTCATGCAAATGACGCGCAAATGACTCGGCAGACTCACTTGGACGGGACTCTAATGGACAAGGAATGAGGTCGATGGGTTTCTTGGGCTCATACCCTAATACTATGTGAAATGGGCTCAACCCGGTGGACCTATTGACCGAACTATTGTAGACGAATTCAGCGATGGGAAGGACGGAGTCCCAACTCGCCACATGCTTGTTGACAAGACATCTAAGAAAATTCCCTAGACTGCGGTTCACAACCTCAGTCTGCCCGTCTGTCTGGGGGTGATAAGTAGATGAAAACTTCAGGGTAGTGTCCGTTTTGTACCATAGGGTATTCCAAAAGTAACTCACAAATCTAACATCCCTCTCGGAGACTATGGACTTTGGTAGGCTATGTAACCTAAAGATGTCCCGAATGAAAATGGATGCAACACGTGATGCGTCAGCAGTCCTAGAGCAGGCTATGAAGTGTGCCATCTTGGAAAAATGATCAACGACTACAAAGATGGAGTCGTGCTTCCGAACCGTGTACGACAGTCCAAGTACAAAGTCCATACTAATGTCCTCCCAGGGTCTAAGTGGGACTGGTAAGGGCATATATAATCCTGTGTTCTGTTTAGTTCCCTTCGTAGTCTGAAATGTACGACAGTGTCGGACAACACTTTCCACATCCTTCTTTAGGCCTGGCCAATAAAATCAATCCTCGACGATAGCTATGGACTTATCCCTACTAAAATGCCTGGCGGCTCCGCCCGCATGAAGCTCCCAAATCATATAGTCACTGTACGATGTGCTTGGGATGCACATGTGGGAACCCCAGTAAAGGTAACCTTCCCAAATCTGGAAACCGTCGACAGGTTCGGGTGGGTAATCAACAATAATCTGCTCAAGTCCATCAACGTGGGCTCTCAGGGTCTACAGAAGGGTGACCCATCGACTCAACACATCAACGGCTTTGTTCTCAACACCGGCGTTATGTTTGAGAACATAGTGGAAATCCTGGAGGTACTCAACCCACTTCGCATGTCAATGCCCAAACTTCTTCTGGGAATCTAAGTACCGAAGCGCCTAGTGGTCCGAATAGAGAATGAACTCCCAGGGAAGGAGGTAGTGTCTCCAGTATCGTAACGACTGAACGATCACATAAAACTCCCAATCATAATTGGAGTATTTTTTGCTTGGCTTCATTTAAATTCTCACTGAAATAGGAGACCGGGTGTCTCTCTTGGCTCAGCACACCACCGATTCCTACTCCTGAAGCAACACGCGTGACCCCAAAGGCCTTGCCGAAATCAGGGAGTCGTAAGACCAGTGCCGTGGTCAAATTCTCTTTAATCTCCTCAAATGCTCGAGTGGACGTGGGGGTCCACTGAAACTCGCCCTTCTTCAAACAGCTAGTGAACGAGGCCATAATCGTACTAAATCCCCAAACAAACCTCATGTAAAAGGTTGCTAGACCATGGAAGTTGCGGGCCTCGTGAATGGTCGTAGGCAAGGGCCACTCGCGAATGGACTTAACCTTCTCAGGGTCGACTGACACTCCCATGGACGATACAATAAACCCCAAGAACTGAACCGACTCGGCATAGAACGAACACTTCTTTAGATTCGCGAATAACTTCTCACCACGAAGGGTCTCGAAAAGGAGTCTCAAGTGCTCTAGGTGGTCTCCATGGGTCTAACTATAAATCAGAATATCATCAAAATACACAACTAAGAACTTGCCAATGTAGGGCCGTAATATCTGTGTCATGATCCTCATGAATGTGCTTGGGGCATTGGACAACCCAAATGGCATGACCAACCACTCATACATGCCATCTTTAGTCTTAGAGGCCGTTTTCCATTCATCACCCTCTCGTACCCGAATATGGTGGTACCCACTCCGAAGATCGATCTTGGAAAAGAGCTGGGCACCTGACATGGTATCTAACAAATCGTCGAATAGATAAATGGGGAACCTGTACTTCACCGTAATCTTATTGATGGCACGGCTATCGATGCACATGCGCTAATGTGTTTTCAATTTTACTTCACCGTAGTTATATAATGTGTTTTCAATTTTACAAATATATATTTTGAAATATTTGTTTTAAAAATTTAGAAGTTATATAACTACTATTTAATTGTAATCATGAAAGAAAAAACTAATTGTAGCAGATTGTTATGGTTGCCATGTCGATGAGACGCGCACAAGCCGACTAGACGTCGTGACGAGTTCACATGTATCAAGGCAACAGATACTAGCTCACCAATTGTGGAAGAGAACACCGAGCAGTGCACAACTTAATTTTCTATTTCGACATTGTTTTAAGTTTTACTATTTGCCTATCGCTTTTATTTCATTCCGCCATGCTTGATTTTGGTTTTAGTTGGAACCAATTGGAACCGTATCGAACCACATAGAAGCATGCCGACGAGATGCACGCAAGTTGACTAAACGTCATGACGAGTCTACACGCATAGGAAGGTGACGTATACTAGCCCACTGATTATAGAAGAGACCGTCGAGGTGTGCACAACTTAATTATTTTGTTTCGATGTTTTGACTTTTACTATTTGCAAACAGTTTTTATTTTATTCCGCAAAGTTTGATTTTTATTTTAGTTGGAACCGATTGGAATCGGACTGAACCACATAGAATCAGATTGAATCGTTAGTGATCGGTTTGGTTTTGGTTCTTGTTAAACCGTAACCGGAACTGTTGACACGATGATTCCAAAAATTATGGTAGAATCAGAATCAGAACCGGTCAAACCAAATAAGATTTTGGTTCTAATTTTAAGAATTGTTACCTTAGTAGTTCGGTTAACGATTTTAGTAGAACAGGAACCGAACCGGAACCGTGACAGCTCTAACCTCCGGGCTTCTCCAATTATCAAATTTTAAGATAATTCTAGGGTTTTTTTACTCGCACTCCTAAAACATATGAAGTATACGTACATGTGTACGGTTGAATGAGCTTTCTTTAAAAACATAAGATATAGAGAAGCTCAGTATATCTTGTTATGCAAAATAGTCCAGGAAGACAATTTCTAATCCAACAAAATAATCTAACGACAAAAATTAGTGCGGTTACGAATAGCGATTGAACAAGCCGCAAACAGAAAAAGGATAAAATCACAATCAAAGAACACAAAAATTAAAAGTGGTTTCCCGAATTTTGGGTACGTCCAGTAGAGACAAAATATTTATTTTTTTATCAAACATACAATGCGGCTATAAAAGAGGGAAAAATAAACCGAGAGATTGATGACAATTTTGAATCCTCCAAAATTCGGCCGTACACGTTGCGACGAGAAAGAAATCCGGCGAAAAAAGATATCCGGCGGCAAGAGAGAAAGTGACGGCCGAGAGCCGAGCGCACTGTAGCAAGGAGGAAGCCTGGCATCAAGACTGCAGCAAGGAAGAAGGCCAATGACAAAGATGGCGGGCGCCGACCACAAAAACGCACACGCGGTTACAACAAGGAAGAACCCTCAGGTTCGGCTAAGAGTCGGCCAATCTCCTCTGCATTCTCCTGCCTAGCCGAAATCTTCTTCATAAAGATGGGGAAATCACACCTCTATTAATAAGCATAGAGAACCTTAGCCGAGTAGGAAAAGGGGGCCGACGGTATCCATCCAAGGAAAGAGAGTTATCTTGTTCCAACTATGCTTCTCCATCAAAGGATTGGAAGGTTTTCAAAAAATCAAGAAAGATAACGTCAAGAATTTGATTCCAAAAAATGATGGCACCATAAATTGTGTAAGTTCCTAAATCAGCCCCCAGCCTATATGGAAAGAGGCGTCAATTACTACAACAATCTCCACATTGACGCCTCTTCAATGGCATGCTCGACCTATCTGAGATAACAATAAGATGCCCCAACGGTCACCAAAATCCAAAGCCAAGGAACCAACTGAATGAACTTCGGCTAAGAACGAATCATAAGAAAACACCTTCAATCCTAAGTAGCACACAAACTGGACTGGCGAGGCTGTCTCAGAAACGCTCCGCCTTGGAGCTAAAATTTCAACTGCTCTACCTTCAACAATGGTCTTGTAAGAATAGGTGCTCGAAACATCCAGAGGAAGGTCAAGGTAGAACCCACTCTCCGTTGCCCCCAGCTAGGTATATATAGAGCCAAACCTAGGGTTTGTACGCGCAAGGCCCCCGACCCCGTTATTCGTCTGAATATACACTTACAATCTCCTCCTATATTCATGACAAATAACGGTGACGTTTCGGGGTGCTGGAGAGTAGACAAAATAATAATCCAAACTAATCAAAGCATTCAGGGCAGATCATACTAAATAATAGAGTAAAAGGGTTTTGCCTAAACGACAAACCTCCACGTAGATTCTATCCCAAACATAGTCTGAATAATTATTACAAAACAAATGAAACATGAAATAAACGTTTGATGATTCTACTCATCTAGTAGATCATCATCATCCATGTCCAGGTCTACAGCTCCTCCAAAATCTCCATCGTAGCCTGCAAGGAATTTCATGAGTCAGAATCTATGAATTCATAAACATATGCAGTAACATTTAAAGTAAACTAGCTCTTACTAAATGAGCTTAGCACTTCTAGTAACGCTGAAGTAACTCTGTCAGCATCTCATCCAGTCTAACTAGGACTAGTCACGTTATCTTACTCATTACTGATCACTGTGCGCCTCACCAACACATGTGGGCACACGTCACGTGCAACATTATCAAATGTGGAATAATGTGCTGTGACCAATAATATTTAGATTAACATATACAACGACTTTCAATTCCCAGTTGAATAACTCTTGAATCAACTTACAATGAAAGGACGTTAGGTTATCAAATGTGGAATAACCTGCATCATACCATCTTGGGTTTTCATCAAAAAATTATTTGGGGTTTTCAGTCTGTCACTTATTAGATACTTGAATGTTGGCAGCTATAGGCTCGTCCATATCAAAACATAAACGTTGGAGGAAAGTTTCATATTTCTATGAACTTTAATCCCATTTCCCACGATGTTTTGATTGTGAGAGCTCTATTTAATCCTTTATTAAGGGCGTCTGCAACATTATCTTTTGATCTCACATCAACTAGGGTCATAATCCCTTGACTTGTGAGAGAGGTCAACTAGGCCTGTTTCATCCTGAGTTGCCTTCTTTTGCCATTGAACAAAGTGTTTGTGGCAACTGTTTTTGTAGCCTGATTATCGCAGTAAATTGTAATAGAACTCAATTTCAGGCCCGACAATGGAATGTCCATCACCAAATCTCTTAACCACTCTGCTTCTTCACCAGCCGAAGCTAGAGTATAGAGTTCGGATTCCATAGATGAGAGTGCAATACACGACTATCTCTTGGACTTCCAGGCTACAGCTGCTCCTCCTAGTGTAAAGAGGAATCTACTAGTGGACTTACTGTCGTTTATTTCTGAGCACCATGATGCATCAGAATATCCTTCCAGAACGGGAGGATGACCACTATAACATAAAATATACTTTCGGGTGTGCTTTAAGTAACACATCAGCCTATCGAGGGCATCCCAGTTATCTTGGCCAGGATTGCTAGTGAACCTACTTAACATGCCGACCGTGAAGGCTATGTCAGGTCTCGTACAGACCATAGCGTACATGAGGCTACCAAGAAGTTTAGAATAATCTAACTGTCGAACCACAACCCCTTCATTGGGCTTTAAGCGGTCAGAATAGTCGTATGGTGTCTCAGCCTCTTTCCGTTCAGTGTATCCCCACGTGTCCAACAAGGACTGGATGTAGTGGCTTTGACTTAAGGAAATTCCATGTTTCCCAAAGCTCACTTGCATACCTAGTATAGTGTCAGCTACACCTAGGTCTGTCACGCTAAATTCTTTAATTATACCTGACTTTACGTCATCCACTTCGGATTGATCAGATCCAAGAATAAGCATATCATCCACATACAAGCATATTATGACGACATTGTCTGATCTATGACGTATGTAAAGACATTTATCCGAGACACTCGAGATGAATCCCATGTTCTTTACAGTATAGTCAAACTTCTCATGCCATAATTTTGGCGCTTGCTTCAATCCGTATAGCGACTTTAAAAGCTTACAAACCTTGTTTTCGTAACCGTCTACAATGAAACCTTCAGGTTGACTCATGTAGATCTCTCCGGTCAGATCTCCGTTCAAGAACACAGTCTTAACATCCATTTGATGAACAACAAAGTTCTCAATGGCCAAAATAGCAAGAAGAACCCTAATGGTTGCTAAGTGACACACGGGTGAGTATACGTCAAAATAGTCTATTCCGCTTACTTGTGTGAAACTTTTATCCACCAAGCGTGCTTTATACTTAGCTACGCTACCATCGGGATTTAACTTCCTTTTCAGAACTCACTTGCACCCTACAGTTTTAGCCCCTATTGGCTTATTAACTAACGTCTAGGTGTCGTTCTGAAGGAGAGAGTTCATCTTATACTCAATTGCTTCTTTCCAGAGTAGGGAATCCCTTGATCTCATCGCTTTCTTAAAATTAGATGGATCGGCCTCGACATGGTAAGTGACAAAATCACTTCCGAATGTTCTAGGGGTTCGCTCTCTCACTGAAGTCCTCCTAGACTCTAGGCCAGAGTTGTCTACCGTAATGGAATAGGAGGTGCTCGGTACTGATTCAGGATCTTCCTCAGTAATAGTTGCTTGCATACCTGGGATAGTTAAGTTCTTATCTTTGAGGAACTTGTCCTCGAAGAACACCGCATCCCTAGATTCTATTATGATATTATTAGAAATATCAAGGAACCTATCTGCAGTACTATCTTCAGCACAACTTAAGTAGACACACGTATTGTTCCCAGGTCCAACCTTAGACCGTCTAGGGTCAGGAACCCTGACATAGGCTATACAGCCCCAGGTCTTAATTCTAGTTAAAGACGGGGGTCGCTTAAACCAAAGCTCGTAGGGAGTAACCTCTAACTTAGCATGGGGAACTTTGTTCAGAATGTGATTCGCAGTCAAGACTACTTCTCCCCAATAAGCGAAAGGCATGCCTGCAGTGAGCAGCATAGAGTTCAACATCTCTGTTAACGTTCTATTCTTGCGCTCGGCTATGCCGTTAGATTGGGGGGAGTAAGGAGCAGTGGTTTCTGCTATGATGCCCTATGAAGCGAGGAAGCATCTGAACTCAGTGGACATATATTCTCCTCCTCTATCACTTCTAAACCTCTTAATTTTCATGCTTAACTGGTTTTCTACCCTGGCTTTGAAAAGACAAAACTTTTCAAACGCTTCATCTTTAGTTTTAAGCAAAGAGATATGATAAAAACGCATGCAGTCATCTATGAACGTGATCATATACTTCCTCCCACCTCTTGTGAATAAACTCTTAAAGTCACAAATATCGGAATGTATAAGCTCAAGAGGTGTTGTGCTCCTAGTAACCGTACCAAAAGGTTTCCTAGTGATCTTGGTCTGAGCACACACTTCACATTTTTCAAGAGGAGACTTAGTGTCTAGTGTGATCTTATGAATTCTAGCTACTTGAAATGTTTTCCTGTAGTTTACGTGTCCTAGTCTCTCATGTAGAGTCCTAGGGCTAACTAAGTTCAATTGAACTTATTGCATTATCTCATTTGCTAGACTCAAACGGTACATCCTATCCTGGACGTAAGCACATCCAAAGTAATGTGAGTTGACTGACAGAGTCACTCTACCGCTGCAGAAGTTAATGGGCATACCAGCATCACACAATAAACTAATAAACACTAAGTTAGCAGATAATTAAGAAGGAATGAATTTTACATTCTTTAAAATTAAAGACTTACCTGAGGAGAGCATCAGAGTTGCGTTCCCCACCTTCAGTACGTCGGCTGAGCCGCCATCTGCTACGGTCACTGATTCCTTTGCATCCTTCAGCTCTGTCAGAAGATTAGCGTTGTTGCAAACATGACACGTTGCCCCAGAATCTAGGAACCACTCTGTGCTGGCCTGCGCGTGTCCGACTATGACAACAAAGTTGGATGGCTCAGCGTGGCTAACCAGATGAGCCTGGTTGCCTTCTTGCGGTGCTCTAGTTCTTTCTTTCCTCGGTAGCTTGCAGTCAGATGCACAGTGTCCCAACTTGTTGCAGTTGAAACATTTACCCTTAAACCTTTTGAAAGGTCTACTCGGTCCTGCAACCTGAGGGCTACTGTGAGACATTTTGGTCTTATGAGGAGGAGGTGCGTGCTTGGAGCTTGTAATCATGTTGGCATCAGCCTTCTGCTTGCCCACAGCTTCCAAAGCATGCTTCGTCCGGTTCTCGTCCTCAATGCGTATGAAGCGCTTGAGATCGTTCAGACCAACTTGCATCTTCTTGCGATACATTTCTGTTTTGAAATTTTACCACGAGGAGGCCAATTTATACACAATTGTGCCCGCAACAAAACTATCGGGCAGACTAATAGACTCACTATGTAAGGAATCAATCAAATTTTCAAAAGCTGATACCTGAGGGAGAATGGCTTTCTCCTCGTCGAAGCTGAAAGAGTGGAATTTATCCACCAGATGAGCTTTGGAGAGGTCCTCCTCCTGCTAGAAATGCTCCTCCAATGCATCCCAGATCTCTTTGGCAGACTGCAACTTGATGTAGTTCTTAACTAGGCTGGAGGAAAGGCAGTTCAGCAGGTAATCCCTGTAGAAATCCTCATCTTCAACCCACTGAGCCTCATCTTCAGTCCCAGTAACGTTAGCTCGAGCAGTCTTGATGGTGTAGAAGACATTCAGGTATTTCATCCCGAACTGCGTGTTCAACTTCCAGTCGTTGAACTCGGAGGCCGTGAACTTATCCAACTTATTCATGGGCACAGGAGAGGAGAGGCTTGAGTTCCTCATTTATACTTGTTGGTAAACCCTAACAAGACCCAAGAATCCAACACTTAAGAGAGAGCAGACAAAAGAGAAAACTTGACAGCTTTCACAGGAGGCAGCAACACTGGCGGCAACTGGGTCGAGACACTAGATCGGCTTCCACGAAATCGTCGACCAGAGAAGAGTCGACCGGAAAAAAACGTCGACCAAAGGGTCGTCGATCGGGAAAACGTCGACCAGAGAATCATCGACCAGAGAATCGTCGACCAGAGAATCGTCGATCGGGAAAAACGTCGATCGAAAAATCGTCGATCGTCGATCGGGAAAAACGTCGATCGAAAAATCGTCGATCGTCGATCGGGAAAAACGTTGATCGAAAAATCGTCGATCGTCGATCGTAGATCCTGATTCTTCGGGAGCGAAAGGCTAGGGCTGGGTGCAAACGGAGATGGCGGCCGAGCCCCTTCACCTCTTGATCGGCGAGAAAGAATCACGCAACAGACCGACGGAACTCCTCCTTCTAGCGGCGGCAACGACCGGGAAGAAGGGATCGGCGACGGGAAGAAGAAACGGCAGGTCCTAACTTCGCGAGATGAAAGACCCCGACGTCGATGGCTTCGGGGAAGGAGCAAATGGCGACGGCGAGACGCGATCGGCGAGGAGGCTGGAGCGCAGTCGAGCGGCGACAGGACGTTGGTGATCGTCGACTGGGAATCACACACTCGGCACCGACGTCTTGACCTAAATCCGCGAGATGAGCGGGGAGAGGGGGGGCGACGAAGTTGTTTTGAGAATGTAAGAATAGGTGCTCGAAACATCCGGAGGAAGGTCAAGGTGGAACCCACTCTCCGTTGCCCCCAGCTAGGTATATATAGAGCCAAACCTAGGGTTTGTATGCGCAAGGCCCCCGACCCCATTATTTGTCCGAATATACACTTACAGGTCTCTCATAGTAAAGAAAAAACTTTCAATACTTCTGATCTTTGATGTGTGCACGGGAGAAAAATTGACAAATGCAGTCACATCAACAATAAATGCAAACAAACTGACCTCAACATGAAAAAAATGAACCCTTTAAGAACTTAGGTAATAGTGGGTGACCAAACTGCATTCACAAAACGAAGTTCTTGACCAGAGAAAAAATTACTCAAAAATAAGAGTTATAATAATACAACTTCAAACTTCTTACTGGGTGTAGAAATGTCATAGAAATCAAACTGAAAATCTGTAAAGAAACTGAAACTCAAGGCAACCTGATTAATTCACGAATCAAGATTGGGAAGATAGAGAGCGGACCAGTATCGTCACCTACCGTTGACCCAACTCAAAACGGAACGACCAATCAGTCACCGATCGAGCCTAACTCTAATACCACCTGTTATGCAAAACAGTCCAGGAAGACAATTTTCAATCAAATAAAATAATCTAACGTCAAAAATTAGTGCGGTTACGAAAAGCGAATGAACAAGCCGCAAACAGAAAAAGAAGAAAATCACAATCAAAGAGCACAAAAATTTAAAGTGGTTTCTGATGCGCGAAAACTGAATATATAAAATGCAACGCAAGTATACGTGTCGCGTCAAGTAATAAAGTAGAAAGTAGAGTGTTGAATTCATAGAGACAATATTTTACTTAAGCTTATGAGTACTAGTAATATTCTTTTCTGCTAAGTCAAACAATATCACAGTTTTGTAGAGAAGAAAAACTAAATCTAACATGCGAAACTAAATTACTGAGAATAGATAATGAAGAGAAATACGAGCTTTGTATATTGATCCTTATCCTTAGTTTGCCTATGTGAGAAAATACAAGCGAACTTAAACTAATTATTATCTTGTGGAAATCCTAAACCTGCGAAGAGCATCTCTCGATTTCATCATCACGTTGTGCATATTTAGTGTTTAGGGTTTAGGGTTTAGGGTTTTTAGGGTTTAGGGTTTAGGATTTAGGGTTTAGGGTTTAGGGTTTAGGGTTTATGGTTTAGGGTTTTTAGGGTTTTTAGGGTTTAGGGTTTAGGGTTTAGGGTTTAGGGTTTTTAGGGTTTTTAGGGTTTAGGGTTTAGGGTTTAGGGTTTAGGGTTTAGGGTTTAGGGTTACACAAGTAATCATATGTATAAAGGTGAGGATCTTAACTCCACAACTAAAATGATAGTGATTCGCTAAATCATATGTAGCCAAATTACATTCTCGAGACTTACGAACACAGCTTTCGCTTATAGAACGCAGTAAAAAGCACAAGATGCTAATTTCTTGTCGTCATCACTAAAGAAGAGAATGAAATTTAAGATAAATACTAATAATAAGTTAGTTGTTCATATAAGCTTTAAGGCAAACTTCAGATAGTTCACAACATACAAAACTTGTTAAAGTATTGGTTCCTCATAGTCGGATTCACAGGATTTTGCAATAGAAATTGAACAGCCATGGTAACAGAAAAATTATAACAAGAAAACCGAATGGTTTCCGGGGCAGCCTGCTGAATTCCGTCGCCCAAGTCACTGTGCTTCTCCTTCGATTCTCCTCTATCTGATCTCCTCACTACGGTAATTCTCCCCTTCTATACATAGTGATTAGTGATTCGCCCCTTAAAGAGCTTTTAATTTTTTTGAAGGACCATCTCCTTTTGGTCTTGTAACCGCCATCGATTTGAATTTCAAAATTCCAGATTTCCGTCAGCAATTTGTTGCAGCAATTTTGTTTTTAAGGAGCTTTTAATTTGTTGAAGGAACGTCTCCTTTCGATTTTGTAACCGTCGCCGATTTGAATTTCAAAATTCCAGATTTCCGTCAGCAATTTGTTGTATCAACTTTGTCTCTGGAAAGATAGACATAATTAAATAATAAACAATTTGTTGCAACAACATTTCTGAGTACTAGAGTTGATTATAATTTATTTTTCCAATTTGATTCTTTTTTTGTATTTCACAAAAAAATATCATAATCTTATGTTTAAAACCTAAATTATATCAAAATATAATTTAAACTCTATTTTACTTGATTCCATGATAATTTGCTACTTATATAGGATGAAAAACTTGTAAATAAAATGATGAAATAACTTCTTTTTGAGAAGTTATTTAGTGATGATTATAAATGAGGGGGAAATAAATCAAGAGATTGATACCAATTTCGAATCCTTCAATATTCGGTTGTACACGTTGCGATGAGAAAGAAATCCGACAGAAAAAGATATCTTGTGGCAAGAGAGAAACCGACGGTCGAGAGCCGAGCAGGCTGCAGCAAGGAGGAAGCCCGGCGGCAAGACTGTAGCAAGGAAGAAGCCCGACGATAAGATTGACGGCCGCCGACCACAAAAACGCACACGTGGTTGCAACGAGGAAGAACCCTCAGGTTCGGCCAAGAGCCGTCGACTTCCTCTGCTAGCCGGAATCTTCTTCATAAAGAGGGGGAAAATCACACATCTATTTATACACATAGAGAACCCTAACCGGGTAGGGAAAGGGTGGCCTACGGTATCCATCCAAGGAAGGAGAATTATCTCCTTCCAATTATGCTTCTACATCTTTTCAAAAAATCAAAAAAGATACTACCAAGAATTTGATTCCAAAAAACGATGTCATCATTGATTGTGTGGCTTTCAAAATTAATCTCCCGCTCATATGGAAAGAAACGGCAAATACCGCAACTATATCTTCCTTGAAAAAAAATAGGTACAGTAGTGTACAAATGCGGGTTGGATGGCTGACAACCATACAATCGAAAATTTTGTTTTTTGTAAAACAGAATTTTGACTGGTCGTCCGATAGCTATTTGAACGGCCGATATTTCACCCGCACAATGCTTTTGTATGGCACCCGTGCCCAAAATTTACTGTCTTCCTTACACAGTAAAACTAATATTGAAATCCATTGTTGAAACAAAATAGAATTGGACTTAATTTGTTTTTAACGTTCTATAAGGAAAGGATAGGCTGATCTAAGAAATTGTGAACAAGTATTGATCAATAGAAACCCTTGTTCAAATTTATCAGCGTGTCTTTATTATTGTTTTCTTTTCATTACTTTTCACATTTTATTCGTCTCATTAATGTAAACATTGGTCTCTATCGTCAAAAATCACACTTCTTGGTGAATCTTCCTCTAGGAGAACATGACTTTAAAAAAATTTGTGATTTTCTTCTGCTCTCGTATCAATCAACTTGTACAAGTAATGTTTTCTAGTATTTCCTACAAATTTCGTGTATTTCTTCTACTGGAATCTAGGATTTCTCTTCTTACTTCGATCTCTAACAACTTACCACAATGTGGAGAATCATGAGGAATATTCTTGTACAACCACGAGGCTTGATTCATTAAAACAAGGGCTCTGTTTTTAGACTGCTAAGATTACGGACTACGAATATATTTTTGAACTGCAAACATGAATGAACTACGAATAGTCAAAATCGAACTGCATGCTTATAACATTACACTTTATAATTGGCGAGTTTTTTTCAAAACTCATGGGTGCAAAAACGTCGCCTCAAACGACCCCTAAACCCTAAACCAAAAAAAAAAAAAACTTCGGGCTAATTAGCCTAACATATATGCGTCTGGTTTCTCTCTCATTTTGGCTTTAATCAAGCACATGAGCTTGTACTTTTGACCTCACGACAACAAGAAACCTCTTTCCGCCGCTAGATTGACTTTTAGTAGCCACCGGCGATCGGGGCCCCACTGTCTCTCATAATGGGTCCCTTATGTGATCTCATTGCTGAACACCTTCGCTGCCTTACAATGTGGTCCCTTGGAGCTGAAGTGGTATTAGTCTGCCTGCCAGATTGTATTTGGGAGTTATATTACCTTCATTTACTTATTTAGATAAAGGTAAAAAAGTAAAAAAAAAAAAAAGAATAGGAGATGATTAAATAAAGTAAAATAATAATAAATTAATACATAAATATAAGAATAGTGAATATTATTACCCCAAAAATTAAGAAAGTAAGTAATAAAATAATACCGAGGAGAGAAACAAATTGTAATTTTTTTTTAAAGCGGGAGCTGATTGAGGTCGCAGGAACACTCAATCACAACTGAAGCTAAGTAAAAGACAACAGCAACAGTAACACGAGTTTTCAATTGAAATTAACTTTTTTGATAGGGCGAGACATACATTGCAAGACATGATTTTACAATGTAAACCAAGGAAAAAAATTTGCAGCAAGAAGAAACCGCGCGGATAGAATCCGCACAAGCCGCCTACTCGCTAGCTGAGACCGCCGAAGCCGCCTATCTGCGGCTAACCGCGCGGACTGCTGTTATTGAAATGCTAAGTCAGGAACAAAATCCGCTGATTGACCGGGCGAACTACTCCGCTTATCCGCAATCCCGAGGAAGAGATCAAGCAGCAAAGACCCCGACCTGCTACTTAACCGTTGACTGTATCCGCAAACTGTTCCACACTAAACTTTCGCGAGTCGTCTAGCTGCCTGGTGTTAGCCGCACAGCCTGCACAGAAACTCTTGTGTTACTATTGATGCCGTCTTTTACTTGACTTCGATTATGATTGAGTGTTTCTGCGACATCGTTCAGCTCCCGTTTTCAGAAATTTTTACACAAATATGAAAATATTTGAGCAAAGCAAAAAAAATAAGAGAGGATAGAGAAAATGAATTAAAAATACAAGAGCTACAAAAAGAAAATAAATGCAAAATACGTATAAGCTGATTGAAATAATGAAAAGATGAATAGACGGAAGCAGCACAGGAAAGGTAGCTATACAGGAAGAAAGAAGCTTCAACGCCATCATACACCGGCCACCGCCATTATTTGCTCCTTTCACCTTCAAAGTACGTGCAACAGTAGAGCTGGTCCCATTGGCTCCATCTCCACACCTACATCAACCCGTATGTTTTTGATCCCGCAAAATCTATGCACGGGTAATAATTTAAGAGGGAAAATAGACGAAGACCCAATAAATTAATTGTTTGTGGTTGGAGATGTGGAGTCTAATTGTATTGATAATTAAATCAATTTTTTTAGAGTGATTAATTATGTGCATTTATTATTTTTCTGTAGCCCTAAGATTAGGCGTGTAACTCGGATCGGTTCGGTTCTGATAAGGCTCCCTGTACCCGGTCCAGTCAAGTCGTGGTCCGTCAAGCACGGCCCGATTTATCAGTCGCGTCCCGCCTGGCCACACGCAACGTGGCGCACGGTCCGCTCCCGCGCACACACGTGGGGGGAAGCGCATACCTGGGAGCGTACACGCATCTAGGTGCGCACGCATCTAGGCGTGCGCACCTCTGCGCGCGCGCAGAACAGCCGACAACGTGCTTTTCACGATGCCGTGCCGCTCTGGTCGGGCGGCTTCCAGGCCGCCCGACCTCCTCGCCTCCCCGTCCGCCCGGTAAGGGCGGCCGGGTTCTCTTTCGAGGAGGGCGGCCCGACCGGCCGTCCTTGTTGAATTTTCACAAGATGCTCAGCAAGAAAGCCCAAACGTCAAATTAATATCTTTGGAACTACCCAGATCAAAACTTGAACACGCGGAAAACAGGAAGAATACTCAAGCAACCAGAGTGCATTGTGTAACACCCATATCCGTCACATGACATATAACAGTAGGTCTGGTCGGGGCCCGACGCCATATACTACGGACATGCCGGTTGGTTACGCGTTGAAACCATTCAACCAATCACAGCGTCCTACACAACACCTAGCGGAAGCAATTATTAAGTTGCACAGTTAAGAACCTTGCAAACATGAATGTCCACTGAACCAAAACATAGGAATGTTGAATACACAAAACAACAACTGGCCTTAAGGCCTTACAATGTTTACTTAATAAAACATGTCTTTCAAACCTCGGCACGCAGGTCGGCCATACATGAGATAAATGGAAAACATAAAAAGTTCGGCCTTCGAGGGCCGACACAGTATCATGGGCTTTAGCTCGCTATTTCCCGCTCGGCTCTGCAGCACCTGCAAGCCACAATCCACCGCCCGGTGGTAAACAAAATAACGGTCCGCTAAGCTGACCAAATTATAACGATCCCGCCCCCAAAATCGGGGCGGCGATGCTCTTTCCCTGCACTTTATTAGTATAAACATCAAAGTAGTGTAAACACACTTCATCACAGGCGCAGACTCGCACGGCCGCACGCCCCGTGCACTCAGAGCACATTCACGGCGGACCGGCCAACGTCACGTCAATTCAAGCCATAGACGTTCCCGTTCCACCACCTGCCCTTGGACGGCCAACCATATGAGCATTTTGCCTTCCTGGCCTTGGTCACGACAATTTAAGCCATAGACCGTCGAAGACCCTCATCCATGCCAACGGTTCCACCGAATGACATAAATCGGGTACGGTTCCTCCTGACCCGTGCTCACACCGCAACGGCAATTTAAGCCATATGCGCAGGTCAAGACTCACCGAGTCCCGTTTCCACCACAATAATCACATAACCACGTTATGTTCACGTTGGCTCCCCGGCCACCATGTTAGCAAAGCACACTTTTGCCCAGTTTTCTGGGTGCACCTTGGAGTTAATCTCTAAGACTCCCTGTTGCAATCTACCACGTAGAAAACCCGAAAACGCCCAAACACCCGGAGTCTTCCCCGGTTCAAATGCAATGCAACATCACCGATCCAGACCAACTTGTCTTGATAGGCTTCACACTCAATGCCTATGCCCGTTTACGCATACGGACTCTACACAAGGGGGACTTTACATATCTACCCCAAGGAACGCCTCAACTCTTCGCTCACTCGCGAGAGAGGGCTTCCTATGCAAAGGAAAAGAGGGCTTCACATACCCTAGGATGAGAATCGTTACCCTTGCGTTTTTCCTCGGCGCCATGGAAATCCACACGGATGAAAAGCAACGCAATCTCCTTGCCTCCGCGGATCCGAAGACGGCTCGCGATTTGGAGCTCCGAAGCTTCGCCGGTGACCGGATCTTGGCCTTCTTCCTCCTCCTTGCTCTCCCTTCTCCCTAGATCTTAGAGAGGTAAAGCCCAAAGAGAAACGAGGCTTCCAACCCTAAATCCCGGCTAAAACACTGCAGGAACGAACCCCAACCGTTGGATCCCAAGCCAAGGAAACGAACGGCCACGATTTAGGACGAAAATACAAAATCTGGGCCGAACACGGGTTGCAACACGGCCGTGTGCATGGCCGTGTCCCCCATTCGCTGTCTCACCCGACGCAAAAACTAGCACACGGCATTCGACACGGCCTCCGACACGCCCGTGTCGTATACGACACGGCCGTGTCACGACCCGTGTCACGCCCCGTGTGCAACTACTAACACTTGTTTCCCGATGAGGACACGGCCTACAACACGGCACCCGACACGCTCGTGTCATATGTGACACGCCCGTGTCTGTGCTCGTGTCATGGCCCGTGTACATGACTCAGAAAACTCCCTAGCGTGACATGCCCTGGGACACGCCCGTGTCCCAGGCCGTGTGCCTCAACTCGACGATCGCCGATCGTCAAAACGTCGACCACATGACCCGTGGCCGAACACGCCCGTGACACGCCCGTGTCATGCGCGTGACACGCCCGTGACACCGACTCCAAGTCTCAGACTTGGCTTAAAACGTCACCCGTCCCTCTTTTGAGTTTCGGGGTGTTACACATTGACAGAAACAAACAGATCAAAATCTTATTAATCTTCTTTACAGGGTGAGGTATATGTGGCGAGACATGATTTCACCAGTATATAAAAAACAGAAATAACAAACAATTCGGACGGACAGAAACACTGAGACCGTCGAGGCCGCCTGCCCGCAGAGACCGCCCGAACTGAGCTGAAGCCGAACTGAACACGAAGTCCGCCGAGACCGCGAGGTCGCGCGGACACGTCGTTATTCGCAGAACTGTCTGCTGCTACTGAACTGAGGAACAGACCGCCTACCTGCCGAGACCGCAAGGTCGCGCGGACAGGTTATTGAACTGAGAAAGTTGATGCAGAAACTGGTAACCGCTGAAAGCAGTCCGCTAACTTTACTGAGCCTGACCGAGGTCAAAACCAAGCTCCTGGTTTCACAGTGCTAGCCGCGTCACCTGCACACAGCAACCGGTTAAGCAAATCAACCCGCGCGGATAACAAAAACGAGTCTGCAGCCTTAACCCAAGTCCAACTTACTGTTCACTCTGTTATCAAATGACGAGTCGGGGATTTATAGGCGGGGTAAGGAGTATGATCACCGCCCTAAGAGATAGGCTAACCGCCCCATGATCGCAGCTAGCACTGCCAGTCCGCCGAGTTTGCACCGACAAGCCGGACTTGCAAACATATCGCCAACCCGCAAGAGCGCCACCAGTTGAGCACTATGCCAGTCCACATGGAGAGAGGACACAACAACTGTCCGCACGCTCAAGTCCACGACCACAGGCATAACCTCCTGGTCACAGCGAACTATGCGGACACCAACTCAGCTCGCAATGCCCGCGACCAATAGGCAAACTGCCCGGTCTCAGCGGACAATGCGGAAACCCTGGACTTCACAGAAGTACAAGTCCAGACACAAGCTTGCGTGAGCTCGGCGAACACCAATACAGTCTATCAGCTCCAAAGCTAGATCGCAACCAGATTGCGGCTCACTACAACTCCAGACCAAAAGCTAATCGCGCGGACTCCAAGCCACAGTCCGCACAGACCGTGAACAACATCCTGCATGCTCAGCCAGCAACTGCCGGACTCAACCAGTCCGCGTAGTCCGCGCAACCAAACGGAAAGACAACCAACACCAGTCCGCCGAACTCCAGCTCCAGTCCGCGCGGATAGTACGCCCAGGCCGCCCAGTCCGCCTTGACTGCCCGATCACTACTTTCACTTCACAAATTTCAACAGTCTTCCCCCTCCTTTTTCCCGCACCAGAGAAAGCAACCACCCCTAACAGGGGTGGTGGCCTTTTCTTCTAGATGGGCGGTAATTTGGCCGCCCATCCGCCGCCGGCAACCCTTTGTGAAGGGCAGCCGGATTCCCTTCCAGCCGGATTCCCCCCTTTTTTCTGCGCCAGGAAGGTTCCACTGCCCCTAATAGGGGCGGTGTTTCAATCTTCCTAACGGGCGGCCATTTGGCCGCCCGCCCGCCGCCGACCGCCCCTAATAGGGGCGGCCTCTTCCTCGCTGGGGACGAGCAGCCATATCGTCTCCTACCGGCACCGCCAATAGGCGGTTTTCTCCTTCCCCTCGGCCGACCGGCTTTCCTCCGGTGGCCGGCCGCTTCCCTCCTAACAAGCGAGGTGTTCGCCATCATCGGTCTCCCATGGCCGTCGTCGTTGCGGCCATCACCAACAGGCGATCTTCCCCATCACCGTCGTCGCCTCCTGTCATCCATCACGAGTATTCTCCGATGTTCGATTGCGCTCTTGCGATTGCCACTGTCGGTTACATGGGTAACCACCCACGTAACCACTCGCATGACCTCCCGTTATGGGGAAAATGCGTGGCTAAAAATAGAGTGATCTGCGTATAACAAGATAAATATGCATATTCTGTTTTAATCCCGCGAAACATTATAAATGTAATTATAATATTTTGACATGTTAATAACAATCACAGTGGTTATGGTGTGCGGATAGCCGCGTAACCACCATAACCACCATCTGGAACCTATAAAAGGAGCCACAGATCTCCTCATTTCTTACCTTTTTCCTCCGAGTCTTCTTCTTCCTCAGGTTGAAACTCTGCTGAATTCCTCCTATGAGCAGCCTCCGAGCCGCACCCGAGCCTCACTCGAACCACAAGCGGGTCAAGTCGAAGCCATCCGACAAAGTCAAATCACTCAAGTTCCGAGCGGCCTCCTCAACCGCCAGTCCAAGTGCTCTGCTCCACGTCGAGACTCAGCAAGTCGCTAACCAAAGACTACTTGCGTGAAGCGCAGTTTATAACAACGCCAGACGAGACAGTCTGTCGTCCGTTGTGCACTAAGTGCTCTCACACCCCCACCCAAAGTTGTAACGAGAAGTGGTCTGTCACCCTCGATTCCACCAATAAGTTGTAACAACCAAGAAATAGTGGACTTTGACCGACACAGACCCAATCATGTGGGTTTTTACCCAATTGAGGGGTTTTCCACATTAAAACTACGTATGTACAATCGACCTACTCATTTGACTGTGTGCGCGCTCGACCGTCCGAGAGCTAAGACGGTCCAGATTTTCTAGTCCGACCCGGATGTCGAGTTAGACCGCAATAATTTGACGCCGTTTGTGGGAACAGTTCTCAGTATCCTTTGAAGATTTTTGAAGATAGTATCCGTTGCACAACGGTACTCGAAAATACCGGCTAATGACAAGAAGAAGTACTCGTAGCCTTGAAGGTTCGGTCCCCAAAGGGCATGTTGAACCAACCCCTTCTCACTCGTCGGTCAACGCAGACTTCGTTCCAGAAGTCTTACTTGCTCTAGTAACCGCCCTAGAAGGGCGTGTGCGCCAAATGAAGGAGCATCAAGTTGAAATGCTCACTCTGCTCAGAAAACAAGGAGCTCATCAAGATCCCACGCAACTAGCAACGCCGGTCATCTCTCCGCCGCCCCCTCAAAATCATGCCCCAGCATAGCAAGTTCCCCACGAGGATGAAATGGCAGAAGATTACCCCGACGCCGCCAGCACGGCGCATCCCGCGCATCGCGGCGTCAAGGGCGCCATCGCCGTCACCCGGAGGAAGTCCCTAAAGCCCCGGTGGAAGGAATACTCACCCGCAAAGAAATTTGCGAGGTGATCGCTCAAGAATATGGACGAGCTTGACAACAGGACGCCTTCTCTCGTCGCCCCATACTCCAAGTCCTCACAGCAAATTCTAGCTCATCAGATCCCACAAGGATTCAAGCTCCAAAACATCGAAATATTCGATGGAACAGGAGATCCGTTAGAACACATCAACCATTTCACCACCATCATGCGAATCTACAACGCGCCTGATGAATTGCTCTGCCAAGTATTTCTGACAACCTTAAAGGGCCAGGCCCGTAACTGGTTCCATTCTTTGCCAGGAGGGACCGTCGAGAACTTTGCAGAATTGGCACGTCATTTTGGGGATCAATTCATGGCTAACCGCAGAATCATTCGAGATCCCTCCCACTTATCAGGAATCCGTCAAAACGAAGGCGAGTCTCTGAAGGAATTCTTTCGCCAGTTTACCACGGAAGCACGACAAATCCCGGGGGTGGACCCCGAGCTTCTGAGAGGCGTCTTCCTTGGAGGAATCCGCCCCAGCGGTTTCTATTCAGCCCTCGTGAGGGAAACCGTGCCCAGTTATCCAGATCTTGTCCATCGGGTCGAGGCCCAGATAGCGGCCGACGAGGCCATCGAAGCACACCGCCAACAGTTTGAAGGTGGACAAAAAAGGAAGAAAGGATAGGTACAAGCTCCTGTAAGGCAAGAAGAACGACGCCAGGATGAATGCCGAAGTGATAACCGTCGACGTGACGTGCCAAGGAATGAGGGTCAGCATCCACCTCAAGAATACATCCTACTGAATAACACCCGCACTAACGTGATGTACGCAATACAAGCGATCCAGCATTCCAGCGACCAAGAAGAACGCCCCCAAACCCCAGGGCCAACCAAACAAAACACTGTGAATTTCACCGCACAACCGGTCATACTACTGAAGTGTTGGGTACATTGGAAAATGTGTACCTGATTTGAAGAAGCCCAACTTAGCTCAATGATATACATCAAGGTGTATTTGATGTTGTTTTAAGTTGACATGTGCAGGTGGAGAATTGATAAAGTATGCAAAAAAATTCTAAGTCCAAGTGTCGACACAAAGGAAGCAGTGTCGACACACAGAAGAAAAGAGTCGACACAATACTGGGAAATTGTGTCGACACAGAAGAATATAGTTGATCTCAAGATTGTCGACATCATCTGAATGTGTCGACACAGAAGAAAATAGTCGACCTCAAGTTAGTCGACACCAGCAGAATGTGTCGACACATTGTGATTAAGTCGACACATAATAGCAGAGTTAAAAAAATGAATGTGTCGACACCTGAAGGCTAAGTCGACACTTACTAAAGTTATGATTCTACAACAATTGTGTCGACACACAGGACTTGTGTCGACACACTGAAGGGTCAAGATCAAGTTATTTGCAGAAGAAGCTGTGTCGACTCAAAGGCAACTTAGTCGACATCACTGAAGACTGTGTCGACACCAAAGTCAATTATGTCGACACAAATAGACAGATTGTCTCGACACTTTCTGACAGACTGTTTCAACAACTTGTGATTCAAGACTAAGGCACAGGACTTGTTTGAAGACTTGACAGCTGTGGGTTATCACCGGTTAACTGAAGTTGTCAGACTTGTCAGAAAACGGTTAGAAACCGGATCAGCCGGTTACCATGAAGAATGTCTATAAATAGACAGATTCAGAAGGAGAAAAGAATGACCAACATATAGAACTGACCTTTTGAAATACATTGGATCAGAAAGTGGAGAAGGATTACAATTCTACTCATTTCAAGAAAGTGATAGGCACTTAAGAAGATCTTCTCCGGGAGATCTAAGAAGACTATCTAAGGATAGATCTAAGAAGAGTTCTAATCAGAATTCAGAAGAATCATTCAAAGTTCTGGATAGAGAGAGATCAAGTCAGAATTTGAAGAAGAAGAAAGAATCCACCAGTGGATTCTCAAGAAGCTGTTTGGAATCAACTCAGCTAAGTACATTTTCAAGAAGCTTTGAAGAAGGCTAAGAAACAGTTGATTGCATCAGCTGATCAAGAATTGTCATTGCCTTTTCTCTCTCAACTTTGGCAAGACAATTAAAACAATCTTTTCTATATTTCTGTAGGATTTGTTTATACAGATCTGAGTTGTAAGCCTATGTTATAAAGGCTGAGTGTAAGAGTGTTGAACTCTGAGTGGTAGGGCTGTTTGCCTGAGTGTAGGAGAAGGATATTCTCTGAGTTGTAGGCCTTGGGGCAAGGCTGAGGTAGGGCAGTTGTGCCTGAGTTGTAGGAACCAGTTGGGTTCTGAGTTGTAAGATCTATTGATCTGAGATAAGTGGAAGTTTGGCCGAATCTAGCATACTGCTAGATAGGTGAAGGGGGAAAGTGGATGTACCCAGACCTTGGGGAACCACTATAAAACATAGTGCAATCTGTGATGTTTTGTTTTCTGTGATTGCTGTGTTTATTATATTAGTTATTAAATTGAATTCTGCCTAGAAGTTTTAGAAAGAGAAGCAGAACCTATTCACCCCCCCCTCTAGGTGTTTAGGCTGCCTTGAAAGTTAAACTATCATGAAGAATGTTACGGACTGAAAAACGAAATCGAGCGACTCGTACGCCATGGACTCCTCAGAAGATTTCTACAAGGACAAGCGCAACAAAGCCGTCGCACAACTTGAAAGTTCTTCGTAAAGGAAGAAGGCCCCGCACCAGTCAGGGGGAAGACTTTACTTTAACTATGTTTCTATATTTGTCCTTTTATTTTCTTAAACTCTGAGTGACGTAAAAGTTGTGAGTCATGACTCGCACATACTATCTTTGACTTAATCATACCGCATTATGTTTCTCTTATTTTCACTTTGAGACTTATTCGGTCAGGCTAGGCCACTCCCCGGATTGAATACTTACATTCTCCAGTGAGCTATTTCCGACCAGGCTCGTACACTTCTAGATTGAATCCTTACACTCTCTGGAAGCCACTTCTTTTGTCAGGCTAGGGCGTGCAACCAGATTGAATGCCTACATTCTCCGACGATTGGATTGAATACTTACATTCTCCTCCGTTACTGCAGGCCAATGCCCCGCCAACGCCAGGGCTGCCACCCTCGCGATCGCACCTTCGGATTGAATACTTACATTCTCCTACGATCAGTTCATAGCCAGGCTAGGTCGTGAAACCAGATTGAATACTTACATTCTCCGGCGATTGGATTGAATACTTATATTCTCCTTCGTTACTGCAGGACAACGCCCCACCATCGCCAGGGCATGCCCCCTCGCGATCGCACCTCCAGAATTAGTACTTACATTCTATGGCAGTTGGATAGAATACTTACATTCTCCTCTGTTACTGCTGGACAATGCCCTGTCATCGCCAGGGCCTGCCCCCCTCGCGATCGCACCTCCGGATTGAATACTTACATTCTCCGGCAGTTGGATTGAATACTTATATTCTCCTCTGTTACTGCAGGACAACTCCCCGCCATCGCCAGGGCCTGCCCCCCTCGCAATCGCACCTCCGGATTGAATACTTACATTATCCGGCAGTTGGATTGAATACTTACATTCTCCTCTATTACTGCAAGACAATGCCTCGCCATCGCCAGAGCTTTCCCCCCTTCGCGATCGCACCTCCGGATTGAATAATTACATTCTCTAACACCTGGATTGAATATTCACATTCACCGGCAATGCTCTCACGACCAGGATCTTTCACGTAATCGGATAGAATCCTGTTGGGTTTTGCTATGATGACACAACAGTTGTGCACGCAGTAGAAATAAGGAACAAGAAAATCCAAAAGAGTTTGGATCTAGCGATGGACATTAATCAAGAAGTAAAATGCTGCAAAATAAAATTACCTTTGCGGGATTGAGTCAAAACTCAACCAAGGTGCTCCGAATAATTCCAACGAACGACAACGATTAGAGTTCCAACCGTAGAATAGTGTCCATGCTTCTACGGATATCCACACGAGCACGGAGAACCATAGACTCTTATCGCACAAGATCTAGCTCGGAACTAGGTATGCCCTCAATGTCTCCACGGACTACTAGATCCGTTCAAATAGAGGCGACAATGACAAAGACGGCGCCTTGGAAACTCTTTCCGGCGACAGCAAGAAGGACGATGGTTGGAGGGAAGCAGCGACGGTCGCGAATGCGGAACAGTTCCGTCGCGAAGCAATCGTCGTCGCTCTGTTAGGTCGGGAGAATAAACAGTTACTTATCGACTCACTGTACAAATCGTATTTATACAGAAAGCCGAACCAACCGATACCCGCAAACCAACCGAACCGGATTTAAAGAAAATAAACCGGACGAAACAGAATTCGTCAAATATCACGTCGATATTCGATGAATCAAAAGATATTCGTCGAGATAACACGGATATACTCAACGAATCAATACATAGCAAATCGTCCACATATTAAGAGGATATTCGACGAATCAACGTTACTCGACAAATGAGTCTAATTCGTCGAAACTGTCATGACGATACTCGACGAATCTGAGACAGAAGCGGTGAGATTTCACGATAATACTCGACGAATTTAAACCATTCTTCGAAACCTCTCAGCCATACTCGACAAATTTCCCTTATAATCATCTGACTACTTACCTGATGACCCATATTCATAATATAGGTCCAGGAATGAAAATCCTTCAAACCCAGAATATCATAGGCTTGGTCTTTAACTCATATCACATATGAGTAAGGTCAACACAAACCTTACCAACTTCTCCAATGCTCTTATGTGCGACCCCATAAGTTCATATTGGGTTGGAAGTGAGGACACATGTTTGATCACTTCCAGATCACCATGGTAATACCAACAAATCCTTTCATTCTCTGACCCTTGAATTAAGTGATCCTTTCATTCTCTGACCCTTGAATTAAGTGAGGTACTCTCCGACGCTACCATTAGCTTGCATTCCATCAGCTACCAGGACTCGGGCCACAAAAGATAAAAGAGCAAGGACAATGCTAGCATATCAACATAGGCACATATGCGCTATAATAAATCACCAAAGGGCGATGACAAACGTACACCATATACAACAATGCAAAAAACAAATGTATCCAAGAATAAAAAAATAAAAGTACAAGCTGATACTCGCTAGCCACATCTACAACAAGCTCATGAATCACCGCCTTCATCATCAGAAATGTCGTCAAAACTAAGGCTTGAGTCGTCGCACTTTAGACGCTTGGCTACTAGGCGGAAAGCCTTCGACACACCGCTTCGGAGCACAACCTTGCGAACATGCTCTATCTAAGGCTCAACATCTTGGGACCAAACATCCTCGTGAGAAACAAGCCGCGAGCGATCCTCGTGCAAATTAAGCCGTGAGCAATCCTCGTGCAAACTGGGCACAATTATAGCTCGCACAAAGCAACACTATGAGTCAAACAGCGCCCGAGTGAAAAGAAGAAAAAGAGTACCATCATCACAACGACGTGCAAATATATGCGCAAATGTGCCAATCAAGAACCGTCAAATAATAATGACGATATACAAGATACCCAATTAGAAAAACAAAAGATGCAAACACACTAATACAGAAAAATATCGTCGCTACCCATCAACCGCGTAAACCGCGTCAATATTAGAAACGAACAAGAACAAACCGGAAGTGGATTAACAGAAATTTTATTATCCAAAAAATGTATCTATTACAAAGGTATGACCTCCCTTTTATAGAATGGAGGAGAAAGGAGAGAATATAAACTAGAGATGTGAGACTAAAAAATTACAGGACTAAGCGACTATACAAAAAACAACCCACACAAGCCGCACGGTTAGATGAAAAGGGCTAACCGCTCGGCTACCACCAGAGAGAGAGATAAGTCTCCATGGGAGACTGCTAGACCGCCCAGTCTCCAAGTTGCCTGCGACAAACCGCTAGACAGCTCACACTCCTGACAGAGTTAGTCCAATAACCAAACCGCTGAAGGGAAACCGCCAAACCGCGCGGTCTTCAACCCGCCAAGACAGACTGCCAGACCGCCCGGTCACCAACTCTAACACTCCCCCTCAAGCTGGAGCATATATATCGATCATGCCCAGCTTGTCCCAAATATGATGAAACGAGACAGATACTGGCTTGGTGAAGATGTCAGCCATCTCTTTATCAAAAGTAACGAAGGGAGTGCAAATTTGTTCCTTCAAAATCTCTTCACGAATGAAATGACAGTCGACCTCAATGTGCTTGGTTCTTTCATGGAAGACCGGATTTTTGGAGATGTATATGACAGCCTTGTTATCACAGAACATAGGTAGAGGATGGTTGTATACCTCTCCTAAATCCAGCATTAGAGCTCGTAACCACTTTAAATCACAAGTGGTCTACGTCATACTATGATACTCCGCTTCTGCACTGGACCTAGAAATAATAGACTGCTTCTTGCACTTCCAGCTCACCAGATTTTCCCCAACAAAGGTACAAAAACCCGAGGTGGACTTGCGATCCCCTTTGTCATCAACATAACTCGCATCTGAGTATACTTCAACCCTCAGATGACCATTCTTCTGAAAGAGTAATCCTTTCCCAGGCGCTGCTTTGACATACTCCAAGATCTGTAAGGCAGACTGTAGATGTCACTTCCTAGGAGCTTGCATGAATTGGCCCACCTTGCCCACCGTATAGGAAATGTCGGGCCTGGTCACTATGAGATATATGAACTTACAAACCAGACGCCTGTATCGCGTAATATCTGAAAGAGGAGGAGAATCATCTGTCCAGGTTTTGTCTTCTCGAGTTGTCATGGGGCATCAGGCAGGTTTTGCTCCAGTCAACCATACCTCTTTTAATAGATTAAGAGCATACTTAAGCTGGGAGAGGACTAAAGAGTTGCGCTTCCGAGAGATTTCGATCCCCAGAAAGTACTTCGGAGGGCCCATATCTTTTGTGACCAGATGTTGACGAAGATGCCGCTTTGTCAAGGCTACCCCTTCCTGGTCATCGCCAGTGAGAAGAATATCATCGACGTACACAGCAAGAACCACCAGTCCCGAGGAGGTTTTGCGAATGAATAGCAAGTGATCGGCAGAGCTTCGCGCAAAACCCACAGCCTCCACGATGCCGCTGAACTTGTCAAACCAAGCTCGAGGGCTTTGTTTGAGGTCATAGATTGCCTTCTTTAGCCGGCATACTCGTGTCTCCCCCTGAGAAACATACCCAGGAGGTTTCTCCATGTAGACGACCTCCTGAAGATCACCATAAAGGAAGGCATTCTTGACATTCAGCTGGGAAATAGGCCAATCTCTATTGACCGCCACAGAGAGAAGAACCTAGATAGTGCTGAGACGAGCCACGGGATAGAAAGTGTCAAAGTAATCAACCCCATAGGTCTGAGTAAAGCCCTTAGCAACAAGGTCGGCCTTATAACGATCCACATGGCCGTCCGAGCCAAATTTGACCACAAAGACCCAACGACAACCTACAACATCTGTGCCGAAGGGAGGAGGAACAAGAGTCCAGGTACCCCGCTCGGTGAGGGTCGTCATTTTCTCATCCATGACCGTATTACAATGAGGAATAACAAGAGCCTCCTGGTAGGAATGGGGTGTGGCAGTGGCAGAGATAGGCAGTGCAAAAGCCCTGTGAGAAGAGGTAAGACGATCATATGAAATAACAGCAGCAAGGGGGTGCAGGGTACACGTTCGCACCCCTTTGCGAAGAGTAATAGGAAGATCCTGGTCGGCAGATCCCTCGGCATCCGGAGCATCCGTAGCAGAGAGAGCTGGCCCGGGAGTAGAGGGCGACGGCGTCGGAGAGGAGGGAGACGGTGGAGGAGAAGAGGGAGAGAGAGGTGGAGGGAGAGGAATGGACGGAGAAGGTGTAGGAGGTGAGACCATAGTAGGAGATAAGGGGACAGCAGGAGTATCAGAAGTCGGAGGAAGAAGAGAGGAGTCATTCGAGAAGTAGGAGGCATTCTCGAAGAAGGTGACGTCAGCAGAGACGAACTGCTTACGAAGAACGGGGTCAAATCAACAATAGCCTTTCTGAGTGGTGGAGTACCACAGAAAGACGCATTTGGTGGAGCGAGGGGAGAGCTTTTCACAGGTGGCAGATGGAGCATGCACAAAGGCAGTGCACCCAAAGATCCGGAGAGGGAGAGGAATAGGCTCCTTGCCCGGATACAGAATGGAGAATGGGGTATGCCCATGGAGGACCGTGGAGGGAATGCGATTGATGAGGTTGCAGGCAAGGAGAATAACATAGCCCCAATAGGAGCGAGGAACATGCATCTGGATCATCAAGGTGTGAGCGACATCGAGGAGGTGACTGTTTTTGCGTTCCGCCACCGGCAGCATCCGGGATCGCTGGGCCCATATTGAAGTTCAGATGAGTGGAGGGAGCCGGGCGGCTGGAAGAGCCCACCTCGCGAGTAGGAGATTTCGGGGGGATGTTGTCAGCAAGAGAATCAGGTTGACCCGCCCCGCCAATCGGCGAGACGGTCCGCTGATCAAGAAGCCGAGAAGGGGATTGGGGAGATTGAGAACCCAGAGAGATGGGGGATAAGGATCCCGACACATCTACCATCTCGGCAGGAACTTGCTTCGCCTTTCCAGAGGGAAGAGGCGCTCCTTTCTTGACCTTTGCTTTCTTCGAAGGACTCTGGCGAGACGGGGCGGAGCCTCCTGCAGGCCTTTTCTTCAGGGAGAGGGGTAGGTTTTCTCTCGCCGCCTCAGCTGCCATCGTGGCGAAGGCGACGTCTTTGGAGGGTTTGATGCTGCTTTTATAAGGCGGGCGAACGGGAACATTTCTTTCTCCTGGAAACGGCGAGACGATGCGTTTATAACAGACATTCGTTAGACCTAGACGAAAATAAAGGGCCCCAGCATTTACCTTCGCCTGGAAGCACAGGAAGGAGGGAGTCGAGGCCGCGCCTCAGGAACTGTACCTCAAAGTTCTTGCCGATGAAGAAGTCACAAAGAAGCTTGTCCGTGCCACTAACCTGGGGAGTGGTATAGAACACCTCGGCTGGCGACACAGGCGCCAGCGGAATGCCACCCATGTTGCCGCGGATGAAGACGAAGCGAGTAATCCAATGATGATTCTTGTTAGGCGTCTCGCAAACCTTGAGACCCTGCCCCGTGAAATAGGAAACGCCGTCGGCATTGGCATGGTAGACAAAAAGCTTGCGGAAGGAGTTCAGGCTGAACTCGATTCGCTCCCTGCGCATGTAGCAGGCGAAGGCAACGAGTACAGAGATGGCGTTTGGGTTCAGCTGCGCAGGAACAGTCCCGAAGTATTTGAGAACCTGTTTCACTTCTGGCCAGAGGGGCAACCTCAGCCCCGCTTCGAAATGCGGGACGGGGAAGGCGAGTTCACCGGGATAGAAAGTGTTGATTGACTCGCCCACTTTTGGAGGGCGGGACTCAAAACCTTCCGGCAAGAAATCGCGAGTAAAGGCGTTGTAGTCCTCCTCGGAAATCCGGCCGGGAGGAAAATCATGGTCACCAAACCGCCTCCCGCATCGGCTTCGCCCCTCGCCTTCTTCAGCCTTCCTTTTCCCCATTCTGGACAGAGAGAGCAAAAAGGAGGATGCGAGAAGAACAGGCGAGACGAGGCACCAGCAGGATCAGTTCGCGAGAAAAGGGAGAGAGAGGTGAGGTTTAGGGCGCCGAGACAAATCAAGAGCATGATCCGGGCCCCAGGGATAGGGGGGTATTTATAGCCCGTTGAATAAAGAGAAAAATACGAAGAGGTGGAAAAAATATATAGTGTAAAGGAAGGGGAAGAGTCGGCCGTCCTTCTCTCTCTCCTAGTCTCGATTGGTGTAGCCTAACGTAAGCCCCAAGCCGGGGGCGAGGCAGTATCCTAAAAAATACAATAAAAATGAAAAGAGAGTAGTGATTTAAGCACAGATACAACGCGCGAGTCACAGAGTAGCAAAGCGCGGTACTAGAAGTAAAATTATCAAAGGAACTATTAAAAGAAGTTATTAAGCCGACCCATTCAGTAGATCCAAAGAGTTCGGGCGGTAGCCGCGAGAAGAAATGTTATTACAAAACAAAGAGCGGTACAAAGAAAATAAAGGCGTAGGGTGGCGCGAGGGATTCAATCCTTATGCCACCGCCAGCGCCCCCCACCGCGAGACCTCGCGCAGGGAGGACGGTGGGGGAGGTGAAAAGCGCGAGCCGCATCCACGCCGCGACGCGCGAGACGGAGTTGTTGATCGACCTTGTTCAGAATCGCCTGGGGATCGGTCTCGTCTATCTCAATATCAGCATCAACTTCGGAGGTCAAGCGGGCGACCTCCACCTCTAGCCAATCAATCTGCCGGTCGGCCGTTTGCTTGTCTTTCTCCAACTCTTGAATCATGATCGCGTGTTTTCGGAACAACTCGGCCACCCTGCGCTTCATCGCCAGCGGATCCATAGGGTCGCCAAGGTAATCTTCTATCTCGTCCATGGGAGGAGGAGGCGAGGAGACCGCTCGCCTCGGGCGCTCCTCAGCAGGCGAGTCTTCGGCAGACGAGTCTACTCGCACATCTGCAAAGGCAAAAACAGAAGGAAGGACATAATAAAAGGTGGACGGCCAGAGAAGGCTAGAGCCAAGGGTAGGGGATTCCTAACCAGAGTGGCGAGAGGTCCCAGCGACATGGGAAGGCTCACCATTCTTCCCACCAAGAGTAGAAGGAGGAGTAGAAGGAGGAGGCGAGACAGGGTTTAGAGGATGGCTGGCGAGATGAGTTTGTGTGCTACCAGACTGACCGAGGGGTGCGTGGCTTTTCTGAAAAACAACAGCAAAAGGAGCAATGAAAGATAGATAACGAACAGATGAGGTATACAAGGACCTTACCTCCTTTTCTTGGGGAAGCAACGGTGTAGGGGGGATGCGTCTTTCCGGGGGATCCGGTAAGAGTCTTCCCGACGGGGGAACCAGATCGGTTGTTCTCGCCTTCTTTGGGCGAGAAGACGAGGGCGGAGGTGAAGAAAAAGTGCGGGCGGGAATTAGGTTCAAGGCAGCCGCACTCGCCTTGTTCCGCTGGCGCACCAACGCGATACGATCGCGAAAGCTTTTGCTAAGAGACATGGCAGCAGGATAGATGTAGCGGTAACAAAGAAAGGAGGCCTGCTGCACTTGGGGAGGATCCCAATATTTATAGACTCGTGGGGGGGAATCTCACCCGAAAAAGATTCCGCTTTAAAGTCGCTGAGGTGACGTGAGCCTCGGTTGGACTTTTCTTTTCGGGCTTAGACAACCCCGAAAAGAGCGGGGATTGTGTACAACCTCGGGCTCACAGGAGGGAACCCAGCAGAGAGGGAATTAGAAGAATCCTCAAAAGGAGACAAGGCCCTAAGCGAGAGGGGTCTAAAAGCTGGGTCCACTCGCAATGGGCGAGAGGAGCCCAAAAGCTGGGTCCACTCGCAATAGGCGAGAGGAGCCCAAAAGAGGGTCTACTCGCAATAGGCGAGAGGAGCCCAAAAGCTGGGTCCACTCGCAATAAGCGAGAGGAGCCCAAAAGAGGGTCTACTCGCAATAGGCGAGAGGAGCCAAAACGTGGGTCCATTCGCCTGGCGGGTGGGGGTCAAAGGAAGATTGTCTATATGTCGTCTGAGGGTCTCGCCCGCGAGGTAATCCCTTTCAGCCGCAAGGTGGTCCTCTCGCCAAGCATCGGGTCGGCAGGAAGAGATAAGACCGGTTCAGCAATTGGGTGGGAACCGGCTCACTTAGCAAGCGGTTCATCCTTTTTGGCCTTTTTACTCTTTTACCCTCGGGGGTCTGCTCATAGCCCTTCAGAACAGCGGAGTTTGGCTGTTGGCAGACCCAACCCAGGGTATTCAGGTAATTTCACAGATGCTTGTTTTGGTTATTTGCAGTTCAAATCCTGAAGCCTATAAATAGACCGGTAAGGTGTCTGAGAAGAGGAGGTGTGGAACCTTCTTTTTCCTTCTCACTCAGGCACCTAGCTCAGCATTGGCTAGGGAGGGGAAGGATTCTAGTCCTTCCGGGTGAGCGGTGGGACCTCCGAGCTGAAGCTCCCGGTCTGTTCCTTTAGGTGTCTTGTTAGGAGCGTGGTTCAAAGAAAGTAAGCGTGGGTTGCAGCCTTAGATCCGAGCTTTTAGGAGAAACTAGTTCGACTGGTTTCAACACCTATGGTTTTAAGAAATCAGTAGGTGAAGTTGCAACAGCACCAGCAATGAACAGAAATGCTTCTGACAAGGATGTATCTAGATCTAGATACAATAAGTTTGAATGTTGGTGCTGTGGCAAGAGGGGTCATTTTGCATTGGACTGCTGGTATAACACAAGTGTTATAAAGAATAAGAGTCTACCTGTTAGAAGAGGTTATGATAACTTTATTAAGGCTAACCTGAACCAAGGACCCAAGACTTACTTGGGTTCTAAGGGTAAGTAATTCTGTATTGCAGGTGAATCCAAGTTACCATGCCCCTATATGGTACTTGGATAGTGGTTGTTCCAGGCACATGACTGGAACAAAGGGGCTGCTGAAGGAGTATTCATCTGTCAAAGATGGACATAAAGTGATCTTTGGTGGATCTGAAAAAGGAGTCATCAAAGGATTTGGTAACATCTCTTCAAACCTAATTACTATCACCCAAGTGGCCTATGTAAAAGGTTTGAAACATAATCTAATAAGCATAAGCCAGCTGAGTGATCTAGGATATGACATTTCATTTGGTAAGGATGGATGTCATATCAAAAGGTCAAGTGATCAAGAGATCATATTGACTGGGTATAGGAAGAGAAATGTGTATTGCCTTAATTTTGAATGTGAGAATAAGGCATCCCCCATTTGTCTTGTAGCTGATGACAATGCTTCTCATTGTGTTAAGTGGCACAAGAGATTGGCTCATCTAAACTACAAGACAATTGGCCAACTCTTTAGTAAAGAACTAGTGAGGAATGGGCCTCAAGTTAAGTGTATAAAGGAAGGGGTATGCTCAGCTTGTCAAAAGGGCAAGCAGACAAAAACCTCATTTCAAAGCCTTGAAAACAAGGATTCTGTGAGGTGCTTATACCTCTTGCATATGGATCTTTTTGGTCCTATGCCAGTTCACAGTCTAGGTAGGAAGGTCTACACTCTAGTGGTTGTAGATGACTATTCTAGATTTACATGGGTGTTTTTTCTGAGACAAAAATCTGAAACCCCAAGTGTATTATTTAATTTTGTAAAGCAAATTCAGAATGAACTGAATAGTACAGTGGTCAAAATTAGAAGTGACCATGGTACTGAGTTTCAATCTGAAAGCATAACAAACTTGTGTATAGACTTTGGGATTTTCCAAGAGTTCTCCTCACCTAGAACACCTCAGCAAAATGGTATTGCTGAAAGAAAGAATAGAACATTAATTGAAGCTGGTAGAACTCTATTGAGTGACACCTCTCTCCCAGAATATTTTTGGGCTGAGGCAGTTAACACTGCTTGTCATGTCATCAATAGGGCTTCTATCACCAAAGGCCACAGAAAGACTCCCTATGAGATTGTGAAAGGCAGAAAACCAAACCTATCCTATTTTAGGATCTTTGGTTGCAAATGCTATATACTTAACAATGGCAAGTCATATTTGACTAAGTTTGCTGCCAAATCCCAGGATGGGATATTTGTTGGGTACAGCACAAATAGTAAGACCTATAGAGTCTTCAACTTAACTACTCAAGTTGTTGAAGAATCTGTGCATGTTGTATTTGATGAAACAAGATTAATCAATTGTGAGTTGTCTTGTAGATCAAATGACTCAACAGGTATAAGCAAGAAGATGGACAAGCTCTCTATTGCTGAAGCTTCAAAGGAAGAGGGAGCATTGGAAAATGAAGGCTGCTGTCCAGGGGGAGTACAAGAGATAATGGAAGCTGATGAAAACCAAGAGGAACAGCAGAATGAAGAAGCTGGAGATGCACAACCTGAAGGGAATCTACCTCCAGCTATAAGATATCTAAGAGATCATCCTACTGATCAGATAATTGGTGATCTAAGACAAGGAGTGCAAACTAGAAGCAGAAATCAAAGCACAGTTTTGCATTCTAGTTTCTTGTCCCAAATGGAACCTAAGAAGTTTGAAGAAGCTATCCAAGACCAGCACTGGATTGATGCTATGCAAGAGGAGCTGAATCAATTTAGAAGGTGCAAAGTCTGGGAGCTTGTTCCTAAACCAAGAGGCCACAACATAATTGGAACTAAGTGGATCTATAGGAACAAGCTAGATGAAAGTGGAATAATAGTAAAGAATAAAGCAAGATTGGTTGCAAAAGGATACAGGCAGGAAGAAGGGATTGACTTTGATCAAACCTTTGCTCCAGTAGCAAGGCTGGAGGCAATCAGAATGTTCCTTGCCTATGCAGCCTACCAAGACTTCAAAGTATACCAGATGGATGTGAAGTCAGCATTTCTGAATGGTGATCTTAAAGAAGAAGTATATGTAGAGCAGCCATCAGGTTTTGTAGATCCTCTTAAACCTGATTCTGTGTATAAGCTTAGGAAAGCTTTGTATGGGTTAAAACAAGCACCAAGGGCTTGGTATGAAACCCTGTCTACCTTCCTCATTGAGAATAAATTCTCAAGAGGAAAGATAGACAAAACTCTATTCCTTAGGGAATCCAAAGGAAAGATCATCTTAGTCCAGATCTATGTTGATGACATAATCTTTGGATCTACTGAAAACAACCTTTGTAAAAAGTTTGCCAAACTTATGCAAGGGAAGTTTGAGATGAGCAGTATGGGAGAACTTAAGTTCTTCTTGGGACTCCAAGTAAGACAGACTGATGATGGATTGTCCATATCCCAGTCTAAGTTCACCAAGGAATTAATTAAGAAATATAGTATGGAGTCATCCTCCTCCATGAGAACTCCTATGGGGACAAGTATGCCAATATGCAAAGATGAGGCAGGTAAACCTGTTGATGAATCATTGTATAGAGGAATAGTTGGGTCTCTACTATATCTCACTGCTAGTAGACCTGACATTATGTATGCAACATGTGTCTGTGCTAGGTACCAAGCCTGCCCTAAAGAATCTCATTATACTGCAGTCAAAAGGATTCTGAGATATCTAAAGGGCACTCCTACTCTAGGTCTTTGGTACCCTAGGAATAGAGATTTTCAACTAACAGGCTATTCAGATGCAGATTTTGCAGGATGTAGAGAGGATAGAAAGAGTACTACAGGTACTTGTCAATTCCTGGGAGGAAGACTAATATCTTGGAGTAGTAAAAAACAGACTAGTGTGGCAATTTCCACAGCTGAGTCAGAGTATATTGCTGCTGGAAGCTGCTGTGCACAGCTATTATGGATGCAGCATCAGCTTAAAGATTATGGTATTCAGGTAAGTAGAACACCCCTTTTATGTGATTCTAAGAGTGCTATTTCTATTGCTAATAATCCAGTTTCTCATAGTAGAACTAAGCATATAGAAATCAAATATCATTTTCTTAGAGAACATGTAGAAAAAGGTGACATCTCATTGGAATTTGTAAAAACAGATTATCAAATAGCAGATGTATTTACTAAGCCTTTAGATGAAACCAAATTCAATAAATTCAAAATTGAATTAGGTATGTTAACCATTGATTAATGTATTAAACAAAATCATTAACAATGCTATTGAAATGGTTTATAAGTAAGTAAAAGTAGTAACAACATAATCAAGTGTTAAAAAGGACACATTGAAGTTACAGAAATTGGCTAAGTAAGAATGTGTCGACACATTCAGTAATAATGTGTCGACTCAGAGAAATTATGTCGACAAGTCAGAAATATTGTGTCGACACAGAGAATATGTGTCGACACTTAAGAGTTTTTTTTGTCGACTTAACCAAAAATGTAATGTCGACTCAACCAGAATTATGGTGTCGACACTTACAGAATATGTGTCGACACTTGTCCTTAGTGTCGACACAGAATTTCTGTCTTTCTACTATGTATCCAAGGTGTCGACATAACCACAAATTGGTGTCGACACATAGTAGGCTGAAGAAATGTCGAGTTAATAGAAGCCTGTGTCGACACATTCCGTCTGTGTCGACACATTTAGACTGTTTTTGGCGCCTTTTGAACTTCTTTCAACAGAAGCTATAAATAGGTCAAAAGCTCTTTGTGTCGACACGCTTTCAAGGTTTTCGAGACTCAAACTCTGTGTCGACAGTCTTTCTTTCTCTCTTCTCTCAAGCTTTCTCGACACAACGATGGCGCCAAGGATTGAAGATAACATCAATGAAGGATATGAGTTAGTGCGCCAGGCCTTTGCAGAGGCGCCGCCTGATGTTCAAGGAGTTATCACCCTTCTCTCTGCATCAGGGTTAGAATTTCTCATTTCAGAACCAACTAAGATCTGGAAGAAGGAGGTGCACGAGTTCTTTATCTCTGCATCAGTCCATTCTACTGGCCTCAAGATTAAGTCCACTGTTTAAGGGACGAAGGTAAAGATTAATCAAAGAAGTTTAAGAAAGATCTTCCAACTGCAAGTGGTTGAGAATGAAGAGGAAGTTCCTATATCTAAGACAAGGGAAGCCCTTCAATGGTGTGGCCTGGATTCAGGATTGAAGATTGGAGCTGCATTCAACAGAAAGGGAATGAATCAGCAAGGGAAGTTCTTGTCTGAAGTAGTTGGAAAGGTAATCCTCTGCAAGACAGGTGGACATGATAGGATTTCTGCCTATATGTTCAGCCTGATGACCAGGATAGTTTTTACTATTCCTACTGATTGGTCAGGAGTGCTCTTTGACAAGATCAAAGAGGGAATCAAGAAGCCTAACATGGCTAGGATCATGAGCCTGTACTTCACTGGAGTGATTCCTGATGTGATGCAGCAGCTGCAAGGGAGTAAGATTAACCATATGAGAAGAATGGATATGAGACTATTCTCCAGGTGGGATAGGGTGCTGTCCAAGGATGTGCCTGAAGAGAGCAGGCCAGACACCCCTGTGCAATCCCCTACACCAAATCAAGAATCTGAACAAGTACAAGAAGGGACACAGCTTGACTCAACTGTGGTCCAGGAAGTATCAACACCTGCACAGATGCAGGGGGAGCCAGTTTCCACTTCTGCTCCAAAGGTATCTACTCCTGCTTCGGTATAGGGGGAGCTAATGTATTTTACTATAAAAGACATTGCTCATATTCTTATTACTGCACAGGTTCAGGGGGAGCTAGTGTCCACACCTACTCCTGCCACTACAAATATTGAGGTGCAAGTCCAAGAGGAAGCACAGTTAAACATATCTCAAGATTTAACTGCTGCAGAAGTGACCACTCAACTGGAATTTACTATGGAGGAGTTATTCCCAGATGTTGATACTGCTGCTGATAAAGAAGGAGGTGGACCAGATATTGAGAAGTTCATAGGAATGGACATTGATCAGGAAGCTGCTGTGGAAACACAGGTTGAGGATGAGCCAGTGGATGTTGAAGCTGAGCAACAACTCCCTGGAACAGATACAATTCATCATCCACAAGAAAGAATTCATGTAGATACTTCCTCTGAAACAGAAACTGAAGAAGCCAGAGTGGCAAAGAAAAGAAAACTTGTTGTCTTTAAGAGAAGAAGCAAGAACTATAAGCAGGCATTGCAGACAATAACTCCACAAGTTTCTCCAGCCTTTGATTACAATAAATTTATGGTAGATCTTCAAGTAAAATTGGATGACCAAAGGATGGCTCTGGAGAAGTATGTTGAAGAAAATAGCAAGTCAGTTCAGTTTGACTTAGCTCAGGATATCAAGTCCATCCAATTTCAAGTAAACTTGCATAAAACTGAAATGACAGATTGCTTCCACAAGGGTGGCAATGCTGTAGTTTATCTGGCTAAACAACAGGAGGCTATCTCTACAAAAGTGGATGATATTGCTTTGAAGCAAAGTTATGTTCTGGAAAATCAATTAAGAATGAATGACAATTTAACTGAATCTCATAATGAGATCATTAAAGAGGTGAAGAAGATTGTTCCAGGGATGCCTGCAGAAAGAGCCAAAGAAATGGAAGAATTTGATAAGAATTTTCAGGCTGCTATTGCATCTGTTAAGACTGCCATCACAACCTCTCAAAAGGAAATATCTGAAAAGCTTCAAAAGTTAAGACCATTTTTCAAGGAGGGAGTGAATTATTTGGATGGCCAAATTCGATTTCAAAAGAAGATCTTAGAGATCATGTATCAAGAGAAGCCATAAAGGGGGAGAGGATGCTAATTCATGCAGGCTCTGAGCACACCAAGTGGGTGACCAATAGCATACGAGCCACTTTGGGATATCCCCCATTGTGTGATGATGCTATGGTAGCTGAGTCAGGAATACAATCTAATCTACTTGAAGGCAATCAACCTGAGGTTGCCCAAGTCATATAACCCCCTCCAGATTTTGACTTGATTGATCAGAAAGTTCAAGGAATGTATAGTCCTCCAAAGGAGGTTACTAATATTATCTTTGGAAAAGTTGATAAGCCTGAGGCTACTCTGAAAGAACAGCAGGATGCTCTATTGGCAAAGAAGAAATTCAGAGAGCAGGCTGTACTGAAGCCAGATTATGAGCAGTGGAGTCCTACTTCAAGGAACATCATACTCACTGCATGGAAAGCTGTACAAGATAAAGTTCATGAGAGAGGAAAGTGGTACAATGAAATTGAATGGCAGAAGTATGAGGCAAGGCAAGAGGCAATTGTACAATTCAGAAGGAAAGCCAAGCTGGGAAGACTGCCATCAGATGCTAAGGAGCCAAGCAAATACTTCCCAAAGCCTTTTCATTATTTTGAAAGGCAAAGGATCAAGGAAGAAGCTCAGAAGAAGGCTGATCTTAAAGGAAAGAAGTTAGCTGAAGAATCAGAAGCTCCTGTGACAGCTACAATTCAGTCTGGCAAAGGGATTATGATTAGAGAGCCTGATCAATCCTGATTTTGTTTTAAATATTTTGTAATGTTGTGATGTACTCATCAAATGTAAAACTTTGTAATCAAACATTACCCTGTTATAAACAAAATGTTGTTTGGCATATTATAATGTGCATTCTGTGATGAATTATTCTATGTTATGTTTTGTTTATATTTAAAGTATTCCTGCTATGTCATTAATCATCATTTAGTACTGTTTATAAATGGTGTATATCATTGGCTATAGGGGTTATGACTTCTCCAAATAGGGGGAGATTGTTGGGTACATTGGAAAATGTGTACCTGATATGAAGAAGCCCAACTTAGCTCAATGATATACATCAAGGTGTATTTGATGTTGTTTTAAGTTGACATGTGCAGGTGGAGAATTGATAAAGTATGCAGAAAAATTCTAAGTCCAAGTGTCGACACAAAGGAAGCAGTGTCGACACACAGAAGAAAAGAGTCGACACAATACTGGGAAATTGTGTCGACACAGAAGAATATAGTTGATCTCAAGATTGTCGACATCATCTGAATGTGTCGACACAGAAGAAAATAGTCGACCTCAAGTTAGTCGACACCAGCAGAATGTGTCGACACATTGTGATTAAGTCGACATATAATAGCAGAGTTAAAAAAAATGAATGTGTCGACACCTGAAGGCTAAGTCGACACTTACTAAAGTTATGATTCTACAACAATTGTGTCGACACACAGGACTTGTGTCGACACACTGAAGGGTCAAGATCAAGTTATTTGCAGAAGAAGCTGTGTCGACTCAAAGGCAACTTAGTCGACATCACTGAAGACTGTGTCGACACCAAAGTCAATTATGTCGACACAAATAGACAGATTGTCTCGACACTTTCTGACAGACTGTTTCAACAACTTGTGATTCAAGACTAAGGCACAGGACTTGTTTGAAGACTTGACAGCTGTGGGTTATCACCGGTTAACTGAAGTTGTCAGACTTGTCAGAAAACGGTTAGAAACCGGATCAGCCGGTTACCATGAAGAATGTCTATAAATAGACAGATTCAGAAGGAGAAAAGAATGACCAACATATAGAACTGACCTTTTGAAATACATTGGATCAGAAAGTGGAGAAGGATTACAATTCTACTCATTTCAAGAAAGTGCTAGGCACTTAAGAAGATCTTCTCCGGGAGATCTAAGAAGACTATCTAAGGATAGATCTAAGAAGAGTTCTAATCAGAATTCAGAAGAATCATTCAAAGTTCTGGATAGAGAGAGATCAAGTCAGAATTTGAAGAAGAAGAAAGAATCCACCAGTGGATTCTCAAGAAGCTGTTTGGAATCAACTCAGCTAAGTACATTTTCAAGAAGCTTTGAAGAAGGCTAAGAAACAGTTGATTGCATCAGCTGATCAAGAATTGTCATTGCCTTTTCTCTCTCAACTTTGGCAAGACAATTAAAACAATCTTTTCTATATTTCTGTAAGATTTGTTTATACAGATCTGAGTTGTAAGCCTATGTTATAAAGGCTGAGTGTAAGAGTGTTGAACTCTGAGTGGTAGGGCTGTTTGCCTGAGTGTAGGAGAAGGATATTCTCTGAGTTGTAGGCCTTGGGGCAAGGCTGAGGTAGGGCAGTTGTGCCTGAGTTGTAGGAACCAGTTGGGTTCTGAGTTGTAAGATCTATTGATCTGAGATAAGTGGAAGTTTGGCCGAATCTAGCATACTGCTAGATAGGTGAAGGGGGAAAGTGGATGTACCCAGACCTTGGGGAACCACTATAAAACATAGTGCAATCTGTGATGTTTTGTTTTCTGTGATTGCTGTGTTTATTATATTAGTTATTAAATTGAATTCTGCCTAGAAGTTTTAGAAAGAGAAGCAGAACCTATTCACCCCCCCCCCTCTAGGTGTTTAGGCTGCCTTGAAAGTTAAACTATCATGAAGAATGTTACGGACTGAAAAACGAAATCGAGCGACTCGTACGCCATGGACTCCTCAGAAGATTTCTACAAGGACAAGCGCAACAAAGCCGTCGCACAACTTGAAAGTTCTTCGTAAAGGAAGAAGGCCCCGCACCAGTCAGGGGGAAGACTTTACTTTAACTATGTTTCTATATTTGTCCTTTTATTTTCTTAAACTCTGAGTGACGTAAAAGTTGTGAGTCATGACTCGCACATACTATCTTTGACTTAATCATACCGCATTATGTTTCTCTTATTTTCACTTTGAGACTTATTCGGTCAGGCTAGGCCACTCCCCGGATTGAATACTTACATTCTCCAGTGAGCTATTTCCGACCAGGCTCGTACACTTCTAGATTGAATCCTTACACTCTCTGGAAGCCACTTCTTTTGTCAGGCTAGGGCGTGCAACCAGATTGAATGCCTACATTCTCCGACGATTGGATTGAATACTTACATTCTCCTCCGTTACTGCAGGCCAATGCCCCGCCAACGCCAGGGCTGCCACCCTCGCGATCGCACCTTCGGATTGAATACTTACATTCTCCTACGATCAGTTCATAGCCAGGCTAGGTCGTGAAACCAGATTGAATACTTACATTCTCCGGCGATTGGATTGAATACTTATATTCTCCTTCGTTACTGCAGGACAACGCCCCACCATCGCCAGGGCATGCCCCCTCGCGATCGCACCTCCAGAATTAGTACTTACATTCTATGGCAGTTGGATAGAATACTTACATTCTCCTCTGTTACTGCTGGACAATGCCCTGTCATCGCCAGGGCCTGCCCCCCTCGCGATCGCACCTCCGGATTGAATACTTACATTCTCCGGCAGTTGGTTTGAATACTTATATTCTCCTCTGTTACTGCAGGACAACTCCCCGCCATCGCCAGGGCCTGCCCCCCTCGCAATCGCACCTCCAGATTGAATACTTACATTATCCGGCAGTTGGATTGAATACTTACATTCTCCTCTATTACTGCAAGACAATGCCTCGCCATCGCCAGAGCTTTCCCCCCTCGCGATCGCACCTCCGGATTGAATAATTACATTCTCTAACACCTGGATTGAATATTCACATTCACCGGCAATGCTCTCACGACCAGGATCTTTCACGTAATCGGATAGAATCCTGTTGGGTTTTGCTATGATGACACAACAGTTGTGCACGCAGTAGAAATAAGGAACAAGAAAATCCAAAAGAGTTTGGATCTAGCGATGGACATTAATCAAGAAGTAAAATGCTGCAAAATAAAATTACCTTTGCGGGATTGAGTCAAAACTCAACCAAGGTGCTCCGAATAATTCCAACGAACGACAACGATTAGAGTTCCAACCGTAGAATAGTGTCCATGCTTCTACGGATATCCACACGAGCACGGAGAACCATAGACTCTTATCGCACAAGATCTAGCTCGGAACTAGGTATGCCCTCAATGTCTCCACGGACTACTAGATCCGTTCAAATAGAGGCGACAATGACAAAGACGGCGCCTTGGAAACTCTTTCCGGCGACAGCAAGAAGGACGATGGTTGGAGGGAAGCAGCGACGGTCGCGAATGCGGAACAGTTCCGTCGCGAAGCAATCGTCGTCGCTCTGTTAGGTCGGGAGAATAAACAGTTACTTATCGACTCACTGTACAAATCGTATTTATACAGAAAGCCGAACCAACCGATACCCGCAAACCAACCGAACCGGATTTAAAGAAAATAAACCGGACGAAACAGAATTCGTCAAATATCACGTCGATATTCGATGAATCAAAAGATATTCGTCGAGATAACACGGATATACTCAACGAATCAATACATAGCAAATCGTCCACATATTAAGAGGATATTCGACGAATCAACGTTACTCGACAAATGAGTCTAATTCGTCGAAACTGTCATGACGATACTCGACGAATCTGAGACAGAAGCGGTGAGATTTCACGATAATACTCGACGAATTTAAACCATTCTTCGAAACCTCTCAGCCATACTCGACAAATTTCCCTTATAATCATCTGACTACTTACCTGATGACCCATATTCATAATATAGGTCCAGGAATGAAAATCCTTCAAACCCAGAATATCATAGGCTTGGTCTTTAACTCATATCACATATGAGTAAGGTCAACACAAACCTTACCAACTTCTCCAATGCTCTTATGTGCGACCCCATAAGTTCATATTGGGTTGGAAGTGAGGACACATGTTTGATCACTTCCAGATCACCATGGTAATACCAACAAATCCTTTCATTCTCTGACCCTTGAATTAAGTGATCCTTTCATTCTCTGACCCTTGAATTAAGTGAGGTACTCTCCGACGCTACCATTAGCTTGCATTCCATCAGCTACCAGGACTCGGGCCACAAAAGATAAAAGAGCAAGGACAATGCTAGCATATCAACATAGGCACATATGCGCTATAATAAATCACCAAAGGGCGATGACAAACGTACACCATATACAACAATGCAAAAAACAAATGTATCCAAGAATAAAAAAATAAAAGTACAAGCTGATACTCGCTAGCCACATCTACAACAAGCTCATGAATCACCGCCTTCATCATCAGAAATGTCGTCAAAACTAAGGCTTGAGTCGTCGCACTTTAGACGCTTGGCTACTAGGAGGAAAGCCTTCGACACACCGCTTCGGAGCACAACCTTGCGAACATGCTCTATCTAAGGCTCAACATCTTGGGACCAAACATCCTCGTGAGAAACAAGCCGCGAGCGATCCTCGTGCAAATTAAGCCGTGAGCAATCCTCGTGCAAACTGGGCACAATTATAGCTCGCACAAAGCAACACTATGAGTCAAACAGCGCCCGAGTGAAAAGAAGAAAAAGAGTACCATCATCACAACGACGTGCAAATATATGCGCAAATGTGCCAATCAAGAACCGTCAAATAATAATGACGATATACAAGATACCCAATTAGAAAAACAAAAGATGCAAACACACTAATACAGAAAAATATCGTCGCTACCCATCAACCGCGTAAACCGCGTCAATATTAGAAACGAACAAGAACAAACCGGAAGTGGATTAACAGAAATTTTATTATCCAAAAAATGTATCTATTACAAAGGTATGACCTCCCTTTTATAGAATGGAGGAGAAAGGAGAGAATATAAACTAGAGATGTGAGACTAAAAAATTACAGGACTAAGCGACTATACAAAAAACAACCCACACAAGCCGCACGGTTAGATGAAAAGGGCTAACCGCTCGGCTACCACCAGAGAGAGAGATAAGTCTCCATGGGAGACTGCTAGACCGCCCAGTCTCCAAGTTGCCTGCGACAAACCGCTAGACAGCTCACACTCCTGACAGAGTTAGTCCAATAACCAAACCGCTGAAGGGAAACCGCCAAACCGCGCGGTCTTCAACCCGCCAAGACAGACTGCCAGACCGCCCGGTCACCAACTCTAACACTCCCCCTCAAGCTGGAGCATATATATCGATCATGCCCAGCTTGTCCCAAATATGATGAAACGAGACAGATACTGGCTTGGTGAAGATGTCAGCCATCTCTTTATCAAAAGTAACGAAGGGAGTGCAAATTTGTTCCTTCAAAATCTCTTCACGAATGAAATGACAGTCGACCTCAATGTGCTTGGTTCTTTCATGGAAGACCGGATTTTTGGAGATGTATATGACAGCCTTGTTATCACAGAACATAGGTAGAGGATGGTTGTATACCTCTCCTAAATCCAGCATTAGAGCTCGTAACCACTTTAAATCACAAGTGGTCTACGTCATACTATGATACTCCGCTTCTGCACTGGACCTAGAAATAATAGACTGCTTCTTGCACTTCCAGCTCACCAGATTTTCCCCAACAAAGGTACAAAAACCCGAGGTGGACTTGCGATCCCCTTTGTCATCAACATAACTCGCATCTGAGTATACTTCAACCCTCAGATGACCATTCTTCTGAAAGAGTAATCCTTTCCCAGGCGCTGCTTTGACATACTCCAAGATCTGTAAGGCAGACTGTAGATGTCACTTCCTAGGAGCTTGCATGAATTGGCTCACCTTGCCCACCGTATAGGAAATGTCGGGCCTGGTCACTATGAGATATATGAACTTACAAACCAGACGCCTGTATCGCGTAATATCTGAAAGAGGAGGAGAATCATCTGTCCAGGTTTTGTCTTCTCGAGTTGTCATGGGGCATCAGGCAGGTTTTGCTCCAGTCAACCATACCTCTTTTAATAGATTAAGAGCATACTTAAGCTGGGAGAGGACTAAAGAGTTGCGCTTCCGAGAGATTTCGATCCCCAGAAAGTACTTCGGAGGGCCCATATCTTTTGTGACCAGATGTTGACGAAGATGCCGCTTTGTCAAGGCTACCCCTTCCTGGTCATCGCCAGTGAGAAGAATATCATCGACGTACACAGCAAGAACCACCAGTCCCGAGGAGGTTTTGCGAATGAATAGCAAGTGATCGGCAGAGCTTCGCGCAAAACCCACAGCCTCCACGATGCCGCTGAACTTGTCAAACCAAGCTCGAGGGCTTTGTTTGAGGTCATAGATTGCCTTCTTTAGCCGGCATACTCGTGTCTCCCCCTGAGAAACATACCCAGGAGGTTTCTCCATGTAGACGACCTCCTGAAGATCACCATAAAGGAAGGCATTCTTGACATCCAGCTGGGAAATAGGCCAATCTCTATTGACCGCCACAGAGAGAAGAACCTAGATAGTGCTGAGACGAGCCACGGGATAGAAAGTGTCAAAGTAATCAACCCCATAGGTCTGAGTAAAGCCCTTAGCAACAAGGTCGGCCTTATAACGATCCACATGGCCGTCCGAGCCAAATTTGACCACAAAGACCCAACGACAACCTACAACATCTGTGCCGAAGGGAGGAGGAACAAGAGTCCAGGTACCCCGCTCGGTGAGGGTCGTCATTTTCTCATCCATGACCGTATTACAATGAGGAATAACAAGAGCCTCCTGGTAGGAATGGGGTGTGGCAGTGGCAGAGATAGGCAGTGCAAAAGCCCTGTGAGAAGAGGTAAGACGATCATATGAAATAACAGCAGCAAGGGGGTGCAGGGTACACGTTCGCACCCCTTTGCGAAGAGTAATAGGAAGATCCTGGTCGGCAGATCCCTCGGCATCCGGAGCATCCGTAGCAGAGAGAGCTGGCCCGGGAGTAGAGGGCGACGGCGTCGGAGAGGAGGGAGACGGTGGAGGAGAAGAGGGAGAGAGAGGTGGAGGGAGAGGAATGGACGGAGAAGGTGTAGGAGGTGAGACCATAGTAGGAGATAAGGGGACAGCAGGAGTATCAGAAGTCGGAGGAAGAAGAGAGGAGTCATTCGAGAAGTAGGAGGCATTCTCGAAGAAGGTGACGTCAGCAGAGACGAACTGCTTACGAAGAACGGGGTCAAATCAACAATAGCCTTTCTGAGTGGTGGAGTACCACAGAAAGACGCATTTGGTGGAGCGAGGGGAGAGCTTTTCACAGGTGGCAGATGGAGCATGCACAAAGGCAGTGCACCCAAAGATCCGGAGAGGGAGAGGAATAGGCTCCTTGCCCGGATACAGAATGGAGAATGGGGTATGCCCATGGAGGACCGTGGAGGGAATGCGATTGATGAGGTTGCAGGCAAGGAGAATAACATAGCCCCAATAGGAGCGAGGAACATGCATCTGGATCATCAAGGTGTGAGCGACATCGAGGAGGTGACTGTTTTTGCGTTCCGCCACCGGCAGCATCCGGGATCGCTGGGCCCATATTGAAGTTCAGATGAGTGGAGGGAGTCGGGCGGCTGGAAGAGCCCACCTCGCGAGTAGGAGATTTCGGGGGGATGTTGTCAGCAAGAGAATCAGGTTGACCCGCCCCGCCAATCGGCGAGACGGTCCGCTGATCAAGAAGCCGAGAAGGGGATTGGGGAGATTGAGAACCCAGAGAGATGGGGGATAAGGATCCCGACACATCTACCATCTCGGCAGGAACTTGCTTCGCCTTTCCAGAGGGAAGAGGCGCTCCTTTCTTGACCTTTGCTTTCTTCGAAGGACTCTGGCGAGACGGGGCGGAGCCTCCTGCAGGCCTTTTCTTCAGGGAGAGGGGTAGGTTTTCTCTCGCCGCCTCAGCTGCCATCGTGGCGAAGGCGACGTCTTTGGAGGGTTTGATGCTGCTTTTATAAGGCGGGCGAACGGGAACATTTCTTTCTCCTGGAAACGGCGAGACGATGCGTTTATAACAGCCATTCGTTAGACCTAGACGAAAATAAAGGGCCCCAGCATTTACCTTCGCCTGGAAGCACAGGAAGGAGGGAGTCGAGGCCGCGCCTCAGGAACTGTACCTCGAAGTTCTTGCCGATGAAGAAGTCACAAAGAAGCTTGTCCGTGCCACTAACCTGGGGAGTGGTATAGAACACCTCGGCTGGCGACACAGGCGCCAGCGGAATGCCACCCATGTTGCCGCGGATGAAGACGAAGCGAGTAATCCAATGATGATTCTTGTTAGGCGTCTCGCAAACCTTGAGACCCTGCCCCGTGAAATAGGAAACGCCGTCGGCATTGGCATGGTAGACAAAAAGCTTGCGGAAGGAGTTCAGGCTGAACTCGATTCGCTCCCTGCGCATGTAGCAGGCGAAGGCAACGAGTACAGAGATGGCGTTTGGGTTCAGCTGCGCAGGAACAGTCCCGAAGTATTTGAGAACCTGTTTCACTTCTGGCCAGAGGGGCAACCTCAGCCCCGCTTCGAAATGCGGGACGGGGAAGGCGAGTTCACCGGGATAGAAAGTGTTGATTGACTCGCCCACTTTTGGAGGGCGGGACTCAAAACCTTCCGGCAAGAAATCGCGAGTAAAGGCGTTGTAGTCCTCCTCGGAAATCCGGCCGGGAGGAAAATCATGGTCACCAAACCGCCTCCCGCATCGGCTTCGCCCCTCGCCTTCTTCAGCCTTCCTTTTCCCCATTCTGGACAGAGAGAGCGAAAAGGAGGATGCGAGAAGAACAGGCGAGACGAGGCACCAGCAGGATCAGTTCGCGAGAAAAGGGAGAGAGAGGTGAGGTTTAGGGCGCCGAGACAAATCAAGAGCATGATCCGGGCCCCAGGGATAGGGGGGTATTTATAGCCCGTTGAATAAAGAGAAAAATACGAAGAGGTGGAAAAAATATATAGTGTAAAGGAAGGGGAAGAGTCGGCCGTCCTTCTCTCTCTCCTAGTCTCGATTGGTGTAGCCTAACGTAAGCCCCAAGCCGGGGGCGAGGCAGTATCCTAAAAAATACAATAAAAATGAAAAGAGAGTAGTGATTTAAGCACAGATACAACGCGCGAGTCACAGAGTAGCAAAGCGCGGTACTAGAAGTAAAATTATCAAAGGAACTATTAAAAGAAGTTATTAAGCCGACCCATTCAGTAGATCCAAAGAGTTCGGGCGGTAGCCGCGAGAAGAAATGTTATTACAAAACAAAGAGCGGTACAAAGAAAATAAAGGCGTAGGGTGGCGCGAGGGATTCAATCCTTATGCCACCGCCACCGCCCCCCACCGCGAGACCTCGCGCAGGGAGGACGGTGGGGGAGGTGAAAAGCGCGAGCCGCATCCACGCCGCGACGCGCGAGACGGAGTTGTTGATCGACCTCGTTCAGAATCGCCTGGGGATCGGTCTCGTCTATCTCAATATCAACATCAACTTTGGAGGTCAAGCGGGCGACCTCCACCTCTAGCCAATCAATCTGCCGGTCGGCCGTTTGCTTGTCTTTCTCCAACTCTTGAATCATGATCGCGTGTTTTCGGAACAACTCGGCCACCCTGCGCTTCATCGCCAGCGGATCCATAGGGTCGCCAAGGTAATCTTCTATCTCGTCCATGGGAGGAGGAGGCGAGGAGACCGCTCGCCTCGGGCGCTCCTCAGCAGGCGAGTCTTCGGCAGACGAGTCTACTCGCACATCTGCAAAGGCAAAAACAGAAGGAAGGACATAATAAAAGGTGGACGGCCAGAGAAGGCTAGAGCCAAGGGTAGGGGATTCCTAACCAGAGTGGCGAGAGGTCCCAGCGACATGGGAAGGCTCACCATTCTTCCCACCAAGAGTAGAAGGAGGAGTAGAAGGAGGAGGCGAGACAGGGTTTAGAGGATGGCTGGCGAGATGAGTTTGTGTGCTACCAGACTGACCGAGGGGTGCGTGGCTTTTCTGAAAAACAACAGCAAAAGGAGCAATGAAAGATAGATAACGAACAGATGAGGTATACAAGGACCTTACCTCCTTTTCTTGGGGAAGCAACGGTGTAGGGGGGATGCGTCTTTCTGGGGGATCCGGTAAGAGTCTTCCCGACGGGGGAACCAGATCGGTTGTTCTCGCCTTCTTTGGGCGAGAAGACGAGGGCGGAGGTGAAGAAAAAGTGCGGGCGGGAATTAGGTTCAAGGCAGCCGCACTCGCCTTGTTCCGCTGGCGCACCAACGCGATACGATCGCGAAAGCTTTTGCTAAGAGACATGGCAGCAGGATAGATGTAGCGGTAACAAAGAAAGGAGGCCTGCTGCACTTGGGGAGGATCCCAATATTTATAGACTCGTGGGGGGGAATCTCACCCGAAAAAGATTCCGCTTTAAAGTCGCTGAGGTGACGTGAGCCTCGGTTGGACTTTTCTTTTCGGGCTTAGACAACCCGAAAAGAGCGGGGATTGTGTACAACCTCGGGCTCACAGGAGGGAACCCAGCAGAGAGGGAATTAGAAGAATCCTCAAAAGGAGACAAGGCCCTAAGCGAGAGGGGTCTAAAAGCTGGGTCCACTCGCAATGGGCGAGAGGAGCCCAAAAGCTGGGTCCACTCGCAATAGGCGAGAGGAGCCCAAAAGAGGGTCTACTCGCAATAGGCGAGAGGAGCCCAAAAGCTGGGTCCACTCGCAATAAGCGAGAGGAGCCCAAAAGAGGGTCTACTCGCAATAGGCGAGAGGAGCCAAAACGTGGGTCCATTCGCCTGGCAGGTGGGGGTCAAAGGAAGATTGTCTATATGTCGTCTGAGGGTCTCGCCCGCGAGGTAATCCCTTTCAGCCGCAAGGTGGTCCTCTCGCCAAGCATCGGGTCGGCAGGAAGAGATAAGACCGGTTCAGCAATTGGGTGGGGACCGGCTCACTTAGCAAGCGGTTCATCCTTTTTGGCCTTTTTACTCTTTTACCCTCGGGGGTCTGCTCATAGCCCTTCAGAACAGCGGAGTTTGGCTGTTGGCAGACCCAACCCAGGGTATTCAGGTAATTTCACAGATGCTTGTTTTGGTTATTTGCAGTTCAAATCCTGAAGCCTATAAATAGACCGGTAAGGTGTCTGAGAAGAGGAGGTGTGGAACCTTCTTTTTCCTTCTCACTCAGGCACCTAGCTCAGCATTGGCTAGGGAGGGGAAGGATTCTAGTCCTTCCGGGTGAGCGGTGGGACCTCCGAGCTGAAGCTCCCGGTCTGTTCCTTTAGGTGTCTTGTTAGGAGCGTGGTTCAAAGAAAGTAAGCGTGGGTTGCAGCCTTAGATCCGAGCTTTTAGGAGAAACTAGTTCGACTGGTTTCAACACCTATGGTTTTAAGAAATCAGTAGGTGAAGTTGCAACAGCACCAGCAATGAACAGAAATGCTTCTGACAAGGATGTATCTAGATCTAGATACAATAAGTTTGAATGTTGGTGCTGTGGCAAGAGGGGTCATTTTGCATTGGACTGCTGGTATAACACAAGTGTTATAAAGAATAAGAGTCTACCTGTTAGAAGAGGTTATGATAACTTTATTAAGGCTAACCTGAACCAAGGACCCAAGACTTACTTGGGTTCTAAGGGTAAGTAATTCTGTATTGCAGGTGAATCCAAGTTACCATGCCCCTATATGGTACTTGGATAGTGGTTGTTCCAGGCACATGACTGGAACAAAGGGGCTGCTGAAGGAGTATTCATCTGTCAAAGATGGACATAAAGTGATCTTTGGTGGATCTGAAAAAGGAGTCATCAAAGGATTTGGTAACATCTCTTCAAACCTAATTACTATCACCCAAGTGGCCTATGTAAAAGGTTTGAAACATAATCTAATAAGCATAAGCCAGCTGAGTGATCTAGGATATGACATTTCATTTGGTAAGGATGGATGTCATATCAAAAGGTCAAGTGATCAAGAGATCATATTGACTGGGTATAGGAAGAGAAATGTGTATTGCCTTAATTTTGAATGTGAGAATAAGGCATCCCCCATTTGTCTTGTAGCTGATGACAATGCTTCTCATTGTGTTAAGTGGCACAAGAGATTGGCTCATCTAAACTACAAGACAATTGGCCAACTCTTTAGTAAAGAACTAGTGAGGAATGGGCCTCAAGTTAAGTGTATAAAGGAAGGGGTATGCTCAGCTTGTCAAAAGGGCAAGCAGACAAAAACCTCATTTCAAAGCCTTGAAAACAAGGATTCTGTGAGGTGCTTATACCTCTTGCATATGGATCTTTTTGGTCCTATGCCAGTTCACAGTCTAGGTAGGAAGGTCTACACTCTAGTGGTTGTAGATGACTATTCTAGATTTACATGGGTGTTTTTTCTGAGACAAAAATCTGAAACCCCAAGTGTATTATTTAATTTTGTAAAGCAAATTCAGAATGAACTGAATAGTACAGTGGTCAAAATTAGAAGTGACCATGGTACTGAGTTTCAATCTGAAAGCATAACAAACTTGTGTATAGACTTTGGGATTTTCCAAGAGTTCTCCTCACCTAGAACACCTCAGCAAAATGGTATTGCTGAAAGAAAGAATAGAACATTAATTGAAGCTGGTAGAACTCTATTGAGTGACACCTCTCTCCCAGAATATTTTTGGGCTGAGGCAGTTAACACTGCTTGTCATGTCATCAATAGGGCTTCTATCATCAAAGGCCACAGAAAGACTCCCTATGAGATTGTGAAAGGCAGAAAACCAAACCTATCCTATTTTAGGATCTTTGGTTGCAAATGCTATATACTTAACAATGGCAAGTCATATTTGACTAAGTTTGCTGCCAAATCCCAGGATGGGATATTTGTTGGGTACAGCACAAATAGTAAGACCTATAGAGTCTTCAACTTAACTACTCAAGTTGTTGAAGAATCTGTGCATGTTGTATTTGATGAAGCAAGATTAATCAATTGTGAGTTGTCTTGTAGATCAAATGACTCAACAGGTATAAGCAAGAAGATGGACAAGCTCTCTATTGCTGAAGCTTCAAAGGAAGAGGGAGCATTAGAAAATGAAGGCTGCTGTCCAGGGGGAGTACAAGAGATAATGGAAGCTGATGAAAACCAAGAGGAACAGCAGAATGAAGAAGCTGGAGATGCACAACCTGAAGGGAATCTACCTCCAGCTATAAGATATCTAAGAGATCATCCTACTGATCAGATAATTGGTGATCCAAGACAAGGAGTGCAAACTAGAAGCAGAAATCAAAGCACAGTTTTGCATTCTAGTTTCTTGTCCCAAATGGAACCTAAGAAGTTTGAAGAAGCTATCCAAGACCAGCACTGGATTGATGCTATGCAAGAGGAGCTGAATCAATTTAGAAGGTGCAAAGTCTGGGAGCTTGTTCCTAAACCAAGAGGCCACAACATAATTGGAACTAAGTGGATCTATAGGAACAAGCTAGATGAAAGTGGAATAATAGTAAAGAATAAAGCAAGATTGGTTGCAAAAGGATACAGGCAGGAAGAAGGGATTGACTTTGATCAAACCTTTGCTCCAGTAGCAAGGCTGGAGGCAATCAGAATGTTCCTTGCCTATGCAGCCTACCAAGACTTCAAAGTATACCAGATGGATGTGAAGTCAGCATTTCTGAATGGTGATCTTAAAGAAGAAGTATATGTAGAGCAGCCATCAGGTTTTTTAGATCCTCTTAAACCTGATTCTGTGTATAAGCTTAGGAAAGCTTTGTATGGGTTAAAACAAGCACCAAGGGCTTGGTATGAAACCCTGTCTACCTTCCTCATTGAGAATAAATTCTCAAGAGGAAAGATAGACAAAACTCTATTCCTTAGGGAATCCAAAGGAAAGATCATCTTAGTCCAGATCTATGTTGATGACATAATCTTTGGATCTACTGAAAACAACCTTTGTAAAAAGTTTGCCAAACTTATGCAAGGGAAGTTTGAGATGAGCAGTATGGGAGAACTTAAGTTCTTCTTGGGACTCCAAGTAAGACAGACTGATGATGGATTGTCCATATCCCAGTCTAAGTTCACCAAGGAATTAATTAAGAAATATAGTATGGAGTCATCCTCCTCCATGAGAACTCCTATGGGGACAAGTATGCCAATATGCAAAGATGAGGCAGGTAAACCTGTTGATGAATCATTGTATAGAGGAATAGTTGGGTCTCTACTATATCTCACTGCTAGTAGACCTGACATTATGTATGCAACATGTGTCTGTGCTAGGTACCAAGCCTGCCCTAAAGAATCTCATTATACTGCAGTCAAAAGGATTCTGAGATATCTAAAGGGCACTCCTACTCTAGGTCTTTGGTACCCTAGGAATAGAGATTTTCAACTAACAGGCTATTCAGATGCAGATTTTGCAGGATGTAGAGAGGATAGAAAGAGTACTACAGGTACTTGTCAATTCCTGGGAGGAAGACTAATATCTTGGAGTAGTAAAAAACAGACTAGTGTGGCAATTTCCACAGCTGAGTCAGAGTATATTGCTGCTGGAAGCTGCTGTGCACAGCTATTATGGATGCAGCATCAGCTTAAAGATTATGGTATTCAGGTAAGTAGAACACCCCTTTTATGTGATTCTAAGAGTGTTATTTCTATTGCTAATAATCCAGTTTCTCATAGTAGAACTAAGCATATAGAAATCAAATATCATTTTCTTAGAGAACATGTAGAAAAAGGTGACATCTCATTGGAATTTGTAAAAACAGATTATCAAATAGCAGATGTATTTACTAAGCCTTTAGATGAAACCAAATTCAATAAATTCAAAATTGAATTAGGTATGTTAACCATTGATTAATGTATTAAACAAAATCATTAACAATGCTATTGAAATGGTTTATAAGTAAGTAAAAGTAGTAACAACATAATCAAGTGTTAAAAAGGACACATTGAAGTTACAGAAATTGGCTAAGTAAGAATGTGTCGACACATTCAGTAATAATGTGTCGACTCAGAGAAATTATGTCGACAAGTCAGAAATATTGTGTCGACACAGAGAATATGTGTCGACACTTAAGAGTTTTTTTTGTCGACTTAACCAAAAATGTAATGTCGACTCAACCAGAATTATGGTGTCGACACTTACAGAATATGTGTCGACACTTGTCCTTAGTGTCGACACAGAATTTCTGTCTTTCTACTATGTATCCAAGGTGTCGACATAACCACAAATTGGTGTCGACACATAGTAGGCTGAAGAAATGTCGAGTTAATAGAAGCCTGTGTCGACACATTCCGTCTGTGTCGACACATTTAGACTGTTTTTGGCGCCTTTTGAACTTCTTTCAACAGAAGCTATAAATAGGTCAAAAGCTCTTTGTGTCGACACGCTTTCAAGGTTTTCGAGACTCAAACTCTGTGTCGACAGTCTTTCTTTCTCTCTTCTCTCAAGCTTTCTCGACACAACGATGGCGCCAAGGATTGAAGATAACATCAATGAAGGATATGAGTTAGTGCGCCAGGCCTTTGCAGAGGCGCCGCCTGATGTTCAAGGAGTTATCACCCTTCTCTCTGCATCAGGGTTAGAATTTCTCATTTCAGAACCAACTAAGATCTGGAAGAAGGAGGTGCACGAGTTCTTTATCTCTGCATCAGTCCATTCTACTGGCCTCAAGATTAAGTCCACTGTTCAAGGGACGAAGGTAAAGATTAATCAAAGAAGTTTAAGAAAGATCTTCCAACTGCAAGTGGTTGAGAATGAAGAGGAAGTTCCTATATCTAAGACAAGGGAAGCCCTTCAATGGTGTGGCCTGGATTCAGGATTGAAGATTGGAGCTGCATTCAACAGAAAGGGAATGAATCAGCAAGGGAAGTTCTTGTCTGAAGTAGTTGGAAAGGTAATCCTCTGCAAGACAGGTGGACATGATAGGATTTCTGCCTATATGTTCAGCCTGATGACCAGGATAGTTTTTACTATTCCTACTGATTGGTCAGGAGTGCTCTTTGACAAGATCAAAGAGGGAATCAAGAAGCCTAACATGGCTAGGATCATGAGCCTGTACTTCACTGGAGTGATTCCTGATGTGATGCAGCAGCTGCAAGGGAGTAAGATTAACCATATGAGAAGAATGGATATGAGACTATTCTCCAGGTGGGATAGGGTGCTGTCCAAGGATGTGCCTGAAGAGAGCAGGCCAGACACCCCTGTGCAATCCCCTACACCAAATCAAGAATCTGAACAAGTACAAGAAGGGACACAGCTTGACTCAACTGTGGTCCAGGAAGTATCAACACCTGCACAGATGCAGGGGGAGCCAGTTTCCACTTCTGCTCCAAAGGTATCTACTCCTGCTTCGGTATAGGGGGAGCTAATGTATTTTACTATAAAAGATATTGCTCATATTCTTATTACTGCACAGGTTCAGGGGGAGCTAGTGTCCACACCTACTCCTGCCACTACAAATATTGAGGTGCAAGTCCAAGAGGAAGCACAGTTAAACATATCTCAAGATTTAACTGCTGCAGAAGTGACCACTCAACTGGAATTTACTATGGAGGAGTTATTCCCAGATGTTGATACTGCTGCTGATAAAGAAGGAGGTGGACCAGATATTGAGAAGTTCATAGGAATGGACATTGATCAGGAAGCTGCTGTGGAAACACAGGTTGAGGATGAGCCAGTGGATGTTGAAGCTGAGCAACAACTCCCTGGAACAGATACAATTCATCATCCACAAGAAAGAATTCATGTAGATACTTCCTCTGAAACAGAAACTGAAGAAGCCAGAGTGGCAAAGAAAAGAAAACTTGTTGTCTTTAAGAGAAGAAGCAAGAACTATAAGCAGGCATTGCAGACAACAACTCCACAAGTTTCTCCAGCCTTTGATTACAATAAATTTATGGTAGATCTTCAAGTAAAATTGGATGACCAAAGGATGGCTCTGGAGAAGTATGTTGAAGAAAATAACAAGTCAGTTCAGTTTGACTTAGCTCAGGATATCAAGTCCATCCAATTTCAAGTAAACTTGCATAAAACTGAAATGACAGATTGCTTCCATAAGGGTGGCAATGCTGTAGTTTATCTGGCTAAACAACAGGAGGCTATCTCTACAAAAGTGGATGATATTGCTTTGAAGCAAAGTTATGTTCTGGAAAATCAATTAAGAATGAATGACAATTTAACTGAATCTCATAATGAGATCATTAAAGAGGTGAAGAAGATTGTTCCAGGGATGCCTGCAGAAAGAGCCAAAGAAATGGAAGAATTTGATAAGAATTTTCAGGCTGCTATTGCATCTGTTAAGACTGCCATCACAACCTCTCAAAAGGAAATATCTGAAAAGCTTCAAAAGTTAAGACCATTTTTCAAGGAGGGAGTGAATTATTTGGATGGCCAAATTCGATTTCAAAAAGAAGATCTTAGAGATCATGTATCAAGAGAAGCCATAAAGGGGGAGAGGATGCTAATTCATGCAGGCTCTGAGCACACCAAGTGGGTGACCAATAGCATACGAGCCACTTTGGGATATCCCCCATTGTGTGATGATGCTATGGTAGCTGAGTCAGGAATACAATCTAATCTACTTGAAGGCAATCAACCTGAGGTTGCCCAAGTCATATAACCCCCTCCAGATTTTGACTTGATTGATCAGAAAGTTCAAGGAATGTATAGTCCTCCAAAGGAGGTTACTAATATTATCTTTGGAAAAGTTGATAAGCCTGAGGCTACTCTGAAAGAACAGCAGGATGCTCTATTGGCAAAGAAGAAATTCAGAGAGCAGGCTGTACTGAAGCCAGATTATGAGCAGTGGAGTCCTACTTCAAGGAACATCATACTCACTGCATGGAAAGCTGTACAAGATAAAGTTCATGAGAGAGGAAAGTGGTACAATGAAATTGAATGGCAGAAGTATGAGGCAAGGCAAGAGGCAATTGTACAATTCAGAAGGAAAGCCAAGCTGGGAAGACTGCCATCAGATGCTAAGGAGCCAAGCAAATACTTCCCAAAGCCTTTTCATTATTTTGAAAGGCAAAGGATCAAGGAAGAAGCTCAGAAGAAGGCTGATCTTAAAGGAAAGAAGTTAGCTGAAGAATCAGAAGCTCCTGTGACAGCTACAATTCAGTCTGGCAAAGGGATTATGATTAGAGAGCCTGATCAATCCTGATTTTGTTTTAAATATTTTGTAATGTTGTGATGTACTCATCAAATGTAAAACTTTGTAATCAAACATTACCCTGTTATAAACAAAATGTTGTTTGGCATATTATAATGTGCATTCTGTGATGAATTATTCTATGTTATGTTTTGTTTATATTTAAAGTATTCCTGCTATGTCATTAATCATCATTTAGTACTGTTTATAAATGGTGTATATCATTGGCTATAGGGGTTATGACTTCTCCAAATAGGGGGAGATTGTTGGGTACATTGGAAAATGTGTACCTGATTTGAAGAAGCCCAACTTAGCTCAATGATATACATCAAGGTGTATTTGATGTTGTTTTAAGTTGACATGTGCAGGTGGAGAATTGATAAAGTATGCAGAAAAATTCTAAGTCCAAGTGTCGACACAAAGGAAGCAGTGTCGACACACAGAAGAAAAGAGTCGACACAATACTGGGAAATTGTGTCGACACAGAAGAATATAGTTGATCTCAAGATTGTCGACATCATCTGAATGTGTCGACACAGAAGAAAATAGTCGACCTCAAGTTAGTCGACACCAGCAGAATGTGTCGACACATTGTGATTAAGTCGACACATAATAGCAGAGTTAAAAAAAATGAATGTGTCGACACCTGAAGGCTAAGTCGACACTTACTAAAGTTATGATTCTACAACAATTGTGTCGACACACAGGACTTGTATCGACACACTGAAGGGTCAAGATCAAGTTATTTGCAGAAGAAGCTGTGTCGACTCAAAGGCAACTTAGTCGACATCACTGAAGACTGTGTCGACACCAAAGTCAATTATGTCGACACAAATAGACAGATTGTCTCGACACTTTCTGACAGACTGTTTCAACAACTTGTGATTCAAGACTAAGGCACAGGACTTGTTTGAAGACTTGACAGCTGTGGGTTATCACCGGTTAACTGAAGTTGTCAGACTTGTCAGAAAACGGTTAGAAACCGGATCAGCCGGTTACCATGAAGAATGTCTATAAATAGACAGATTCAGAAGGAGAAAAGAATGACCAACATATAGAACTGACCTTTTGAAATACATTGGATCAGAAAGTGGAGAAGGATTACAATTCTACTCATTTCAAGAAAGTGCTAGGCACTTAAGAAGATCTTCTCCAGGAGATCTAAGAAGACTATCTAAGGATAGATCTAAGAAGAGTTCTAATCAGAATTCAGAAGAATCATTCAAAGTTCTGGATAGAGAGAGATCAAGTCAGAATTTGAAGAAGAAGAAAGAATCCACCAGTGGATTCTCAAGAAGCTGTTTGGAATCAACTCAGCTAAGTACATTTTCAAGAAGCTTTGAAGAAGGCTAAGAAACAGTTGATTGCATCAGCTGATCAAGAATTGTCATTGCCTTTTCTCTCTCAACTTTGGCAAGACAATTAAAACAATCTTTTCTATATTTCTGTAGGATTTGTTTATACAGATCTGAGTTGTAAGCCTATGTTATAAAGGCTGAGTGTAAGAGTGTTGAACTCTGAGTGGTAGGGCTGTTTGCCTGAGTGTAGGAGAAGGATATTCTCTGAGTTGTAGGCCTTGGGGCAAGGCTGAGGTAGGGCAGTTGTGCCTGAGTTGTAGGAACCAGTTGGGTTCTGAGTTGTAAGATCTATTGATCTGAGATAAGTGGAAGTTTGGCCGAATCTAGCATACTGCTAGATAGGTGAAGGGGGAAAGTGGATGTACCCAGACCTTGGGGAACCACTATAAAACATAGTGCAATCTGTGATGTTTTGTTTTCTGTGATTGCTGTGTTTATTATATTAGTTATTAAATTGAATTCTGCCTAGAAGTTTTAGAAAGAGAAGCAGAACCTATTCACCCCCCCCCTCTAGGTGTTTAGGCTGCCTTGAAAGTTAAACTATCATGAAGAATGTTACGGACTGAAAAACGAAATCGAGCGACTCGTACGCCATGGACTCCTCAGAAGATTTCTACAAGGACAAGCGCAACAAAGCCGTCGCACAACTTGAAAGTTCTTCGTAAAGGAAGAAGGCCCCGCACCAGTCAGGGGGAAGACTTTACTTTAACTATGTTTCTATATTTGTCCTTTTATTTTCTTAAACTCTGAGTGACGTAAAAGTTGTGAGTCATGACTCGCACATACTATCTTTGACTTAATCATACCGCATTATGTTTCTCTTATTTTCACTTTGAGACTTATTCGGTCAGGCTAGGCCACTCCCCGGATTGAATACTTACATTCTCCAGTGAGCTATTTCCGACCAGGCTCGTACACTTCTAGATTGAATCCTTACACTCTCTGGAAGCCACTTCTTTTGTCAGGCTAGGGCGTGCAACCAGATTGAATGCCTACATTCTCCGACGATTGGATTGAATACTTACATTCTCCTCCGTTACTGCAGGCCAATGCCCCGCCAACGCCAGGGCTGCCACCCTCGCGATCGCACCTTCGGATTGAATACTTACATTCTCCTACGATTAGTTCATAGCCAGGCTAGGTCGTGAAACCAGATTGAATACTTACATTCTCCGGCGATTGGATTGAATACTTATATTCTCCTTCGTTACTGCAGGACAACGCCCCACCATCGCCAGGGCATGCCCCCTCGCGATCGCACCTCCAGAATTAGTACTTACATTCTATGGCAGTTGGATAGAATACTTACATTCTCCTCTGTTACTGCTGGACAATGCCCTGTCATCGCCAGGGCCTGCCCCCCTCGCGATCGCACCTCCGGATTGAATACTTACATTCTCCGGCAGTTGGATTGAATACTTATATTCTCCTCTGTTACTGCAGGACAACTCCCCGCCATCGCCAGGGCCTGCCCCCCTCGCAATCGCACCTCCGGATTGAATACTTACATTATCCGGCAGTTGGATTGAATACTTACATTCTCCTCTATTACTGCAAGACAATGCCTCGCCATCGCCAGAGCTTTCCCCCCTCGCGATCGCACCTCCGGATTGAATAATTACATTCTCTAACACCTGGATTGAATATTCACATTCACCGGCAATGCTCTCACGACCAGGATCTTTCACGTAATCGGATAGAATCCTGTTGGGTTTTGCTATGATGACACAACAGTTGTGCACGCAGTAGAAATAAGGAACAAGAAAATCCAAAAGAGTTTGGATCTAGCGATGGACATTAATCAAGAAGTAAAATGCTGCAAAATAAAATTACCTTTGCGGGATTGAGTCAAAACTCAACCAAGGTGCTCCGAATAATTCCAACGAACGACAACGATTAGAGTTCCAACCGTAGAATAGTGTCCATGCTTCTACGGATATCCACACGAGCACGGAGAACCATAGACTCTTATCGCACAAGATCTAGCTCGGAACTAGGTATGCCCTCAATGTCTCCACGGACTACTAGATCCGTTCAAATAGAGGCGACAATGACAAAGACGGCGCCTTGGAAACTCTTTCCGGCGACAGCAAGAAGGACGATGGTTGGAGGGAAGCAGCGACGGTCGCGAATGCGGAACAGTTCCGTCGCGAAGCAATCGTCGTCGCTCTGTTAGGTCGGGAGAATAAACAGTTACTTATCGACTCACTGTACAAATCGTATTTATACAGAAAGCCGAACCAACCGATACCCGCAAACCAACCGAACCGGATTTAAAGAAAATAAACCGGACGAAACAGAATTCGTCAAATATCACGTCGATATTCGATGAATCAAAAGATATTCGTCGAGATAACACGGATATACTCAATGAATCAATACATAGCAAATCGTCCACATATTAAGAGGATATTCGACGAATCAACGTTACTCGACAAATGAGTCTAATTCGTCGAAACTGTCATGACGATACTCGACGAATCTGAGACAGAAGCGGTGAGATTTCACGATAATACTCGACGAATTTAAACCATTCTTCGAAACCTCTCAGCCATACTCGACAAATTTCCCTTATAATCATCTGACTACTTACCTGATGACCCATATTCATAATATAGGTCCAGGAATGAAAATCCTTCAAACCCAGAATATAATAGGCTTGGTCTTTAACTCATATCACATATGAGTAAGGTCAACACAAACCTTACCAACTTCTCCAATGCTCTTATGCGACCCCATAAGTTCATATTGGGTTGGAAGTGAGGACACATGTTTGATCACTTCCAGATCACCATGGTAATACCAACAAATCCTTTCATTCTCTGACCCTTGAATTAAGTGATCCTTTCATTCTCTGACCCTTGAATTAAGTGAGGTACTCTCCGACGCTACCATTAGCTTGCATTCCATCAGCTACCAGGACTCGGGCCACAAAAGATAAAAGAGCAAGGACAATGCTAGCATATCAACATAGGCACATATGCGCTATAATAAATCACCAAAGGGCGATGACAAACGTACACCATATACAACAATGCAAAAAACAAATGTATCCAAGAATAAAAAAATAAAAGTACAAGCTGATACTCGCTAGCCACATCTACAACAAGCTCATGAATCACCGCCTTCATCATCAGAAATGTCGTCAAAACTAAGGCTTGAGTCGTCGCACTTTAGACGCTTGGCTACTAGGAGGAAAGCCTTCGACACACCGCTTCGGAGCACAACCTTGCGAACATGCTCTATCTAAGGCTCAACATCTTGGGACCAAACATCCTCGTGAGAAACAAGCCGCGAGCGATCCTCGTGCAAATTAAGCCGTGAGCAATCCTCGTGCAAACTGGGCACAATTATAGCTCGCACAAAGCAACACTATGAGTCAAACAGCGCCCGAGTGAAAAGAAGAAAAAGAGTACCATCATCACAACGACGTGCAAATATATGCGCAAATGTGCCAATCAAGAACCGTCAAATAATAATGACGATATACAAGATACCCAATTAGAAAAACAAAAGATGCAAACACACTAATACAGAAAAATATCGTCGCTACCCATCAACCGCGTAAACCGCGTCAATATTAGAAACGAACAAGAACAAACCGGAAGTGGATTAACAGAAATTTTATTATCCAAAAAATGTATCTATTACAAAGGTATGACCTCCCTTTTATAGAATGGAGGAGAAAGGAGAGAATATAAACTAGAGATGTGAGACTAAAAAATTACAGGACTAAGCGACTATACAAAAAACAACCCACACAAGCCGCACGGTTAGATGAAAAGGGCTAACCGCTCGGCTACCACCAGAGAGAGAGATAAGTCTCCATGGGAGACTGCTAGACCGCCCAGTCTCCAAGTTGCCTGCGACAAACCGCTAGACAGCTCACACTCCTGACAGAGTTAGTCCAATAACCAAACCGCTGAAGGGAAACCGCCAAACCGCGCGGTCTTCAACCCGCCAAGACAGACTGCCAGACCGCCCGGTCACCAACTCTAACACTCCCCCTCAAGCTGGAGCATATATATCGATCATGCCCAGCTTGTCCCAAATATGATGAAACGAGACAGATACTGGCTTGGTGAAGATGTCAGCCATCTCTTTATCAAAAGTAACGAAGGGAGTGCAAATTTGTTCCTTCAAAATCTCTTCACGAATGAAATGACAGTCGACCTCAATGTGCTTGGTTCTTTCATGGAAGACCGGATTTTTGGAGATGTATATGACAGCCTTGTTATCACAGAACATAGGTAGAGGATGGTTGTATACCTCTCCTAAATCCAGCATTAGAGCTCGTAACCACTTTAAATCACAAGTGGTCTACGTCATACTATGATACTCCGCTTCTGCACTGGACCTAGAAATAATAGACTGCTTCTTGCACTTCCAGCTCACCAGATTTTCCCCAACAAAGGTACAAAAACCGAGGTGGACTTGCGATCCCCTTTGTCATCAACATAACTCGCATCTGAGTATACTTCAACCCTCAGATGACCATTCTTCTGAAAGAGTAATCCTTTCCCAGGCGCTGCTTTGACATACTCCAAGATCTGTAAGGCAGACTGTAGATGTCACTTCCTAGGAGCTTGCATGAATTGGCTCACCTTGCCCACCGTATAGGAAATGTCGGGCCTGGTCACTATGAGATATATGAACTTACAAACCAGACGCCTGTATCGCGTAATATCTGAAAGAGGAGGAGAATCATCTGTCCAGGTTTTGTCTTCTCGAGTTGTCATGGGGCATCAGGCAGGTTTTGCTCCAGTCAACCATACCTCTTTTAATAGATTAAGAGCATACTTAAGCTGGGAGAGGACTAAAGAGTTGCGCTTCCGAGAGATTTCGATCCCCAGAAAGTACTTCGGAGGGCCCATATCTTTTGTGACCAGATGTTGACGAAGATGCCGCTTTGTCAAGGCTACCCCTTCCTGGTCATCGCCAGTGAGAAGAATATCATCGACGTACACAGCAAGAACCACCAGTCCCGAGGAGGTTTTGCGAATGAATAGCAAGTGATCGGCAGAGCTTCGCGCAAAACCCACAGCCTCCACGATGCCGCTGAACTTGTCAAACCAAGCTCGAGGGCTTTGTTTGAGGTCATAGATTGCCTTCTTTAGCCGGCATACTCGTGTCTCCCCCTGAGAAACATACCCAGGAGGTTTCTCCATGTAGACGACCTCCTGAAGATCACCATAAAGGAAGGCATTCTTGACATCCAGCTGGGAAATAGGCCAATCTCTATTGACCGCCACAGAGAGAAGAACCTAGATAGTGCTGAGACGAGCCACGGGATAGAAAGTGTCAAAGTAATCAACCCCATAGGTCTGAGTAAAGCCCTTAGCAACAAGGTCGGCCTTATAACGATCCACATGGCCGTCCGAGCCAAATTTGACCACAAAGACCCAACGACAACCTACAACATCTGTGCCGAAGGGAGGAGGAACAAGAGTCCAGGTACCCCGCTCGGTGAGGGTCGTCATTTTCTCATCCATGACCGTATTACAATGAGGAATAACAAGAGCCTCCTGGTAGGAATGGGGTGTGGCAGTGGCAGAGATAGGCAGTGTAAAAGCCCTGTGAGAAGAGGTAAGACGATCATATGAAATAACAGCAGCAAGGGGGTGCAGGGTACACGTTCGCACCCCTTTGCGAAGAGTAATAGGAAGATCCTGGTCGGCAGATCCCTCGGCATCCGGAGCATCCGTAGCAGAGAGAGCTGGCCCGGGAGTAGAGGGCGACGGCGTCGGAGAGGAGGGAGACGGTGGAGGAGAAGAGGGAGAGAGAGGTGGAGGGAGAGGAATGGACGGAGAAGGTGTAGGAGGTGAGACCATAGTAGGAGATAAGGGGACAGCAGGAGTATCAGAAGTCGGAGGAAGAAGAGAGGAGTCATTCGAGAAGTAGGAGGCATTCTCGAAGAAGGTGACGTCAGCAGAGACGAACTGCTTACGAAGAACGGGGTCAAATCAACAATAGCCTTTCTGAGTGGTGGAGTACCACAGAAAGACGCATTTGGTGGAGCGAGGGGAGAGCTTTTCACAGGTGGCAGATGGAGCATGCACAAAGGCAGTGCACCCAAAGATCCGGAGAGGGAGAGGAATAGGCTCCTTGCCCGGATACAGAATGGAGAATGGGGTATGCCCATGGAGGACCGTGGAGGGAATGCGATTGATGAGGTTGCAGGCAAGGAGAATAACATAGCCCCAATAGGAGCGAGGAACATGCATCTGGATCATCAAGGTGTGAGCGACATCGAGGAGGTGACTGTTTTTGCGTTCCGCCACCCCATTTTGCTTGGAGGTATAAACACAGCTAGTCTGATTAATAATGTCATAGTGTACACAGAAAGAGGTAAAATCATGACTCAGATATTCTTTAGCATTATCTGAGCGAAAGGTTTTAATACAAACACCAAATTGATTTTTAATTAATTGATAAAAAGAGAGTCATACATCAAAAAGTTCAGAGCGATCTCGTAAGAGATACACCCAAGTACATCTAGAAAAATCATCAATAAAAGTAACAAAATAAGAACTACCCCGACCAATGGTGAGGGTAGGAGCAGGTCCCCAGACATCAGAGTGGACTAGATCAAACGGACGGGTAGAACCCCGACCTTGCTTCGGCGGGAAGGAGGAATGGTGATGCTTGCCAATCTAACAAGCGTCGCAGCTGAGAGGAGTATTGGAAGGAGGGAGGTGGGGCAGAAGCTGACGTAGAAGCCGGGAGGAGGATGACCGAGGCGGAGATGCCACTTTAGAAGATCCGTACAAGAAGAGGAGAAGGCGGATAAGGCAAAAACATTGTCGAGGAAGTAGAGGCCGCCGCTCTCAGTCCTAGTAGCAATCGTCCGTTGGGAGCTAAGATCCTGAAAAGAACAAGAAGTCAGAGTAAACATCACATAGCACTGAAGCTGCTTGCATAAAGAGGTAACCGACAATAAATTGCACGGAAACTTGGGCACATAGAGAGCGTCCGCTAGGCGAAGAGACGGAGTAACATGAACCACTCCCGACCCATGAACCGGGGAGGGAGAACTGTCTACAACGAGGACCGGGGGCAACCAATCATGTTGTTCGAGGAGAGAGAAGCACTGAGGATTGCTCGTTATGTGATTAGTCGCACCAGAGTCAATAAGCCATTTACCTTGAGTCACCACGTGGGCACTAACTGATGATGTGACCATGGAGGCAAACGGCTTGGAAGAGGAGACAGAAGAGTCACCCGTGGGGAAAAGATGAGGATGCTTCATCAGCAGGAAGGAGCACGTCCGCCGGACTGGTGATTGCGGCTACCAGAGCCACTCCGCTGAGTTTGGTGAGCATAGTTGTCTGGTGGAGGAGGAGCGGGTAGAAGAGGGCGCTAAAGGAGAGAGGTGACAACGATGATGAGGGCAGGGGTGGCATCTAAGGTAGGAGATTCCACCTCACCCAGAATTTGCTGGCGGATCATATCATAAGTATCAGGAAGCCGCAGAAGATATCACACATCCAAAAGCTCATGGAAGTGCTTGTGTTGTTGAGCCAAATCCGCAGAAAAGGGGCGATTCTGAAGAATATCAGCCCCGAGATCCTGAACCTGTTGGTAAGCAGCAGCAAGAGACAAGGTAGGACGGGTAAATAGGTACGCATACAACGTATAGATGTGGGACGTCTGAGCCCCCTTTGAGTACAGAGCAGAAAGATAAGCCAAGCTGCCTTGACCATCTCATCATGATGGATGACGGGAAGTCATTCATCGGATAGGCTGTTAGCGAGCCAAGAACGCACAAGCGCGTCGCTCACATCCCAGTCATCAAACAGAGGGGAAATGGGAGGAGGAGGGTCATCAACGAGATGGTGGCATTTGTGTGGCGAGCAAAGGATAAAGGTGAAGAAGACACTACAATCCGGGTAGTTGGAGCCGACAAGCTTGGAAACGGTGCCAAGGTTCCCGGAAGGAGTAGGAGGAAGAGGCGGAGGCGGATTGGCGACAGGAGTGGTAGCAATAGAAGCATCTGAAAGAGCCATAGGAGAAAAAACATGGAAGCCGCGCGGTTAGGAGACAAGTCGCACGAATAGGCAGAAATTGCAACAGCTAGGAGAAGGAGAGCTGCAACAGTCACGATGTTAGACACTAACGGAGAGAAAAACCATGACCAAGCCGCAAAACCAAGCAGAGGGAAAGAAGTAGAGCGGCTAGAAAGCAGCCCACGCGAACAGAAGGAAGAGAAGACCGCGTGAATAAAAAGGAGTCCGCGGGAAAACGAACAGGGCGTGCGAGCAAAACAGAGACCACAAAAAGAGGTCGCGTACATAGAATGCAGCGACAAGAAGAAGAGAAAAGAGATCGTGTGAACAGACAACCAGAGAGGAACAGGCCGTGCGGACAGAAAGAGGAACTGAATCATGTGGAAAAGATCGAGTCCTCTGATACCATGTTAGAAACGGACAAGAACAAACTAGAAGTGGATTAACAAAAATTTTATTATCCAAAAGATATATTTATTACAAAGGTATGACCTCTCATTTATAGAATGAAGGAGAAGGGAGAGAATACAAACTAGAGATGTGGGACTAAAAAATTACAGGACTAAGCGACTATACAAAAAACAACCCGAACAAGCCGCGCGGTTAGATGAAAAGGGCTAACCGCTCGACTACCACCAGATAGAGAGATAAGTCGCCATGGGAGACTGCTAGACTGCCCAGTCTCCAAGTCACCTGCGATAAACCGCTAGACAGCTCAGACTCCAGACAGCAACATCCCAGCAACCAAACCGCTGAAGGGAAACCGCCAGACCGCGCGGTCTTCAACCCGCCAAGACAGATCACTAGACCGCCCGGTCACCAACTCCAACAGTCAACATCAGAGCTCTCATCACCAAAGATATCATCAAATCCAAGGTCGGACACGGCGCATCCCAAGCTCCTGCTAACAAGAATAAAAGCCTTCGAGACCCTACGTCTAAGGTCAAACTCTCGAACGACTTCCAACTGAGGCTCTGCAACACCTCCTTCCGTCACATAAAATATAACAGAGGGTCCGACCGGGGCCCCACGCCATATTCCACAAAAAGGTTGTGGGATTACAAGTTAATTAAAAAAACTACACAAATCCTAACTCAGAGCATTCTAGCGGAAGCTTTTAGGTTGCCCGAACTCAAATCATATGAATATCCACTATATAGAAAAAACATATATATATATATATATCATGAATGTACATTTAAAATACACAAAATATTACGGCCTTAAGTCCTTACAGTTATACTTCACAAGTGTGGTTTACAAACATCGGCACGCAGGCCGGCCACACATGAAAACAATAAAAGTTCGTCTTTGGGCCTTTGAGGGCCAGCCAAATGTAGCATAAGGGTTTCATCCCGCTACTTTTCACTTGGCTCTCCAGCACCTACAAATCATAGCCCATCAAAATGTGGCAAACAAGGTAACAGTCAGCAATTGTCGACCCCATTATAACGAATCCATCTCTTACTCGGGGCAGCGATTCTCCTTCGCTGCAACAGCAGCAGACATATATATATATATATATATATATATATATATATATATATATATATATATATATAGTGGCCACAATAATGTGCATTCAAGCACTATTCACCACAGACGTTGGCTCAACAGCCACACGCCCCGTGCACTAAGGGCACATTTACGATGTACCGAACTTCTCGGATCCCACCTCCCGTTCAGAGGTCCAAGACATAACGGTTCATTCTTGAGCATTTTAGTCTTTTCGGCCCTAGGCCTAAGACTCTCATTATGCCATCGATGACAGCCAGTTACTTTAGGAAATCTAATCAAGATTGACATAACACATGTACAGTTCATTCCCTTTCCGTTGCTCAGATCGCCATGCCACTTCCGACAGTCGAAGCAATCAAGGATAATAAACAAAACGCGGGTGGACCACCCCTTTCCCATTCGGCTCAACGGCCTTTAGAGTTGGGTAATATAAGCTCAAAGCTTTGTTACGGCTCTCACAACTATAATAGTTGGCATCCACTGCTCAACTCACATGCTAGCCCAACGGTCTTCGCGAGAAGGGCTTCACACCAAAATAGGCTATCACTCATGGCCACCATAGTTGGGCACTATAGGCTCATAACTTTTCATACAATGGCCCCCTGGTCTCCCTTAGACAGGCCTCACAAACATAGCTCACTGGGAGCTATCGCCCGATTAAACTCACTACCGCCCGACGATATCCAACAATTTTGCAAACTGTGGAATTTCTTGGTTATTTTTCTAGAGAGCCTCTTCAATACTTCCTGCTACTCCCATTTCAAAGGCATAACTCACAGACAACGTAAACTACTCATTTATACGACGAGTCTTCTCCGACACGCAAAATAAAACATCACCAATCCAGACAAACCTGTCCGAATGGGCTTCACACATCATGCATATTCCGTACTATAAATTTCCGGATCTTTATGCAAATTTAAATCGGGGATCACAACGATCGACCCGCTGGAAACCACCCTTTTCTTCATATTTTGGTGAGGGGTTCCATGCATGTATGTAAATTGAGGACTTCACTTGTCCAAGGAGAAAATCATTACCCTTGTAATCTGTTTTGGAGCCATGGCGAAGCTTTTTGTCCGGTTGGATTCCTCTTCGCGGATCTAGCCTCGGATTTTGATTCTGTTCACTGGATCTCCTTCACCAAGCTTTCCAAGCTCAGCCTCAGCCTCAGCCTTCTTCCTTTGCTCTTTTCTCTCAAGATCTTGATGAAAGGATGAGAGAGTGTGAGAGAAGGGAAATGAATCTTCTCTCCACATCTTCTCTGATTAAGTGGTCTCAGGATTAATCATAGCCACAGGATCCTCACATCAAAAGTAAGCAAAGACCACGATTACAGCTAACAAGTCAACATTAATGTTATCGCCTGGATGATATCATCGATAGCCGTTTTGACCCCCATCAATCACCGCTCTTTGTTCGCCGACCGGCCGCCTGACACGTGTCCATAAATACGTGACACTATCGCCTAGCGATATCCACTGTCGCCGTTTCAATAGCTCACTCAACACTTTATAACGTCGAGTGCGTTGAGTCCACTCAACGCTTTAAGGTGTCGAGTGTGTTAGGCTCACTCAACGCTTTATGGCGTCGAGTGTTATTGCTATCGCCGCCGGCGATACCCACTGTCGCCTGGAGATAACAACCAAAAGTTATGCTATCAATTTTAGGGTGTTACATGATCCACTGTTGGGTACATTGGAAATTGTGTACCTGATTTGGAGAAGCCTCACTTAACTCAATGATATACATCAGTTTGTATTTGATAGTATATTGAGTTTACTTGTGCAGGCTAAAGAATGCAGAGAATGTTCAAAGTTCAAAAGTGTCGAGACACTTTTAATGTGTCGACACCTTTGAAGGAGCTGTGTCGAGACTAGATGCAATGCTGTGTAGACACACAGGACTTGTGCCGACACACAGAATTTGAGTCGACATCAGATGTGTCGACACTCAGGAGCTGTGTCGACACACTTAAACTTGAAGTGCTGACATTAGCAGAAGCAACTGTGTCGACACCCCGGACTTGGGACGACATCACTCATATATGGAGAAGTTGTGTCGACACACAGGACTTGTGTCGACATATTCTACAAAATCTGTGTCGAGACTGAATAAAGAACTGTGTCGACAGTTTCTGAAGTATGTCGACAACATCAAAGGAGTTGTGTCGACACTCTGGAAATTATGTCGACACATACTACATCAGTGTCGACACATATTATACTTGTGTCTCGACACTATCAGCTGAGTTAAATACTCTAAGTAACAGATCTCAAGATCGAGGACTTGATAGCTGTCAAAACTATCAAAGCTGTCATAACTATCAGATGTCAGTTATCTATCGGAACAGCCGACAACCTCTGATGGGATCTATATAAAAAGGAGAGAAGCCTAAGACAAAACAAAAAAACGCGGAAGTTTTTCAGAATCTGATCAACAATCAGAAGAGTTAGAAGAAGAAGAACTTCTAAAGTGGACAGTATCTCATCAGATCTGTCAGGAATTACAAATTCAAATCTGTAAGGAGAAAGAAGCTGGATCGTGGATTGAATCCAATTTCTCAAGAAGATCAACCTTAATTTTCTATTTTCCAGAAGCATTGAATAAGCTAAGTAAGGTTGGATCAGATCCTTTATGTACAACCCCGTATCCAGCGAGTGGGCTAGCAGGAGCCGATCCGGCCGGCCCAGACTGCCCCCGAGCCCAGGCGAGTTCAGCAGGGTATGCCGAGCCCAGCATGCCGAGTAGGGGCTCGACAATCGTCGGGCCGGGCTCAAAGATCGTGGAGCTGAGCCCGACGAGAGGAGGCCATTCATCGTGGGGCCGGCCGAGTACGTGCTCGTCTAGAGCCGAGGGGTTGGCGAGTGCCAACGCGACCGTCATCTGCGAGTAGGGGCTTCAGGCCCAACTTTCCCAGGCCTGAGGCGAGGCGAGCCGGATTGTGGCATTGAGAGAGGCGAGCTCACTCGCCGCTTTTCACCTCGGCGTGGGGGGAAGCCTTCTCGCGCCCATACTCGCCGCCCCCGCCCAATGGGCTCTTCTCAGGGCCGGCCCGCCCTTCAGTTGTGGGGTGTTTTTACCATGTTACCCCCTTTGGATTGCCTATAGTCCTCGAAAACAGTGACGGTTGGATATTTGCAGACCATCTTTTCCTATAAATAGGACCCAAGGGGTACCTCAGAAGACACTTGCTGGTGCCCAGTCTTCTAGCGCTTTCTGAGGTACCTTAGCTTCAGCACTTGGCTAAGGAGGGGAAGCGCTCTAAGATCTTCCGGGTGTGTGGTGGGACCTCCGTGCTGAAGCCTTGGGTCTGTTCCCGGTCCCTCTCCCTTGACCCTTGGGCTTGTGAGTAGAGAAGTAAGTGTGCGATCACCCCTTCCGCAAGGGTCGGACTCCACAGGGACCGATTTTTTTTCGGTTTCAACACTTTGGTGCGGTGAGCGTGGAGCGTGGTCAGCACAGAAAATCTTCCACAGGACTAATGGCAAGAGACGAGGGGCAAGGTTCAGGAAGGGGGGACTCGCCACTCCCTCCCCCTCCCGCGATGGCGGGGATATCCGCGGAGCTCAGGGAGGAAGTGCTCGGGCTAGTTAGGGTCGCACTCGGCATGTGAGCCGAGAGTACGATGCCTGCGGTTCCCGTTGTCGCCGATCCAGCGTTAGGCAACGATGCCCCCCTCAGGCGCGCGGGGAAGGAGGTCGCGAGCGAGGGGGAGCGCGAGCCGAGAGGGCGAGTCCTCTTTCCGGGCTCGGCGGGCGAGTACCTGTTCGGCGAGACAGCGGGGAGGGAGTTCCCAACTCGCCCAGCTGAAGGAGGAAGTCCCTTCAGCGAGTTCGTCTCGTCAGCCCCGGTTCCAGAAGGATTCCGAGAGCCGGAGATGTCCTACTACTCAGGAAAGGGAGATCCGACCCAGCACGTCCAGTGGTTCGAAGACGTGGTGTCAATCCGACAGATGTCGGATGGTTTCAAGTGTAGGATCTTCGCCATCACCCTCAGGGAAAAAGCGAGGGAGTGATTTCATCAGCTCCCGGCCGGTTCCATCTACTGCTTCGAGGATTTGCGCAGAGGATTCATGTTGAGATTCACCACCTCGAAGAAGAGGAAGAGGGAGGTCGAGTCCTGTTCCGTGTCAAGCAGAAAGTAGGGGAGACCCTGGGAAGTTACCTGGACAGGTTCCAGGAAGAACTGTCCCAGGTACAAGAGATGTCAGGGCACACCATGATGGTGGCCTTCACCCTGGGTCTCCAGCCCGGGTTCTTCGCCATGGAGTTGAAGAGGACGCCTCCGGTGTCTTTCGAAGCACTCTTGGAGAGGGCGGCAAGGGAGGCCGACATGGAGGCGACACATCCAGAGTTCGCTCGGAGGTTGGCTAGGTGGGTCGTGGAGGAGAAGAAGCCAAGGGGAGGTCGGGCCCAGGAAGAGAGAAGGGTCGAGCCCAGACAGAGAGAACAGCAGCCGCAGCAGCATAGGTGGGGGCGTCAGGAGCCGAACAACCGATTGGGTTGGAGGCCGGAGTGGCAGGATCAAGGACCACGGAGGGGCTATCAGGGGGGAGACAACCGCCAAGGTGGGCGTGGCCAGTTTTACCCCCAGGGAGGGAGGCAGGGCCAGTGACCGCCTCTTCTCGACCAGGAGGAGGCCATGGCTATCGCCCTGGGGGGGCGAAAGAGAGGGCAACCGAGGAGGAGGGAGATCAGGATAGACCTGCCCTATTGTGACTACCATCAAGAAGAGGGGCACACGACGGTCACGTGTCCGGAGTTCCTCGAGGTGCGGGAGAACAGGGAGCAGCAGCGACAGCTGCGGAATCATCAGGAGGTGCGGATTGAGGAAGTCCGGCCTCAGGTGGAGGGGGATCGTTGCGAAGACCGGGCCGATGTGGGGACCCGAGGGGGGATCGGAGTGATCCATGGGGGGGTGGGAGTCGAGGCTTCCCAGAAAGCAAGCCTCCACACCATGTACCGAAGGAGCATCGGCTCCACATCTCAGACTCCACCCCCGGAAGAGAGGATCACCTTCTCAAGGGAGGATATGCCGGGTCACGATGACCCCTTCTGCGATGCGCTGGTCATCCAGACAGCCATCGAAAATTTCACAGTCTCCCGGATCCTCATTGACAATGGGAGCTCAGTCAATATCATCTTCAAGAAGCCTTTTGATGCCATGCAGGTAGAGGCCAAGTGGGTGCTGGCCTCCGATGGTCCCCTCTTCGGTTTTTCAGGGGAGAGGAAAGAAGTAGAGGGGGGAGTGGGACTCCATGTCAGCTTGGGGGGACAGTCCCGGAACTATCGATTCGTCATAGTAGAGGCCCCCAGCAGCTACAACGCCATTTTTGGGAGACCCCTCATCAGCGCCTTCCGATGCGTCCCCTCCTCCTTCCATCAATGCCTTAAGTTTAATGTGGACGGGATCCAGGTCCGGGTTCGCGGTGACCCCAAAGCAGCTCGGGAATGCTACGTGACCGCGATGAATTCAATTTCTTGGCAGGAGGAGGCCGAGGGGATGGGGAGAAGGATGGAGGAGATGGAAGGGCAGGAGGCCGGAGAAGAAGGCGGGGAGGAAGGAGGAATGGAAGGAGAAGCACGCGAGGGGATGCTCCCAGAAGGGTCAGTTGGGGCGATGATCCCAGGGGAAGGGGAGGTCCTTACGCCAAGAGGGGAGGACGCCGCAGAGTGGGAGGAGCAGTCCCAGTTGGAGGCCTCCGAGGAGGTCGTGGAGATGGAAGTCCTCACCCAGGGTGGCAGGGTGGAGAAGGTCCGCATCAGCGGGGGGCTGACCCCGGAAGATCAAGGCAGGATGCTGGAGTGCATCCAAAAGAATGTGGATGTCTTTGCCTGGAGCGCAGCGGAGATGCCTAGGATTGATGCCGACGTCGTCTGCCACCGCCTCAATCTACACCCGGAGGCTCGCCCCATCCAGCAAAAGAGAAGGTCCGTCACGGACAAACTGGCCGAACCCATCAGGGAGGAAGTCTCCAAGCTCCTTAAGGCCGGCTTTGTTTCCGAAATTCAATACCCCGGCTGGGTCTCAAATGTTGTAATGGTGAAAAAAGGGGACGGCCGGTGGAGGATGTGTGTAGATTTTTCACTGCTTAATAAATCATGCCCTAAGGATTGTTACCCCTTGCCTAGAATCGACGCGCTGGTAGATTCAGCCGTTGGTTTTTCTGTAATGAGTTTTTTGGATGCTTTTTCAGGTTATCATCAAATCAGGATGCACCCTCCTGACATAAAAGATGTCTCGTTCATTACAGGGGATGGGTGCTACTGCTACAAGATGATGCCTTTTGGGTTAAAAAATGCAGGGGCTACATACCATAAGATGATGGACCGTGTATTCCAGGGACAGAAGGGAAGGAACTTGGAAGTGTACGTGGACGACCTGATGGTAAAAAGCAGAGAGGTCGATTCTCACCTCCAGGATCTGGAGGAGACCTTCGACACTTTGCGCAGATACAAGATGAGGTTGAATCCTCTAAAGTGCATCTTCGGGGCATGCAAAGGCAAATTTTTGGGTCATCTCCTCACCCCAGCCGGGGTCGAACCCAGCCCTGACAAAGTTCGGGCAATTATGGAGTTGGGGCCACCTCGGGATGCGAAGGAGGTACAACGGCTGACAGGGAAGCTGGCGGGACTAAGCAGGTTCCTCTCCCGGGCCGGGGAGAGGTGTTCCCCCTTCTTCAGGACCTTAAGAAGAGGTCGGAAGTTTGAATGGACCCCGGAATGCGAGGAGGCATTCCAGGCCTTGAAGAGGCAGTTGACTCGGGCCCCCTTGCTCCAAGGGCCAAAGGAGGGGGAGGACTTGTTTTTGTACTTAGGGGTCGGGGCGGAGGCCGTAAGTTCTGTTTTAGTTCGGGAAGAGGGGAGAGAGCAGCTGCCCATCTATTATGTGAGTAGGGTTCTGAGGAAGGCAGAACTCCGCTATCCCATCTTTGAGAAGTTGGCCTTCGCCCTAATCATCTCGGCCCGGAGACTCAGGCCCTACTTCCAGGCACACTCCATCCAGGTGGTAACTGACCACCCCCTCCGCAGCATCTTCGAGGGAGTGGAGCATTCGGGAAGACTCGCCAAGTGGTCGGTGGAGTTGAGCGAGTTTGACATCTCCTTTGTCCCCCGGCTCGCAATCAAGGCACAAGCAATGGCTGACTTCCTGGCTGACTATGTGGATGAGGTGGCAGAGGACAAACTCACTCGTCCCATCCCTTGGAAGGTGATGGTGGATGGGGCTTCAGGGAAACACTCCCTGGGGGTTGGGGTCGTCTTGGAGAGCCCCCAAGGGACCCGGATCGAGCAAACGGTGGTGATACATTTCTCCATAACCAACAACCAGGCCGAGTACGAGGCGGTAATCGCGGGACTACGCGTGGCCAAGGAATTGGGGGTGCAAGATGTGAAGGTCCTCACTGACTCCATGGTAGTGGCCTCCCAGATCAACGGGGAATTTGAGGCAAGGGAGCCCACCCTACAACGATATCTTGCAAAGGTTAAGGGAATCATCGGCGGGTTCCAGACCTTCTCCATTCAGCATGTGCCACGGGAGGAGAATGAACAAGTCGACCACCTCGCCAAGCGCGGCCCTCGGGTGGGGGCACTATCACGGACCTCTTCCACCCATCCCTGGAAGAAGGAGAGTTGATGGAGATAGATCGGCGGTCCACATGGATGGACCCATTCACTACCTACCTGTCCACAGGAGAATACACAGAGGGGATGGATAGGAAGAAGCTCAAGTACAAGTCGGCATATTACCTTTTGCGCGACGGGCAACTTTACCGCAAGACCCTTTCAGGATTACTCGCCCGTTGCGTAGCGGAGGGGGAGGTGCCGAGGATTTTGGAAGAAGTTCACTCCGGGGAGTGCGGGAGCCATTCAGGAGGTCGGACCCTGGAGGGAAGAATCATCAGGCAGGGGTACTTCTGGCCTACCCTGAGGCACGATGCCTTAGAATTTGTCAAGAAATGCCACAAGTGCCAACTGTTTGCCCCCCTCCAATTGCAACCGGCTCAGCGACTCAGGAGTATCATGGCCCCTTGGCCTTTCGCAATTTGGGGAATGGACCTGGTAGGTCCCTTCCCACAAGCAAGTGGGCAGAGGAGATTCTTGTTGGTAATGATCGACTATTTCTCCAAGTGGATGGAGGTGAAGGCTTTGGCCAAGGTAACCTCGCAGATCATTCGAAATTTTGTATGGGGGGAGATCATCTGCAGGCATGGGATGCCCCAGGACATCGTCACCGACAACGGACCACAGTTCGCCAGCAATGAGTTCATTAAGTTCTGTGGAGAGCTCGGGATCGACCTCAGGTTCGCCTCTGTCCACCACCCTAGGAGCAACGGGCAGGTAGAGGCGGCCAACAAGATCATCGTGAACCTCCTGAAAAAGAAGGTGGAGAATTTGAAGGGTAATTGGGTGGAGCAACTCCCCTCGGTCCTCTGGGCCCTGAGGACTACCCCCAACACCGCCACCGGGGAGACGCCCTTTAAACTATCTCACGGAAGCGAGGCGGTGCTCCCCATTGAACTCGAGGTCCGTACTCCTAGGGTTGCCGAGGCAGAAGCTGGAAGGGAGGAGTGGAGAGTCGAGAATGAGGAAGAACAACGACTCTCTTTGGACTTGATAGAGGAAGTACGCGACCTCTCCGCAGTCCGGCAGGAGGAAGTCAAGCGGAGGATGGCTAAGTACTTCGACAAGCACGTCCGGGTCAAGCAGTTCGTGGAGGGCGACCTGGTTCTAAAGAAGGTAGATGCGGCGGGAAGATCGGCAGCCGTGGGCAAGCTCCATCCAAATTGGGAGGGGCCCTACATCGTGAAGGAGGCATTAAAGTCGGGAGGATACCACCTCCAGAATGCGGAAGGCGAGACTTTGAACCACACCTGGAGCGGCGACGACCTGAAACGCTTTTATCCTTGAAAACTTGTACGTACCTCAGCTTTTTCCGAATGCAATGTATTTGACTCTTTCTCCACAATAATCGTAACAATGACATGCAATGTGACGGAACTTCCATTAAAGAGCGACATTAAACACTCAGCAAATGGTCTAAGTCTTCTCGCTCTGGGGTTAGGTCTCGATTCTCCCGCTGTCAGGCTCCCTCCAAGCTGGCAGGGCCGGGGTCTCGATGGACGTCGTTATGACCCTGGAGCTGAGCCCGGAGGATGTTCAACACCCGCCCTCAGGCTCCCATCTAGATGACTGGCATGGTGGTAGCACCCGGGAGAGGCAAATGGTCTAAGTCTTCTCGCTCTGGGGTTAGGTCTCGATTCTCCCGCTGTCAGGCTCCCTCCAAGCTGGCAGGGCCGGGGTCTCGATGGACGTCGTTATGACCCTGGAGCTGAGCCCGGAGGATGTTCAACACCCGCCCTCAGGCTCCCATCTAGCTGACTGGCCTGGTGGTAGCACCTGGGAGAGGCAATTGTTCCAAGACTTCTCGCTCTGGGGTTAGGTCTCGATTCTCCCGCTGTCAGGCTCCCTCCAAGCTGGCAGGGCGGGGTCTCGATGGACGTCGTTATGACCCTGGAGCTGAGCCCGGAGGATGTTCAACACCCGCCCTCAAGCTCCCATCTAGCTGACTGGCATGGTGGTAGCACCCGAGAGAGGCAAATGGTCTAAGTCTTCTCGCTCTGGGGTTAGGTCTCGATTCTCCCGCTGTCAGGCTCCCTCCAAGTTGGCAGGGCCGGGGTCTCGATGGACGTCGTTATGACCCTGGAGCTGAGCCTGGAGGATGTTTAACACCCGCCCTCAGGCTCCCATCTAGCTGACTGACATGGTGGTAGCACCCGGGAGAGGCAATTGTTCCAAGTCTTCTCGCTCTGGGGTTAGGTCTCGATTCTCCCGCTGTCAGTCTCCCTCCAAGCTGGCAGGGCCGGGGTCTCGAGGACATCGTTATGACCCTGGAGCTGAGCCCGGAGGATGTTCAACACCCGCCCTCAGGCTCCCATCTAGCTGACTGGCATGGTGGTAGCACCCGGGAGAGGCAAATGGTCTAAGTCTTCTCGCTCTGGGGTTAGGTCTCGATTCTCCCGCTGTCAGGCTCCCTCCAAGCTGGCAGGGCCGGGGTCTCGATGGACGTCGTTATGACCCTGGAGCTGAGCCCGGAGGATGTTCAACACCCGCCCTCAGGCTCCCATCTAGCTGACTGGCATGGTGGTAGCACCCGGGAGAGGCAAATGATCTAAGTCTTCTCGCTCTGGGGTTAGGTCTCGATTCTCCCGCTGTCAGGCTCCCTCCAAGCTGGCAGGGCTGGGGTCTCGATGGACGTCGTTATGACCCTGGAGCTGAACCCGGAGGATGTTCAACACCCGCCCTCAGGCTCCCATCTAGCTGACTGGCCTGGTGGTAGCACCCGGGAGAGGCAATTGTTCCAAGTCTTCTCGCTTTGGGGTTAAGTCTCGATTCTCCCGCTGTCAGGCTCCCTCCAAGCTGGCAGGGCCGGGGTCTCGATGGACGTCGTTACTGACCGGGGGGTGGACCTGGAAGTTGACACATGACAAGCGTGTCCGAGCAAATCCACCAGTTAGAAGGGCGAGCTCAAGGGGTCCTGTCCCCCTTGGTTTTCTGTTAAAAAGGGGTTCTTCGATCCACCTCCGGTTGGTGGAAGAACATACCCCCCCCCCCCCGGGCGAGCCTGTTCTCGCGGGGTCTGCTCGGCAGAGGGCATTCCTCGGTATGACAAGCGGGCGTCGGCGGCAACCGTTCTCGCGAAGATCGCCTCGCGGGTAAGCGAAGAGTTCGCGAGCCTGGTCGCCGCCAACGCCCAAGGCCTCTCGCCGAACGCGAATCCTAACTCACGTGCATTCTAGCGCGGAGAAAAAAAAAGAAAAGAAGTCAGAAGCAAAGTTCCTTTCATTATGATCGCAAAAGAAGGAAGGGCTCGCCCCGGCGAGATTACAGGAAAAGAGGGGGGATGATTACAAAAAGATAGAAAAAAGGAAAGGGAGGAATTCGGTCAGCTCTCGCCCTCCTCTCCCGAATGGCGGTCCTCCTCGCCCCCAAGCGATCGTTCCTTGCCCTTCGCCCCATCAAAAAGGGAGCCGAAGCTCTCCTCCTTCTCGCTGGGCGGAGACGGCGGAAACAGGCTCGGCAGAAGGTCCCGGACCGCCACCTCCTCGCAGCCCTCGGCCAGAATCCCCGACCCCTTCATGGCATTCAGGAGGCATTCGGCAGACTCGATCGAGTTGACTCGCAGCCGCTCCATAACCTCCCCCTCGCCGAAGACCCGGGGCCGCTTGTAGGGAAAAGGCGGCTCGGCACTGTCTGGAGGGAAGAGGGCTTCCGTCAGCCGGCTGACCTCGCCTTGGAGACAGCGGTTCTGCTCCTTTAGCGACTCCACCTCGGCCGCCGACCGAGCAGCAAAAGCCTCCTGCTCGCTCGAGCCGGCCTCCTGATCCGCGAGCCGGAGCCGCAGCAGGGCAGTCTCGCCCTCCAGCTCACTGGCGCGAGCTTGCAGCACCTTGTCGGAATCGGCATCCTGAAAAACAAGAGGGTCAAACTCTCTGAAAAACATTTTCCAAGTTAAAACAAGGGTTGGTTGACTCTTACCAGCCCGCCTGAAGCCTCGTCGAGTAAGCGCTCGGCGATGCCGAACCGCCGCTCCGCGTCGGCAGCTTTCTCCGTCGACAGGTCGCGCTCCTGCTCGGCTTTGATCAGGAGTTGGCTGAGCTGGAAGCCACGGCGGACCATCATATGGTGGAGTTCAAAGGCCCTCAGATGCGCCTGCAGGCCCTCGGGACCTATCTGCCGGGGGGTCAGGTTCGTGTAGGCGTCGGCGCCCTCCCGGCCATAGAGGCCGAAGCCAAGGGCAAATGCGTGGCCCGTGGGAGGCCGGCGAGCTCCCCAGGAAGGAGCGCGAGTGGAGACGGAAACACGATGGGCTCCCTCGTCCCAGAGCAGCATCGGCTCGCCGGCCGCGTCCTTGCTCCTTCCCCCCTTTCCAAAGTGAGGGTGGTCCTTTGGAGCTCCCGAGCCACTGGGGGCGACCTCCTCGACGGAGGGAGGAATGGGGGACCCGCGCCTCTTCTCGCGGGGGGGGATGATATCTCCTTCAGTGGGCTCGCCGGGGCTTCGTCGGAAAAAACCTCCGGCGAGCTCATGAACCTGACGGGCGACGCGGGCTGCCGTGGAAGGCTTCGCGAGACCACCTTCGCCCTTTTAAGGGCCGAGGGGCGGTGGACTGAGCTCGGCCCCCCAAGCTCCAACCGCTTCTTGCTGGAGGATTTCCCCTTGACCTTCTCTTCCCGGCACGCCTCAGCCGCGGCCCGAGCCCGCTCGAGCGGATCCGAAAACACCCCCGGGTCGGCGAAGGGAGGGTTCACCGGGATCAGTCGCTCCCCTGCAAAAAGACTTAGACAAAGAATGAGGTTCTGGTCGGTTAGGCCAAATGGCGAGCGGAAGGTGAGCGAGACAAACCTTCACCGGGAAGGATAGGTGGCAGGGATTCGAGGCCGCGACGGAGGAAGGCGACCTCGAAGTCCTTGTACAAGAAGAACTTGTGGAGTTCGGCATCATTACCAGACACTGACGGCGGCCGGTAAACCTCCTCGCTCTTCTGCAAGGGCGAGAACGGGATATTGCCGAGGTCGCCCCGGATGAAGGCAATCTTCGACATCCAGTTGTGGTTTTTGTTGGCGACCTCGCGGATCTTTATGGATGTGCCGCCAAAGAAGGCGACCCCGTCGGCGTTGGCTTTGTAGGATAAAAGCTTGCGGAAGACGGTTAGGTTGAACTCGATCCGCTCTCGGCGGAGGTAGCAGGCAAACCCCACTATCATGGCGATAGCGTTGGGGTTGAGCTGCGCGGGCACAGCGCCGTAGTACTTGAGTACCTGGCGGACCTCCGGCCAGAGCGGCAGGCGCAACCCCACCTCAAAGTGCGAGATGGGGAAGGCGAGCTCGTCCTCGAAGAATGAGTTAATGGCCTCATGCTCCGCCGGGAGGCGGGCCACAAAGCCGGTGGGAACGTAATCCGCCACAAACTCGGCGAGCTCGCTCGCCGTGGTATTCCCCACGAAAAAGCAGTGATCCGCGAAGTTCTGGGCGCACTTGGAGCGGCCCTCGGAGTCGGGGTTTCCTTTACCCATGCTCGCGGAGGAGACGAAGGCGCGCGAGCAGAAGGTAGGAAGGGCAAGGAAAGGAAGGGATGAGAAGGCAATAAAGGCATAGCCGGGGGTAGGTGGGGATCCCTATTTATAGAAAAGGAAGGGGAGCGAAACCGACTGACCAGCTCGGCTCGCATACCCCGCTTCGCGTATCCCGTCTCATCACTCTGTACTCGCCGACCTAGGCGAGCCTAGCCCAGGAATCTGAAAAGGCACGCACCACCCGAGTAAGAAAAGGCTTGCTCGTACGATAAAATTCATACACTTTATTCAGCATTAAACAGAAAATTGTCCAGAGTAAAGAAAATCAGAAAAGCGCGCGCGTAGACCAGGCGGCAATGGGGGCAAGTACCGGTCGGCTCGCAAGAGAGCCGTCATCAATTACCCCGGTCTCGCCGGCCCGATGCCGCCAACCGCTGCGCAAAGAGTTGCCGAAGCTGCCCCAGGTTCCTGTTTGCCGCGCGCAGGTTCTCGTCAATCTCGTCGAAAAGTATGGAGGAAGATGTGGCCGCGTATGCCGAGCTGATCCTCGCCTTACCGGCAAGCTGCGCGCATTCGTTCTGCAGCCTGGAGTTGTCTTTCTTCAGCTCATGAAGCTCGCGCACTAGCTTCTTTAGGACCAGTTGGCTTCGCCTCGAACGTTCGGGGCTGTCCACCTCCGAGTCCAGAAAGACGTCCAAGGCGCGCGGCGATGGAAGAGGTGAATAAATGGCCCGTTCAGCGGAGTTATCAGTCGCGGCTGGGTCGGGGAGGCCTGCACAGGAAAGTCGAGATAGCGGGTGGGAATAGCGAGCGCCAGTTAGAATCAGACGCAAAATGAGGAGGCCAGGGGCATACCTTCAGTGTCCTGGGGGGAAGCAGGAGCGGATGTATGCTCGGCGTCCATCCTAGTAATCGCAGGAGCAGGGGGGGATGCTGAGAGTGAGGGCGAGCTGGCGATACCGACCCCCGCGAGTCTGGCTCCACGATCTTGGTGACAAGGGGCGAGTCTCGCAGGCGCGGGTCAGGGGAGGACTCGGGCTCCTTGGCAGGAAGACCCTCGACCCTTGGTGTGGAGACCTCGCCGCCTTGGTCATGTTCGGTGGTAAGATCCACAAAATCTTTTTCATGAGGGGCCGGGGCAGAACGATTGGAAGAGTCGGAGCCATGGGCTAAAGTATTCTTTAGGTCGGCAAAGATGTGCTCGGCCTCGGGAGGAAAGGGCCTCGCCCTCTTGGCCGAGCCAAATTCAGCAAAACGGCAGGCCGGGGCGCTCAGATCCATCAGGGCTGTGGCACGAAGGGCGGTCTCCTCGCGCGATTTCGCGAGTCGTTCCATGACTTCTTTCGGGAGCGGCATCTCGGCAGGGCTTAAGTAAAGAGAGGGGCGGGGGTCAGTCGAGCAGGCAGGGCATGTATATATAGCCATCGATGGGTCCTACCAAGAGATTCCTTTCGTCTCCTGTCGCACTCGCAGGATCCTAGTGGGTTGGATGTTTCTTTCCGAGTTTGTGCCAACCTCGCAAAGAGCGGGGATTGTGTACAACCCCGTATCCAGCGAGTGGGCTAGCAGGAGCCGATCCGGCCGGCCCAGACCGCCCCCGAGCCCAGGCGAGTTCAGCAGGGTATGCCGAGCCCAGCATGCCGAGTAGGGGCTCGGCAATCGTCGGGCCGGGCTCAAAGATCGTGGAGCTGAGCCCGACGAGAGGAGGCCATTCATCGTGGGGCCGGCCGAGTACGTGCTCGTCTAGAGCCGAGGGGTTGGCGAGTGCCAATGCGACCGTCATCTGCGAGCAGGGGCTTCAGGCCCAACTTTCCCAGGCCTGAGGCGAGGCGAGCCGGATTGTGGCATTGAGAGAGGCGAGCTCACTCGCCGCTTTTCACCTCGGCGTGGGGGGAAGCCTTCTCGCGCCCATACTCGCCGCCCCCGTCCAATGGGCTCTTCTCAGGGCCGGCCCGCCCTTCAGTTGTGGGGTGTTTTTACCATGTTACCCCCTTTGGATTGCCTATAGTCCTCGAAAACAGTGACGGTTGGATATTTGCAGACCATCTTTTCCTATAAATAGGACCCAAGGGGTACCTCAAAAGACACTTGCTGGTGCCCAGTCTTCTAGCGCTTTCTGAGGTACCTTAGCTTCAGCACTTGGCTAAGGAGGGGAAGCGCTCTAAGATCTTCCGGGTGTGTGGTGGGACCTCCGTGCTGAAGCCTTGAGTCTGTTCCCGGTCCCTCTCCCTTGACCCTTGGGCTTGTGAGTAGAGAAGTAAGTGTGCGATCACCCCTTCCGCAAGGGTCGGACTCCACAGGGACCGATTTTTCGGTTTCAACACTTTGCAGCAAGGATTATAAGAAGACAGATCATTCAAGATCTGGTAAGAAAACCTTCACCTCTCTCTCTCTCTCTATCTGGGTGAAGATATTACAATATACCTTATCAATTTTATGTAAGATCTATTCATAGATCTGAGTGTAGGAGAGTAATTTCTCTATGTTGTAGACCTGCAATTATAAGGGGTTAGGTAGGGCTTGATTGACTGAGTGGTAGGAGTGTGGACTCACTCTGAGGTAGGGTTCTTGGGAAAAATTTGAGCTGTAAGATCTTGAGGATCTGAGTTGTAGGACTTGCAGAAGCCTGAGCTGTAGGAACCATTTGGGGTTCTGAGTTGTAAGATCTGAGGATCTAAAAAAGAGGAAGGAAGTTGGGCTGAATCTAGTATACTGCTAGATAGGCGAAGGGGGAAAGTGGATGTACCCATAAATTGGGGAACCACTATAAATCTGTGTGTACTGTGCTGTATTTGCTGTATTTGCTGATTATCTATGCTGAGATTGCTGTAGTATAATTAGCAGTACTGTGTTAAAATTTTAAATGCCTAAGTTAATTGAATTGAACCTATTCACCCCCCCTCTAGGTGTTTAACAGTTCTTTAAATCAATTCTTTCATCCACCTCCTTGCACCAGATCTCATCACGAACTTTCTTGCTAATCAAGCAACGATCTCACATATGACCCAGAGACTCCATGGACTCCGTAAGTCTAGCAGCTTTCAACTCTAACATGCAGTTATCGGAAGACAACGCCTCCACTTGGGCCTTCGCCGCACAAAGTTCTGTCTCCAAATGAGAAGTTTACTCTTGATCACGCTTCAGCATTTGTCCAGTCCTTTCCACTAGAGACTTCTCCACCTTTAAAGATGCTCGAGTCTCCTCCAGTTCTGCCTCAAGCTCCGACCTGCTCCGGCGAATTCGAGAAATGTATCGGTCTTGATCACCCGTCAAAGCGATAAGAAAATTCGCCGCTGCTTGAAACTTCTCCTAGAGGGCCAGAAGAAAGATAGAGAGAAGTCAGCACAATACAACAATAAAGAAGAGCCAAAAATAAATCAAGCTCACTTACCACTTCACTTATTGCCTTCAAAGAAGAAGACAACCTTGAAATAGTAGTCTCCGGAAGAGAAGCCCGAGCGGCAAAAGATCCCAATGTCGTCACATTTGGGCCAGTGGGGGCAGCAACATCAAGATAACAACATGAATCTCGCCAACTAGGGAACCCTTCTGCATCATTAAAGATGGAAGCGCCATATCTGCATCCCAACATCTCGCAACAACAGGTTTCCTCCTCCGACAATGTGCCCAAGGTACCTCGATGACAAAATCGGGGGCACCAGAAACTCGCATCTCGACAACCACTTATCCTCCACAAATGAGTGCTCAATACGTCAAGAATATTACACCTTGTGCATATTGTGCACGCTGCACGCATTGCCGCACATAACTCCGTTACACATCACACCCATTACACAATGCACACGTCACACTTCGTGTAAATGTCACACATTTTGCACCTTGTGCATATCGCACAACGCACACATAAATTCCAAAAGTGCACCTCGCGCCTACGACGCCCACCACACACATCAACGCATGACGCTCACTGTTCACTTCCCCTCACCACGCTCTCAGTATGCTCATCACCACGCAATGCACCTACATTTTTTTAGCGCCTTGACAAAATAACAAGTACGGAGCAGGGCAGTCTCGCAGTCGCTCACCCCGTCAGAGGAGCGTTCAAAGGGCTTCTTCAGTAAAATTTCCGGGCTCATTCTCTAGCAAGATGACCCCCAAAAATTTGGGGGCATCTGATAGGGCTCCCTGTACCCGGTCCGGTCAAGCCGCAGTACGGCAAGCAAGGCCCGATTTATCAGCCGTGTCCCACCTTGCCATGTGCAACGCGAGCGCACGGTTCGCTCCAGCGCAAGCGTGTGGGGGGAAGCGCGTACATTGGAGTGCGCACGCTCCCAGGGCGCACACATCTAGATGCGCGAGCATCTAGGAGCGCGCACTTCTGCGCGCGCGCAGGATAGCTGGAATCATGCTTTTGCATGATGTCATGCCGCTTTGGTCGGGCGGCTTTCAGCCGCCCGACCTCCTCGCCTCCCCAATCGCCCGGTTAGGGCGGCCAGGTTTTCTTCCGAGGAGGGCGGCCTGACCGGCCGTCCTCCCCTCCTTTTTCCCGCACCAGAGAAACGTCGGCGGGCTGGCCTCCTCCCTCCTAACAAGCGAGGCGTTCGCCATCACAAGTCTCCCATGGTCGTCGTCGTCGCGGTCGTCGCCGGCGGGCGATCTTCCCGGTCATTGCTGTCGCCGCCGCCCGTCGTCCATCGCGCGTATTCTCCGCCGTTCAATCGCGCTCTTGAGATCGCTACCGTCAGTTACTTGGGTAACCACCCACGTAACCACTCGCATGACCTCCTGTAATGGAGAAAATGCGTGGCTAAAAATAGAGCGGTCTGCGTATAACAATCACAGTGGTTATGGTGTGTGAATAGCCGCGTAACCATCATAACCACCATCCAGAGCCTATAAAAAGAGCATCAGACCTCCTCATTTCTTATCTTTTTCCTCCGAGTCTTCTTATTTCTCAGGTTGAAACTCTGTCGAAATCCTCCTACGAGCAGCCTCCGAGCCGCACCCGAGCCACACCCGAATCACAAGCGGGTCAAGTCGAAGCTATCCGACGAATTCAAATCACTCAAGTTCCGAGCGGCCTCCGCAACCGCCACGTTGAAGTTAGAGACCGGGCGGTCTGGCGGTCTGTCTTGGCGGGTTAGAGACCGCGCGGTCTGGCGGTTTCCCTTCAGCGGTTTGATTGCTGTGTTGTTGCTGTCTGGTTGCCGAGCTCTCAGGCGGCCTCCCTTGCGGTCTCTCTCTCTCTGGTGGTAGCCGTGCGGTTAGCCCTTCTGTCTAACCGCGCGGCTTGTGCGGTTTGTTCTGTACAGTCCGCTTAGTCCTGTAAATTTTTAGTCTCACATCACTTATTTGTATTCTCTCATCTCTCCTCCATTCTATATAAGGGAGGGCATACCTTTATAATAGATACCTTTTTCTGATAATAAAGTTTCAGTTATACTCTTTCCGGTTTATTTTAGTTCGTTTCTAACATGGTATCAGAGGATTCGATCTTTGACTCCTAATTCTGTGCGTTCTCCTGTCCGCGCGACCTGCCTCTTCTTCTCGCGGCCTGTCTCCCGCGGCTTGTTTCTTCCGCCTGTTTGCTTGCGCCCTGTTCGCGCGGCCTGTTTCTGTTGCTTGCTTCTTTCTTGCGACCTGTTCTAGTCGCCGCTTTCTCCTTCTCTTCTCTAGTCGCCGCGACTTGTCTCCGCGACCTCTTTTGCCTTGTTCGCCTTTTGCCTCCCGATATCCTCCACTTCTGTTCGCGCGGTCTGTCTGCTAGCCGCCCGACTTCTCTCCCTCTGTTTGGTTCTGCGGCTTGGTCGTGGCTTTTCTGGCCGCTGGTGTCTGACATCGTGACCGTTGCAGATCTTCTTCTTCCTATCCGCGCGAATAGTTTTCTAACCGCGTGGCTTCCTGTTGTTTGCGCGACAGATCTCTTTCTCCTAACCGCTGCGATTTCTCTCTGTTCGCGCGAGTTCTTCCTTGTTTAGGCGGCCTCTCTGCCCTTCTTCCTTCGCCGCTCTCTCTCTTGTCCCCGCGACCTGTCTCTAAGTCGCAGCGGCTTGTTCTCCTCTGTGCGGCTCCTCCTTTAGCCGCTTCCGCTTGTTAGTCGCCGCGACCTCCTGTTGAGTCGCGCGGCTTGTGCTTCCCTCTTCGTCCCCGTTTGCCTTGCTCTGCATCTTGGTCGTGGCCCTTCTTGCCGCTGGTGTGCTGTCACCGTGACCGATGCAGTTCTTTTGTTCCTCCCTTCATGCCTTCCATATACTCCTCAAAGCCGTTCGCCTCGGTGGTCACGTCTTCTGGTAGTGCCCACGTTGTTACTCAAGGAAAATGGTTGATCGACACCGGTGCTACTAATCATATAACCGGCAATCTCCAGTGTTTTTCTCTCCTAGAAACACATGGTCGGTTGCCCCCGGTTACTCTCGCTGACGGCTCTTCATCATCGGTTCATGGGACGGGGATAGTTCATGTCACTCCGTCTCTTCACTTGGAGGATACTCTCTAAGTGCCCAAGTTCCCGTGCAACTTATTATCTGTTACCTCTCTATGCAAGCAATTACACTGTTCTGTTACTTTTACTTCTACTACTTGCTCTTTTCAGGATCTGGACTCCCAACGGACGATTGCTACTGGGACTGAGAGTGACGGCCTATACTTCCTGGACAACATTTCCGCTTTCTCCACCTTCTCCTCCACCTCCATAGATCTTCTCCAATGGCATCTCCGCCTTGGTCATGCTCCTCCTCATCTTCTTCGTCAACTTCTGCCCCACCTTCCTCCCCAAAGTCCTCCGCTCAACTGTGAAGCCTGTCAGCTTGGCAAGCATCACCGCTCCTCCTTCCCTCCAAAGCACGTTCGTGGATCCACCCGTCCGTTTGATCTCATCCACTCCGATATTTGGGGTCCTTCTCCTACTCTTACGGTTGGTCGGGGGTAGTTCATATTTTTATTTTGTCACATTCATTGATGATTTCTCTCGCTGTACGTGGGTGTATCTGTTAAAAGATCGCTCCGAATTATTCTCTGTATGGACGTCATTCTATCTCATGATCAAAACTCAGTTTGATGTTTCTATTAAAGTTCTTCGATCTGATAATGCCCAAGAATATATCAGTCATGACTTTTCTGCCTTCTGCATACAAAATGGGATTATTCATCAAACGAGTTGTGTCTATACCTCACAACAAAATGGTGTGGCAGAACGCAAAAACCGTCACCTTCTGGATGTCGCTCGCTCCTTGATGACCCAGATGCATGTTCCTCGCTCCTATTGGGGCTATGTTGTTCTCCTTGCCTGTTACCTCATCAATCGCATTCCCTCCACCGTTCTCCACGGAAAAACCCCTTTCTCCATTTTGTATCCGGGCAAGGAGCCGTTTCCTCTCCCTCTCCAAATATTTGGATGCACTGCCTTTTGTGCATGCCCCTTCTGCCACCCGTGATAAGCTATCTCCTCGCTCCACCAAATGTATCTTTCTGGGGTACTCCACCACTCAGAAAGGTTATTGTTGCTTTGATCCCATCCTTCGTAAGCCGTTCGTTCTGCTGACGTCACCTTCTTCGAGAATACCTCCTACTTCTCGGATGACTCCCCTCCTCTTCCCAGCCTCTGATTCTCCTGCTTTTCCCTTTGTTCTCTCGTCTCCCACTATGATATTCACCCCTACTCCGCCCCCGTCCACTCCTCTTCTTCCACCTCTCTCTCCCTCTTCTCCACTCCCGTCTCCTGCATCTCCGCCGCCGTCGCTCTCTACTCCCGGGCCAGCTCTCTCTGCCACGGATGCTCCGGATGCCGAGGAATCTGCTGACCTGGATCTTCCTATAGCTCTTCGCAAAGGGTGCGGACGTGTACCCTACACTCTCTTACTGCTGTTGTTTCATATGATCGTCTCACACCCTTCTCGCAGGGCCTTTGCTCTAGCTATCTCCGCCACTGCCACGCCCCGCTCCTACCAGGAGGCCCTTGCTATTCCTCACTAGAAGATGGCCATGGATGAGGAAATGGCCACCCTAACGGAGCGGGGTACCTGGACTCTTGTTCCTCCTCCCTTCGGTATTGATGTTGTCGGCTGTCGCTGGGTCTTTGTGGTGAAATTTGCCCCGGATGGCACTGTGGACCGTTATAAAGCTCGCCTTGTTGCTAAGGGCTTTACTCAGACTTATGGGGTTGATTACTTTGACACCTTCTCTCCAGTGGCTCATCTCAGCACTATACGGGTTCTTCTCTCTGTGGCGGTCAATAAAGATTGGCCGATTTCCCAGCTGGATGTAAAGAATGCCTTCCTTTATGGTGATCTTCAGGAGGCCGTCTACATGGAGCAACCTCCTGGGTATGTTGCTCAGGAGAGACACGAGTATGTCGGCTGAAGAAGGCAATTTATGGCCTCAAGCAGAGCCCTCGAGCTTGGTTTGACAAGTCCAGCGGCATCGTGGCGGCCGTTGGTTTTGTGCGCAGCTCTGCCGATCACTCTCTATTTACTCGCAAAACCTCCTCGGGACTGGTGGCTCTTGCAGTGTATGTTGATGATATTCTTCTCACTGGCGATGACCAGGAAGGGGTAGCCTTGACAAAGCGGCATCTTCGTCAACATCTGGTCACAAAAGATATGGGCTCTCCAAAGTACTTTTTGGGGATCGAAATCTCTCGGAAGCCCAATTCCTTAGTCCTCTCCCGGCGTAAGTATGCCCTTGATCTTTTAAAAGATGCAGGATTGACTGGGGCCAAACCTGCTCGATGTCCCATGGCTGTTGGAGAAGACAAAACCTGGACAGATGATTCGCCTCTTCTTTCAGATACTACGAGGTACAGACGTCTTGTTGGTAAGCTCATATATCTCACAGTGACCAGACCCAACATTTCCTATGCTGTTGGCAAGGTGAGTCAATTCATGCAAGCTCCCAGGGAGTGTCATCTGCAGTCCGCCTTACGGATCTTGGAGTACGTCAAAGCCGCACCTGGGAAAGGATTGCTTTTCCAGAAGAATGGTCATCTGAGGGTTGAAGCTTACTCGGATGCGAGTTACGCTGATGACAAAGGGGATCGCAAGTCTACCTCCGGTTTCTGCACCTTTGTTGGGGGTAATCTGATAAGCTGGAAGAGCAAGAAGCAGTCTGTTGTTTCCAGATCCAGTGCTGAAGCAGAGTATCGGAGTATGGCGTCGACCACTTGTGAGCTAAAATGGCTACGGGCTCTAATGCTGGATTTAGGAGAGGGTCTACAACCATCCGCTACCTATGTTCTGTGATAACAAGGCTGCCATATACATCTCCAAAAAATCCGGTCTTCCATGAAAGAACAAGCACATTGAAGTCGACTGTCATTTCATTCGTGAAGAGATCTTAAAGGAACAAATTTGCACTCCCTTTGTCACTTCTGATAAAGAGCTGGCTGACATCTTCACCAAGCCAGTTTCTGCCTCGTTTCATCATATTTGTGACAAGCTGGGCATGATCGATATATATGCTCCAGCTTGAGGGGGAGTGTTGAAGTTAGAGACCGGGCGGTCTGGCGGTCTGTCTTGGCGGGTTAGAGACCGCGCGGTCTGGCGGTTTCCCTTCAGCGGTTTGATTGTTGTGCTGTTGCTGTCTGGTTGCCGAGCTCTCAGGCGGCCTCCCCTTGCGGTCTCTCTCTCTCTCTGGTGGTAGCCGTGCGGTTAGCCCTTCTGTCTAACCGCGCGGCTTGTGCGGTTTGTTCTGTACAGTCCGTTTAGTCCTGTAAATTTTTAGTCCCACATCTCTTATTTGTATTCTCTCATCTCTCCTCCATTCTATATAAGGGAGGACATACCTTACCTTTTTCTGATAATAAAGTTTCAGTTATACTCTTTCCGGTTTGTTTTAGTTCGTTTCTAACACGCCTGTCCAAGTGCTCCGCGCTGCGTCGAGACTCGGTAAGTCGCTTACCAAAGACCACTTGCGCGAAGCGTAGTTTGTAACAACGACCGACGAGACGGCTTGTCGTCCGTCGTGCGATAAGTGTTCTCTCACCCCCAAAAGCTGTAACGAGAGGTGACCTGTCACCCTCGATTCCACCAACAAGTTGTAACAACCAGAAAATAGTGGACTTTGACCGGCACATACCCGGTCACGTGGTTTTTAACCCAGTCGTTGAGGGGTTTTTCCACGTTAAAACTGCATGTATACAATCAACCTACTCATTTGACTGTGTGCGCGCTCGACCGTCCCGAGAACTAAGACGGACCAAATATTCCGGCCCTGCCGGGACGTCGAGTTAGACCGCAACAGGTTCGGTTCCACATAAAATCAAGAACCAACATGTATTGGTTCAGTTACAAATTTTTGGAACCGTAACTGACCCACGGTTCTAAATTATAGAACCAGATCCAAACAGTTTGGTTCGGGTCGGTTCCGGTTCAGTTCTCTGTTCATAACATGGGACTAATGAACTGTAGAAAAAATATCAAAATAAGAGATTTCTTAACCAATGCGAGGAGAAGGAAGACGAAGAGCAGGAATTGCTCCCAATGCTATTAAAACTACCGGAGTACAATTGATTTCTTAACCAGCGAGGGGAAGAAGGTTATCGCTTACAAATTCTTGAAGGGAGAGGAAGGAGGCCGTGAGGAAGAGGCGGGGAGGAAAGAGCGTCGGCGTTATCACGTCGAGGCGGGAGGAAGGAGAGTCGGCGTCGTCACGTCGAGGCGGGAGGAAGGAGTGTCGGCGTCGGCGATTAGGCGGCTTCTTGCTTTCTTCTCACGGGGCAAAGTTAGGGCAACCTGACAAAGAGCATTCTGCATTAAATAAGATTGATTTATATTCGGTTCGGGTCGGTTCTCGGGTACCTGACTGGTGGAACCGAGAACCGAACCGAACCATCGGTTCTATATTTTTTGAAACCGTACCCGAACCGACGGAAATAGGAACCGATCCGAACTGCCTGGTTCAGTTCGGTTTCGGTCCGGTTTTCGATTCTTCGGATATTTTTGCACACCCCTACCTAAGATTGATGTCAAGTATAAAAGATTCCTTTTGCGTCTCGGTTTGGATTAGTCCTAATATACAGAAAGAAAGCTAATTCAGAAATGGACTAGAGAGATTGACAAACCACGCAAATCTTTTTGTGCTTGCCCTTTTTTCTTTGTTTTCTTCCTTATTCTTTCCTAAGAAGGTTTCACATGGCTTATATTGCCATATTTCTTCCATTTGATGGGCGGCGGATAAAAAAGGGCAACCGTTCCAAGCTTATAGAGTTTGATTTTAAAGTAGGATAGATATATAGGACAGCAAAATAGTCATTGGAATCCCCTGTGCCAATATACAGAGCATTTGGAGTTCGGCGACAATCTTTCGAATATTAGAAGCCCGCGTGCCGAGAGCAAGTTAGTACGAGCCGAGATACTGTCATAGCTCCATGGCAACCCCGCGAACTCACTCGTGTGTACTTATTTCACAACACTAATTTCCCACCGCAATTTTTTTTGAACTAAGTTCATCCCAAACAGAGCATATTGTATAAAGCATGGGTCCGGGGAGGGTAAAGTGCAGCAAATCAAACAGACACGAGCCGCTGTACTTTACCGTGTAGTGTGATCCAATGGATGCGAGTGTGCTGAAATGCGTGCACATCTCAACCCATATATCTCAAAACATATGCACATATCTCAAAGTATGCATGCATCTCCGCACGAGCTGAGATGCACTCGCAGTTGTCGGATCACGCACATTGCATCTCCGCACGAGCTGCTGCACTTTACCCTCCCCGTATCCATAAAGCATAGCCATGATATTCACGGACAAGCCGTGCATTGCGGAGCCTGTGCACTGCAGGGATCCCAGCTGCTTCCCCACTGGGTCTGCCCAGATACAATGATTTCGTGCTAAAATCTTATAAAGCCCAAGGTTTTGGGCCGGAGTCCCGAAAAAAATATGATAATTATTAATATTGTCGTGTTGAAATTATTAATAGTGTATTTTTTATGATAAATGTCTGAATACCAAGCATTTTAATAGCACGTGTTATATTCTTGGTGGCTGTAAAGGTATAATAAAAAACGACGCATCCAAGAAGGGAGATGTCTTTGACTCCTATATTTTACTTTGATAGTGCCGAGAATAATCTATATTAATGAAAAATTAATATAGTTGCTGCAGTCAAACTCGACATTCCGGTCGGATCAGAGTAACTTTAAAGTCTTACCTCACAGAAAGGTCGAGAGTGTACACAGTCAATGAAAGAGAAAAGATCACAAGATGTTTTGACGTGGAAAAACCCCTTAACTGGGTAAAAAAAACCCCGACCGGGTCTGTGCCGATCGAAATCCACCGTCTGCTTGCAGGTACAACTTTTTGGAAGAATCGAGGGCGACAGACTGCTCCTCGTTACACTAGGGGGCGAGAGAGAGATTTTTGAACTCACTGCGGGCAACAGACTGCTCCGCGCGAGGATGGCTGTTGTGGTGATGCTCACGAACGAGCGTTTGCTATAGTAGCACTTTCCTTCTTGTTGCACACTTGTGGACTTATGCGAATTTATGGTGGAGAGGAGGAGGCTCGAAGGTGACTCGAAGGTGACTCGAAGGTGACTCGAAGGTGACTCGAAGGTGACTCGAAGGTGACTCGAATGTGGCTCGAAGGAGGAATCCGACAGAGCTCTGTCCTGAGGAGAAAGAAATCAGATGAGAGAAAAATGAGAAATGAGGAGGCCTGAAGCTCCTTTAATAGCCTCCAGGATGACCCGGCGGCCGGTCCCTCGAACTGCTCGGGGAAGATGATCTCACCCGCGGATAGCGCGTGATCGTGCTTGTTGATCGCCTACGCTGCGGTTCTCCCATGATCACCACTTAGATTATGGGATCTTGGGGGAGTGGGCTAAACGCACCCCACATGATCTATAAAAAGGTCTGCTCTCCATCAATAATCTTCTCCACTCTAGTATTAATATGGGCCCTACATCTACACTCAATATAATTTTACTTTCATTATTTGAGTATTACTATAATGTGAAAGTAGCAGCCGTATTTGAAAATAATCTCACATTCAAAATTTAATAATAATTGTTATTTTATATGTTAGTGACTCACATGGCTCAAGCAGACAGTAGAATTATAAGGCACATGATCGATCTCATCATCATAAATCCTTCTTATTAGGTGCGTGCCCCCATCAACTCTGCATGTAATGGCCTTCCCAGCACGCAACTCAAAAGGATGATCGTCGGCGGCCCCAGCACCCAGCTCGAACGGGTCAGCTTCAATTAGTCTGCAGACGTACTGTCTCCCCAACCCGTCTTCGGCCCCACCAAAGAGCGCATCGGGTTGTTGGAGGCTGCAACCTCTCTTTGATGAGAGAAATTCAATAGTTATGTGGGTGACACAATAACTTCCTAGGAGGTCATCCATCACCCATCCCGCAACTACTCTCGCCCAATTGGTGATGAAGAGTAGATAAACTCCATGATTAAGCGTGTTTGGGCGAGAGTAGTAGCGAGATAGATGACTTTCTGGGAAGTCCATGGGCTTCCCACTTAATTATAGAATTTCTCTCATCAAAGGGAGGTTGCGACCTCCAACAACCCGATGTTCCCTGTGGCGGACCGAAGAAGGGGTTGGGGTGTACGGTCTGTTGATCAATTGAGGCTGACCCTTTTGAGCTGGGTGTTGGGGGTGTCGATGGTCATCCTTTCGAATTGTGTGCCGGGGAGGCCATTACATTACATTTCTAATATATAATATTCACCTAAATTGGTGTCTGTATGCCTGGGCATGCGTATGTGTGTTTGTGCTTGTACATATATATGTTTTCACAAGTGTACGTGGATGCACATGTGAGCCCCGTCACTTCAGTCTTTTGAACTTCAAGTAAAAATTTCACTGAAGCGGAAAAAAGTCACAGGAACACTCAAGTAAATCAAGTCCAAGTAAAACCAGCACAACCGAAAGAAAGAGAACTGAAATAATCAATCATCTTTACAGCACGAGGCCGGTATACATTGCGAGACATGATTGAAACAAAAACAACAAGAAAGAGAAATCGGGCGGACTGCTAACAGTAGCCGCCAAACCACATAACCGCAGAACGGTGTCCACTGAAACTGCTAAGTTGCCAACCAACAACTTAACCGTGCGGACTCGTCGTTATTGAATGTTGAAGAACCTGTCCGCAACTGCAAGCCGCCTGACCGCGAAGTTGGCTAGCAGTCAGAACCGCGAACAAGTCGCTGCCGAACTGAACAGAGTCAAATCGTCAGAGGCGGACTGACTTATTGAACTGGGAAAACTTTGCCAAAGATAAACCGCCTGGTAGCACACCCCGACCTTCTGCAACCTGCTAACTGTTATTCGCAAGCCGTATCGAAATCTGACTGAAGTCAGAACCAAGTCCCTTGTTGATTAGTGGTTGTCGCACAGTCTGCAATTCAACAAAAAACCGGTTACTCTTCAAGCCGAGCAAATAAGAAATCCTAACCACAAGTTTTAATCCAAGCTTCATGCTTACTGTTTATGTTAATATATGATGAACCGAGGACTCCTATTTATAGGTGTGAGTAGGAGTGTCGTGACCACCCATAGCGATAGGATAACCGTTCATCATCGTGCGACTACCCACACCGGGTCGCATAAGAGGCGAACACAAAACTAGACCGCAAGAGCCAACCAGAAGTCGCCATGAACACCTTATCCAGTCCGCACATAACATGCAGACTCAGCGAACAGAAACAACTGGACTTGGCACAAACTATGACCAATTCCAAACCTCCAGCGGACACTGGCGAACTCAACATATGCGGACTCTGCAACCCGCGAGCTAAACACCAGGCGGACTCCACATATAGTCAGCACACCTAGCGAACTCCGCGATCTACACCAAATTGCACTCCCGGAAACGACCAAGGCACAACCATACCGAACAACACGAGCTCCAAAAGAGACTGCATCAGGCCGAACTCGACGAACTCCAAACGTGTCTTCAATATGTCGGACTTGGCCGAACTCCAGACGAGTCTGCAACAACTGCGGATAGACTCCCTTACATCCCGATTACAACTTGAGTTAACAGCTTGCAGAAAATCGGCAACCCGCCGAAAGCTAACCGCCTGTCTGCAGCGGACTTTGCAGACAGTGAGGTCTGCCCAATCAGACCGCCTAATATACATTCTCACTTCAATAATTTTAACACTCCCCTTGAAGTGATAAGAGGGAACCAGCCCATGCAAACCACGCAACCGTACAAATGGTTCCTTTGATAGCGGCTTCGTGAAGATGTCTGCGATAGTGTACTCGCTCCGCACATGCTCAACCATCAGATATCCCTACAGCACCTTCTCTTGAATGAAATGATGCTCGATCTCGATGTGTTTGGCCCGCACATGATAAACTGGATTTTTAACCAATTTGAGAGCACTCTCATTGTCACCGCGTAGTAGAGTAGAACCTTGCATCTCTTTATGGATGTTTTCCACTAGTCTCCTAAGCTAGATGACTTTATGAGTTGCCAAGATCGAGGCCTTGTATTCTGCTTCCGTAGTGGAGACAGACACAGAATCCTACTTCTTGCTGCACCACAAAAAACTATTGATCTATATATGAAAACATACCCAGACATTGACTTTTGATTGTCTGAGTCTCCCCCATAATCAACATCTGTATAACCGTGCAGGTTGAAGCTCGGGTCCCTCCCATAAAGGATACTCATATTTGAGGTGGTATTCACGTATTTCAGGAAATTCTTAGTTGCCAGCAAATGAGGCTTCCGCGGTTGTGACATATATCGACTTACTCGGCCTACATCATAAGTAATATATGGTCTTGTAATTGTCAAGTATATAAGGCTTCCAACTAGAGCCAGGAACACCAAATGATCAGGAAGAATCCTTCTTTCATCACGTCAGAGCTTCAGTCCGACCTCCAGAGGAGTAAAGCTGTTATGTCCCTCCCGCATGCCGAACCGCTTAACGATTCGCTCCGCATAGGCTTTTTGGGAAACGAACACGCCACTCTTCTTCCTCTCCACCTCGAGTCCAAGGAAATGGTGGAACTCATCTAGATCCTTCATCTCGAAACAAATAGCTAGCTCATCTCGGAGCCTAGCTACTTCTTCCTCTGAGTTTCCTGTAACGATCATGTCATTAACATACAATAACACCAAAACTTGAAGCTCTTCATTCTTCTTTACGAACAAAATTGAATATGAATCAAAAGCAAAGTATCTATAGAATTTGAGGTATTCTGCAATCTTTTTGTACCACGTCCTAGTTGTCTGCTTCAATCCGTAAATAGCCTTCTTGAGCTTGTAAAGGTGTCCTGGATGAACTTTAGAAACATACTCAGGTAGTTGCACCAAGAAAATATCTTTGTCAATCTCGTCGTAAAGGAAAACATTCTTTATGTCTAGTTGTCAAATATTCCATCCTAGGCAATCCGCCAATGCAATAACTACCCGCACTGAAGTCATCTTGGCTACAAGACTGAATGTCTCCTCATAGTCTTCCTCATACTATTGTGAGAACCTCCAATCTACAAGGCAAGTCTTATACCGCTCGATGCTTCCGTCAGTCTTCTTCTTCAACTTGTATACCCACTTGCACGTCATATGAGTAATGCCTTCGACCTTAGGCACAAGATCTCAAGTCTCGTTCTTCCCGAGGGCAGCCATCTCCTCATCCATAGTATTATCGAGCGGTACAAGGATCGCCTTATTTCTCGAGGGTTCTCACAATAGTATGAAGAAAACTATGAAGAGACATTCAGTCCTATGACCAATATGACTTTGGTACAGGTGGTGATTGCCTTGGCGGCATGCCAAGGGTGGAGAATTTAGCAACTCGACATGAACAACACGTTCCTTTACGGTGAGATTGACAAGGAAATATTCATGGTACAGTCACCTAGTTATGTATCTGAAGAACATCCAGGACACATTTGCAAGCTCAAGAAGTCCATTTATGGCTTGAAGCAGACACCTCGAGCATAATATAGAAATATCGCAAAATACCTTCAGTTCAGCGGATACTTTGCCTCAAACTCGGACTCGAGTCTGTTTGTCAAGAAGAGGGGGGAGCTTGAAGTCTTGGTGTTGTTATAAGTTGACGACATGATCATCACGGGGAACTCAGAGGAAGAGGTATCTAGGCTCAGGGCAGAGCTAGCTATTTGGTTCGAGATGAAGGATCTTTGGGAGCTCCACCATTTGCTTGGTCTCGAGGTGGAGAGGAAGAAGAGCGGTGCGCTCGTTTCCCAGAAGGACTATACGGAGAGAATTGTAAAGAGATTCAGTATGCGGGAAGGGAAGAACGGCTCTACTCCTCTGGAGATTAGTCTCAAGCTTTGGTGTGATGAGGGAAGGGTTCTTCTAGATCCCTTGGTGTTCCAGGCTCTCATTGGGAGTCTTATATATCTGACAATTACAAGACCGGATATTGCTTATACTGTGGGCCGAGAAAGTCAGTATATGGCGGAGCAGCGGAAGCCTCATCTGGTGATGGATAAAAATATCCTGAAGTACGTGAAATGTACCTCGAAGATGGGTCTCATTTACGAGAGGGAAACGTTCTCCAATCTGCATGGTTACACGGATGCTGATTATTGAGGAGATTCAGACGATTAGAGGTCGACGTCTGGTTATGTCTTCATGTGTAATATTCCCCACACTTCTAGGCCCCCTTAAAGTATGGTTAGGTCTTGAGTGATGCATGGAGGCCCTAGTGTAACCCTAGCTCAGCTTGAACTTAGGGAAACTACTATGTGCACCCACAATGTGTACAAGTCAACCTAGGACAATTCACACTCACATGAACTCACTACCTCAAGGTAAGCTCACTAACACATCCCTAACCCTAAGAGAGAGGCAACCGAGTAATGAACTCAAGGCTAGGTCAATCAAGTGGGTTGAATCGACCAAAGTCAACTTTAGGTCAATATATGTCAAACCTTCACCTAAGAGGTCATATTGGCCTCAAAACCTAAAATTCGCATCACCCCTAGCCTTGTAATGTCATTAGGGGCCAAGTGGATCCAGAAGCTCCATCATGGGGTCACCAAGTTGACCAATTTGACCAAAGTCAAACTTGGCACTATTTAGGTCAAAATCACACTATTTGGCAAAGTAGGCCTAATTAGGGCATCGTCATGATCCAATTAACATTGGGTGGTGTCAAGGGACTCAAGACACACCCCTTGGACCATTCAACCCATCAAGTTGACCAAAGTCAACCCCAAGGTCAACCATTGTCAAATTAACCCTAAAGGCTAAATTAGAGCTCAAGTCAATTCAAGTGGGTTAAGGCCTTGCCTAAGGCCCATCCCAGGGCCCACTAAATTTTCAGATTTATTTAATCTAATTTATGATTTTAATTAGGGGATTTAATGGGGTAATTAAGAGGGAAGTTTCATTTGGAGGGAGGAATAATTGAGGGAGGCCAAGTGACACTCCCTTCTTCTTCTCTAACCCCTCCTTTCATCTTTTGTGATGAAGAGGAGTTTCTAGCAGTTATAGGTCGGCTACTATTAAGGAGGGTCATTAATGGTCATGGTATACTGCACAACCCAGTGTTCACCGAGTGAGTCTAACAAGGCAAAAGAGGGGCCCTCTATCTAACCCGACCCGCATTCGCCAGGCAGGCGGGCGAGCCAGCCCGCATCCGCCAGGCAGGCGGACGACCTAGCCTGCATCCTCCAAGCGGGCGAGCGAGCTGGGAAAGCCGGCCGACCACCATGTAAGAGGTGGGCAAGCCGTAGGAATCAGACTTGCCTAATATTTATGCGAGCTGAGCGAGCCGAGCCGCACCCGTCCAGATGACTAGAGAGCTGGCTTGCATCCTCCCCATGAGTGGGGTGCAGATATCCTATGATTAATGTGATTTGATCTGCCAATATCCTCACTAAACAGCGGAGTTTCGCTGTTGGCAGACCACTTTTGGGTTGCATATAGACATTTTGAATAGCAGAATTATGCTATTTGTAGGCCAGGCCTAAAAATCTATAAATAGGTCAAAGGGAGTACCTCAGAGAGGTGGCTCTTTAAGATTTCTCATTCCCGGGTCTTCTAACGTTTTTTGAGGTGCCATTAGCTCAACATTGGTTACGGAGGGGAAGCGCTCTAAGATCTTCCGTGTGTGTGGTGGGACCTCCGTGCTGGAGCCTTGGGTCAGTTTTGAGTTCTAAGTCTTCAGTCAATCAAGCTCATAGGAGAAATATGTATGCGGTCACCCTTTTTTAAGGGACCGGACTCCACAGATGTTGGTTCTCAATTTCAACATTTTTGGTGCGGTGAGCATGGAGCGTGACTAGCACAAAAAATCCAAGTGAGTTCAAGACGAGCTAGGCTCGCGGGCCGACTACCTAAGGTCTTATCGTTTTCTAAGCTAAGTCCTTAAAAGCTACGCGATCTCACTAGCGAAGCATGGATTCAGAAGTTACGAGCGATAAAAACTGAGCCATGCCTCAAGTGCGGGAAAGGAAAAAGTTACAAAAGTAATAGACACAAGAACCATTCACTTCAGAAAGAGAACATAGGTATTGATTAATCACAAAATTACAAAACAGGGGCCCAGCCTGCATAAACAATTCAGTGGCGACAGCAGGGAAAAAGGAAAAATGCATGATTACGAAAAAGAAGAAAAATATAGCGTGCGGGTGCTTCAAGGCGAGCTCTCGGGCAGAGAGATCTCCCAAAGGGCTTGGAAGGACTCGTCGCCCGGCTTTTGGACAGGAATGAATAGCTCCGGAACAACGTCACTTGCCGAGAGCCCCACGCCCTCGCTCGTCACCAAGCCAGAACGCTGCATATTTTAGAGAGTGAACTTCACGTCCTTGACAACGTTCTTCTGCATCATCTCCTCTAGCTCGTACTCAGAGTAGTGGGCGAGTCGGCCGCTGCTGCTGGAGGGCGGCGGGGGAGCCACAACTTCTAGTTCTCGCACCCGCGTCACCACTAGAAAATAGACTTTTAGCCACGGCAGATTGCCGTGGCTAAAAGTCCAAAACCGTGGCTAATAACTTTTAGCCACGACCTACCCAGGACAAATGGGCGTGGGCAATGCCAGCGTGGTTAATAGTATTAGCCACGCTGAATCCATGGCAAATAAGTTATTAGCCACGGTTTAATTGTCGTGGCTAAAAGCTCCTTATTTGTCATGGTTTAATTGACGTGGCTAAATGGTCTGTAACAAACGATAATGCCTAACATAAAAAAGATTCGGCCGCACGCCGCCGCCCGACCGCCGCTACCCGACCGCCGCCGCCCGACCGCCGCCACCGCCGCCGCCCGGCCACCGCTGCCACCGCCGCCTGCGAGCCGAATTTATTTCAAATATTAATTGAGAATATGCAATATAAACCCCAAATTGATCTTTTAGTTGGCGGTGTGGGATTAAAAAAACCAGACTTTTTGCCACGGATTAGACTTCCCTTGCTAATACTAGATTATTAGTCACGAAACAGGAAAATCGTGGCAAAAAATTGGGTTATTTGCCACGGTTTAGTCATTTGTGGCTAATACTAGCTTATTAGCCATAGAATAGAAACCGTGGCTAATACTTCATTATTAACCACGATTTTCCCCTGTGGCAAAAAAAAACCGTAGTTAAAAGTCATTTTTCCAGTAGTGCGTCCTCAACGCCTCATTATCCTTCTCAAGGGTGGCGATTTGAAAGCTAAGGTGCTTGGCCATCGCTGCGTCCTACAAGAAAACAAAGTGTTAGGGTGTGAAGATATCCAAGGAAAAAAGGAATTATGTCGCGGGACTTACCACCCTCCCAGAATCCGGCGAGAACGACGTCGACCGCGTCCACTCGCTTCTTGTGCTTCTCCACCTCCTCCAATGCGAGACCGTGGGCTTCTTCTTTGTCGGCAGCATTCTTCTGAAGCGAGGAGGAATTCCTCTCCACCTGCATGCTCTGGCGGCCCACCATGTCAGCCAGCTCCAGACCGCAAAGCTGGGCTCGCACGCTCTCATGTAAGAGGGCGCGTGTGTGTTCCTCATCAAAGATCGCGGTGTCCTACCGCGAGTACAGGACGAAGGAGAAGGCAAAGGCCTCCCTGCTGATGGAATCCTTCTCCAACCAGCTTGGCAGCAGGGTGGAGATGGATGCCCTGTTCTCCTCTCTATTCCACAACAGGAGGGGGCGACCAAGATCATCGAGAGGTCGCTTGTCGTAACCGAAGTTCCGGTGCCCCCTCGACACGGTCTTATTGACAGACCCCTGTTCTCGCGCCTTGGAGGTGTCAGCCGCCTCGTCAGGAGATCCACCGGTAGAATCCCCCAAGGTGTTGGCCTCCTGAGGTTGCAAATCCACGGGAGTTTTACCCTTCCCCCAAGAGGCGAGAGATTCGCTGCCCAAGGACCTCGCGATATGCGGCAGCCGCCGCCTCGGCATGGGTGAGCTCGTCGAGAGCAACTCATGTGCTCTCATATGGGGGATGTCGGGGAGATCTCGCTCACCCGCAGCAACAGAGTTAAAACAAGTAAAATAAATAATAAGGAAAGGGACTGAATGCGAGTAGCCTACCTCCCCTAAGCGGTACAGGGATGAGAGAATCAACATTCCTTCGAAGGAACGCGACCTCGAAGTTATTACCCTTGAAGAATCCGCAGAGGTCGGCTTCGTGGCCACCCAAGCTGGGAGAGCGGTAGCTCGACTTACTGAGCTGGACGGGCGAGAACGTGACGTTGCCAAAGTCCCCTCGACGAACACAAACTTCCTGAGCCAGTTATGGCTCTTGTTCACTGTCTCCAGAACTTTTACATGGTTGCTGGAGAAATGGGCGATGCCATCTTTGTTTGCCCGGAAGGAGACAGGTACAGAGTTGGGGGTCAGATGGCCTAGGATGACCCCAAAGTACTTTAATATCTACCGAACCTCTTCCCACAGGGGAAGCCGGAGGCCCGCATCGAAGTGGGCGATGGGGATGGCAAGCTCAGTGTCGGAAAAGTCGTTGATCTTCTCCTAGATGCCTTACCTAAAACCCGGGCGGAATGAAATTGGCGTCCATCGAGACAATCTCGTTCTCGGTGAGGTTAGCGGAGAAGAAGGGATAATCAGAGAAAGTCCACGCACATTTGCTTCTCCCCTCAGCGTTGACACCACCTCCTCCCATCTCGCGATCCAGTAAGTGGGCTGGACGCTGGAGTTCTCGCGGAAAGTGGCGAACTGATAATTGAGTGCAGGAGCGAAGAAGGTTTGGAGTGGATTTAATGTGGTAGGTGAAGGGAAAAGGGGGGTATTTATAGAGAGAAAAAGGCGGGAAAGCTCCTTTCTGGCGGGAGGTGTGTGGATAGCAAAAATTAGGTTCGGCGCTTCGATATCCGAGCCCATCCCCCCTAATTCCGTCTACTTACTCATCGTGGTCCTATGAGAGCAATGCGGCAACGAGATAAGAGGCGAGCAAACCACGCTGGCTCGCATCCACCCGAGGGGCGAGCGAGCCACGCTGGCTCGCGTCCACCTAAGAAGATAGGCAAGCACGGTAGCTTGCCCGCACCCGCCTAAGAAAAGCTAAGTCGTAGCAAGCAACAAATGAAAAGAATTAATATACATAGACCCATTAGCGGGCGAGCAGTTCCAAATAATAACGGAAAAAGTTCAGTACTCCGAAAGAGAGTAATAAATAATAAAGCTCATAATTAGGTCACGCAAGCTGCAAAACAGGTGCTTCCCAGGCCTACGGGCCAACAACGGGGAGGCGGAGGGCTCAGTATTGAATCCACTTCCACCTGCCCCGCCCTCGTACCCTGGAAGTAGGCGATAGGCGAGGGTAGAAATACTCGCGAACCGCCAGTAGTTCCCACTGGGCCAGGTCGACCTACTCTGCGGCATGCTTGATTCGCTCCTCTGCCTGCGTGATGTGTACTCCTGGTGAATTCATCCTCTCACCGTCTTCCGGGCACCTCACGCCCTCCAGGACCGCGAAGCGCTCCTCCGCCTCCGCCTTGTCCTCTTATACCCTACCGCAACATTAGGGAGTGCTTCCGGAATAATTGGGTCACCCGCCTCTTCATTTCCTCAGTATCCTGAGGGTCACCTAGGTATTCGGAGATGCAGTTCAGGGAAGGGGGAGGTGAGTACCCCTCGCTGATGTCAGCATCGGATGATCAGATCGCATTAAAACCTGTAGAAACAGGAAAGGTCAGAAAGGGCAGACGGACAGTCCCAAGCGAGTGAACACATAAACTCACCCGGGGTCGGCACGTCCCCCGCGCTGGTATGCGGGCTGGAAGTACCTGGCTAGCCCTGGAAGAGCTCGCCTTCAAGATTCGCGAAGGATTTTCCCAACTGTTGGGTACATTGGAAACAATGTACTTGATTTGAAGAAGCCCTTTCAAATGATATACACAAGTATGTATTTATGTATGTTTCAGTTCATACATACAGGTTAGTCTATATCATATTGATTGGATAGGTGGTCCAAGTGACATTGACAAATGGACCCAAATAAGCTGGATGAAAAGGCAGGAAATTGCCTAAGTTCACAAGCATTGAGTGAAGCAAGCTCACTAAACGCCAAATATTAAGGCAGTTGCTGAAGAAAATTGACTAAGTCCACAAGCGTTGAGTGAAGCCAATTCACTCAACGCCATACAGCTAATAGTGCTGAGTGAAGTCAGGACATTCAAAGCCCAGCAAGTTGCAACGCAGAGAAATGACTAAGTACAAAAGTGTCGACACACTTCACAACTATGTCGACACCTTTGTAGGAGAAGTGTCGAGATCAGAAAGATACAAGACAGATGGGTCGATAAAATTCAGTTATCTCGACACCTTGAAAATCAAGTCAGCAGTGTTGAGACAAGTCAGATATCTCGACACCTTAAAGCTCATGACAGTAGTGTCGAGATAATACAACTGTTTCGACACAATGAAGAACTGAAGTGTAGACTTAAAAATGTCGACACCCAGTAGACTGTAGTGTAGAGACAAACTAACTATCTCGACACAGTGAATATTTAAAGCAAATGTCGACACCCGGCAGACTGTAGTGTCGAGATAATTCAACGGTCTCGACACAATGCAGATTTAAAGATGTCGACACCCAACAGACAATTGTGTCGAGATAAGTCAACTATCTCGACACATTCAAGTTCATACTGAAAATTCTATCAAGTACAGATGTGTCGAGACTTCTAAGATGTCTCTACACCTTCTAAGAACACTAAGTATTATTGTGTCGAGACACTTGGGACTTCTCGACACTTATGATCCTGAAGTTGTACAGAGTCAACACAGCTGAGTGGCAAGTCAAGTCAGAAGTGTCATTTCAGCTACAGTGACTTGACATCTCATCAGAATCTATTTGAAGGAAAACCTTAAGTATAATGTCATCAATCAGAAGCTAGCAATCCGCGAAGGCTATAAATAGAGGGGTCATCTACACAGAACACAATGGAATATAAGTAATCAATCAATTCACTCATTTTGATTTCTTTTAAGTCAGAGAAGGGCAACAACTCCAAGAAGAAGGAAGACGCAGGTCTTCAAGAAAGTCTTCTAATCCTTTAAACAAGTTAATCAGAGGATTAAGGTGGATCTGTTCTACAAGTTCTTCAAGTAAATCAAGCTGATCATCATCAAGAATATTGTAGATCCAGTGAAGAATCATTTCAGTCAATCTGCTCATTAAGATCCAAACCTGTGTGCTGAATTGGAGAATTCAAATTCTCAGATAAGTCAGATCTCAGAGTTATTGTTTTCTTAGATTACTTTCTTTCTCATTATCCTCTTAATTTTGTAAGATCTCTGTGAGATCTGAGTGGGTAGAAGATATATTCTCTGAGTTGTAAGCCTGATTTATAAAAGCTGAGGTAGGGTTCTTGAGGGACCTGAGGTAGGTGATTTGTGTGGGATCACTGAAGTGTAAGACTTGTATAGTCTGAAGTGGGGTTCTTAAGGGACCTGAGGTAGGATACTGGGTGGATCTCTGAGGTAGGACATGTTGGTATGACGTGTAGGTTTCTGGAAAGAAACTGAGTGTGTAAGATCAGTTGATATGAGTTTAAGAGGAGGAGATATAACCTCATCTAGCACATTGCTAGTGAGGAAGAAGCGGGAAAGTGGATGTACCCTAGATAGGGGAACCACTATAAAATCTCTGTGTTCTATGGATTGCTTGTGATGTGTTCTTGTGATTGTTTATTTTCAAGTATTTGCTGAATTATTAAGTATAAGTGACAAAGAAATTTAAAAGACACTTATTCACTCCCCCCTCTAGGTGATTAACTACCCATAGATTTATCTTTCAAGTGGTAACAGAGGGAGGTTATTCAAAGAAAGACCTAACAGTCATAAAAAGATCCTAAGGGTGGTTGATACATATCAGATCTCATGGCTTCAGAATCTCATAGAGAACTAAATTCTATGAAGCTTCCTATATATACAAATGATAATTTTGCTATTTGGAAGCAGATGGTGAGATTGTTTATGAAGGCATCAGATCCAAGAATCTTTTTTACTATACAAGAAGGACCATATATTCCTATGAAAGTATCTGTCTTAGATGCAAATGTGCAAACCTATAAGAGTCTGTCTGAGATGACAAAGGATGAGGTGGTTCTTGCCACCATGGATAAAAGAGCACAAAATATAATTGTCAGTGAAATAGATAATTCAACTTTTGAGAACTTAGTATATTATAAAAGATCCAAGGAGATGTGCGACACTCTAATAGTCTATATAGAAGGCACAGAAGAAGTCAGAGATGACAAAAAGTCTCTACTCAACCAGCAGTATGAGGCATGCATTCAGGCAAGGGAAGACTGATTCTATATAACTTTATTATGAAAAGTTCTTTAGAATAGTCAATGACTTAAAAAATTATGACAGACAATTCTCAAAATATGAGCTTAATGACAAGTTTCTGAGATCCCTAAACAAAGAATGAGACATAAAGATTTGTGCTGTAAAAGAAATGGACAATCTGAGGAACATGTTACCCCAAGATTTGTATGAGAAGCTGTTGTCACATGAGCTTCAGTTAAATTCTAGAAAAGCTGAAGATGAATCTTCCAGAAGTTCAAATCAGACGAGATCCGCGACTTTCAAAGCAGATACATCAAAGAAAGCTAGAAGAGAAATTTCATCATCACAAAGAAGGGATGAAGATACAGTTAGCACTGAGATTAATTCTTCATCAAAAGAATTGTCAGAGGGTGAATTGACATTGTTCACCAAGCAATTCAAGAAGATGATGAGAAGAAGGAAGCAATGGAACAAGAAGATATCATCTGGACCAAGTTCTAGCAAAAATAAATACAAACACAGAAACAACTCTGTGCTCGGGTATGATTCAAACCAGAATAAAAAAGTTAAGACTGACATTATTTATTATTGATGTAACATGCCTGGACATGTCATTGTTGACTGTCTAGTAAAGAGAAAGGAGAATATGAAGTACAAGGAAAAGAAGTTCTATAAATATAAGAAGTCAGAAAAGTGTTTGATGGCGAAGAAGCCAAATACTTTATCTGATAGTGATTTAGATTCAACTGAATCAGATGAAGAACATGCTCACATTGGATTGTACTCCTACGAAGAGGAATTCATTAGAGATGCCATATACAAGGGCAATAACTCCATAACTTCATCACTTCATGGTGACTCTGAAGATGATATGGAGGTTAACTTGATGGCACTGTCTAATAATCCAGAAATAGAAATTGTTGAATGTCAGGATACTCAGGTAATCTTTAACAATTCTATTTGTTATACAACTTTTGTTCATAAGACTGAGGATGAGTCAAACTCATGTAACTCAAATTTTGATTCACATAAGTCCATCTCTGAGACTGAACTACAGCAGCTCACAGTTAAGTTTATAAAACTATTAGAGGCTCTTATAAAGAGCAAAAAGCTTATCAAAGAACAAGCCATTAAGATTGCATCACTAAGAGGTCTTGAGTACCATCATGAGATAGCTACTCAGCAGATTGGTCTTCAAAGTTCAAAGTTAGCTAAGCTAACTAAGATCATTGATGATCAAATCATGTTGATCAAACAAAGAGATGCAACCATTCAGGAGTTAGAACTCAAACTCCAGAATGAGAAAAGACTTGTTCAGCAGTTCTCTAAACCTAAGATTGTGCTCCCCATAATAGATACCTTCTCAGGAACTCTTGGAAGTGGTATTGGTTATATAAAACCTAAGAGATGGAGAGGCAGAAAGCTGACAGGACAAAAGGGTCAAGTGTTGCCACAACCTGTGTCTCAGACCAAAGGAAAAAAAATCTAGAAGTCTGGACCAGGAGCACCTAGCACATCTGTGAATAGGAAAGCTATTCCAAATGTGTTTCCTCTAAGGAGGACTGTTGTGACAGTGAGGCAATACAAATAACTTGCTCATAGTTAAAATGCAACTGTAAAAGTTGATGATTCCTGTCCTAAGGAATGTCAGCATAAAATTCATATTGTGCCTCCAAAGAGGAGATACAATAGATATGAGTGTTGGTATTGTGCAAAGATTAGACACTTTGCTTTGGACTGCTGGTTCAATCACACAGTGTCTCATGAACAAAAAATGTACATAGCTAATAAATTCTCATGTGGTCTCAATGGAGCCCTAGCTAACAAGCACCTAGGACCCAAGATAATTTGGGTTCCTAAGGATAAATAAATCTTTATTTTGCAGGTATGTCCAAGTACAAGAGATATGCCCATCTGGTACTTGGATAGTGGATGTTCCAGAAACTTGACTGAAACAAAGAGCAATTTGAGGGAGTTTATTCTAGTAAAGAATGAACCAAAGGTGATCTTTGGTAGAGCTGTTCAAAGAGAAGAGGTCACATTACCAGTTGCTATCAGACATCTAAGGAATCATCCAAGGGAACTGATCATTAGAGATGTAGCTCATGGTGTGACCACAAGAAGTAGACATCATAACACTATATTGTACTCAAGTTTTCTATCTCAAACAAAACCAAAGAAGTTTTAAGAAGCCAATATAGACCCATTTTGGATAGGGGCTATGCAGAAAGAATCAAATCTGTTCAAGAAATGTAATGTCTGGAAGTTGGTTCCCAGACCAGACGACTGTAACATCATAGGAACTAAGTGGATCCAGTATATCTTTAGACAAGGATGATGCTGGCAAGTCAGTTGATATCACCTTGTATAGAGGCATAGTTTGATCACAACTCTATCTAACTGTCAGTAGACCGGACATAATGTATGTTACTTGTGTTTGTGCCAGGTATAAAGCTTTCCCTCAGGAGTCTCACTATACAGCAGTCAAAAGAATATTGAGATATCTAAAGGGCACACCTAATCTTGGTCTATGGTATCCCAGAAATAGTGATTTTGAACTAACAGGCTTTTCAGATGCAGATTATGCAAGTTGTAAAGAAGACAAAAAAAGCACTTCAGGTTCATGTCAGTTCCTTGGAAGAGGCTAGTGTCATGGAGCAGCAAAAATCAAACAAGTGTTGCAATATTCACTGCTTAATCTGAGTACATTTCAAGACTACAACATTCAGCTAAGTAAAACTCCATTATATTGTGATTCTACTAGTATCATTTCTATTGCAAACTATTCTGTGTCACATAGTATAACTAAACATATTAAGATTAGATATCATTTTATTAGGGAGCATGTAGAAAAGGAAGACATTAATCTAGAATTTGTTCCTGCAAATAAACAGATTGCTGATATTTTCACTAAGCCCCTAGATGAAGAGAAATTTAATTTCTTTAAGCTTGAACATCACATGTTAAATCTGGAATAATGAATGCATACATAAAGACTGATGGAAATAAGATTAAAATATTAATCAGTAATTAAGTTTACTTAATTAAATATCAAGTAAGAACATCTAATTATCAAGTTTCTATAATTCAGGAGACAAAATATTAGCTAAGTCAAAAGTTGTGTCAAGAAACCAGAAAATGTGTCGAGTCTGTATAATGCAATGTGTCGAGACACCAAAGTAAGCGTCGAGACACCAAAGTAAGTGTCAAGACACCACAGTATGTGTCAATACATCAAAGGGTGTCGAGACCCTAAGGTATATGTCGAGAGACATTATCCTTATGTCGACTTGTGTCGACACATCTTGATAGACAATTTTTCTAGTATCGACACTAGATCTTTTCCTAAAAGTTTGAACAATCTAAATAGAGTGCGCCTTTTCGACTTCAGGAAAGATTAGACTATAAATAGGATGTGAGAGTAGAAGTCAACTACGTTTTCTTGATTTTGTGAACTGTTGATTTCTGAGTGTCGAACCCTAGAACCCAGATCAGTCGACACTCATCAACCATTTCTCTCCACTCTCATTGCACCCAAGTGTGACGATAACATCTTCGAAGGTTATGAACTTGTCCGAAATGGATTCAACTCGACGTCTGAAGAAATTAAGAATGTAATAACTCTAATCACTGAAGCAGGATTGGAATATCTGCTTTCAAAACCTTTAAATGTCTAGAAATGAGAAGTTCTAGAATTATTTTCCAATGCTCATCTCGACTCAAACACATAAAAGATTAAGTCCAAAGTGAATGGAACAAAGGTCAAAATCACAACCAGAAGACTGGCCAAGATATTTCACTTGCCAAGGATTAATCAAGAAGATGACCTAGATTCTGCCAAGACTGCAGAAGCTTTGGAGTGGTGTGGATTGGCCCTAACCACAAAGCTTGGAAGCACCCTGATCAGGAATGGAATGAATACTCAAGGCAAATTTCTGTCAGAGATTATAGGAAAAGTGCTGCTATGCAAAACAGGAGCACATGACAGAATCTCTGCTCAAATGTTTGAGCTAATGATAAGGATAATATTCAAAGTGAAGACCAACTGGAGCAAAATTGTCTTTGACAAAATAACAGAGAGCATCAAGACGCCCAATATGGGAAGGATTATAAGCCTCTATTTATTCCAAGAACTTCCTGACAATCTCAATCTCAAGATTGAATCTAAGATCAATTACATGAGAAGAATAAACATGAGAATTCTAGCAAGATGGGATAGAGTATTAACAAAAGAAACACCGGTACTAGAGAAGAAGAAAGAGAAGAAGAAGAAAGTAGTGGTTATGGAAGAAGAATCTTCAAGTGACTCTAAAGAACAAGGAATCTCCAGCACAAAAAAACATGATGAGGCAGCACCAGAAAATTCTCCAAGGACCTCTCCTTGTACTAGAGATCAGATGCAGGGGGAGACAAGACCAGAGAAGGATCACATTGAGGGGGAGAACCCCAATGATCTTCCAGACTTAAAAATTATTCCTTCACCAGATGTGCAAATGTCTGATAAAGAGAATGAGAATGCAGTGTCTAAGGAAACTGAGGAAGAATTTTTTATGGATAAAGAAGCTAATATCCAGGGGGAGTTACAGTATACACTCCCAGATGATTATTATTCTGATGCTTCAACACAACTAGAAGATGAAACTATGGAGGAACTCAACCTTGGTGAAGTTGGTGTAAGGATTGAGGGAGAGATAGCAGTTCTGGCCCCAAACACTGAAGAAGCTAAAGAGCCTACTTCAGTTGAAGTTATCAGTTCTTCAGATTCTGATAAGGAGGAAGCCTCTCAGCTCAAGAAAAGGAAAATTGAGGAACTCAGGAAAAGGAGTAGGAGCTATAAGAAAATAGTTCAATCTAGAACAACACCTGCTCCTCCTCTGGATTTCAGCTCCCTATTGATTCAAATGCAAATAATGTTAGATCAACAAAGAAGACAACTAGAAAAATATGTAGATGAAAGCACTAAGGAGTTACAGTTTCAGCTAGCACAAGAAATCAAATCCATTAGATTTGAAGTGAACCTGCTTAAGAAGGATATGACTGACTTCTTCCAAAGAGGAGCAAATGTTGTAGTTTACCTTGCTCAACAGTAGCAGGAGTCAAAGAAAACTCTAGATGAAATAGCTGTTAAACAAGGACATGTCCTTGAAAATCAAATAAGAATGAATGAAAACATGATTGTAATGCATGATACTTCATTGGTAAAGTTAGCTGAGCAAATTACAGCTCTGGAGACAAAGATAGGCTCTACCTCCAAAGATATTGAATCTCAGCTATCTACTCACACAACCTCTTTGATTAAGAAATTCAAGTCTTCTGGCAAAGAACTAGATGATCACTTGCTCAAAGTAAAGAATCATTTTTCCTCACGGGTTAATCATCTTGTAGACCAAGTAAGATTTCATAAGGATGACTTAAGAGATCATATTGAGAGAGAAGTCATAAAGAGGGAGAGAGTAATGATAAATTCAAGCTCTGAGCATGCTATTTGGACCTCCAATAGCATCAAAGATACTCTAGGCTTTCCTCCCATAAATTATGATGAAGATCAAACAGCTGAGTCTGGCTGCCAACCAGCTCAGTTTAAGGCTATTCACACTGCAGTACATTCTATGTACAGTCCTCTACCACAGATTCAGAATGTAGTATGTGAGGAGGTGGAGATGGCTGCTCATGTCTTGCTCAAAGAAAAATAAGCTCAATTATCTATGAAGAGATTCAAGAAGCAGGCTGAAGCAAAGCCAGATTTTGAGTAGTGGAGTCCAACTTTCAGATCTATTATACTCACTGCATGGAAAGCAGTTGACAACAATATAGCTGATAGGGGAAAATGGTACTCAAAACAAGAATAGGTCAAGCATACAAAGCAACATGAGATCATTTATAAATTCAGAAAAGATCTGAAGGCAGGGAAGATCCCAGCTGATTCTATTGAACCAAATAAGTACTTTCCCAAGCCATATCATTATGCTGAAAGGCAAAGGCTCAAGGAAGAAGAGATTTTGAAGACCAAAGATGACAAGGGAAAGAAGAAGATGGTTGATGACAAGGTGTCTGAAGTCAAAGCCAAGATACAATCGGGAAAAGACACTGTCATTAAAGAGTCAGAACAATCTTAGATTATTTCTCTTTTCTAGAAACTATATAATTTTATTTTAGGACGTTGTAAAAATTGAAAAATATAATCTTTGAACAAATTGGAATGAAAAAGTTTAGTTGCACTTAGTTATATCTGTTTTATTATTGTTGTTTCCTTTATAATTGTGTTCAGCATTTTTCATGTACATCATAATTATCTTATTTTGGTATGGTGGTGTATATCATTGAATTGGGGTTATGACTTCTCCAAGTAGGGGGAGATTATTGGGTACATTGGAAACAGTGTGCTTTATTTGAAAAAGCCTTTCAACTCAATGATATACACAAGTATGTATTTTATGTATGTTTCAGTTCATACATTCAGGTTAGTCTATGCCATATTGATTAGACAAGGGGTCCAAGTGATATTGACAAATTGACCCAAAGAAGATGACTGGAAAGACAAGAAATTGCCTAAGTCCACAAGTGTTGAGTGAAGAAAGCTCACTCAACGCCAAATATCAAGGTAGTTGCTGAAGAAAATTGACTAAGTCCACAAGCGTTGAGTGAAGTCAGTTCACTCAACGCCATATAACTAATAGTGCTGAGTGAAGTTAGGACAGTCAAAGCCCAACAAGTTACAGTACAGAGAAATGACTAAGTACAAAAGTGTCGATACACTTCACAACTATGTTGACACCTTTATAGGAGAAGTGTCGAGATCAGAAAGATACAAGACTGCTGTGTCGAGACAATTCAGTTATCTCGACACCTTGAATATCAAGTCAACAGTGTTGAGATAAGTAAGATATCTTGACACCTTAAACTCAGGACAGTAGTATCGAGGCAATAAACCAGAAGCCAGCAATCCGCGAAGGCTATAAATAGAGGGGTCATCTACACATAACACAATGGAATAGAATGAATCGATCAATTCACTCATTCTGATTTCTCCTAAGTCAGATAAGGGCAATAACTCCAAGAAGAAGGAAGACATAGGTGTTGAAACCGAAAAACCGGTCTCTGTGGAGTTCGACCCTTGGGGAAGGGGTGACCTCACACCTACTACACTCAGAAGAATGTCACGGACCAGAGACTTGGGAAACTAGGAACAGACCCTCGGCTCTAGCGCGGAGGTCCCACCACACACCCGGAAGGTTACAAGAACTCTTCCCCTCCCTTACCAAGGAGCTAGGCTTGGGCGCCTTGGAGAGCTCTCTCTACTCTACCAAGAAGATGCTAAGGGAGGAGGAGGAAAGAAAACTCATGCCCTCCAAAGGCACCCAAGGGGGTCTATTTATAGTTTTTCCAAGTCCTAAGGGTAAAATGACAAAAATGCCCTTACGACCAATTGGCCTTGAGCCAATGGCAAACCTCCACACCGGGGGGTAGAGAGGTGACTTCCACCCCGGGGGCACAACGGTAAAAATACGACCCAAAGGGATTCGGGGGCCGAGCCATGCTCCCCACCCCTCGGGCGAGCAGCAGGCCACGGGCCTAGCTCACCCGCAAGGGATGGCCGCCCGGGGCGAGCTGGCCGTAGGCCTGGCTCGCCCGCAAGGGCTGGCTGCCCGGGGCAAGCGGGCCGCAGGCCTGGCTCGCCCGCAAGGGCTGGCCGCCCGGGGCGAGCGGGCCGCAGGCCTGGCTCGCCCGCAAGGGCTGGCCGCCCGGGGCGAGCAGGCCGCAGGCCTGGCTCGCCCGCAAGGGCTGGCCGCCCGGGGCGAGCAGGCCGCAGGCCTGGCTCGCCCGCAAGGGCTGGCCGCCCGGGGCGAGCAGGCCGCAGGCCTGGCTCGCCCGCAAGGGCTGGCCGCCCGGGGCGAGCTGGCCGCAGGCCTGGCTCGCCCGGGGCAAGCTGCAGGCCACGGGGCCTGGCTCGCCGCTCCCAAAGGCTAAAAACTGGTCCTACGCACGCCGGGGGACCCTGCTCTGCGAATACGGGGTTATACACAATCCCCGCTCTTTTCGAGGTTGGCACAAGCTCGGAAAGAAACATCCAACCCAACGTATTCGCTGAGTGAACTTTTCTTGCGTGGTCAAGAAAATACTTAGCCTCTCCGAGAGGTCAACCTGTCACGCCAGCTGATGGGAGTCTGGGTGACGAGACAGCCTTGGGGTGAAAATTCTTGGGTATCTATGAGAGGTACGCCTGACCTGCCAGCTAGTGAGAGCCTGACAGCAGGACCGTCATCGGAGCAAAGGAACTCGGCTTCCACGAGAGGTACGCCTGACCTGCCAGCTAGTGAGAGCCTGACAGCGGGACCGTCATCGGAGCAAAGGAACTCGGCTTCCACGAGAGGTGCGCCTGACCTGCCAGCTAGTGAGAGCCTGACAGCGGGACCGTCATCGGAGCAAAGGAACTCGGGCTTCCGCGAGAGGTACGCCTGACCTGCCAGCTAGTGAGAGCCTGACAGCGGGACCGTCATCGGAGCAAAGAAACTTGGCTTCCACGAGAGGTACGCCTGACCTGCCAGCTAGTGAGAGCCTGACAGCGGGACCGTCATCGGAGCAAAGGAACTCGGCTTCCACGAGAGGTACGCCTGACCTGCCAGCTAGTGAGAGCCTGACAGCGGGACCGTCATCGGAGCAAAGGAACTTGGCTTCCACGAGAGGTACGCCTGACCTGCCAGCTAGTGAGAGCCTGACAGCGGGACAGTCATCGGAGCAAAGGAACTCGGCTTCCACGAGAGGTACGCCTGACCTGCCAGCTAGTGAGAGCCTGACAGCGGGACCGTCATCGGAGCAAAGGAACTCGGGCTTCCTTGAGAGGTACGCCTGACCTGCCAGCTAGTGAGAGCCTGACAGCGGGACCGTCATCGGAGCAAAGGAACTCGGGCTTCCTCGAGAGGTACGCCTGACCTACCAGCTAGTGAGAGCCTGACAGCGGGACCGTCATCGGAGCAAAGGAACTCGGCTTCCACGAGAGGTACGCCTGACCTGCCAGCTAGTGAGAGCCTGATAGCGGGACCGTCATCGGAGCAAAGGAACTTGGCTTCCACGAGAGGTACGCCTGACCTGCCAGCTAGTGAGAGCCTGACAGCGGGACCTTCATCGGAGCTAAGGACTTGGGGCTTCCACGAGAGGTACGCCTGACCTGCCAGCTAGTGAGAGCCTGACAGCGGGACAATCATCGGAAGGCGGGACTAGGCGTCTCAACAAAACCTTGCCAAATTCAACATCCTCAAATGGGGAAGAAAGATGGGTTACATGACCTCTCCCGACTCAGTGGGTCGGGGGCTAGACTCAGTACAACATAATAAAAAAAAAATACAAGATCCTATTGAGGCGAGGCTCCTTCGCCTCTTGCATCAACCGATCCTTCCCCGGGTGCCCACGTCGACCCGATCCTCACATCTGTCTTCCTCCCTGGCTTGGGGCGGGGCTTCGATCTGCCTCGGGGGTGGTTGCTGGGATTGACCTCTCGCTCCTCTCACCTCCAGGAATTCGGGGCAGGTAGCCGTCGCGTGCCCCTCCACCTGGTGGTAGTCACAGTACGGCAATGCCTCTTCTACCAGCCTCCTTCGGCGGACTCGGCGATCTCTCCCGTTGCCTCTTCTTCCTTCGCCTATTGCCAAGGCTTGCTGCGGTGGGGGTAGGAATTGCCTTGGGGCTTGCCTTTGGTAGTTGAACCTCCCTTGACCCCCATTAAAGTTCCCCCCATCCTGGATGAGAGTTCTTCCTGGACCATGGGCGGGTCCTCCCTGCTGCCTCCAGCCTGGCTCCGGACCCTCCTGTCTCTGGAACCCCTGGGCTCTCTGCTCCTCTCTCCGCCTTCCTTCCCGGTGCCTTGAGTCACCTTGCTCTTTCGACTCCACCTCCGTCAACTTAGCCAACTTTTTTACAAAGGCCGGGTTGGCTGCCTCCATGGCTATCTCCTCTGCCGCCCTTTCCATCAGCTCCTCGAAGGAAAGAGGGGTCTTCCGGGTCAAGCTCATCTTGAAGAACCCTTCACGCAACCCCACCGTGAATGCCATCTGGAGGGCATACCCTGGCACCTCTTGGATGTCAAGGACCTCCTCCTGGAACCTGTCAACGTAATGGGCCAGCGACTCCTCGGCCCTTTGCTTTATCAGGAAGAGGGACTCAGGACCTTTCTTCCTCTTCTTGGAGGTGGAGAAGCGAAGCTGAAAGCTCCGGCTCAAGTCTTCGAACCCAAAGATGGACCTTGGAGGGAGTTGATGGAACCAGTCCCTTGCCTTCTCCTTCAACGTGATCGCAAAGAGGCGACACTTGAAGGCATCCGTCATTGGTATGATGGAGACGGCATCCTCGAACCACTGTAAGTGCTGGATGGGGTCGTCCTTCCCGGTGTAGTATGCCTTGTCAAGTTCCCTGAACCCCTCGGGAACAGGAGCTGAGATGATCAGCTCGCTGAAGGGTGACCCCCTAAGGGGAGCTCTCGCCACCGCCACACGCGCGACCTGCTCGCATGGGGGGCTAGCTCTCGCCGGGCTGGGGAACAGCTCCCGGCCTGAGAGGTCCCGCTCAACCCCTTCTACCATCCTCTCCTTCCCAGGCCTCCTATCCGGCATACTCACTTCTCCCCCTGCTGGAGTGATCTCGCCTTGCCCCCTGGGAGCCAGCTCGCCGAGACCACTCTGGGTTGGCTCGCCGAGACCCCTGGGAGCTAGTCCCTGGGGGGTGGGGGTTGAGCTGTCAGCCCGAGGGGCAATGCTTCTAAGCATCCCCATGATGCCTTCGATGGAAGCCATGAACTCCTCCCTTCTTACAAAGGGTCCTAGGTGGGGGAGACCACCGAGGTCATCACTACCTCCCTGATCCCCAGCCATGACACTCTCCCGAGATCTTCTGTGCTGGTCACTTTCCACGCTCACCGCACCAAAATGTTGAAACCGAAAAACCGATCTCTGTGGAGTTCGACCCTTGGGGAAGGGGTGACCTCACACCTACTACACTCAGAAGAATGTCACGGACCAGAGACTTGGGAAACTAGGAACAGACCCTCGGCTCTAGCGCGGAGGTCCCACCACACACCCGGAAGGTTACAAGAACTCTTCCCCTCCCTTACCAAGGAGCTAGGCTTGGGCGCCTTGGAGAGCTCTCTCTACTCTACCAAGAAGATGCTAAGGGAGGAGGAGGCAAGAAAACTCATGCCCTCCAAAGGCACCCAAGGGGGTCTATTTATAGTTTTTCCAAGTCCTGAGGGTAAAATGACAAAAATGCCCTTACGACCAATTGGCCTTGAGCCAATGGCAAACCTCCACACCGGGGGGTAGAGAGGTGACTTCCACCCCGGGGGCACAACGGTAAAAATACGACCCAAAGGGATTCGGGGGCCGAGCCATGCTCCCCACCCCTCGGGCGAGCAGCAGGCCACGGGCCTAGCTCACCCGCAAGGGCTGGCCGCCCGGGGCGAGCTGGCCGGAGGCCTGGCTCGCCCGCAAGGGCTGGCCGCCCGGGGCGAGCGGGCTGCAGGCCTGGCTCGCCCGCAAGGGCTGGCCGCCCGGGGCGAGCAGGCCGCAGGCCTGGCTCGCCCGCAAGGGCTGGCCGCCCGGGGCGAGCGGGCCGCAGGCCTGGCTCGCCCGCAAGGGCTGGCCGCCCGGGGCGAGCGGGCCGCAGGCCTGGCTCGCCCGCAAGGGCTGGCCGCCCGGGGCGAGCAGGCCGCAGGCCGCAGGCCTGGCTCGCCCGCAAGGGCTGGCCGCCCGGGGCGAGCAGGTCGCAGGCCTGGCTCGCCCGCAAGGGCTGGCCGCCCGGGGCGAGCTGGCCGCAGGCCTGGCTCGCCCGCAAGGGCTGGCCGCCCGGGGCGAGCTGGCCGCAGGCCTGGCTCGCCCGGGGCAAGCCGCAGGCCACGGGGCCTGGCTCGCCGCTCCCAAAGGCTAAAAACTGGTCCTACGCACGCCGGGGGACCTTGCTCTGCGAATACGGGGTTGTACAATAGGTATTCAAGAAAGTCTTCTAATCCTTTCAACAAGTTGATCAAAGGATTAATGTGGATATATTCTATAAGTTCTTCAAAGAAATCAAGCTGATCATCATCAAGAATATTGCAGATCTAGTGAAGAATCATTTCAGCCAGTCTACTCATCAAGATCCAAACCTGTGCTGTTGAATTGAAGAATCTGAATTCTAAGATAAGTCAGATCTCAGAGTTGCTGTTTTCTGAGATTACTTTCTTTCTCATTATCCTCTTAATTTTGTAAGATCTCTGTGAGATCTAAGTGGGTAGGAGATATATTCTCTGAGTTGTAAGTCTGATTTATAAAGGCTGAGGTAGGGTTCTTGAGGGACCTGCGGTAGGTGATTTGTGTGGGATCACTGAGGTGTAAAACTTGTATAGTCTGAGATAGGGTTCTTGAGGGACCTGAGGTAGGAGATTGGGTGGATCTCTGAGGTAGGATCTGTTGGTCTGAGGTGTAGGTTTCTGGAAAGAAACTGAGTTTGTAAGATCAGTTGATCTGAGTTGAAGAGGATGAGATATAACTTTATCTAGCACATTGCTAGTTAGGAAGAAGGGGGGAAGTGGATGTACCCTAAATAGGGGAACCATTATAAAATCTCTGTATTTAATGGATTGCTTGTGCTGTGTTCTTGTGATTGTTTATTTTCAAGTATCTGCTGAATTATTAAGTATAAGTGACAAAGAAATTTAAAAGACACCTATTCACCCCCCCCCCCCTCTAGATAATTAACTACTTATAGATTTATCTTTCACCAACCCGGGGCAAGTCGGCGATCATGGAACTAGTGGAGGTCGGTCGACGGCTCCTGGGGTGGAGGCTGCAAAAATTAGCAATTAGAAGGTGAGGGGCAATCAGATGGAAGGTGAAGGCGAGAAGTCAAGAACTCACCAGTGGTTAGAGTAATTTTCGGGACTACGAGAATGGCGAATCCCATAGAAGAAGGGCTGGTGACACGCTTGTTTATATGCGGGGAAGAGCGTCTCGGCTCCATTCCCCCATCTCCTTCCTCATGAGGCACCTCCTACAGGAGAAAAGGTGTCAGAATCAGAGTGATATAAAATCAAATAAGTGGCTCGCATACCGAGTGGGAAACTTCCAGATTGGCCACTGGATTAGAAGGTGTGTCATTCGGGGGAGACCGTCTGACCATCTTGGCCTTCATTGATCTGAAGGCAGGGCTTAGCAACCCACATGCCAGCTAGGGGGCGGCATCGATGATCTGTGCTCGCGTACCCTCCCTCGCGGCCGCTAGGCGAGCATGTGTAAGACCCCCCTCCCCTAACACAAAACATGGCACGAGAGGGGTCTTATGCCCAGAACAGTCGCCTTGCAGTAGCACTAGCGCTCGGGCCAGCCTGTACCACAAGACACATATCCTGCCGGCTACAACCAATATCAACATGTAAATGCCAACCCAACCATAATAATATAAAGAATTCAATCCACACTAAGCATAAGTCCTTAAGTACAACAAAAGAGAAGCTAAACAAGCTTCTACATAATCAGAGTATGTAAGTAGAATTGCCCCGAAGGGCTACAATAAATCTCTCTCACTCACATCTGTAACCGACGGTAGCGACGGTACCGTCCCCTCAGGCCCTGTCGTCCTGGCCTGGCTGTCCAGCTGCATGACCTGCTGCTTCACCTGCGGGGTTTCCTCCTAAAAAGGAAGACGTAGCAACCATTAGTTATAAAGACTAAGTGGCTTCACATCCGCTCCCCCGGCGACTCCTCGGCACCGGGCGGAGAAAGGAACAGGTACAATATATAAATAATAGTTGTACAAGCAGGTGAAGTATGTATACATGTCATAAGTAGCAATAGAAGTAGTGTATAAATGAGCAACCTATTATTCTACAATTCTATCATCTACAGCAGCAAGAGAGTATAATGTTATAACAGTAAGTAACTCAACTTATATGGATGCCCATACAAGCATATAAGTTGAGGGTCGTTCAGTAGTAAGTAACTCATCGTATAGGAGTGCCCATACAAACTTATACGATGAGGGTCTTGTATATGTAATGAAGTGCAATGCTATGTATGCAATGCAATGACACACCCAGGATCAAGCACATGCAATCGCTATGTCGACACAGACTTATAGTTCCCACTATTCGAGCAGGTAGCTAACCTCTCAGGCATCAACCGTCGTGGCCAAATGGTGACAGTAGAGCGGGCATCTCCACTACTAGGCTGGTCTCCACACTACCTGGCCTAGGGCTCCGTATGCCTCAACGCTAATAATACAATAGCGGAGCTCACATGCGTACTACGGCTCAGCGGGTTCTCTTGGGTAAATGTGCACCAAGATCCTAGCCCCAAACTAGCCTAAGGTATGACACGGAAGGAGCCCCGTAAATGAGAACGAGGACCAAGCCCAACCATTCACTTGGCACGGAAGGAGCCTCGGGACGTGAACACCGAGGACCAAGCCCAACCGCCCAAGGTCTAACTGTCAACTCCCATCGGTGTGACGATTGGCGAGCCCGTAGACCTGCCACACTATCCTTAACACGGGATTGCGACACCGCGTTTCGACTCACACCACATGCAATTCCACAATATCGTGGCATGGAAGGAGCCTCGGGACGTGAATACCGAGGACCAAGCCCAACCGTCCAACTTTGCTCATCTCAACCTCATTCCAACTAGTGACGGTCAACACCGCACTTTTTAACTTCCACAATGCTACCCGTAGGGAGACGACTCTCTAAGCATTGGATTACTAATTCCCTTCTATCCATTCAACATATATCATGGCCATAGTTAAATCATTTATATGCCCTTCCAAATGAATTCAACATGATATAGATAATGGGCATCAATATGTATCTGCCAATTTATACCAGGCTCTTTCCTTAAATTAAGTTTGTCCACAACTCGTTATAGGAATTAAGATTTATAACATCAACTTATCATATCAATATGATGATTATGTCAAAAGAGTTCACCCAAACCTCGAGTTGGATCGCAACATTAAATTCCACCAAATCGAATTCCACATTACACAGCCAAGAATTTAGGTGCAGCATTAATCCGGGCAGCAACTTCGACCAAGGATTCCCGTGGCTACAAAAATCCAGTGAGTGCGTGTAACATCTCGTTGGAAAGATAATTTCAAGGGCTACAACTTTCATGTTTAGTCAAAAGCCCAAATCTGGCCAGAACACCCACGCAATTGGCCACGAAGATTGCTGCGCGCAGAAATCAGATTTCTGCACGCATCTTAAGGTGAGACAAACGGCATCCGTTCATCTTCCTCCTTACATCAATCTCCCAAAAACTTCTCCAGAAATTACGTCCACCCTTATTCACCCTCATAAAGCCATACTTCTCCACGAATCACTCTCTCATCTTCACTTTGAAGAATGAAGAGGTTGGAGGAGACTAAGCCTAGAAAAACGACCTAGGCATGACTTTTCCCTAAAAAATCTCCTCCTCACCATCAAAACTCTATGGAGTCGATATCTCTCCTAGAATATTAACTACAGATCTAGCATCAAGGGAGAGGGGAGGAAGCTCACCTCATTTCCAGCGGTACCATCATTCCCGGCCATGGATCTAGTCATCCTCCTCCGCGACATCCTTTCCTCCTCGACGGCGATGGCGTTCCTCCTCTTCCAAAGCTTGGCTGGCTCCAGCAAGCCTTTCTTCCTCCAGAACTCCAACTCCGATGATCCTCTTCTTTCCCGATGGTTTCGCGCGGGTAAGGGCTCGGTAGTGGTCGAAGTGACGGCTAGGGTTTAGTTTCCTTCTTATTTATATTAGCGCATTAGGGTTATGTCACTTCGCCATGTGTCAATTTCTGATTGGACCGCCCAAATTAGGTCTTATTTGAAATGACCGATCCAAGGGATCATCCAGCACAAATCCCGAAATCCGATTCGGTCCGCCTGTACAAGCCAGCGAATCTGCCTGGCCGAAAAACGCACAAGTCAAATTCGGCGGGAATCAGCTTCCATTCTCGACGATCGGCGAGTATAGCCGGGTATTCTCGATGAATTCGTCGGGTATCAACAATGATTCCCGACGAATTTCCCTTAACCATTTTATCGGAAATCCTGGCGTTGAGTGTGTTGAGTATCAGTCAACGATACTCGACGTTCGGTCATCATTCTCGACGAATTCGTCGGGTATCGACGAATTCGTCGGTCATCATTCTCGAAGATTGGTGAGTATAGCCGGGTATTCTCGACGAATTCGTCGGGTATCAACAATGATTCCCGACAAATGTCCCTTAACCCTTTTGTCGAAAATTCTGACGTTGAGTGCGTTGAGTATCAGTCAACGATACTCGACGATCGGCCATCATTCTCGACAAATTCGTCGGGTATCAACAATGATTCCCGATGAATTTCCCTTAACCAGTTTATCGAAAATCCTGGCGTTGAGTACGTTGAGTATCAATCATCGACGATCGGTCATCATTCTCGACGATCGGTGGGTATATCCGGGCATTTTCGACAAATTCGTCGGATATCACTCAACCCATCACTCCGTTCAACACACTTGACACCTTTTGCCAGTGCGCCCCGAGCCCGAGTCAAGTCTCTTGACTCAGAACTCGTGCGAGGGGGGGCCTAGCGCGAATTGGGACGTTACAACACGCATCTCTTCCGATATGGGCATCACTCAGCTATAGTAGTTTGCGAATAAAAAGAGAAGCAGAAAGTCGGGGAATTTCTTTGAGCCTTGTGGAATATATATAGCACGAAGGTGGGACCCACCAAAAGATTCCCTCCAGCTCTGCAGGCACTCACCGAACACATGGAGTTTGATGATTCAAAAGCTCAAAAAGAATGGGGATTGTGTACAACTCAGTGTTCACCGAGTGGATCCAATAAGGCAGAAGAGGGGCCCTCTATCTAACCCGACCCGTATCCGCAAGGTAGGAGGGTGAGCCAACCCGTATTTGCCAAGCAGGAGGAAGTGTTAGGCCGCATCCGCCAGGAAGGTGGACGAGCCAGCCCGTATCTGCTAGGCAAGCGGACGACCCAGCCTGCATCTGCCAAGCAGGCGAGCAAACCGGGGAAGCTAGCCCACCACCATGTAAGAGACGGGCGAGCCGCAGGAATCGGGACTTGCCTAATAGGTATGTGAGCTGAGCGAGTCGGGCCGCACCCGTTTAGATGACTGGCAAGCTGACTCGCATCCTCCCCATGAGTGGGGTACAGATATCCAATGATTAATGTGATTTGGTCTGCATATATCCTCACTAAACAGCGGAGTTTCACTGTTGGCGGGCCTTTTTTGGGTTGCATATAGCCATTTAAAACAACGGAATTGCTCTATTTGCAGGCCAGCCTTAAAACTCTATAAATACGTCCAAGGAGGTACCTCAGAGACGGGGCTTTTTAAGCTTTCTCATTCCCTGGTCTTCTAGCATTTTTTGAGGTGTCCTTAGCTCAGCACAGGCTAAGGAGAAGAAGCGCTTTAAGATCTTTCGGGTGTGTGGTGAGACCTCCGTGCTGGAGCCTTAGGTCAGTTTTGAGTTCTAAGTCTTCAGTCAATCAAGCTCGTTAGGAGAAGTAAGTGTGCGGTCACCCCTTTTTTAAGGGTCCGGATTCCACAAAAGCTAGTTCTCGGTTTCAACACCTATCACCTCGCATTCATAGATCTCCTATATAGAGGCCAACAAAGCTCAATTTGACCCTTTCATCACCTTCAGAAGCTCCTTGGCAGTCGAAATCGACTCTTAGAATGTTGCAGACGGTGGAGAATCGAGATCGAGAGAGGTTCGCTGGAAAACACCAAAAGTCATGGCCACCTGCCAGAGTAGTCGCATCCAAGCCCGAAATCAGGCACGCTTCTCCTCCTATCCCCTTGTGATAGCTTCCTAGATAAATAGGACTTGAGGTCGAGCTCAATTGAGATGATTCCAATTTTGAAACCCATGAAAAAACCAAGTTTGGGATTCCTCTCGGGTTTACCGGAAACCGCTTCTCCGGTGGCCGAGCCACCGCCCGACAATAGCCCTGACCTCAACGGAGGTTGTGGTGGCCAGCCGGGGAAGGGGCTGGATCGCCGGAAAATAACTTGGAAAAAGGCTCAAGGTTCGGCCAATCTCGTCCCTTGGCTGGAGTAGGAAGACACAATCACCACCGTTGATCTTTTTGTTATATTAATTCTTATATATAATTTAGTGTATTTATCCCTTTAATATACACATTTTGACTCAGAAAAAGGAGGCCCTTAGAGGCTGAACCATGAAAAGTGACCAACATGAAAAATGTAGTCATGTGAGTCTACTTTAATTAGAACTTAAAACCAGGACATTTAGAGCATTGTAGCTCTCTGTAGGGCAATTCTTGTGGCACTGGTCCTTAGGGTAGGACAATCATTATTTCCCTAATAACTTTTAATTGGCTAAAGGGATTTCCCTTATGGCATTTAAGAATATACCATAGATACACCTATAGTCCAAAAATGGGAATTTTTGGACAACATTTTCCTATGGTTTTAGGAAAAATGTGAATTTTCATATAAATGGAATATTTTGAAGAAGAATATTTATTTTAATCCCAAATTTGTGTGAGAGGTTCATTATGGAAGTATAAGGTCATGATAAAAATTTCAGGTCCTTTGGACCCCTGTAGGTTGGTGAATCTCACTTGCAAGTTGTCATGTTGTTTGTGATGTGGTGTGCATTTAGCCAAAAAGATGTATCTTGTGAATTTAGCAAGATTGGCTTGGTCAAATCCAGTGAAATTTTATACATGCAATTATTTAGTGAATGTACACCTCCTTATGAAGTTTTAGAATATTTGGAGTTGATTTTCTTAGCAAATGAATTAATTGGTATTTTTATTACGCAAATGTATTAGTGAAATTAGGGTGACTAAAATAGTTGCCAAAATTATGAAACCTTGCCAATAGCAATTATTTAGTATCATAAACACTGGATAAATTAATTAGAATTTTTGGAAGTCAGAATCTTATAGTTACAGTTATAATTACCATTTTTGCCCCTTCTATATTTTTGAGATAATCATTCTCAAATTGAGTTATAAAATTATACATTTTTGGAATAAATTATTATTTACTATTTGTAACCTCCAGTAATTGTTCTGGAATTATTTGATGAATATTTATAGTACTTCATGCGTAACATGAGCTAGTGGATCAGATTTTTGTAATTAGAAATTACATATCAAATATTATTTAAATTATGTGAAATTTGGTCCAGAGCTATTATCACTCAAGATGATGTTAGTATAATTTTGCCATGCTGGTTTGATAACAGAAAGTGACACTTCATGTTTGTGAGAAAAGGGCGAATGAACGGCCAAGAAGTAAATAATCGCAAATTTTATTACTCCAAAAAGATGAACAATACATAGGTATGTCCTTATATATATAGAAAACGGGGGAGATGAGAGAATACAATAAGAGATGTTAGACTAAATAAGTATCCGCCCGACTTGTCAAACTGCAATACTGGACAACGGACTACAGATGACCACATGTCCGCCACTGCTGATATCCACCAATCCGCTGCTGTGGTCAAGCCACCAGGCCGCTGCTGCGGCAAGCCATCAAACCGCATATGCTAGAATACCTCAGACCGTATCTGATAGGACAAGAACCAGACCACCTGGACAAACTGCCAGACCGCCCGAACAGCTAACCGCCCGACCAGATGGTCAAACCGCCAAACTCCAACAAATATGAACCAGACTGCCTAGACAAACCGCCAGACCGCCCGAATAGCTAACCGTCCGACCAGATGGTCAAACCGCCAAATTCCAACACTCCCCCTCAAGCTGGAGCGTATATATCAATCATGCCCAGCTTGTTACACACATCTGCGACGAAAACTGGGTTTGTGAAGAAGTCTGTCAGTTATTTTTCAAAAGTGATGAAGGGGGTACAAATTTGATTCTTCAAAATCTCCTCTCTGATAAAGTGACAATCAACTTCTATATGCTTTGTCCTCTCATGAAAGACAGGATTCTTTGATATGTAAATGACAGCTTTATTGTCATAGAACATAGGAAGAGGATGATTATAGACTTCTCCCAAATCAAGCATAAGCGCCCGCAACCACTTGAACTCATAGGTAGTTGAGGCCATGCTCATATACTCTGCTTCAGCACTAGACCTTGTAACCACTATCTGCTTCTTGCTTTTCCAGCTAACAAGGTTTCCTCCTACAAAGCTGCAAAAACCTGACGTAGACTTTCTATCTTCCTTATTATCAGCATAGCTGGCATCAGAATACGCTTCAACTTTTAGATGACCATTCTTCTGAAACAACAATTCCTTCCCTGGAGACCCTTCTACATACTCCAGAATCTTCATAGCAGAGCGAAGATGATACTCTATAGGATTCTGCATAAACTGACTGACCTTCCCAACTGTATAATAGATATCTGGTCTAGTAACAGTTAGATATATGAGTTTTCCTACAAGGCGTCTGTACACAGTGAAATCTGGAAGAAGAGGAGAATCTTCAGTCCACCCTTTATCATCTCCAACTACCATCGGGCAACGAGTTGGTTTCTTGCTAAGAAAACCGGTTTCTTTCAGGAGATCTAGAGCATACTTTTGCTGTGAGAGAATTACCGAACTCCTCTTCCGGGAAACCTCAATTCCCAGAAAGTACTTTGGAGTTCTCATATCCTTAGTCATAAAATATTGTTGAAGATGGCGTTTGGCTAGATCAATGCCTTCTTTATAATCAACAGTCAAAAGAATATCATCAACATAGACAGCAAGAACCACAAGTCCTTTAGTTGTCTTTCTTATAAACAGAGAATGATCGGTGGAGCTTCGATTGAACCAAATAAGGAAGACAACTCCACTGAACTTGTAAAACCAAGCCCGTGGACTCTGCTTTAAGCCATAAATCGCCTTCTGAAGCTTGCATACCTTTGACTCCCCCTAAGCAACATATCCTAGAGGTTGCTCCATGTAAACCACTTCTTGCAAATCTCCATAGAGGAACGTATTCTTCACATCTAACTGAGACATCTCCCAGTCTCGATTAATTGTTATAGAGAAGAGATCACGGATAGTGCTGATGCGAGCAACAGGGGAAAAAGTATCAAGGAAGTCTACCCCATATGTCCGAGTAAACCCTTTGGCAATGAGCCTTGCCTTATAGCGATCAACTGAGCCATCTGGAAGATACTTAACCACAAAGACCCACCTGCAACCAACTACATCAACTCCTAGAGGTGGAGGTACAAGAGTCCAAGTCCCTCTCTCAGTAAATGTATGCATTTCTTCATCCATAGCAGCTTTTCACTGTGGACTAGCAAGAGCCTCTTGATACGTTGCTGGGATCACAATAGAAGAGATAGCAAGAGCAAAATGCTGGTCATTTAGTAAAAGTTGAGCATAGGAGGCAACAACGTCAATAGGATGTTGAGTGCATTGTCGAACACCCTTTCGCAGGGCAATGGGAAGATCAAGGTCACTGTTGACCGGAGGAGGCAATGCACTATCAGAAGAAACAGAAGACCCTAGAACACGCACAGAAGGCTCCAAAGGCAACACATCAGGCTCCATAGAGAGAGACAGGGCAACAGGATCAGATGTGGAAGAACTGGCTCTGGCAGAGGTTCCGAGATAATAGGTAGAGAAGAGGAAGCATTAGAGGGCAAGAGAGAGGTAGTAGGAGAGAAATATAGAGTATCTTCAAAAAAGGTAACATCTGCTGAAATGTAGTACAGCGCAGAAGTGGATCAATACACTGATACCCCTTTTGAGTAGGACAATAGCCAAAAAATATGCATTTAACTGAACAGGGAGAAAGTTTGTCACGTCCAGGAGAAGGGATGTTGACAAATGTCGTACATCCAAAAGTTTTAAGTGGCAAAGTAAATGGTTTGGCCTCTAGATACAAAATAGAAAATGGAGTCTTTCCTTGAAGAACAGCCGAGGGAATACGGTTAATGAGATAATAAGAGAGAAGAACCGCATGACCCCAATAAGACCGAGGGATACTCATTTGTAAGGAAAGACTGCGATCCACATCCAGAAGATGACGATTCTTACGTTCAGCAACATCATTCTGTTGAGATGTATAAGGATAACTCGTTTGATGAACCAAACCTTTGCTTACGTAGAAGTTAGAGAATTTACGGCTGACATATTCCTTGACATTATCAGTACGAATAACCTGAATAGGCACACGAAATTGTGTGGAAATCTCATTATAAAAGGTAACAAATACAGAGTACAGCTCAGACCGGTCCTTCAAGAGATACAACCAAGTACTTTTGGAGAAATCAGCAATAAACGTAACAAAGTACAAGCTTCATCTACCAACAGTGGCAGTAGGAGAAAGAACCCAGATGTCAGAGTGAACAATTTGAAAAGGACGCAAAGAACTATGTCCCTTCTGAGCGGGGAAAGAAGATCGATGATATTTAATTACTAAGCTGACAAGCCTCACAATTCAAAGGAAGATCCCCCAAAGGAAGTTCTAGAAAAAGTTGATGAATGAGGCAAGAAGGAGGATGGCCAAGACGACGATGCCATAGCTGAACAGATGAAGAAGCAGAAAGAGCAACGTCGTTGTCCAGAAAAAAGAGACCACCACTTGCAGTTCCAGTAGCAATCGTAGCTTTGGAGACAGAATCAGAGAAAGAATAAGTGGTGTCATTAAAAGTAAGTGTGCAATTCATCTGAGTGCAGAGAACATGAACAGAAAGTAAATTGCACGTGAAATTCGGGACATAGAGAGTGTCTTTGAGCAGCAAAGACGAGGAGAGATGCACAGTCCCACTACCATGAACAGGAACAAAAGTCCCATCCGCAATCACTATAGGAGATAACATATTTTGGGCATTCAATGAGGAAAACAAACGAGAGTCTCCGATCATGTGACAAGTGGCACCAGAGTCAATAAGCCACTTGTCAGAGGAGGCCAAAAGAGCATGAGCCAAAGAGGAGAGAAGGGAAACCATCTTTAAAGGGGAAGTAAAACAGTCAGAAGAATTCTAACCGCACGGTTAGAAATAAGCCGAACAAGAACAAGCCGACAAATGAGTCACAGAAAGAGAGCGACCACAAGAAAATACCAGCAGAAAAACAAACCGCATGGTTTTTGGAGAAGCCGGAAAGTACAAATTCGTAGCGAGAAGCGAAGGAGCAGTGAATAGAAAGCAAAGAAACCGCGCGAGACAACCACTCGGTCACAGTGTCAATACACTAGCGGCAAGAAAAGAAGCCGCGACCATGATGTGGAGCTTGCGATGGTAGAGAAGTTGTAGCGATTATAGGAGGCTTAGCGAGAAGAAAGAGAAAGAGACCACACGGTCAGGTGACAAAACACTAGTGGCAAGGACGGCACCGCGACCTAAATGTAGAACTCAGAGCATGGAAGAGAAGCCGCGCGAACAAGAATGAAGTCGCGCGGACACGACAAGTGCCAAAAAGGAGGAGAGACCGCGGGAATAGGGAAAATAACCCACCAGCGGCAAGAAGCCGCACGAACAGTACAAGTCGAAAAGAGGCGCGACTAGCAAAGAAGCATCAAAGAAGCATCAAAGAAGCATCAAAGAAGAAGAATACAGAGAGAAAGAGTTTGCACGGTCAAGGTGATAACTCACCAGCGGCAAGATGCCGCGACCAAGATGCAAAACTCGCAACAGAGAGGAGAGGAGGCGGCAAACTGCGACAAGAAAAGGAAGTCGCGCGAATAGAATGCGGGAAAAGACACCGTAGAGAGCGACAAGAAAGGGAGGGAAGGGCGGGAAGCAGACAGAAGAAACCGACATGGGAATCAAAACCAGAAGAGACTGCACGGTTAGACCAAGAAGCCGCGCGGTAAGGAATCTGATTGGAGCCAAGGATCGATTCGCTCTGATACCATGTGATAAAAGGGCGAATAAACTGCCAAGAAGTAAATAACCGCAAATTTTATTGCTCCAAAAATATGAACAATACATAGGTATTCCCCCATATTTATAGAAAACGGGGGAGATGAGAGAATACAATAAGAGATGTGAGACTAATTAAGTATCCTTCCGGTTAGGCGGTTTAACAAGGTCAAATCGCAATACTGGACAACGAACTACAAATGACCACATGTCCGCCACTACTGTTATCCACTAATCTGCTACTGCAGTCAAGCCACCAGGCCGCTGTTGCGGCAAGCCATCAAACTGCATATGCTAAAAGACCTCAGACTGCATCTGCTAGGACAAGAACTAGACTGCCTGGACAAACCGTCAGACCGCTTGAACATCTAATAGCTCGACCAGATGGTCAAACCGCCTAACTCCAACAGATAAGAACCAGATCGCTTGGACAAAGTGCCAGACCGCCCGAACAGCTAACCGCCCGACAAGATGGTCAAACCACCAAATTCCAACAATGTTCAAAATCATATGTAGCAATAATTTAAGAAAATTATAATAATTGTTGATTATTCTAGAAAAATTATAAATCTCTGGAATTAGGGCTAAGATGTCATGATATATCTCAAGAAATAATCTTAGGTCCTAGGGTCAAGAATTTGGAGGATTCCTATTCATACACACATACAAGATCATATGATCTACATTTAATAATTTTGGGAAATTAGTGTTTTACGCAGTTGTTGTTTTGGAGAGGTCACGCACTTAGTAACCCTGGAAATGGATTTGGTTGAGGGTAGTATAACTCTACTAAGTTCCTTGAGAAAGGGAACGATGGAGTTCAACTCATCATGGTTCTTAGTACCGCTACAAGCCCCTTACAGGGTAGACCTCAAAACGTCCAAGGTTAACCATAAATCGCTAAGTAATCTGGAAGTTAGACAAGAGTAGTCTGATAAGATTAAGAAATGTTATAACGATCTCACCCCATATGTGGGTTGGAGGGATATAGGGCTTTATGGTCCTACGAGCTGGTGGCTCTGGTTGTTGGTCTATATCAGGACGGGTTGGTCCTGTGAGCTGGAGTCTTGGGAGGATATTGTTATACCCGGTTCGTGTTTATGTGGTGGCTCACTCGGTATTGGTTCAGTCAGCACACCGACAGAAGTACGATGACTCTGACACTGAGTGTAGACCTTTGGGGAGACCGGTAGGATGTTTATACCGAGGTCTGCAAAACTATGTCCCCTAAGAGCACACCCTACTACGAAAGACTGGTAGTCTCCAGCAAGAGTACGTAGCGGCTCCACTGTTGTGTTCTTAGCACTAAGGCGTGCGAGAGTTCTAGGTCTGGTAGTATGCCTGCCCGCCTAGGAGTGGAGACACCCGCTCCACTACCACTGTGATCCATGACAATTTGTACCGGAGAGGTTGGCCACCTCCAAAAAGTGGGGATGCATGAAAGGTCTGCGCACAGAATCGTGTGTGAGAGTTACATAATCATTACATTGCATAACATAACATAACATACACACTTGCAGATCCTCAACATATAAATTAGTACGAGCTCTTTTAAATAATTGGTACGCGGAAAATGGTTTATATGTATTAACGCAAGTGCACGCGTCGTAACAAGTAATAAAGTGTGAGTGAGATCGTTCCCTCGGAGAAGTGGTTAACCTAAAGCTTGCAATTACTAGCTATACCGTTCTTTAAATCCAAACACGTCGAAAGAGATGATTCTTTTACAAACTAATCAAGATTGTTAATTAAGATTTAAATTAATTAGACTACTTGAAAGCTTTGAAAACTGCCTTTATTATTTGGCGAAAATAGTTTTGTATTTAGATTTCCTATGTGCCGTCTAAATGGTGCGTAGAAATAATATTAGTCAAGAGTGTTAAATGAATTATCATGCAATGATTTTTATAGAAGAAATCCTCATCTCTCGAATCTCGGAAATCCCAACGTCCTAAATTTTCCTAGTTATCTCTAACTTAAGAAGAATGAGAAATATTGATTAACATAAAAATCGGATCGCTAACAAAAGAAGGGAGTCTCCTCCTCTCCTCTAAACTACAGTGAACTAATGAGCGATTGCACTTCTCCTCTCTCGAATCTCGAAATACAACGCGAAAGTAGAGATCTTTGGTTAAACGTTTTACATCACTCATCTCTCGAATCTTGCGATGCAATAGAATAGCCGTCAAACCAATATTACGCCACTCCTCTCTCGATTCTCGCAGCGAAATACAAGATGAAGACAAAGGCCAAAAATCTCATAAATAAATTCAAAAGTTCACAAGATGATAAATCATCAAATAAATCTCAAAAATCAAGAGACATACATCATAAAAACACACATAGTACTCTACTTATACAAGACTTGCAGAGTTTAGTTTATAGCAAGGAAAGGAATACACAAAACTATGAAGATCTTATAGTTCATGGCTTTAGAGATTCGGATCTACCCTTTCTCCCGGCCGAAATCCGCTTCTCCACCGTCAAGAACTCTAAACTTGGGATCCTCCTCTCCAAAAAATAACAGATTCCTGAAAAGATCCAAAAATCTCCTTTATATGGTAATGGGCCCTCAAAGGATCTCTAAAAATTCTGAAAATAAGCATCCTTTCATTTCCATAACTGCTATTCTTTAAAATACGTTCAGATTTTCAAATTTCAAATTCGTAGGTTTGTTGCAACAAATTTTTATTTGTTACAATAAAAATTTTTCTGTCCAGAATTCAGCAAAAATCTGCTCCGAAATTCATGTAATTTTTCTGCAACTTTTTTTGAATGCTCTCTACGCTTAACATCAGCCGCAAAAGTTACTTTTTCATGGTTTCTTATCATAAAAATAAATTAAAATATCAATAATACATGAATTTTCTCACAAATGATAATTTACTCGTTTACAAATACTTTTGATCAATATTTTGGAAATATATCAGTTAAAATGCGGCGAATTAACGCACAAGATAACTTCATTGTGTGAAATTATCAATAATGAGTTACTATTTCAGAAATCTTAACTTATATTTTTGTATGTGCATTCATATAAGTTATGGTACACTTCTGTGATGGTAGTGTAGTTGCTTTACTTTATTAGTTTTACTTAGCTTCTCTTATTGTACTTTTATACTGTACTGGTTGTTGCTCTTCTTTACTGCTCATACTGATATAGATCTACTAGAGAATTATATATATATTACTGTCACCTGCTTGTATATTCTGTTATATTGGTCCTCCACTTTTTTCCACTCGCACAATACCTAGGAGTCGCGGGGGTGAGGCGGGGACGAAGCAGCTGAGTCTAGTTTGACTGACGGTCGTTTGATAACATCATTTTAGGGACACGTGGATACATTGCCTGAGTTCGACCGGGCGGAGAAAGAGATTGAGACACCAGGATCTGAGGAGCCTGAGCCACGCACTACCACTACTACTACCCGACGTCAGGTTGATTATCATATGGTTTAGCTTCTGCGTTGTTAGTTGAGAGAGAGTGTGATATTTTATGATGTTTATTTACTAGGCATAAGCCCATTTTCTTGTACTCTTTTATTATCTCATGTAGACCTTTACTTAAATATTTATGTATCTTTGTTGTGATATGTGAGCTTGTTTTACTTCTTTCTTCTTTGGCTGTGAATGATCGTGTTTGCCGACAAGGTTGCTGTCTTGTGGTGGCAACTAACTCGTAGTTTGTGTCATTGTAAGGCGACGGTTCTGGGCATAAAATAACTCCTCGGTCGTGCCCAATTCCCGAGAGGAGGGATTTTACATCATGTGCGGATCAACATCTATTTTGTGGTCCAGTAAGAAGCAGGATTCAGTGTCTGTCTCCACTATGGAAGTAAAATACAAGGCTTCGACCTTGGCAGCTCAGGAAGCCATCTAGATTAGAAGAGTAGTTGAAGACATCCATGAGGAGGTGCACAATCCTACTCTGCTGCACGGTGATAATGAGAGTGCCCTCAAACTGGTTAATAATTCAGTTTGTCACGCATGGACAAAGTACATCGAGATCGAGCATCACTTCGTTCATAAGAGGGCACTAGAGGGGTCTCTGATGGTTAAGTGTGTACAGAGCCAGGACAATGACGCAGATATCTTTACGAAGCCATTATCAAAGGGATCGTATACACGGTTACAAAGTTTACTCGGGCTAGTTTTCACTTCCCACTTCAATAGGGAGTGTTGAAATTGTTGAAGTGGAAGTGGCAGGTCTGATTGGGCAGACCGCAGAGTCTACTACCGGTGGCGGCTAGGTGTTTGCGAATAGCCGGGTTTTGGATTTTGTTCTTTGTTCTACGGTCTGATTCAGCAAGCACCCTAGGAGATAACCGGGAGGTTAGCGTTGGATGACCGCGACTGTCGCATCTGGGTTGAGACATTGTGAAGTCCGCTTGGAGCTGGCAGGTTCTCTGCCTTGCGTAGAGGCAGACGGTTAGTGCGGATAGCGGAGGCTAACTGCTTAGTTCGATGTGATTTGCTCGCGCAATTTGGAGCAAAAGTTTGCTGGAGTTTGTAGACTTGCTTACAGTGATGTATCAAGTCCATGGTGTTGCCTAGTCACAGAGATCGCTGGTTGCGCGGTCTGGTTGTAAAGGTTGTTCGTCATGACGCGGATTGGCTCAGGACGCGTGGCTATCAGCTTGGTAGCCCAAGTCCACACGGACTGTGGATTGTTGTCTACTATCTATGTGGACTGTTTGTTCTTACCGCGTGAGTGGTTAGTTGGTTTTTCATTCGCAGTCTGACTCTAGTATCTACACTCTTGTGTGGATTGGTGGTGCTAGCTACAGGTTGATGGGTGGTAACCCTATCGCTATAGGCAGTGACCACACTCCCATTGTCACCTATAAATAGGGGTCCCCGGCTCGTCATATTTAACGAGAACAGTGAGAACTCAGCTCGTGCTTTGAACTTGCGGTTAGATTTTTCTAACCAGATGACTAAGTGAAGTTGACTTGTGCTGTCCAGGTTGTGTTGCTAGCACCGGACGACTAGGCAACTAGTTGGGAAGCTCAGCGTATAACAATTCACGGATAGCAGTATGTGGTATACAATAGGTCGTGGTTAGTGCGGCCAGCAGTCTTCTTCCTTGGGGTTGCGGATAGTTCAAGCAGTTCTCTTGGTATCAGCGGGTAGACTTTTTTCCAGTTCATCAACATTCAATAACAAAGCAGTCTGCGCGGCTTGACTTGCTGTCTGGCAGCTTGGCGGTTTCGGCAAACAGGCCCGACGGTTAGCAGCTTGGGCAGTTACTGTTGTCAGTTCGCCGGTTTCTCTTGCTTGTAATTTTTGCTTCCATCAATTGCATTATGTATCATATCTGGCAATGTATACTTCGCCCTATAAAGAAGATTACTAATTTCATAGTGACTCTTGTGCTTATGTTAATATTGATTTTTACTTGCCTTTGATGTGATTGTGTGTTCCTACGACTTTGCTCAGCTTCCAAAAAAATTTTCACAATCAGGTCCTAATAAATTAAGGCAATAATTATATGCAAGCAGACTCCAACTATGTGCAGGTCGCACAATTTCATAACGATTATGTGCAAAAAAGGCCTATATGTACATGTTTACAAATTCCTATAATTTTTTAATTTGCCCTGCATTTATCATTTAACAACATATAATTAAAAATGAATTATAAATACGTGGGCTCTTAAACATTCATGTGTCAACAAATCTACATTGGACCAAACAATATTAAAGCTTGACATAAAATCATGCATAAATAAACTAAGAAGAAAACAATTGTGAAAAATTAATGCCATGACCCAACTAGCTAGAACCGGTACTGTACTGTATAGCTAGCTAAAAGGAGCAGATTTTCAGTGTGCTGCTCATATACGAGCAGGGTGCGTGCGTATAGAAAATCTGCACCGTCCATCAGACAAAAACACAAGTTGATGGAAGACGGTGCAAATGCACTGTGCCCACCATGCTCCATATACTACTAACCCACGAAGGGTAAAATTTGTTCAGCTAATTAAGGCTTCGTTTGGCGCAGCGTTTGGGGGGCAAACGCCGCCGCACAGCGGATGTCCAAATGACCAGCAGCGGCGCGTTTGCTCTGTTTTTTGAACCTCCGCACCCTATTTTAGAAGTTAAGTATGTTCCAAATTTGGCCCAAAACCTGCTCAGCGTCGGGCAGCTAGTAAAAAAAGAGTATAAGCTTGTGTTTGAAAATCTCAGCTACACCATACTAGACAAAGATTCCTCTCAAGTTGTTACCAAAATCAGGATGATTAGTAATAAAGTGTTCCCTATATCCTTACCTCTGGAGGACACCTGCATGGTTGCAGTCCAGATATCTGATGCAAAGACATGACATTTAAGGTATGGTCATCTGAATCAACAGGATCTGCAAGAACTTCAAAGTAAAGAGCTTGTAGCTTGTCTCCCTAAGATAGGAAATCAAGGAAGTGTGTGTGAAAATTGTGCTATGTGCAAACTCCATAAGCTTCCACATCCTCAGGCCACTAAGGCAAGAACCTCCCTCTGATACCATGTTAACCTCCGCACCCTTTTTCTCACTCCAAAACCCGGGTCAAGGGTTGGAGGGGCATGACTAATATAAGTACGAGCGGACCGTCTAGGTAGGTGGTGTGGAACTAATCTCAACATGCCAACTTTGGGTTTATGCTGGACCGTCCAACACGCCCCCTCAGCGTGAACCTCCCTCTAATACCATGTTGAACCTCCGCACCCTTTTTCTCACTCCAAAACCCAGGTCAAGGGTTGGAGGGGCGGGTATAATATAAGTACGAGCGGACCGTCTGGGTAGGCGGTGTGGGACTAATCTCAACATGCCAACTTTGGGTTCATGCTGGACCGTCCAACACTGTTTGCACCTGCCGCGTCATGAGAAATTGAGGAAAACGGTGGGATTCCAACCGCGGCCTCCCCTCCGATTCCAAAAGCCCTCCTCCTACCGCCGGAGCAAAACGCCAAACCAAACGAATCCTAAAGACCCAATCTCCATCCATGCATGACGCGCGAAGAACACAATCTTTGGCCATTATTAACTGTCCACCCACCAAACATCTGCGGAAAGCTAGCTAGCTCTGCAGGATGAGAAGTAGCCTATTTATTCATCTTCCCCTCCTCCTCCTCCCACGTCTCATGCAACAACAAGTCCGCATTAAATGCAGTCTTTTCTTCCGCACTTTTACTTTTTAATCAACTTTCCCAAGAAAACAGGCATTATAACCATCCATCAGGAACAATCTCCCCTGGTGGGGGCAGCAGCAGCAGCAGAAGAGACTAGAGAGCATAATGTACCAACCAGCCTGCACTGCATTAAATGCTTCCTTCCCAGACACTCATACCCACCAATCCCAGCCTCTAAATATAGAAAAATATTTGATACAGAATGACACGCTATTTCTATAGACTAAATATATAGCTAGCAATTACCATGCAAAATAATAATAATTAGAATAATCCAAAGCTAGGTTGTATGTACATGAACCGAGCGCAGCTAGCTATATATATATAGCAGGTGATATATATATATGTATATATGGATCATGCCTGGTTGCTGTTTAAGACGGACTTATAGATGTCTTGGAGGAGAAGAAGGTCGCAGTCGGCGGGGAGGTGCAGCTGCTGGTCAAGTGGCGGCGCTAGGGTTTGCAGCTGGTACTGTAAGTGATGATGACGATGGAGGAAGTTGGGCGGCATCATGAACTGCTGCTGCTGCTGCTGCTGGTGGCTGGCGAGCAGGTGGGAGCTGCCTCTGACGTTGGCGGGGTAGTGGTGAGTGTGCTGCCCTTCATACGTTGTGATGACAATGGAAGGATCTTGGTATGATCGCTCCACTCGCTTTTTCACCGAGCATTTCTGTGTCGTGCAGCGGTAGTAGCTCCTGATCATCAAAATGTATGTCATTAATTATATATATGCACCTATAAGTAATTACTCGGGATAATATTCATTTATTTAACTTTTGCTCTTTGACAAAATCCAATAGTATTAATTAGGCTTACTAGCAAAGCTAGGTCGATATGAATGATTGACTGCGAATTTTTGGATCATGAAGCTAGCCTTTTAATGTTTATTTAAACTTTATTAGAATTGAAACATTTAATCTAACATCTATTTTTTTTAATGTGAGGTGATTTAAGATATATAGTAAGTGCATAAATTAAGACTCCTACATGGTTATGACTGTCATTAATGTGGTGGTTATGAACCGTCGTTAATTAATTCGTGAACGTCCCACCTCATCTAAAGAACTTCATTCTTTTTTTTGTTCAAAACTTGTTTTCTTTTCTTCTCTTCGTGATGGTAATAGTTGTTAGAACATCGCACTCATTTTCCATTCTAAAATTCGGGTTAAAGATAGGAGAGGCGGGACCAATTACAAGGATAAGTGGATCGTCTGGGTAAGCAGTGTGGAATTAATCTTGACATGCCTTTTTTTGAATCATGCTGGACCCAGGGGCGGATTTAAGGGGGGGCCCATGGGGGCCGGGCCCCCCCAAGAAATATATAAAAAAAATATTATATAGGTATATTATATCAATATTGGTGTATAATCCTACAGTTGTTTGAGTCTTTTGGTCAATTAAAAAATATTAGCATGCTCTCCCTCTCCCGCTAAAACTAATCCCGCCAGCATGTTTCCCGCGCCCCCATACTCTCCCGCCAACTTGCTTTCCTCGACTGTCACCACGTACGCTACCTCCTCTCTTCCTCGACTGTCGCCCCTGCTTTCTCCTCCACTGCACGCCTCCTCCATTGTACGCCACTGCGACCTGTATAACCTCAGGAAAAAGCACGCCACAACTCTCCCCCATGGTGCTGTGTCTCACGGTGCTTTTCCTTCCGTCAAGTGCCTCCTTCCTGCAACGTCCTCCTTCCGGCACGCTCTTCCTCCCGGCAAGCTCCTCTGTCCGACAACTCCTTCGACCTCTTTCTGGTAAGCCCCTCCTTACCGACAAGCTCTTTTCCGGCAACTCCTCTGATTTTTTTTCTCATCTTTTTGAGCTACATCATTATGGCTAGGGCCTTCAAATTCTGCAACCAACTGTACGCATCCAGCAAGCTCTTTTTTAAAGTAGCTGTGTTCTATTCTCTGAAAGTAGCTGTGTTCATAAACTTTATGAGCTCTTTTTTAAAGTAGCAAGTTCTATTCTTTCAGCAAATTTACTTTACTGTGTGTTTTTTCATCCAAATCTCTTTTTAGTTTTGGCCGGTTCTCTGTGTTTTTTTCATAAGTTTTATTGACTGATGAGTTATGGCCCAAAGCCCACTGCGATAGGCGTAATTTTTCTTATCTCCTAGGATATCAAATATGAGAGATCAAAAATGATCTCCTAGGAGATCAAATATGAACTCCTAGGAGATCAAATTATTCAGTCCGGACTTCGGACTCCGGGTGATCTCCTAGGAGATCAAATTTGATCTCCTAGGAGATCAAACATACCTACTTTTCTTATCTCCTAGGATATCAAATATGAGAAATCAAAAATGATCTCCTAGGCGATCAAATATGATCTCCTAGGAGATCAAATTTGATCTCTCCTAGGAGATGAAAATATACCTTTTTTTAATTTAACCCCCACCTTTCATTCTTCCACGCGGCAAAATAATATGCAACCCGGACAGAGATTTGGAAATGGGCTCCGGTTCCACGTAATTATTCAGTCCGGACTCCGGACTCCGGGTGATCTCCTAGGAGATCAAATTACGCCGTCCGGACTCCGGGTGATCTCCTAGGAGATCAAATTTGATCTCCTAGGAGATCACCCGGAGTCCGGACTGAATAATTACGCCTGTGGTAGGGACCGTAGGGCAGTAGGGCTGATGGCAAAAAATGTACACAGACATGACATGAGTATAGTTTGAATAGAGGTCGCTGCTACAGCTAGTTCATTAGTAATACATAAATGATTTATCAGCAGCGAAAAAAATAAAAAAAAATAAATGCTGCAATCTTACCCTCATTCTCCCTATATATTTTTTACATTAAAAATTTTATTTTAAAATTTATTTGGCTTCGCTTAGTGACTAGGCCCCCCCTAGCTAAAATTCCTGGATCCGCCCCTGGCTGGACCGTTCAACTATAGTGGTCGTGCCAATAACAAACATTCCATCATAAAACTCACCGAAGCAAAAATTCCGTGCATAACGGAGCCTAAATCACATGAGTTTATCGACGTTGGACTAAATTCTTAATCCATGCTTTCACAAGTTTAAGGTTTCATCCAACTAACACATGCATTCTCATGTTTATTAATTGAGTGAATATTGAAAGTAGACGTTTTGACCTAAAATTCACTAAAATATATATATATATATACAACAATATTCAATGCATAAAACTACGTACATGAAATTTTTGATATGAGAATCCATGAACAAACCCCACATTACAAAACGTATATGAAACACTTCCGGATCCATGCAAGGAATCACACATTAATTCTTTAGCTATCCATTTTCTATTGTTATGATCCCGTGTTCTTGATACAACTCATGATATAATAATATAATAAATTATTATAAGACCAATTTTGGTTGTATAAATGAATTTCAAACATTAATTATATTTTTATACAATGCTAGCTTAGCAAAATTCTTATATGATTTGTGTATAACCCCCGCCAATCATGCATATATATAAAACGCCCATCTATGTACAATTTTCAACATTAGTTTCATGTTAAATAAAATTGTAACAACCCAAATTGTAGCTAGGAATGCACTATTGGTCTTTCAATTAAGGGTCTGTTTGGCAAAATATGTGACTGTCATAATTAAACTTTGTAGTCGTGAAAGGGGCTCGTCATGAAACCGACGTTCTTGCCCTCGGAACCTCGTCCGCGCTCAATTCCAAAACGCATTTTCTTCATACCCTAAAGGACCCTAAGATCAGTAATATTACTTAAAGTGTCATCAGTTTATTAGTAATTAGAACTTGCGGCATTAGCGAAGAGATACTTATATTCCCAATTATACCCTAAGGCTCCGTGTGGGAGGACTTATTTTCACCGGTCAAGCAGTTACAATCGCATGAATCAGACCTTGTAACAGCTTGACCAGTGAAAATAAGTCCCACCAAACGGAGCCTAAATCTATAGATGTATAGAATGCTTATGAAATCATACTCAATGAGGGGGCCGGGTATTCCTATTTCAAATATATTCTCGATCAAGTCAAGCCATGTTGTAGGAGCCCGGCCGAATGCTTCACAAGATCGAATTATGGTTCATGAGTGTATGAGAAAAATGAGTAATTTAATTAATTAATTATACAGGTAATAAATTAATTAATGATATAAAAATAATGAACCTGGGAAAAGGGCTGTTTTTGACCGCCTTCTGCCCGTACTTCCTCCAACGATAGCCATCTTCCAGGTGATCGATCTGGCTCTTTGTCATGAAGGCGAAGCGCGGCTGATCTCTTTGCCTCTTCTCCCCTTTCTTCCTTCCCAGCTTTGTTCTGTTTTCAATTTCAATGAATTTTCATCCGCGAAATCACTCAATCAATCTAAAAAAGCTAGCTTTTTACAAGTCCGTGATTCAGCCATTGCATATATGCAGGTAGAAAATTATTGAAGTCGCAAAAGATTTTATTTGCTCTTTTTACTAACAAAAAGTCAAAAACAAATAATTACGGATGCAGCAAGCGTCGAAAAGGAATATGATGATTATAGAAGTTAATAATTAATTATAGGAGAAATTTTAATGCACAGTTTACTGTTTAATTTGTTCATCATCATTCATCCACAGAGAAGAACTAATTATACGCTGAAATAAAATTATTATGAAGCATTTGTAATGTCGGGATTGGAACGAGTTCGGCCAAATTTGACTGCGGCGCAGAACGCGAACGCGCCCTGACTCTCTCACTACTTTTGTGTTCGCCGGTAAAAAAACTGTTTTGACTCCGAAACGCGTTTAGAGGAAACCCTAGCTAGCTAGCTAGCTAGCGGCCTGTGCATAAAATATTATTTAATGAATAGAAGCAGGGAGGAAGCTGGTATAACTTCTATTAGAAGAAAGAGTTGCTGAAACCATTAAAGCAAAGAAAGTTCTTAAAACAGTAATTAAATGGAACCATACAGTTTCTTAACCTTGTCATCATCACCATCATCATCATCCTTGTTACCCTCTCTGTTCTCCTCCTGCTCCTGCCGCTCCTTCTGCTCATTTCTGTCGCAGTCCTGATCTCCGGCGCCGGCCTCAGTCGACGAGGAACACGCCGAGGAATTCGCAGTCACGGGCATGGTCCCGCCGGCTTTATAATAATTAGCCGAGTTAATCGCATGGTGGGAAAGGGTGGCTGCTGCCGGTTCATGGTCGGAGTGAAGTGTTTCCGGCAGGATCGACGAGGTCGTGGAATAATTGAAGGGCGGCGCAGCAGAGTCGACGAAACCTTGGGGGCCGCCGGAGAGATGAGAGAAGAAGGAGAATGGGTCGAAGAGGACGCTGTCGTAGTGGAAAAGCTCGGCTTTCTCCCCTGACATGAATTTTGACTTGAGGAAGAAGAAAACGAAGGAGGCTGGGCTGAGACAGGGAGAGAGGAAGAGAGATAAGAGAGAGGGTTGAATTGTTGAAGTTTATTAAAGTATGATAAGGAGTGAGGGGGGGAGGGTGGAAATCTGTCTTTAGCCTTGGTTGGTGGGGACGGGGGCAGCCGGAGGGGATTTACGACTTTTAGGGTTGGCTTTCTTCATTTATTAAGGTAATAACTATGTGCAGTCCTATTTTGATTATGTGCGGATCATGTATTTAAAAATAGTTATATGCATGTCAATTTCTGAACGGATTCATAGGGTTCTTTAGTTTTTAATTTTGCCTGCATTTATTCGTGAACAACATACAGCATACATCCAAAACTGGCCGGCCTGCATATAACATGACCCTTTGTAAATTAACGGCTATTTTTTTTATTTTTTAGGGCTCAATTTGATGGCTAGCTAGTTAATTGGTACAGAACATGATTGATGATCTAGAAGGCGGTATTTTTGTTGTTCGATGGAAACATGTTATATAATCAATGCGAGAAAAGTAGACTTACACAGACAAAAGAATACGATGCGATATACTTGATTCGGTGAGGAGATTTGACGTCAACGAGGAGGGATTATTCACTATCACAGGTGGCGGAGGGGGATGTTAAAAATTTCTTAAGCGGGAGCTAATGAGGTCGCAGGAACACTCAATCACAACCGAAGTCAAATAAAAGACAGCAACAACGGAGGCACAAGAGATTCCAATCAGAATCAACTTCTATTACATGCTGAGGCATACATTGCAAGACATGATTACAATGTAAACTGGGAACAATCTAAAATTGCAGCAAAGAAGAAACCGCGCGGACTGTTTCCACTATCCGCACAGTCCGCCTACACGCCAGCTCTGTCCGCGGACTGCTGTTATTGCAAAAGCTGACAGACTGAACAGAACCCGCTGATAGATCTGGCGAACTGCTCCACTATCCGCAACTCCGAGGAAGAGAAACTAGCCGCAAGATCGCGACATACTGACTGTATCCACGAACTGTTCCACACCAATGTTCTTGCTAGTTGCCTAGCCGCCTGGTGTTAGCTACACAGCCTGCAAAGTAACCAACTTCCTTAGTCGCCGCGATTAGAAAACCGTAACCTCAAGTTTAAACGCGAGCTGGTTCTTACTGTTCACTTCTACTTAAAGATGAACCGGGGGGGTCCTATTTATAAATGTGGGAAGGAGTGTAGTCACCACCTATATCGATAGGATAACTGCCCATCAAATCCTGCCGACTAACACCCCTATTCGCACAGTGCGAATACAAACTCAACTCGCCAGGACGCGCCAACAACTCCTGCCGGATAGACCACCAATCCGTCAATCTGCGCGGATACTACTTGTATCCGCCCATTCTGCAGCCCGTGACAAGTCAATACTGACGAACACGATGAATAGCAAGGCAGACCGCACTAGGCGAACTCGGCGAGTAACCAACCAGGACGCACCAAGACGAACTCCAGACTAAACCAAGGCAAGCTCGGCGAGCTTCCAACCAATCCGCACAAGGCGAGCTCGGCGAGCTAGGCAACAAGCTGAACTTGTCTCCCCCAGACCAAGTCCACGAAACCCGCAGTCACCAACCCAGACCGCGCCACCTGATACCAAGATCGCGCTCTTCTGAACATCCAGTCCGCAACTATCCATGTGGATTACCTCATCAGACCGCGTGACCTCCAGGCACATTGTCCGCGCAACAAAGCTTGCTCCATGATCCAAAATCCAGACTGCAAGCTTTGATCCATGTTGAACACTTGCGAGCTCCATAGAGTCTACACAATAACCAGCGAACTCTGATCCATCCCGCCCCGAGAAGGTACCAGCAACCTGGCTGCAAACCACCCCAGTCCGCTTATCCGGTTGCCCCTTAGCGAATCAGAGAACCTGCCAGAAACCGCGGATAAACAACATATCCGCCCGGTTACTCCAGAGCGCTTGCTGGTCAAGACCGCCAGAAACTACAGCCAAGCCGGCTGTCCAACTAGATAACCCGCCAAGGCTATCCGCCTAGTCCGCGCGGTCTCTACGGTCTTTGCGAACTGAGTAACCAGTCCGCCCGACTTCCCAAACTTCACACTTCAACAATTTCAACACTTCCTCTTGAAGTGAGAAGTAGAAACCAGCCCGAGCAACTCTCGTAATTGAGTAAACGGCCCCTTCGACAATGGCTTGATAAAAATATCTGTTACGTTATCCTGACTCCGAACATAGTCAACCATCAAAGACCCCTCCAGCACCTTATCTCGTATGAAGTGATGCCCTATCTCGATGTGCTTCGTCCGCACGTGACAAACTATTGTCGCGAATCAGAGTAGGACTCCACACCTCCTCGTAGATGTCAGCCACTAGCAGCCTAAGCCAGATGGCTTCCTGAGCAGCCAAAGCCGAGACATTGTACTCTGCTTCGGTAGTGGAGACGGATACTGAATCCTTCTTCTTGCTGCACCACGAAACTTCCACTGATCCAGTGAAAAAGACATAGCCAGATGTCGACTTCCAATCATCTGTGTCTCCCCTATAATCAGCATCTGTGTAACCATGCAAACAAAATCCTGTGTCCCTCTTGTACAAGAAACCCATTTCCAAGTTAGACTTGACATACTTTAAGATACCTTTAGCCGCCACCAGATGAGGTTTCCGCGGCTCCTCCATATACCGACTCACCAGCCTACTGCATAAGCAATATCCGGCCTAGTAATAGTCAGATATATCAGACTCCCCACAAGTGCTCGGAATACCAAAGAGTCTGAAAAAACCCTTCCCTCATTCCGCTGAAGTTTAATGCCAACCTCTAGAGGAACATGACTACTCTTCCCATCTCTCATGCTAAATCGTTTAACGATCCGCTCCGCATAGTCCTTTTGGGAAACAAGTATGTCATCCTTTTGCCTCTGCACCTCGAGTCCGAGGAAATAGTGAAGCTCACCCAGATCCTTCATCTCAAACCGGATAGCTAGCTCAGCCTGAAGCCTAGCTACTTCCGCTTCTGAGTTCCCCATGATAATCATATCATCAACGTACAACAGAACAAGGACCTGAAGCTCCCCTACCTCTTAACTAATAGACTGGAGTCTGAGTCTGAAGCAAAGTACCCACAAAACTGGAGATATTCTGTGATCTTCCCATACAACGCCCGAGGCACTTGCTTATGACCGTAGATGGCCTTCTTCAGCTTGCAGACGTTCCCTGGAAGTTCTTCAGATATGTAACCCGGTGGTTGCACTATGAAGATATATTTGTCAATCTCGTCATAGAGAAAAGCATTCTTCACGTCAAGTTGTCATATCTTCCACCCTTGACAAGCCGTCAATGAGACCACCAACCGTACCGAAGTCATCTTGGCCACAGGACTAAATGTCTCCTCATAATCCTCCTCGAACTATTGAGAGAACCCCCGAGCTACAAGACGAGCCTTGTACCGCTCGATACTCCAATCAACCTTTTTCTTCAACTTGTACACCCACTTGCACATCACTGAAGTGATGCATTCGACTTTGGGCACATAAACCCAAGTCTAATTCTTCCTGAGGGAAGCCATCTCATCATCCAAAGCATCGCCCCACTCCTTGACTCCAGTGGCGTTCTCAAAGCTCGAAGGCTCACGTTCATCCAAGGGACCTGCGAAGAAACATGAGACAAGACTCACCGTGTTTCCGTCCTTATACCGAGCCGGTGGAATAATAGTCCTCCTAGACCTCCGCAGGGCTTGACCCTGATCCACCACTCCCACTGCTTCTTCTGTGCTAGCTCTGATCTCGGGCTAACCAGGAGCATCACTCCCCTGCTTCCAAATCCAGAAGCCTCCTCCCCAAAGCTAGTTGTCGGTGGAGCACCTGGCAACATAGACAAATCCACCAGAAGATCCCGAGTAGCATCTCCTTGCCCTCCATCAAACTTGCTCTCCTGTAGATCCATAGACAGGCTACCCTGGTATGACGTCAACCCGTCAAATACCACATCCCAGGAGACAACATGCCTCCGTGTCTCTGGATCCATGCACTTCCATCCCTTTTTCCTCTCATCATATCCAACGAAGACTAGCTTCCTTACTTTCGCATCTAGTTTCATCCTGAGCGCATCTGGAACGTGCACATAGCAAGTCGACCCGAACACCCGAAGATGTTACACGATGAGCTTCTCCTTTAAAACCAACTCATGAGGGGTTTTCATATTGTTCGGACTGAGGGGCATTCTGTTGATGACGTACGTCGCACAGGTCATTCCCTCTGCCCAAAAAGACCTAGGAATGCCGAACTTCCTACAGAAGTTAGAGAAATTTGACGAAGTAAACTCTCCGTCGTTATCTGTTCTAGACTTCTTTAGCTGCAGACCGAGTCGACCCTCCACAAGCTCCTTGAACTCCACAAACTTTCTGAACACCTCTGACTTCTCCTTCAGAAAGTATAGCGATGTATACCTGGAATAGTCATCAATAAGAACAAGCATGTACATGCTTCCACCGAGACTGGGCGTGACGGTATGCCCCATTAGATCACCGTGAATACACTTCAACGATGCTTTACACCTGATCTGCGATATGTCAAATGGAAGGCGATGTGCCTTTCCATAATGACAACCGGCACAGACATGACCATCTCCGTAGGAGGAAATACTAGGCAGGCCAAGTACCAGGCCTTTCAATGTCATAGCCTTTGGCTTGTCCATTCCTTTATTCCCCAAACTCTCGTGTCAGATGGTTGTGCTATCATTTGCCCTTATATTGTCAGTATAAGCACTTGTCGATAAAACAAACAAGTCTCTCACCCTCCTTCCAATGTGAGTAACGTCAGCTTTCACAGTTGAAATGTTTCGGAGAAACTTCACTTCTGCTGGGCCAAACATAACGTGATACCCAACATCCACTGCATTGGTCATCGAAATAAGTTTTTCTTCATCCAAGGTACGTGATACACACTCCGCAACGTGAGTGGCCCCTGATCACTACCCAAAGAAACCGATCCCTTCTTTTCTACAGCATGCATAGTATCATCAATAATAACGATAGAAACATTACCATTGAACTCCTACAGAGACGAGAATTTGAAGAAATCCCCTGTGAGGTTATGACCACACCCGGAGTCTACAATCCAGTCCTCCTGATAATTAATGGACTAAAGTGCCTGCACAGAAGTGCCCGTCACAAAGGCACTCCCCCACTCTCCATCCTCAGGTTTTGACTCAGCCTCCTTCTCTGCAACATGTCCTGGCTGAAGTTTAACTCTGCAAACCTTGCGAATGTGAACAAGTTGGTTACACTTGTAGCATTGTGGTCCGCTCTGCTTCTTCTCGTCATCAGTCTTAGGAGGCTTACTCCTCTCCTACTATAATGAAGAAGATGGGCAATCGCCAACAGGTGTCCTCTTCTTCTTGTCTCATCTCTTCTTCTTGTCTGAGAAGAGAACATCGACGTCTCCCTTGGAGACCGACACTCCAGCCATCTGCTTTGAAAGGCTCTCTAGTGAAGCCAGCATATTCTTCAGCTCTAACAAAGATTGGTTATTAGTCCAGCCTGAATAGAGGTAACAAAGGCCACATACTCCTTCCATAAGCCATGGACGATGTGCCTTTTCAGCTTCACCTCTGAGATAGGCTCATCCGGGTCCAGTGCTGAAATCTCAGCACAGATATTCTTCATCTTAAAGAAGAAAGATGACACTGACAGTTCACCTAGAGTGGTCTTAGCCAGCTCATTCTCCAAGAACTATAGCCGAGCTACATTCCTCTTGTTGAGCAGGCCATCCAAGGCCATCCAGATATCAGCTGCCAATCGACAATCAATAATGTGATCAAACAGCTCCAGTGAAACGACGCGCTTTATAGCGAATACAGCCTTAGCATATATACGCTTTGACGCCTTCACTGCCTCAGCATTGCCTCCAGTAGTGACCACTTTTTGTTAGTTGTCTCCACCGATAAATTCCCAAAAATCCTCACCTAGAAGGTAGCTCTCCATACAAGACTTCCAACGCTTGAAGTTAGTCTGCATTAAGAGCTTGATTCCAATCCCTCTGGCATAACCGGCTTCCATGTTAACAGCTAAATCACTTGAACTTCAATGAAGGTGAACTGTTACTCTTCAACATCCCTCTAATACCACATTAAACAAATTTAAGTGGGAGCTAATGAGGTCGCAGGAACACTCAACCACAATCGAAGTTAAATAAAAGACAACAACAAAAGAGGCACACGAGATTCCAATCAGAATCAACTTCTATTACAGGTCGAGGTATACATTGTAAGACATGATTATAATGTAAACTGGGAACAATCTAAAAGTGCACCAAAGAAGAAACCGGGTGGACTGTTTCAACTATCCCCAAAGTCCGCCTACTCACCAACTCTGTCCGTTGAGATCGCCGAAGCCTCCTATTTGCAGCTAACCGCGCGGACTGCTATTATTACAAAAGCTGGGAGACTGAACAGAACCCACTGATAAACCGGGCGAACTGCTCAACTATCCGCAACTCCGAAGAAGAAAAACTAGCCGCAAGATCACGACCTGCTGACTTTATTCGTGAACTGTCCCACACCAATGTTCCTGCTAGTCGTCTAGCAACCTGGTGTTAGCTGCACAGCTTGCAAAGTAACCAACTTCCTTAGTCACCGCGATTAGAAAACTGTAACCGTAAGTTTAAACGCGAGCTAATTCTTACTATTCACTTCTACTTAAAGATGAGTTGTGGGGGTCATATTTATAGATGTGAGAAGGAGGGTCATCACCACATATACCGATAGGATAACCGCCTATAAAATCCTGCCGACTAACACTCGTATCCGCACAATGCAGATACAAACTCAACTCGCTAGGACGCGCCAAAAGCTCATGTCAGATAGACCACCAATCTACCAATCTGCGTGGATACTGCTTGTATCCGTCCATTTTGCAGCCTATGACAAGTCGACAATACTGACAAACATGGCGAATAGTAAGGCAGTCCGCACTAGGCGAACTCGGCAAGTAACCAACCAGGCCGCACCAAGACGAACTCCAAACTGAATGTAACACCCCATTTTCAATACTTTGAATCTCTAGAAGCTACCGCGCGGCGATAGCAGCTATCGCCCGGCGGTAGCCTTATTTTGTCGGGTGTAGTTGGTTTGACAAAAACCGTTCGTCGAGTGTTGAGAGGGCTATCACGCAGCGGTATTTAGTTACCGCTCGGCGGTAACTTCAGGGTTTGCGTCGAGAACGTTGAGTTCTCGAGAAAGGAGTTAACGCGACGCGTTAGACTTACCTCCGGCGTTAGCGCGGCTTTATTTTTCTGTCTTGCTGCTCGGGAAGTTATCGCTAGGTGTTAGCTAGCTACCGCTCGACGGTAGCTTGGCATTGAGTGTGTTGAGAGGCAGGCTTTGAGTGGCTGCCGCGCAACATTAGTGCTATTGCTAGCATTAGCGTGGCCTTATTTTCTAGGCCGAACTCTCGGGAAGCTACCGCCTGACGATAGGTAGTTACCGCCCGACGATAGTGCGTGGAAACAGTTGTGTCGTTTGGCTTTTTAGCCATCCGATTTCACTTACGATATGATCCTAAGGCCCAAGACTCTCCCTCCGGAGTGCTTATATAGGGCTGAGCGGGAATTCTCCTTCATTCCTTCTCTTTTTGGAGTTGACTTAGGGTTTGGAAGAGAGAGTGAGGAGAGGAAGAAGAGAGCTTTCTTCCGCCATTGATGGAGCTTCGGAGCCCCGATCGTTGATCCGAGTCCAAATCCATGGAGAGGACTTGGAGACGCTCGTTTTCATTCATGCAAGGCAAGGATTCCATGACGAGAAAGATGGGTCGTAAGGTAACGACATTTCTCCTCACGATTTTAGGATGCGTGCATGAAATCTTTTTTTTTTCTTACTTTCTTTCAAGCATTTTAGGCATCAGGTCTCTCAAATGAGAGGGATCCGGGTTGTCTTGGTTCAAGAGGAGCCACCGGGTCGATTGTGTCCGTTCCTGACATGATTTTGCTCTAGAAATCCGCTTCGTTAGTGGATTAGGCATTATAGGTGAAGTCGTAGTCGCGACCGTTAGTATGACTCGGTGATGTTGCATAGCGAGCCTTAAGGATTTTGCTAGAAATCCGTTACGGCAAGATGCCATTTGTGATGCATGTCCCTCTTATTTCGCGCGAGTATGTGTAATCGAAACAGGACAAGGTTAGCTCCGTTGTGATGGTAGATGGTTTCCTTTGGGCACGGGAACGTTACAGTACGAACGGTGGATTAGGGCGGGAAAGGCTTGGGATTTTGATGTGCTAAGGCGTGGTTTGTCTCTGTAGTCGGTTGGCTAGCCTATGACGTGCAAGTCATGTGTGGAGAGTGTCTCGGCGAGACAAGTCCCCTTCTATGAAACTGACGAGGACATCAAGCTTTGGACAAGCCCGGACGATACCAGTTAGGTCCCGCTGGGTATCCTTCGGTGGACGTGGTCCCGATATTGGAGTTGGGCCTGGGTCGTCGCGAACGGGTGGGGTCTAGCAAGGGTTTTTAGTATCGGTTATTTTGTGTGTATGGCAGAATCCTGATGTAAGAAGTCAGAGTTTGCAGACAAGTCCGGGTTTTGAGACCCACGAGCGGGTGGGGCCGAGGCAAGAGTTCCGTGTGGCGGCTTGTATGTTGTTAGGGGAAATTGGAAGTACCCTTGTGTTTGTAGCTTGAATGCCTATGAGGAAATTGGAAGTACCTGATTTGATGATGTGTTAGAAACATACACTCTAGGGTGCCTTGGATGAAGCCCAGGTGTGCATACATGTTGCATAGTAGGCCTCTTTTATTTCATACTCAACATAGAAACATGTTTGTTGTATGAGACATCCAAACTTGGTTTACTACTTTCAATGTACTTGTAAATTTGCATACGAAGTGTTGACCTACAGGGTGATGGAGTGCCCCGGGATCCGCTAGGGACGGCCGGGAGGAGATGTGTTGGTTACACAGTTGAGGTCAGCCTTTACTGACCCACGTTACAACAAATTTTTACATGGCAAGGATCGTATGCAGGAGCTAGCTCGCAGACCAAAAAAGCATAAGCATCATGAAGTGTTTCATATTGTATAATAGCTATGTTTTGTGGAATTTTATGTTTGATGCACTATGTATCCGGTTTGCAAGCCGAGATAGCCTAGGAGTGCTTATGCACGTTGACATTTGATGTTCTTGATTAAGTCTTGGACTCTTATTTGTTATAAGGCCTTAAGGCCATGTTGATACTCATATTTTAGTGGATAACTTCAAGTCTTCATTTTTGTTTCCGCTGTGTTTAGTCTGAGTTTTGAGTTGGGTAATTTTATATCATCTTATAATGCTTAAACTGTGGCGTCTGTATGTTATGGGGCCCCGGCCGGACCCATATTATACGGTCATTACAGGGGAGGTGTTACACTGAACCAAGGCAAGCTCGGCGAGCTGCCAACCAGTCCGCACAAGGCGAGCTCGGCGAGTTAGGCAACAAGCTGGACTTGTCTCCCCTAGACCAAGTCCACAAAACCCGCGATCACCAACCCAGACCGCACCACCTGATACCAAGATCGCGCTCTTCTGAACATCCAGTCTGCAACTACCCATGTGGATTGCCTCATCAGACTGCGCGACTTCCAGGCACACTGTCCGTCCAACAAAGCTTGCTCCACGATCCAACATCCCGACTGCAAGCTTTGATCCATGCCGAATACCTGCGAGCTCCATAGAATCCGCACAATAACCAGCGAACTCTAATCCATCCCACCACGAGAAGGCACCAGCAACCTGACTGCAAACCGCCCCAGTCCAATACTAAGCTAGCTCCAAATAAACTAAACTTTATTCTATTGGACATTTTAGATGTCTATTACATAAAACAAGCTTGTAGACTAATTGAAAGACGTTTGACTCTAAACGGGTTATTTCCCGTGTTGTTGTGGATCTGTTTTTTTTACCGGTTGAAATTGGATCTACAAGGTTGCGAATTGATTTGACAGGTTATTGGAGACACGTGGTTAACGCCGTTATTATGGAAAATAAATAATTAAGTAGAATTTGCATTTATTTTCTCGGCAATGAAGACCGGTTACCTACGCATCTGTTTTTTTAGACTATAATGGAATGCGTTGGACTTTTGGCTCTTCGTTTTCACACACCACTTTGAACTGGTACGCAGTTAAGAGTGCTATTCAAGCACAAAAGCATTTTCATTCAAATAAAGAGGGTTCTGATAAATGACTAAAATGGTCTAATTTAGACTCCGCTTGGCACGTTGATGGCGGTCGTAAACACAAGAATTAAAGCGTCATTCCTTAAGCTTCACCTAACAAATATCATCTATTTCAACATAAAAATGGATGAAATTCCTTAAGCAGACAATAACAAATGACAATTTATCCCTTATGTTTATGACCGCGGCCACCGTGCGAACGGAGCCTTAATGTTTTACCAAAGAATATTTTTTGGGTGCTGTTATTAGCAAACTCACTTTGATTACTAGCAAACCAGAAAAAAAAACAGATTCAACCATTTTTTGCATTTTTATCTCTTCTCAAAAAATACTACTAGCAAACCAATATTATTATTTTTTGCATTTTTAAATTTTGAGTCTCAAATGTTTCTCATTTGAAAAAGTGATCAACATGAAAGTTGTAGATCACATCGAGATCTACAACTTTCATGTTGATCATTTTTTGATTTGAAGCCGTTTAGGCCTCTAATTTGGACCTGAAATAAGACACGCACGGAACGAGTCGTCCGTACAGATTTTCGGCGTGGCTTTTTTCGGAGCTGAAATCGATAGTCTAAACTGCTTCAAATCAAAAAGTGTTCAACAAGAAAGTTGTAAATCTCATCGAGATCTACAACTTTCATGTTGAACATTTTTTGATTTGAAGCAGTTTAGACCCTCTATTTGTCACCCGAAAAAAGTTATGCGTCCGTGCATATGTTCGGCATGACTTTTTTCAGGGGTCAAATCGGAGGTCTAAATTACTTCAAATCAAAAAGTGTTCAACATGAAAGTTGTAGATCTTGTTGAGATCTATAACTTTCATGTTGAACATTTCCTATGAAAATGTACGTATAAAACGCAGTTCAAAAGGACGCGTATATTCTTATATGCACTTAACTCGTATATATAGCATAACACATCCTTATAGGAATTAGAAATCAAATATATTTCTAAATCGGGTAATATTTTGTTTAAAGACTTTGATACAGAAAAAGAAGTTTTGGACATACTAAATAAAATTTTGCGGCATTTTGACTCATTTCTAATGCTAACATAAGTGGTTGAATGAATACTTTTGAAATCATTTATAATGTCATTATATGTAGTGAGTTATTTTGAAAGAAAGAATGGTTTAAACAAAATTTTAAAAAAAAATTAAAAAAATTATGTTGGTTTGCTAGTGATAAAATGGTTTTCAAATAGCCATTTTGAAAAATAAGAATTTGCTAATAGTAATGATTTGCTAGAAATCAAATAGGATTTGCTAATAACAGCACCCTATTTTTTTCTTAATATGTCTTAATAAATAGACACACACATTCATCTATTGTGCGTCCAACGATAGTTCTACTAGCCGTGAAAAGGGCCAGGCCATGTATTTAGATGGAGGCTTCACTCTTATGTATTTACATATTAATGGTAAAATTGTTAAGAGTTAAAATTTCATCAACGGTAAAAATTTAGCACACATTGCATTATTCAGGAGAAAGGATGAGCGATAATTTCATCACATATAATTTTAAAAAATGTATTTTAATTCAATTTAAAGTAATAAAAAAAAGTAAAAATAATAATAGATGTCACAATTAAACAATTAAAGGCGAAGATCTGGAATAAAGAATAAAAGAAAGATCTTTATTCTCTTTTTTATATATATTTCCCGTGGTAGTAAAGCAAGGCAGAGTCAGAGAGAGCTCGCTCGGTGCTGTCAAGACTGAAGCCAAGCAGCTACTTTGACCGCCGACTCTTTATGCTGATCGGCAAATCTTTTTCTCCCTTTTTTAATTAAATCTATGACTGCTCTAAACCTAACACGCCTTTTGGGTTTTATTTCAGGCGATTGTTAATTGGACCTCAAACCTTCGTGCACTCGATCCGGGCCCTCTATTATCATATATTTCTCAGCGTGGCTTCTCTAAAAATAATTGATGCAAACACTTGTTGCATAATTTATTTGATTTTGTTTTAATTTAATTGTGAAGAATTATCTTGAGGCTATTTTAGAAATAATATTTTGAAAGGAGAAGAAATTGATTTCTTTTGAACTTTTAAAATTTAATGCAGAAAAATAAAAAGAAAAATAGTTGGATTGGGAAAACAATTTGGACAAGAGCCAAATAATTCAAAAGAAAGAAAGCCAAAATAGTGGAGATGACGGAACAAATTTTGGGGAATGTCTGAAGAAAATTTGACGACTCAGGACTTTTGCTAGCAGAAGAATGATAGTACGTAGGGGCGGGCGAGTAGAAGGATGACGACAACGACGGGGTTGTCGGGGTAGCAGAGCGGCGAGGGAGATATTTGTGGGTCGGGTAGGGTTTTGGAAAATAATATTTTATGATTCTTGTAAAGAAAGGAAGAGGCTAGAAAAATTGTTTTTTTAAAATTTCTAAGTAGCGGATTGCTAAATTTAGGTTGTGTTTAACAATCGTCTTGTTTTAAAATATAAAATTACTTGGCTTTATTTTAAAACACTAGATGTTGGGTGTGGGGTCTATTAGGTTGTTCGAAGCATCTCTCAGGTGATGCTCAAAGTGAAATTTTCTCCCCGTTGTCCCTAGCTTAGGTTTATATAGACAAATCCTAGAAGTATTTACAGGTTTCGGATATCCTTGTATCTGAACCAACTCATTAAGCCTCCAAACCCGTTATATGCTTGAATATACATTAACAGGCTCCACATATGTGCAATTAAAAATATTTAAACCACTCTAATTGATTTTTAATAATTTGGGTCGGCAATAGATACGATTTAACATTGAACTAATTTTGTGGACGATCATGTTACTCGTTAATAAATATGTTGGATTGAAATATATTTTTTGATGCAATATATTATATTTTGCGGCTTTTTAAATCGGTATTATTACTATAATTATAGCTTGAGGGTGCTTGATTTTATTATACATATACATTGGGGTATATATATATATACACACACGAGCATCTTCGTACGGGCTGCGTCCGTGCTCAATGTTCTTGGGCGGCCTTCAGCTGCATCCAGACGGGCTTCGTCCACCTTCGCACGGGCTTTGCCCGTGCTCGATGTGTCGCTGCAGGCTGTGTCTGCATCAAAATGTGCTACAAACGCAACATATACACATGACTGCAGTGGAGGATCAAGGTGGGGGCAAGTGGGGCCCGGGCCCCCCCTTGAATTTTGAAATTAATGTATTATGTTTATAAATTATATAATATAATATAACTCTAAATAATTAAACCATATCCTATCTCCCTCCCAATCAGATAATTAGTGCAGCCCGACGGCCGACTGTCTTCTCGCAATCTTGCCCCTGTCTCTCTCTCTCTCTCTCTCTCTCTCTCTCTCTCTCTCTCTCTCTCTCGATCCCGACCACCAGCAGGCAGCAGCCCGACCGACTCCCGAGTCCCAACGGCCGACTCCCACCTACCACCGTTCATCCACTTTCTGCAATCGACCCACCTCGACCGGTCGACCCCCTGCCCTTGTCCCGACGACCGACTCCCGAGTCCCGACCAGTACCACCAACAGGCAACACCCCGACCTCCAGTTTGCCACTTGGCCCCGACAGCCCTCCGCACTCCGTAGCTCCGCTTGAAGATCCGAATAAAAAGGAGGGTGTGCCATGGTCGTGTGCGCTCTATGCCTCTCTAGTCTCTCCCTCCGGCTCCAACGACGTCAACAACGGGTTGGGTAACAAATTCTTTTACCTACTTTTGTGTGATTTTCTTCTATACGTAATAGCTTGGCGGAGAGATTTAGTTGTGGCTTTGGAAACGTTTGGGTGAATCAACTCGCATTTCGTTCGGACCGTGTGAGTCCTTTTCTCTTGAGCGAACATTGACTTATAGTCCTTGTTCAATCTCTAGAGGCGTAGCGAACCTTTATTTTAATTATTTTTTATGAACTCTGGGTCGATTGTGTCCGTCCCCGACATGATACTTGCATTAGAAGCCCGAGCGCATTTCCGTGTTAGGCATGCTGTGTGAAGTTTATTCGTGTCATTGACATTGATCGGTGATGTTGTTTGTATTTAGATTATTACTCGCAAGTGTTATGACGGTCACATTGCCGTTATAATGCCAAAATTTTGTGGGATTTAGTGGCCGAATATTAGGTTTTCAGGGTGCTAATACACTTTAATTTTAGGTATCATGAAGAAGATAAAAACTATTAACTCATTTTTTAATAGAAAGTTATCAACTGAAGGTGAGACATCGACATCAACAGAACCAATTATTATGGATACGTCCTCCAATTTGATTGTTAATACACCTCTTATATTCGAGCGTGATCCTGGATTACGTCCTCAAATTTGGGAATATCCAGTAAATGAACAAGATGAAAAGCGTCGATCGTATCTCAAAGCCGGGTCTTATCAGCACAAACTTCAAGAGTATCCTTATTCTGGTGAACATTAAACGTAGATTTCAGTATTCTTGGTTTGAAAAATTCGCATGGTTGGCCCCCCTTACTTCGAATCCTGGATTCGCCCCCTGCACATGAGTACTCAAAACGACCATAAAAAATATAAATTAAAATTACAAATTTTTTTTTAAAAAATGTACGCTTTGCCGTAAAAATTTTAATTTCTCTCTCTCACACTCTCTCTTATATAGCTTTAAGATGCTTATTAATATTCTTTTTCCTTCTCTCCCCCTCTCTTTTTAGTCTTTTTTTTCTTTTCATCTAAAAGATGAGATTTAATATGCTTTTCGATCACACGGTTGAGGGGAAGTATTTGGTATACTTGAAGATATGTATATTGATATATATATATATATATATATATATATATATATATATATATATATATATATATATATATATATATATATCCGCCTACTCAACGGGATAATCTTCCCCTAATTTTTTTTTCCTGTACTCTGTTTCCGCATAGTGCTGTGTGAGCGCCATTGAAAAGAACATTCATCCTCACGCCTCTGTCGCTGCTCTGCGTCCGGGTACTCCATCAGCCACCCGTTCTCCTTCTTCCAAACCTGCGGTATGCTTCTCTATCATCCTCCTTCTCAAAATTTGATTTTCTGTACACTCATGCGTGAAAATATTTCAGCCTATTAAACGGGATAACTTTGCAGTCGGTACCTAATCGTCATCTGTTTTGTTATTTCCTGTGTTCTTCTGCTGCTGAAATGTCTATAGCCAACGATTATTTGGAATGTTTTACTCTTCCACTGTTGACTAAGATCCGTTTAGGTGCTAAATTTAGAGTGAAATAATTTGCAGGATTACTCATGCAGTTGTTCTCCATTTTTACTGCTGAAATTTCTACACCCAACGATTCAAACGATTATTTAAAATGTTTTGCTCGATGACTGTTGAATCGGAGCCAGTTATGCTCTATAGCCAGTTTTGCTCTATGCCAGTTTTGCTCTATGGCCAGTTTTAAATGTCTATAGCCAGTTTTGCTGTATGAGTTTTGAATCGTAGCCGGTTATGTTCTAAACTTAGAGTGAAATTGTGTGCAGCATTATGCATACAATTCATAACCCTAAAGCCTAGAAAAACATAACCTTGCATGCTTCACACATTCATGGCCTGGCGCACCCCGCTCACATATCCTTTGCATGTCTTTGATGTTTATTCCCCTGCTCTCTACTCACATTTGTGCCCCTTTCCCAAAGCTAAATCATTCTAATGAAATCATTTTTTTCAAAGATCATGAGCTTACTAACCGACGAGTTATTCCAAAACAAAGAGCTTCAAAATGTGATAAGCCATAAAAGTAGTTTGACCTAGATAATTGATATGAAAAAAGTGTTCCCATGTGATGGACATAAATTTTAGTATATCAAAAAGTGGTTTTACTATACTCAAATCATTTCTTTTTATAAAGAAAAAAGTGATAATCCATTCAATCGCCCTGCTTTTTCCCTGCCCGCCTCTCCTCGCTTTGCTGCTCACGCCATTGTCGCTGCTCTGCGTCGGCATACTCCGGCAGCCTGCTGTTGTCCTACTTCCAAACCTCCGGTATGACGCTCTTCCTAACGCGTATTTATTCTTCCGCCTATTGAACGGGATAATCTTGCCCTAATAATGTGTTTCTGTATTTCGTTTCCGCATACTGTTGTCTCCGTGCCATTTAAAAGAGCAGTCATCCTCACGCCGTTGTTGCTGCTCTGCGTCCGGGTACTCCGTCAGGCAGCTGCTATCCTTCTTCCAAACCTCCGCTATGCTTCTCCTTCATCCTCCTTTTCAATAAATGATTTTCTCTACAGTCAGGCGTGATGAATCTTGCGCCTATTGTGTGTGCACTGGATACTTAATCGTGATCTGTTATTTCATATCGTCTGTTATTCTGCTGCTGTTTTGAGTGGTTTACTCTATCAGTGCTCAATTTGATCCGGTTATGTTCTAAATTGAAAGTTCAATTTCTTGCTGGATTATTCATGCATCTGTTTTTCATTTTGACTGCTGGAATTTCTATAGCCAACGCATACTTTGAATGTTTTACTGTATGAGTTTCTAATCGTATCAGCTTATGCGGTACATTTGCACTGAAATTGTTTGGAGGATTATTCATGCAGATGTTTTCCATTTTGCTTTAGCTGTTTCATTTGACAAAATATGGCACCGAAAACAAACTTTCAATATCAAACCAAGCTAGCCATATATAGATATAGCCATATTGTACTTCTTTGATTACACATTCTAGCAAAAACAGTATAACGGTCATTACAGTTTTTGGTCAAAACATGAGTTATATGCATGACAAATGTGTTCATTTTGTTGATTCTCTGATATAATTGACATGAAATCAGCTATCATTTCTTCATATCAGTAAATTTCATTTACATTATTCATACTAATGTAACCAATTTCCATAAATCACTTATTGAAGTGCAAATATCATTGTAAAAGAGTATGTGAGCCAAAAAGTGTTAGGCAAGAGAAGACATGTGTTTACCGGAGCTTTGAGGTCTGCGTTGATGCCTCAGCTTTTAGAGTTAGCCAACTTGGATTGACTGCTACGGTGCGAGCTATAATCCATAGGAGATGAGTTGTGGAAGAAATCAACTATCACTTTTGAAAATCAGTCATATCACATTTATATTATGAAGACGGTAATTATAGAAATGTTGTAATGGATACTGCTGATGTTATTTAGGTGCAAAAAAATTTCTACTATAGTATGGGAGCTAACAAGTGCTTGGCAAGAGAAGAGGCCAGCTTGCCGGAGCTTTAGGGTTTGACAAGTTGGAAACAGGGCTAGGCTGCGAATCAGGAATCCATAGCAGTGGCTGTGCCGAGTTAGCTCGACCATGTTGTGCACACAATTCAAGCAATTTTTTAACTCCACCATGTTCTGCAAACTTACTCATCATGCAACTCCAAGAAACACAACTCAATTGAGCCTCTCAAGATTCCATGCTTATGAATATCTCCAAAGCTTCATCTTAGTTCGAAACTGAGAAATAGTATTACAGTATCACATTAGGTGCATCCCTTGCCAGCAAACCATCAAAGATGAACCTCGCAAGCCACAGATTTAACGCTTTCACCTACAAATTTATTTGTATGCGAGCTAAAAAGTGTTACGCAAGAGAAGACATGTCTTTGTCTGCTGCCCACCTCAAAACTTTCCTCCAAACAGTTCCGCACTGAAAAACCATGAATCAAAGGCATCACTCACCAAAACAAACAAACAATAGTGAAACTATAGGCGTTTTACTTTGCTTTCTGCATACGCATGTGTTGCAATGACCTAGCTATAAGATCATTATCAAAATTGATTTGAAAAACTTTTGCTCACCCATCACATGTTGCCATTCAGCTTTATATGACTACTCTTTCATTGTGTGCTTCTTTTTGCTTCCATTATGTTCCTTCAGCACAAAAGTAACCTCAATTACCGTACTGTGCTTCAGAATTTACTTTTGGAATCATCTCAAGCCTTGATATATACCTTGAACATCAACATAGGCAAATGATTTTTATTTATCATTACTTATGTGCGCATATGTTCTGTACCTACTTACTTTTCACATGCTGTACCACTTCTTCATTTCTCACTTAAATCAAATACTGTTGAAGATACTAAATAGAGCAATAAACTGATTGCAGATCGTCGAGTACGCTCCCCACTGTCTATGAACCAATCTGCATTTCCCTCTTCCCTCAGTACAGAACACCGCGACCCCTGCTACAAATCGACGCATTTCCGTGTGGCTTTGCCACCAACATCTCATCTACAGGTCTAACATATCCTTCGACCCACTATCACCCTCCTCCACTTTCTCTTGAGAGCTTCATGCGACCAATGGCCACGATCGCGCTCCTTATACTGCCATGCTCTGGAGGTCTAAGCTCCATTGTTTCCATGGAATACCTTGACCCCCAACCATCTCAAATCCTCGCACTCTGCATTTGTCCCATTTTGATCAACTTCCTCGACCAAGCATCCTCATTGTGTCATTTGTTGTTTATGAAAAACATATCTTCGCATTTTCCGTACAGAAAATTGTTAGTCAAACTACAATTGTACTGTCCTACTTGTTATTTCACTGTACGAGAAAATGCAAATATACGCCAAATGATATCACACTTTTACGGTTTAGAAATTTTCTCAGCAATCTTTTACACTTTTCCTACAACATCTCCTATTCTCACTACACTTCTGCTTTTAGTAATTTTCACATATGCATAGAATGAACTCATATTTACATGTGTGTTACTGTGTGCTATGTAATGAAATCACTTTATAGTGCTTATACAGTGACCGTTGACATTTGCCACCGCCAATACTTATTTCCATGCTGCTCCGCAGCTGTGCTTCAATCACAATACACTTGATATGTCTGTGTCAGCATCTTCGTCATCAATGACTCACAAAGAAGACTCCCTCTTCACAAGCAATGAGCTCCACTACAATAACGATGTCCCCCCAAAGATGCGTGAAAACTACTACTTCGCCCTTTTAATTACCGACCTTAACCTTTGTACAACTACTGAAGTTTTGAAATGCGTCTTTGGATGCCTTCCACGATACATTCACGCCAGTGTATGCTTCCAACAACTATACCATGCAGTATATGCTTGAACAATTTTCTATACATATAGTTCAATGCTACTATATAATTTCTCATGAAGGCTGACATGGACACAAAGGGACAGCCACTTGGCACGGGTGAGGTAATCTTCGCGGATGAGGCAACATTGAGAGATGCTGCAATAAATATGGAGAACCACATCATTGACGGACATAAGATTTCAGTTCGTGAGCTGACGCTCTTTGATGTCAAAGCAGAGTTTTTTCATGGAGCAGCCTGAACTACCTATCTCAAATCGTCTGTTTAAATTCTCCTCAGTTAATAATGATATATAAGAGTTTGTATTTGTAAAAATTAAATACTGTTTTGCTTTACTCATGTACAATACCCACACTTACGAATAACACAAATCTTACTATTTTCGTCATGTTAACATAAAAAAATGTCACATTTCAAATGAACTAACTACTCCCAAATTTTATAGTACTCATACTTATCTTACAAACTAAATATAGAACTAAGAAACCATTACATTTATGAAAATTTGTTTCAAGTATACATTTGTGTAGAAAATGCAAATATACGCCAAATGATATTACACTTTTACGGTTTAGAAATGTTCTCAGCAATCTTTTACACTTTTCCTACAACATCTCCTATGCTCACTACACTTCTACTTTTAGTAATTTTCACATATGCATAGAAGGAACTCATATTTACATGTGTGTTATGTAATGAAATCACTTTATAGTGCTTATACAGTGACCGTTGACATTTGCCACCGCCACTACTTATTTCCATGCTGCTCCGCAGCTGTGCTTCAATCACAATACATTTGATATGTCTGTGTTAGCATCTTCGTCATCAATGACTCACAAAGAAGACTCCCTCTTCACAAGCAATGAGCTCCACTACAATAACGATGTCCCCCCAGAGATGCGTGAAAACTACTACTTTGCTCTTTTAATTAGCGACCTTAACCTGTACAACTACTGAAGTTTTGAAATGCGTCTTTGGATGCCTTCCAGGATACATTCACGCCAGTGTATGCTTCCAACAACTACACCATGCACTATATGCTTGAACAATTTTCTATACATATAGTTCAATGCTACTATATAATTTCTCATGAAGGCTGACATGGACACAAAGGGACAGCCACTTGGCACGGGTGAGGTCATCTTCGCGGATGAGGCAACATTGAGAGATGCTGCAATAAATATGGAGAACCACATCATTGACGGACATAAGATTTCAGTTCGTGAGCTGACGCTCTTTGATGTCAAAGCAGAGTTTTTTCATGGAGCAGCCTGAACTACCTATCTCAAATCATCTATTTAAATTCTCCTCAGTTAATAATGATATATAAGAGTTTGTATTTGTAAATATTAAATACTGTTTTGCTTTACTCATGTACAATACCCACACTTACGAATAACACAAATCTTACTATTTTCGTCATGTTAACATAAAAAAATGTCACATTTCAAATGAACTAACTACTCCCGAATTTTATAGTACTCATACTTAGCTTACAAACTAAATATAGAACTAAGAAACCAGTACATTTACGAAAATTTGTTTCGATTTTACATTTGTGTAGAAAATGCAAATATACGCCAAATGATATCACACTTTTACGGTTTAGAAATGTTGTCAGCAATCTTTTACACTTTTCCTACAACATCTCCTACTCTCACTACACTTCTACTTTTAGTAATTTTCACATATGCATACAAGGAACTCATATTTACATGTGTGTTACTGTGTGCTATGTAATGAAATCACTTTATATATACTACTTTTAGTAATTTTATAGTATTTACTACTGTGTTTGTTTGTTGCATTCGAATTCCCAATTTACCCCTCCCATGTTCGCTCGCCGTCATTTTCTGCTACCTTCTTTAAAAAACAAAATTATTGCTGCCGCCGTCGCTGCTGTTGCTCTTCCATCTCACCCCTCTTCACACTTGCTCATCTCTGTGCATATATATACCCAATCTGAACTTATATGAGCACAGGGAGTTATGCTGCGAGTGCCAGTTGCGGCGCCGAGCTGGTGAAATGCATGGCTGCGATTGCCGTTTGCGGCGCCGAGCTGATAAAATGCAGGGACGCGGGCGGCGGTTGCGGCACCGAGCGGGTGAATTGCGTGGAAGAGGGGTCTGTTTTTATCGGCCGAAGGGCGCCCAGAGCATCAAGCACGGGCACAGCCTGTGTGCAGGCGGGCGAAACCTGCCTAATGCGGCCAAAGGCCACCCGAGCATTGCGTCGAGGCGTGCGACTATGCGGCCGAAGGCCGTCCGGAGCATCAACCGCGTGCGAAGCCCGTGCGTAGGCGGGCGAACCCCGCCTGATGCGGCCGATGGCCGCCCGAGAGCATCGAGCATTTTAACTACAACACGTTATTTTCTTTAGCTTATTTTTTTTTCTTTTTTTTGTTTTGCTTAATTTTTTTCTTTCTTTACATCATACTCTTCCGTTATGCATGTTGTAAAACTACTGCGTGTCTGCCCTACACTGAAGAGTGCTTTGACGTTTATGACTACTCCTTCACTCCTTTGAATTCAAAGTTCTTCACATAGAAAACTCTAACAGGGCCAATACCAAATTAAGTTTAATACTCCGTTTCTCTTTTTAGTTCACATTTACAATTCAACAGAATTTATCTACTTAAAAACATTTGCATGCACGGATTTCATTATTACCTGTACTATATACACTCCATGTCTTCTTCAATAACTTGCTTTCATCCCAGTTGTCCTGTCATTATTGATCTTTGTTGTGCTTGGCCGATTGTTTATTTAAAACTTATTAAAACGTCGATATCACCGGCTTACTGTACAACAATTGCGTTTTTAATGACAATATCATTGCAATTAAATATTACCAGCTATAAATATAATAATAACAATACTTTGAGAATTTCAAAAAATATTAGATATTTCATCTTATATTTTATGCATAGAGGATATTGTGCCACATTTGGTAGTTATTAATAAAATTATTGTCTTTATTTATGATTAAAAGCATTAAAAGCTTGACTGTAAACTTAAACTCAAAGTAACTTTTGGGAACATTAACATCTGCAAACTAATTCTTAAGCTAATGTAAGAACTTAATAATATTTCCTGAAATGAATAAAATAAAAAAATCTTTACATCCTCTCTAATGCACCCTCTTTTTTAACCGCCCTGGACAACTTACTACATCAAAACACATGTTCTCTCAACAATCGAAGATGTCTTGCTATTCACTAGCAAATATCTTCATCTGTGCCATGTACATTGTTTTAAAAAAAAATTATACATCAACTATTGTCATTCCACTTCTCCCATTCCTACCCAGCATATGTGCATTTTCATATTAAACAACCTATCACTAAAACACAAATTCTACAATTCAACCTAACTCAATATGCACTTGCTCTTTTGCGTTTATTTTTTAGGAAATAGCGCTGCTGCGTTCATAAATGCAGTTTTCATGAAATATCTTTCTTGCCCTTCCACCGCTTCTTCTTCCTGTGTCGTTTCCTCCACGGCCTCAAAATTTCGCAACCGTAAATCATTTCCTCAGTTCTCCTTCCCCCACGCCGTCAGCTTCAAAACCACGCAGCATTTCGCAGACTCTCCTCCCCGAGCGGCTCCTCTTCTGCAACCATTCCCGCTCAAGCAACCATCTTAGGCGCGTGTTCTCCTCTCTGCTCTGCATTCCGGCATCCCCGACCACATCCCTCCATCCAACGTCTCCCACAGAGCACAGCTCACAAATCTTCATCTCCCTGTTTTCTCTTATTGATTTTTGCAAGATCTGTATATATAATAGATGGAAGTCTGTATGTGAATTGAGGAGGACGAAGATGAAATAGCAGACTGCAAATTAAGAAATTTCTGGCTAAGGGTTCCTAATACTTATGTTTCTGTAGAATAAAATAACGCCGTCTTGCTTGCTTTCTTGCCATTAGTCCATCCTCAAATTGCTCAACAACATCTTCCATTTCTACCAACGATTTTATGTCATCTGGAGTAATTTGGACCCTGAAAATCATTGTACATTGATATGCATATCACCTGCTTTGTGTATTGTGTAAATGAAAAATAAGAATAAACCTTTTCATTACTCATAATGGTTACTGCAATCACATACCTTGCAATTTAAGGTTGCCTGGATAGGATCCTTATCCTAACTCGCCAAAGCCATTTGTCTACTTCTTCGTCTCCTCTATTCATTCCTCCGATATCTTCGTCATTATCCGAAAGGGGTTGGCCGGACACCGTTTCTATGGCGCTCATTTTGGATGCCCTGACTGAGATTCGGAGGAAGCCGGAGATCAGAGACGGCGTCTCCGAGCCCATTCCAAATAGTCAAAAAGGTGGGCAATTAATAACTAAATACCACTCCACACTCAGTGTTTTTATGTATCAAAATCAATCATCAGCGTCATACATGAGCCAACAAAAATTCACGGGCAAAAAAACCGTCTAATGCTATCATCCCCGCTCCTTCTATTTGTTTTCTTACTACTTCCTACCCTGTCTTCGTCATTTACTTATTTCTCATGCCTTCCCGCAAATTCCGTCTTCATCAGCACTAAGTACCTTATGCCAAATATGTCATCTCATGCTTCAATCAATCTCTCGAACATGCTTGATTTCTTTATATGTATAACTGGTTACACATATTGCATATACATGGATAATACCTCCTTTTCTAAAGTAACACTCTCTAAGATGAAACCTATGTTCTAGCGAAGATAGGCTAACAAACTGAATTATTTTTTGCTCTCACTTTTCAATGAATGTTTGTACTTTATTTTTGGCTCTCATGTTCACAATTATTCAGGTGATCATGCATTGTCATAATACTGTGTACTCCACTATTGAATTACTGTGTTAGTGTTATCACGCTGAATATTTTCATCAAATGTGCTAACATACTACAAAAGAGAAAATTATTAGTTTCCACATAACTTACTTACTACATATCCTTTTCAACGTATGGCAATATCAGAACTTTGTGCACACATGGACACCGCAGAAACCCACCGTATTAATCAACGTGCTGCTAATCGAGAACGTTCACGCAATCGAAGAGCCATGATGACAGAAGAGCAGCGTGAACAAGAACGTGCTTCTAATCGAACCAGTCAAAGAACGCGCTGGTTACAAATGACTCAAGCACAACAAGAACAACAACGATCCATTTGGCGTGCTGCCGCTCGAAGCTGCTACCAAAGACGACATCAACTGTCAGAACCACAGGATGCTCAAATCAACGATGAACACATCCGCGACAACTCAACTGCTACACGCCCAGGGCACTTCATTATGCCTCCATCAGCAACCAACAACCAACCTACGGAAACTACTGTACCACCACAGGAACACTGCGTGTCCAGAGTTATATACGCTGCAGATGGTATTGTCCATCGATACATGTTAACAAATGTAGCATCGCACTGCACTCATGCTACTGAAGGCATTTTTACTGGAGAAAGTTCGTCTGCCCGTACACCTGCTACACCCCGGCTTCAAAATATTCTCCTTCAAACCTCTGCACAAACATCAGTTGCACCCCAAATTTTGGCTCCCCCTCCACATGAACGCGTACTACACCGTACGTACTTCGTAATTACAATAGTCAAAAAAACTCTTTATATCAAAACAATTCCTTACAGTAACACGTTATCATAAATGTTTGTTTCAGCATTTTTTGCAGTGCCGGAGCATCATAGTGACCGTCAGAATGACTCCACCTCTGATGACAGTACTACTGGTACAACTCATTACCACAGGAGTCATAATACTGCACGCATATCGCTTCTACCTCAGCATATTATATACTTACAACTACGCGTACCAAAAATATGTGTCCTTACTGTCGGGCTAAGTTGTTTGCTGGTGAAACAACGACAATGTGCTGCAACAACGGCAGACTCCGCATACCACCTCAACCATTCCCAAATGCCCTGTACAATTTATACATTAGTGACTCTGTAGAGAGCCGGCATTTCAAAAGATATATTCGTTCATATAATCATGTGTTCTCTTTCACATCTATGGGTGTGAAATTAGACTCAACGTTATCATCTGATCAGCACACTGTCTACACTTTCCGAGCTCACGACGCTATATATCATCAAATTGGATCTCTTCTACCTCCTCCAAATACAAGACCTCGATACTTACAACTATACATATATGATACCGAGCATGAGCTAGATCATCGCTTACAAGAAAGCTCGGAATTAGATCGGTCTTTACTACAGAAAATAAAACTAATTTTGGATACGTATAATCCATTCGTGTTAACGTTTCGACGCCTTTCTGAGCGCCGGGACATTAACAACTGCAAGTTAGTTATTAAAGAAAGACCGGCACGTGAGCAACAGTACATCATGCCAACCGCTTCACAAGTTGCTGCTATAGTTGTTGGAGCTGAAGACTATTTCAACTCAAATGAGCGCAATATAATTGTTCAGTCAGCTGAGGGTCATGTCATCACCATGCAAGAATATAGTGGCTTCTACGATCCTCTTCAATACCCGCTTCTCCTCCCATACGGGACATATGGTTGGATAGCTGAATACACTGGGTTAAAGAATCTACGTGTTAGTTGCTGCAACTATTACTCTTATGTGCTTCAGGTATATATCATAATATTTATTTACTCAGCAACTTCCACGTTTACATGAACATCTTTACAATCATACTCATATTATTGTATGACCGTGGTCCATCTTCATCGTTACTTCTACACGGTTGTCGTCTACTGCAACAATATGTTATTGACATGTACATTAAAATAGAAACGCAGAAATTGCGCTGGATAAAGAGAAATCAAAATACTCTTCGTGCTGAACTATATTGTAGCTTACAAGATTGCCTCAATGCTGGAGAAAATAGTGGAGGTATTAAAAACTACTCATGGCAGTATACATTAACATGTCTCTATATATTCAATAGTTTAATAAAATAGAATATATTATTATACTACAGCAAATATAGGCCACCGCGTAATCTTACCATCATCATTTGTTGGGAGTCCGCGCGATATATACCAACGTTATCAAGATGCAATGGCTGTTGTTCGACATTATGGAAGACCAGATATATTCTTAACAATGACATGCATTTCATCGTGGCCAGAAATCACAGATTCACTATATCCCGGACAAACAGCTCAAGATCGTCCTGATATTGTTGCTCGAATATTCCATGCTAAATACACAGCATTAAAGCAAGATCTTTTTCATAAACATATTTTGGGAAGAACAATTAATCATGTGCATGTAATTGAGTTTTAAAAAAGAGATTTGCCCCATGTTCACATGCTGATTACTCTTGATACAGAAGACAAAATGAACACTCCAGATGACTACGACAGAATTGTTCGCGCTGTACTACCTTCTGTGGAACATGAACCAGAACTCTACAATGCAGTTGTGCATCATATGATTCATGGTCCATGTGCGCCTTTAAACACTCAAGCACCATGTATGAAACATGACATCTGCAAAAAGGGATATCCCAAAAAATTTTCTGAACATACACATCAAGGAGCAGACTCATACCCAATATATCGTCGACGCAATAACGGCCGATATTTTAGATTACGACGTGCTTCAGATTTTAATATTGACAATCAATGGGTTGTTCCATATAATCCATACCTTCTACTAAAGTATGACTGTCATATAAATGTTGAAATTTGTAGTAGTATTAAAAGTATTAAATACTTATACAAATACATTCACAAAGGCCCAGATTGTGTTTCATTTCAAATACACGATATTGCGGATCGAAATGAGATATCTCAATATGTCAGTGGGCGCTGGATATGTCCTCAAGAAGCTTTTTGGAAAATATTCAAATTCAACATGTATCAAACATATCCGTCAGTTATTCGTTTACAAATACATTTGCCGACCAGACATCAAGTTCAGTTCCGCAGTACTGATGTAGTAAATAACATTCTTTCAAACGACCGCAACTCCCGGACAATGTTAACTGAGTTTTTCCATTGTAATGAGACAAACCAGCATCAGATGTATTTATACACCGATTTTCCTAAACACTACACATGGAATTCAAATTCAAGAACATGGCATAAACGAAGACGTCCTCAAAAGGTTATTGCTCGAATGTATTCAATACATCCTTCAGAAGGAGAAAGATTTTACTTACACATGTTGTTAAATCATATCCGAGCACCAAGATCTTTTGAACATCTGATGACAGTTGGTAATATTACTCATCCAACATTTTGTTCCGCAGCCGAGCATTATGGTTTATTAGAACAAGACAATAGTCTTCATAATTGTATGGAAGATGCTAGAGAATTTCAGATGCCCGCAGCACTGCGTACGTTATTTACAATAATTTTGCTATTCTGCAATCCTACAAATGTTAGAGAACTCTGGAATGCCAATTACGCATCGATGATAGAAGATTACGTCTCATCGTCATCTGCCAGTGATTTATATGTCCTCAACAAACTCCTACGTGAAATAGATAACATTCTGCAACAACATAACAAATGCATTACACAGTTTGATCTGCCTCAAATGTCTGCAAAATTTCAGAATATTACAAATTTCTCCATTTTAATTGAGGATGAACTATCACTACCAGTGTCAAATACAGATCTCATCTCGATATCATCCTTAAATGAAAGTCAATCCTACATCTTCCACATTATTACTACAGCTATTCAACAAGGCAACGGTGGTATGTTCTTCATTGATGGACCTGCTGGCACTGGAAAAACTTTTTTATACAAATTAATTCTTGCCCACCTACGCAAAGATGGTCACATTGTACTTGCCACTGCATCATCCGGAATTGCAGCAACTCTACTCCCAGGTGGAAATACAGCACACCTAAGATTCAAAATTCCGGTTCCTATCGAAGCAGAGTCATACTGTAACATCAGCAAACTTTCTGCACTACAACAACTTTTACAACAATGTTCTGCTATTTTGTGGGATGAAGCACCTATGTCACACAAATATATTTTTGAATCTGTTGACCGGTCAATACGAGATGCTCTAAGCAAAGACTTACCTTTTGGTGGAATTGTTTTACTCATGGGAGGTGACTTCCGTCAAATTCCACCTGTTGTCATTAATGGCACCGTCTCTCAAATTATTAATGCCAGTATTGTTACATCTTCGTTATGGCCAAATGTTAGAGTACTCTCATTAACTGAAAATATGCGCGCAATCAATGATTATGAGTTCTCAAAATTTCTTCTTCGTATTGGAAATGGTATCGAGTCTACAGGTGCAGACGATATGGTTTGCATTCCCGATTCAATGATTATCCCTTGGGATGGCGAACATTCAATCAGTACACTCATCAGCGTCATATTCTCTAATATGACGCGCAATATTACAAACTATAGTTACTGGGAGAACAGAGCATTGCTTACTCCATTAAATGAAGACGTGGCTCATTTAAATGAAAAATGTCTTACTGTTTTCCCTGGGGAAAAAATGACATACTATTCTTTTGATTCAGTTGAAGATGACAAATACAATATATACCCCCAAGAATTACTAAACAACATATCAGCCAGCAATCTTCCTCCACACAAATTGTCTTTAAAGAGAGGTGCCCCCTATTATGCTGCTGCGGAACTTAAACCCACGTATTGGGCTTTGCAACGGTTCACGCCTGATATGCCGACAATTTTCAAGAAATGTTATTGAGTCAGAAATTCTTACAGGGCAACATAAAGGCAAGGCAGTTTTCTTACCGCGTATACCTTTAAAGAATACTGGAGATCAACAAATGCCTTTTGAACTCACTAGAAAACAGTTCCCAGTCCGTTTAAGTTTTGCTCTAACCATAAACAAATCTCAAGGACAAACAATACAGCATGTTGGTCTCTATTTACCTTCTCCTGTCTTTACTCATGGACAGCTCTACGTGGCTCTATCGAGAGGAACCACTGCCGCTAACACCAAGGTATTAATTAAAAACAATCTCTTACCTGGATATCCTGGCGAATACACAAAGAATATTGTTTTCAGAGATCTTCTATCAAAAGTTAATCTCCAGGTGCATTATATACTGCATAATTATTTTAACAATATCAAATATACATTACTACTGTTAATGTTTACTTATCGGATATTACTTTCACAGCAACCTCATCTGTAGTCAACTACAACCAACATCAACAACCCCTTCATTCCAGTACTACCTCAACTACAAGACAACCTTTTGATCATTTCAAGGTACATGCAATTATCATATTTTTTATCAACCAATATCCGCTACATTCCACATTTATCACATCTTCAATATTTGCTCTGCACCCTCTATGCTTTATAATTTAGCGCTCATTACTCTCTGCACTGTACTATTACTGAAAATAATAACTGTCGAAATATTTATACAGTTACATTTTGTGACACTTAAATAATATATTTATTTGATTCTATACTTACTTTATATTATGTTTAATGCAAATCCTCCGTTTTTTTCGGCCTCAATTTTACAACTTATGTTGTACATGATTTATTTCCAAATTTTAAACTTAAATACCAATGTTCTATACATAATCATATCAACTACTGTTCTACATATTTTACAAACTAATGCCTCATTATACATACATTCACTATTTGTTTCTGAATATCCACATTGTGCAGATGACTAACAACAATTCATCAACTGATGACTTACAATTACATAATCAACATGCCAAAGAGCCCAGTAAGTCATTCATCATGTGCATTTCTACATTTTTTTCTACGAAAAACTTGGAAAACTAAATTATATGCTTTGTTCCACAGCTAATCCTATAAACAACAACACTGCAACTGCCTCGGATGACAATTACTATGATGAACTTTATCCACCAAATAGAACCAGATGGTCCGATCTACCACGAATTGAGATTCCAGGATTCAGATTACGTATTCCAGCTGTGCCACCAGGTCTAACGCCAGAAGAATAGTGGAACTACGTATTCACAATGATTAAAAGGTAACATCTACAAACTAACATGTACTACATTACAAATATTACTACCATACCTCAATCAACAGTTTAATAACTAATACCCTGCCACATGTTCCACCAATGCAGAGTCTCTCAAGACCACTGAAGAAAATATGTCATCAAATACTGATTTTACTGCGAAGAGCTTCTAATTACACTTCAGCTGCTTCTTGGATGTTCCTTAGTTACATAGCATCGTCATAGAGAAGTTAGATTTTAAATATGTCTGTAAAACATTTTCTCATCAATTGTGATGCCTTCGCATTTTCACGTACAAAAAAATGTTTTAACACCCACTGACGAGTACTTCCTATGTCTATGAATTGTTTTTCAACAATTTAATATCTTAGCACTATGTAATATAAAATTTTTTCTTTGACCATTTATTCATGTTTCTCATCGCTATTATCACTTCATACACTCTCCTTTTGGTATTACCTAACGTATGCACTCCTTACTGTAGAAGCTCCACTTAGGACTACTTATTCTCACAGTTCAGGCAGTTAGCAACGCATGAATCATACCTTAATAATGGTGAAAATAAATTCCCCACATATCAGATCCCTGCCTCTTTTTCCCGCACAGATATATTATATCTGCCCAAATAAAAATAACTGCGTTAGCCTTTGCGATATACAGCAAGTACAAAACTAACTACTTATGACTTCTTTGATATTGATATTATTATTAGTATTTTTCCTACATTTATCAGATGCTTCATTTGACATGGCACTACTCAGACCAGTGCAAACAAACATACGTCTACAACTACAATACTAAAGAAGATCATATTGTTTAAAGATTTCATTGAACAAAATGTAGTTCATTTCACATCAAACAACTCAAACGCTCAATTTAACCATTTCAGTTCATGTGCAAATATGGATCTGAGATGACCTAAAATACCCATCCCAACTCCACAACAAAATCAGGCATAAGTGATTACTAGCAAAAACATCATAGAGCCTACAAGCAATTTCAGTCATCATCGAAAACTTTATTTAAATCCCAACAGCTGGATGTCGCCGAAGGCCGTCCGAGAGCATCGAGCACGGGCGAAGCCCGTGCACAGGCAGGCGAAGCCCGCCTGGATGCGGCCGATGGCCGTCCGAGAGCATCAAGCACGGGCGTATCCCGTGCGCAGGCGGGCAAAGCCCGCCTGGATGCGGCCGAAGACCATCCGAGAGCATCAAGCACGGGCGTAGCCCGTGCGCAGGCGGGCGAAGCCCGCCTGGAGGCGGCCGAAGGCCACCCGAGAGCATCGAGCACGGGCGTAGCCCGTGCGAAGATGCTCGTATATATATAAGATTATAGTATTTCCATTCTTAATTTGCCTCTCCATTTCCTCATTCTCTCTCCTTGTTTTTAATTGCCTAACCAATAGTCAAGTGTTGGTTGGAGCAGGTGGGAGAGCACTGTAGGAGCAATTCATCTCTGTAGCTCTTTAATTTTGCATACCCATCTTATTTGGAGTGAAATTATCATTTGCATTAACAATATTATACACATGGGAGATTGATTATCTATAATGCCATCATATAATAAATTGGACCCAATCATGAAGAATTAAGTCAAACGTTGACCGTTAATCTGAAAACAGAAAGGCAATGCCCTCTTTGGATTTAAAGTAATCACAGCCATTTAAAAAAGATTGCAAATAATTAATTGCGCGGGACACGTCATTTGAATTCTTAACAAACTAAAAATTAGGTAAGAAAAGGCCGAGCTGAACCGGTAAAATGATTTGACCATTTACTCGTTTATTAGTTTATAAGAGGAGGGAGGTTCGCAAATCATTTTTATGCCATAATAATATAAATAACACTTATTTTCTACATAACTAAAAAAATAATATAAATATAGTATTCCTGTCGTGTAACAATCAATCCACCGTTTTGCTCTCACTCGTTGTTGCGGCTCTCAAAATTACAGAAACTATTCTCATATTTGCTCGGATTGGCGCGGTGGCCGCGGACGTGGACGTATTGATTATGACCTGTTTTTTTGTGAGCGTCCGACCTCATCTAAGAAAATAACACATTTACGTTCAAAACTATGTTTTTTGGGTGGCTGTTATAACAGTTATCATGTCAAACATAGAGTCTATGACGGCCGCGCGGCAATTTTATCTAAACTCATCGGAGTAAAATCATCGTGCCGAATGGAGCCGTAGTTTGTGTACTTTCAGTCTTTCATTACACATCTTGTATGTCTGCCATATATTTATAAAATAGTTAAATATTAAACTGTTAATAATTTCCTTTATTCATAAATATATTCAGTGATAGAAATTAATATGATAAATCCACACTATGGCCAACGGAAATTTATCATACCATGAACAATTAAAGCATCTCTTTAAAAATTAGCTAAAAGCAATCTTTGTTTCTTACCGGGAAGAACTAAAATATATATCATCTATTTAAAGTTTGTGCGAGGGGCTATTCGGCGCGCGATTATTAGCTTTTTGAAATTGACTTTCCACCGAAATTCAAAATCCGCAAGAATTCATAAAAATACGATAAAACCCAATGAATTGACCCGACCCACTCTCATGTATGTGTGTATTCAATATACAGTTAACCTTTCCAAGAAATTCTTGGATCTGACAACCAATTGTCCGCATGGAGCCAATGAGCATGCATTGGATCTGGATTCTCTCCTTTTCTGATGAAATAAATGAAATCCCTTTTAAGATTGGATGGACAGGACTTGATGACAATACATCTAAAGGTTAAGATTTTTTTGATTAAAAAAAATATAAAAGAATGGAATAACTGAACCCGTCAAATCTGATGGCAACACATCTGAATCGTGAAATGAATCTCCTCCATTTCGTTAGAAATGGAGAGAATCCTGATATGTTTTCATGAAACCTAAAATGCATCACTTGTGATCCCCATAGGCCATAACAGTGCACAAAAATGTGCACTGCAATTGGCCCGGGTTTTAATGAAGACCCAAAAAAATTACCTAGAATAAAACCCCAGTTGATCCGAACATACACAAAATTTCATATCAGCACATTAGGGACGTGTTTGGGCGCTCGGGCCCGAAGACCGTCTATTTGGTACGTAGGGCACGAGGGCACAATAGAATCAAGCTGAAGGAACCCACTCTCTTGACTTTCTAGTCCCTCCTCTTCCTATTCATCAAGAGCTACTTAGAGAATAATTGCAGCCGACAAGCTTTTTCTAAACAGCTAAATAACATGCTCCTTCATTTTGGAGAAATCCCATGAACAATTAACAGCCTGACCCTTTATTTCAGCAGAAATCACGCAGTAATCAATTCTAGGTCCGTCAGTCTAGCTGATATAGGCTTCAGAATCATCTTTCTTTTATCCCTTGGCTAAGTTGGCTTTGACCAAAGCCAAATTTAAATATAATGTATGATAAAATATCGTGTTATAAAATATATAGTAGCACAGGTCCGCCGATAACACTTTTTAATTCAATTTCTTTATTTCCAATCACGGCACTAAAAAAACGTTAAATGACTAAATTAATAATTAGTGACACAGTGAGTGGTCAACGTCAAACGTAGTTTATACTTTATACCGAGGGTTTGAATGGTGCTTCTACATACTTTTTAGGCCATACTTTTTTATGCGGGGGGAAGTGGCGGTGCACTTCTGCTGTCTCCTCTTCGCTCACTTTTGACTTTTTTAAATTTCTGTCGCCGTGGATTTCGAGGATTTCAGCACAATTAAAACTGTGGACTGAGAGACACAAGTCGCCGAGGCTCGAGTGATTTCACATTACTAACTCGCTTAGGGTTGACCGCCAATTATTGTAATCTAAGATACTTTAGTGGGTCCGCGGTGCACAGGTTGCACCAAGAACCCCACTGCTTCTTGCATTTTCATTAGTACCGTGTGGTCCCGTGAGTTTTTGCTTCATTTCAGATCCAAATGAAGGTTCATTTCAAGAAGTGGATGCATTCTAATTTGATCTAATGATATATTTTTTTTTGACTTAAAAAAAATAATGAAATTAGTGAAACCATTGAATCAACCAAAAATAAATCTAAACCGTAAAATGAATTGAAAGGGAGATGAACATGATTCTGTCATTCTCCCGCATAAAATGTATTTAATTACTGAGTATGTCGGCCGTGCGGCCATAGCCGCACCAGCCGTACGGACCCATGCGGTCCCCGCACAGGGGTCTCTCCGGCGCACAAACCACGCGTGGAGAGCCCTCCCGCCCACACCAATTGCACGTCCACTATTGCGGCAACTGGGCGGCCACCGCCGCACGGCCAGCGCCGGCCGCGCAGGGGTCTCCCCCACACGCAGCCTGGGTGCGGTTAGATCTCCCGCAAGCCCCAGCCGTGCGGCCATCACCACACGATGGATTCGCTCCACCCGCAGGGGTATCTCTCCCGTGCACAACCAGCTTGCGAGGAGCTACCGCTCGCGTGGTCACACCAGACTCTCACCCGCTCCTTTTTTTTTCCTTAAGTGATGTAGGACATCGCAACGCCACCACCACCTGTCCTACCCAAACTGCCAGAAGCACCCGAAGAGCAAACCAGTCATATCCGCAAAAATGACAATCCAAGTGCTCCGGATTGAGAAATCATATTCGCCCGGCCGGTAGTTACGGCAATGCAATTACCGAGACGCCCTCTCCAAAACTATAAAAATGACAGTGATCCCTTATTTGAAGACACCTTAGCTTCCAGCTCCAAATAGAGCTCCTTTAAAAATCTTTCAAAGAATTAAATCCAATGTTCGAAGATCTCCTTTGTGACTCAGATTCCCTTCAGGACTAAAGATATCTTTTGAGATATGAATATCTTCTTCGCCTCTAAGAATCTCTTACAGCTGCTTCGATTCCAAAGCCTCCATTTCTTATTTATTATTTAAAAATTAAATTTAAAATTTCTAAAAAAAATGAAAACAACAAACACTCAAGCATTTATCCCACTATAATGGAGTCCGTTATATGAATCTTCTGTCATCATTGTGCCCTATTTTTTTGTCATAATCTCACTAATACCTAATTACATCATATCTTTCCTCACAGTTGAGTGTCTCTAATGATCTCCTTTGTACATGTTTAAAAAAATGAAAATTCATAAAAATTTTTGTAATTTTTTAACCTTTATGGTGCTCAAGTCTATTTATATTTGATATATTTATAGCCGTTGCAAACTTGCAATAGCCTGGGAGTTGGGGCCCTTCGAAAAGTCGAAGGAATAATCGGAGTGTTATTTATGCCCAAAATTTTGGTCTAACATGCAGTATAAGTTGTTTTTTTTTGAAGCATTCAAGCACATAATCGTATTTGTTTATGTTTAGATAATGCATGCAATTGATAAAATGACGACATAAAAACTCACTGACAACTCCATCCTCAGCAGGCAAAAAAAAACAGATGTAGTTAATTATATTGTGGTGCAATTTAAGAACAATGACAAAGAACACAACTATCTCCCAACAGGGAATTGATTTAAAAAGTAGCAGAATCAAGTCAGTCTTATTTAAACAATTTATTCGTTTGAAACAGTATTGAAAATGTTATTCTTCCAAACGGTTTCACGCATTATGTTACCACTCTGCAAAATTGCTGTTTATTCCACCACAACTTCTTCAGTCGCTGCAGCTGTGCCAAACCAAGCTTTAACCAAAACAATGACATCAGAAAATCATACCGTTGAACTCAAACAACAAACACCGTTACCTAATTCCCGATGGCCAAATTTTGGAGGGCTTAGACCAAAGTCAACTCTAAAATGAGTCCCTCATGTGAATCAAAGTCAAAATGGATCCAAATCATTGAAGTATAGACATATAAGCAACACATTGGCACACGGGATGAAAATTTATCCACGCTTTTAAGCAATTCCCAGTTGCACTTAGGGTGTTATGAAGGTGTGCAGGGTCCTATTGAACTTTGGTGTTCTGAAATTTTTGCCATAAATTAAGGAATAATTATCAGAACTTTCCCAAAAATATAAGTATAATTATAAGTTGCACCCCTTTTTTGAAATTACAAAAAAATTATGGGTCTTTTTTTTGTTCACAAATGTTATGAAATGTAAACTTATGGGGGAGCTTTATGTCATTTCAAAAGCAAAAGGGGTGCAACCTGTAATTTACCAAACTAGAGTGGAGGTCCCGTAAAATGGCCCCCTAAATTAAATAATAATAGAAGGTCCTAGCCCTAAGTACAGTTAAGCAACTAAGCACTGATAGCATGGACTAAGACGAGAAACACAAGGAAGTTCAATAAAGTTTCAAAAAGGAAGGGAAATTGATGCAGTGGCAGGTCGACTCAAAAAGAATTTTCTAAATGCAAACCTAATTGCGGTGATGTGAGTGGACGTGCACAAGTAGTCCATAACAGAATAGCAGCGAGTAATTAATTATTTTAAATAAAACAACAGGGCACATGCAGTTGCAACTAATTGCTTAAGAAGAACAAAATATCAAGATGCAAACGAAAGAGCCACAAATAATTTAAGCGATCACAGAATTTATCCCGCAAGTTATACATTGGCGTTTTATAGTATTTTCTTAATAATTTACTTTGCATATGGCAGGCTGCAATGATAGTGATGAGCGCTACATTTTGGGCGAATATCGAACTGGTTGTTGGTATATTCACACCATTTGTGAAAGTTTTGAGAATAGTCGACGGTGATAAACCATCCATAGGGTGGTGATATAAGAATATCAAAAAAACTAGGGAAGAGGTTGTTGTTCTCGATCACCAAGAGAACAAATATCTTCTTATATGAAAGTTGATTGATAGCAGATGGGAGAAGAAAATGAGCAACTCTCTGCACCTTGCAAGTTATTACTTAAACCCAAATTTTTGTTATTATTGTCGAGTGGAGATTGAACAGCCCTCTGCACTTTGAAAGTTATTACTTAAACCCATATTTTTATTATTCTCATCGAGTGGAGATTGAGGCTGACGAAAAGTTTATGAATGGTTTTGTCGAGTGTCTCTCAAGAATATATAGGAAAGATCCTTCTACACAGGATCACATCAGTGTCGAGCTTGATGTTTACCAATACCAACAAGGGTTATAGTTACAAAATCCCAACTTAAATCCAGCTACATTTTAATATATATTTTTATTAACTTTAATGATGTATTTATGTATAATAATTAATGCATTGTGTTGTCATTTTAATTTTCACAGTACATTGATGGAGGCTTAACGGTGCTGATACGTCGTAACTTAAAACTATGACTATGAAAATTTTAAGTCTGACTACTTCATCCTCTGGCTGTGAGAGGAACTGGAACACCTTCGAGATGGTATGCATTAATTTAGTTATTTAGTTAAACATTAATATCTTATTATATTATATGATTGTATGCATTATTTAACTTTTCTTTTTAAATTTTGTGAATACATTCTAAAAAAAAGAATAAACTTGATAGCAAAAAATTGAACGATTTAGTATTTGTAAAGTTCAATGCTTTATTGAAGTTGAAATATTCAGAGTCATCTCGAGATTCATTGCAACTAAGAATGTTGATTCTGGAATAGTACAAGAGTGGATGACCTCAAAGACTAGGTACAAACAAAGAAGTGGCAATTAGTTATCAAAGAAGAGAAAAAAGAAAAGTATCTGAGGTGGACGAGAGAGATCTAGAGGGTACATCAGATGAAGACCACATTTTATCTACTCTGCCGGCTATAGAAGAGTCTTTGAGTGATGAAGAATGAGCTATATTTAAATTTTGATTTTTGAAATTTTGATCTTAAAATCACTAGTCATACAAATTTTCATCTTTAAAGTGTTGTATGTTAAATGTTACATATAACTTTTAATATTTAAAAGTTTAATAGGCTGTAGAATAGGTAGTACTATGACATGTATAAAAAATAACATTAAATTACATATATAATTAAAATTCGATATATGAAATATCCCCGATATATAAAAAACCGACATGAAAACTCAAATCGACGTGTCCCAGATATCTGACATCTACAACATAGCCCATACTCGCATTTAATGCGGCGATAACGTATGGGCGACGGATGTCCAACTCTCACAAAGTGGTTGGGTTTAAATGGAGGATGCAATGGGTAGTTTTCACAACGAACATGTTGGTCCTACCATTGGGCGGTTGTAGGCGTGTTCAAAAGGATCGGTCCCGGGGGAACATCCCGGGCACGGCCCGGAAAAAGCAGGGCTAGGCTCAGGCCTGGGCAAGCCCGTCCTGGGCCCAAGACGGGCCCTGGGGGCCCAACAGGGCCCCCATATCGGCTCACAACCTGTCCTTGTTCTCGGGCAAGGCCTGAGCCAACTAAGTCTAGGCACCAGGCCTAGCCTGGGTTTGACACCCAGGCTAACGGGATATTCGAAATCCCACTTGGGATTTCCATCGAATCCCACTTGGGATTTCCATCGAATCCCACCTGTGGGCGGGATTTGATGGAAATCCCGACTGCTGGCGGGATTACGGGATGGACATCCCGCCTGTTGGCGGGATTACGGGATGGAAATCCCGACTGCTGGCGGGATTACGGGATGGAAATCCCGCCAGCTGGCGGGACTACGGGATGGAAATCCCGCATGCTGGCGGGATTACGGAATGGAAATCCCCCATGCGGGATGGAAATGTCCCCTGCTAGGGGGATTTTCTGATGGAAATCCCGCAGGCGGGATTTCTCATTGAAAATCCCGCTAGCTTTCTATTGGAAATCCTGCCTGCCGGCAGGATTTCCAATATAGGTGGAAAATCTTATTAGGCGGGATTTTCCGCCTATTGGATAACCGGGCTATCTTGGGCCCGACAGTGGTCAGCCTGGGCCAACCTTGGGGACTTGGCTAAGCCCGGCTAAATCCAAACCCGGGCTCAAGCCCGGGTGGCAAAAGCCCGGGCCCGACCAGGCCCTGTCGGGCTTTTTGGACAGGCCTATGCAGTTGTGAAGTTGTGCTTGGAATTCAGTGGTTAAGTACATTGGGACTGATCCAATGAGATTTCGGCAATCTGAAAATGGAATTCACCGGTCAAGGCTAAAAGATCTCCTTGCGGGGGTCGAAAAATACGGAGGGCGCGTGGATGAAACAACAAAGACGGGAAAACTCCTAGCAAAAGGGGGGCAGCTGAACATGTTAAGATTATATGATATCTGAGAGATTTTCAGACCTCCAGTTGATGCACCGGAGAGCGTTGAAGGTACCAGCAGTGAACATAAAGTTATGCTCGTTTTCCAACAAGGGGAAGGGTCTTTATTGCCAGAAGAATCCAGTCAAATGCAAGAGGTGTTGTCTGCCTTCCAAGATGTCTTTGAGGAACCAGTCGAGCCACCACCTTACCGGGAGCACGAACACCACATTCCTCTCATTGAAGGAGCAGAAATAAATTAATTTAAGGTCCTGTCATTATCAACCATTACAAAAGAATGAGATTGAGAGGTTGGTCAAAGAGATGTTAAATATCGATATCCAATAATCCACCACATGATGTTTTTTTCTCGAAGTTAAACATGCGGACTGGCTACCATCAAGTCCGAATAGCGGAAGAAGACGTTCACAAGACGGTGTTCCATACTTATCACGGTCATTATGAATTCTTGGTCATGCCCTTTGGCTTGACCAATGCGTCATCAACATTTCAAAGTTTGATGAATAAGATTTTTCAAGACCAACTTCAGAAATTTATCTTGGTGTTCTTCAATGGCATACTGATTTTTAGAAAATCATGACGGTAGCATGTGGAGCATCTCACCTTCACCCTCGAGACATTGAGACAACAACGCTTATTCTTCAAATCGAACAAGTGTAGCTTCGGGCAACGTCATGTGCACTACTTGGGCCATATCATCTCGTATGAAGGAGTAGCGACGGATCTGGAGAAGATCTGGGCCATGCTGGATTGGCCAACCCCAAAACCATGAAGCGTGTACGAGGGTATTTGGGCCTAACCAGTTATTATCGGCGATTTATCTAGGGATATGGAGACATGGCCAGACCGCTAACAAAATTACATAAAACAACCTAGTTGAAGTGGAAAAAGGAAGCTGAACAGGCATTCATTCAACTCAAACGGACGGTCTCACAACCACTCGTGCTAGGCCTATCGAGGTTCACCAAACCGTTCGTGGTCGAATCGGATGCTTTTGACAAAGGTGTTGACATTGCCTTGTTGCAAGATGACCGACTAGTGGCCAATTTTAGTAAGGCGCTAAGCAAGAAGAATTCAATGCTTTCGATTTCTGAGGAGTTATTCATCATTCAACAATGGCAACACCATCTGATTGTCAGCTCATTCGTCATCCGTACAAATCAACATCAACATTCAAGCCTTTATCCCACTATAGTGGGGTCGGCTATATGGATCTTTTGTCACCATTGTGTCCTATCTTTTGTCATAATCTCACTAATGCTTAAGTACATCATGTCTTTCCTTACAGTTTCATTCCAAGTCTTTATTGGTCTACCCCTCCCTCGTTTAACATGCCTAGTGACTAGACTCTCACAACGCTTAACAGGTGCCTCTAATGGTCTCCTTTGTACGTGTCCAAACAATCTTAGACGAGCTTCTTGCATCTTCTCTGCAATTGGTGCTATGCTTGTCTTATCCCTGATACTTTCATTCCTAATTTTATCCAATCTCGTGTGTCCACACATCCACCTAAGCATTCTCATCTCCGCAACTCTCATTTTTTGCTCATGTACACAATTCACTGCCCAACATTCAGAACCATAGAGAACCGCGGGTCTAATTGCAGTACGGTAAAACTTGCCCTTAAGTTTTAGTGATACTTTACGAACACATAAGATCTCTGACGCACCTCTCCACTTCAACCAACCCGCTTAGATTCTATGTGTCACATCATTAACAATACCTCTGTCTTTTTGAACTATCGATCCAAGATATTTAAAACACTCACTACGGGAAATATCTTGATCACCCAACTTAATAACAAAGTCACCTATCCTTCTTGTACTGTTAAATTTAAGCTCCATATATTATGTCTTTGCCCTGCTCAACCTAAAACCCTTCTTTTCTAAAGTATCTCGCCAAGATTCAAGTTTTGTGTTTACACCCTTGCGCATATCATCAACCAAAACGATATCATCCGTTGTAACACCATAACCAAGTTTAACAGGAATCAGCAGTCCGACTGGATCCGCGATAACAAGAAAACTAAGTAACGGTACATAAACTAGTATAAAGCAGGTAAAAGCAATGAAAGTGTTAAAAAAAGCACTTACAGCGGAATAGTGAAGTAATTCTAAAGTTAAAAGTGTACCTTGTCAAGCTGAATTCACAGAACCAACTAAAACTGAAAATATATCACTAAGGGACTGAATTACCGTCAAACTGAAATATCTGATATACCAAAAATATGGGTGAAGTACAACAAATACAAATGTCTGTAAATAGAAGCAAAGTACAACAATAGTGGTACAACTGAACAAACTGACGACTGAATACTGAGCCGCCTATCCTAAGCGGATCCCCTGACCTGAGCCCCCTGTAAAAACAAGTTCCAAATGAGTCAGGCTCACTGAAGAGTAAGAAAATCTACTCTCTCCAGCAACACTTAAAAAAAACATTTTATGTGAGTAATACTTAAAATTAGAAGTTTGTATAATTATTCTAATATTAAACGTGACACTTGAAATCATGATCTGACATGAATTCAACCTATCGTGTGATCTGATACTCTTTATTATCTGTAAAAATCGTTGATTTCTGAAGTTTTGAAATTATATCTGTTGTAAGTTTCAGCCCGTTTCACTGACATCTTATTAACTCATGTCACTAAGGACGATTGTGCACAACTAGAAACTGCATTCTGAGTAACAAGTTTGATGGTGCCCTGAACTGAGTGTCCCTCAAATGGAAAACAGACTCCTATCTGAGGATTTTCATATCTGAAACAAGGGTCACCATGAGCTTGATATACGAGTGGTGGCTTACTGGCCCTGGAAATACGGTGGTGTGCCTCCACCAGGATCGCGAGGGTAATCCTTCCTCGCCACTTTTTTTTCCTGAATTTCACTTAGACTGATGTTCAGTGAGTCTAACACGGAATAGGACTCTAGTTAAATACATTGGGCTTAGGATTCTCATGATACTGATTTTGCTAAATTAAGCTTAAGTGTATCCTACCCCTTTGACCTGGTTCTAACAATAGGAACTTGTAAATCTAAGTGCATATACCAACATTTTTAATACACGAATTAAAATAATCTGAACTGCTGGACTAAAAGGAGTCGAATTTCTTACAGCGGCGCTTCGATGTTCGTACACGCGTCGAGGTGACATGACGTTCCTTCCCAAAAGATCTGATCGCTTCGAACTTCTCCAATCCCTTGCTCCAACGACCACCGAAAATCTGAAATTCATCGGTAAACCTAACTTAAGTGTTTTTTCTCCCTTAGGTTTTTTCGGTGGAAAAATAATCATGACGAAAATTATATATTTACGGAGGAACGAGAATACAAACGTATGCGTTACAACGATCTAACGAAGAGGGATTACCTAAAAGCCGTTGAAATCGTAACGCTAGGAGACATAAAACCCCTAAAAAAATCTGAAATTAAATGTAGAAGGGTGAAGCCACAACATAGGAATGAAGAAATCCTAGAATATAAGGATAAATAACCAAAAATCCGCTCACCGAAATCAAAAGCACTGCTACCAAAAACGTCTCCTCTGGCTAAGGTTAGGAACGAAACCTCCCAAGGCTCTGGAAGTGCGGAGAGAGGTCGTCGGAGCCTGCAGAGTGGGAAGAAGAGCCCGACGCGGAATTGAGGGTCGGCTAGGGCTCTGCTTGTCGGAACGATCGACGGTTCTGGAGATGTCGTCGAACGGGTGCAGTGCGGGAGAAAGAAGTGAACGCGGAAATAAAAGGAGGGGCACCACTATGAAGCGACGGCTACAAGGGGAGTTGCGGTTTTTTTTTCTTGCGGTTTTCATAACTGTTGAACCGGGATAGAGGGGAATCCCATTTTTTTATTGTTATTCAATTTTTATTATTATCATAATATGTTAATACATTATCACTAAAGAGTGTTATTTAAAAAGAATGTTACCTTCATACTCCGTCGGCTCGATTAATTAAGCTCGCGATCGGACCCTGAAATTAATTTAAGCGTGACGTCAGAGTCTGGGATGTTACAAATCTTCCCTCCTAATAAATTTTCGTCCTCGAAAATTGCAAACGCACCTGAATCAAAGAGAAACGCATAATCTTCATTGCCACGGAGTTCGTCCTCTCTTTCCCAAGTATACTCTGGTCGACCGCAATTCATCCAAAGAACCTTAACCATGCGGATCTCTCTGTTTCTGAGCTTCTGAATCCTTGAATCCTCAATCCTGACTGGCAAAATACTGATACTGAGATTTGATTTAATCGGCGCATCCGTAGTGCTGATCACCTGATTTGGATCTCTGACTACTCTCCTCAGATAAGAGACGTGGAATACGTCATATAATCCATCAATATCCTCAGGTAAAGCCAACCTATATGCAACCTCATCTATGCGCTCTAGCACCTCAAATGGACCCACAAATCTGGGACTCAACTTCTTCATTCGCTTAATCCTAGAGACTCCCTTGACTGGTCTCACCTTCAGATAAACGTGATCCCTAACCTTGAATTCAACTGCTCTATATCTCTGGTCGTAGTACTTGGCTTATCTGTCCTGAGCAATCCTCATGCGCTCCTGAATAAGTCTGACTCTGCCTGAGGTCTTGTCTATCCAGGATTCTTTGCTAGAAGATCTCTCTTCTCTTTCTGTCCAGCATAAAGGTGTCGTGCCGATACTCGCCTGGAAACTATTATTATAGGAGAATTCCACCAAAGTGACATATTTCTCTCATTTACCCCCAAAGTCCAAGATACACATGTGAAACATATCTTCCATGATTCTATTTGTACGTTCTGTCTGTCCATCAGTCTGGGGGTGGAAAGTAGTGTTGAACTTCAACTGAGTACAAAGGCGCTCTTGAACATATCTCCAATCTCTGGCAGTAAATCTATCATCTCTATCTGACACAATAGACTTTGGCACGCCATGAAGCCGAACAATCTCATCCACGTACAACTGAACCAACTTTGGACCCTGGTCGGTTCTCTTGTTGGAAATAAAATGTGTAACCTTTGACAGTCGATCAACGATCACCCATATAGAGTCATTCCCATTCTGGGATCTAGGGAGGTCATGCACAAAATCCATAAAGATGTCTTCAAAATTCCACTCTGGAATCGGAAGAGGTTGCAACTTGCCTCCAGGCCTCTAGAACTCCGCCTTAACTAACATGCAAGTCTCGCACTTCCCCACATAGTCTGAGACATCTCCATTAAGTCCTGACCACTAAACTGACTTCTTGAGGTCTGCATACATTTTTGTGCTGCCTGGATGTATGGAATATCTGGAGTTATGAGTCTCAACTAAAATATTCTCGCGAAGATGACCAACATCAGGAATGCATACTCTTCCCTTAAACAACATCAACCCATCATGAACCATGAAATCGTCTCTCTGACCAGTCCGAGTCAAAACGAGAAACTCTGTAATCTTTGGATCTAAGGGCAAAGCATCACGGATCCTTTCTTTGATGTCGCACTTAATCTCAATCCATCCTAAACTGACATGGCTAAAATTAGGGCGTGACACCACACTAATCTCTAGCCTTTCCAAGGCTCGCACCAATTCTTCCTGATGGGTGATGAGAGCATAATTAGAACTCCTTCTACTGAGAGCGTCTACTACAACATTAGCTTTTTCCGGATGATACTGAATAGTCACCTCATAATCTGCTAAAAACTCGAGTCACCTACACTACCTTATGTTGAGCTCCTGTTGATCAAAGATGTACTTAAGGCTCTTATGATCTGTGAAGATCTCACACCGTATTCCATAGAGGTAGTGTCTCCAAATCTTTAACGCATGGATGATAGTTGCTAACTCCAAATCGTGCACCGGATAATTTCTCTTGTGATTTTTCAGTTGTCTGGATGCAAAAGCTATAACTTTTTTGTGTTGCATGAGAACACAACCCAGATCCTGGCATGAAGCATCACTGTAAATCTGAAAGTCATCTACACCTGAAGGAAGACATAGTACTGGTGCATCTGATAATCTGGTCTTCAATTGCTCAAAAGCGGACTCGCACTCTGATGTCCAACTAAAAGCTCTTCCTTTCCTGGTAAGCGAACTCAGCGGAAGGGCTATCTTCGAAAAGTCCCGAATAAATCTCTTGTAGTAGCCTGCCAAGCCGAGAAAACTACGAACCTCTGCAACTGTCTTGGTCAATCTCTGATCGCATCAATCTTCTTTAGATCAACGACAAGTCCATCTCTACTAACCACGTGGCCCAAGAATGTCACTTCTAGGAGCCAGAACTCGCACTCAGAAAACTTAGCATATAAACGATTATGTCTAAGAGTGTTTAAAACTGTCCTGAGATGCGTGACATGCTCCTCCGTGCTCCTGGAATACACTAGAATATCATCAATAAAAACAATCACGAATCGGTCCAAGAACTCTCTGAACACCCTGTTCATCAAATCCATAAATGCAGATGGGGCATTGGTCAACCCAAACGACATGACCACAAACTTGAAGTGCATGTATCTGGTACTAAATGTCGTCTTCTGAATATCCTCATTTCGAATCTTCAACTGATGGTATCCCGACCTCAGATCTAACTTAGAATACGTGCAAGATCCCTCGAGTTGATCGAACAAGTCATCTATCATTGGAAGAGTATACTTGTTCTTAATAGTAAGCTTATTCAACTCTCGGTAGTCGATACACAATCTCAAACTGCCGTGCTTTTTCTTCACAAAAAGGACTGGAGCTCTCCACGACGACGTACTGGGTCTGATGAATCCCAAATCAAGCAACTCCTGCAACTGGATTTTTAACTCAGCCAACTCCCTGGAAGCCATGCGATAAGGAGCCTTGGCAACTGGTGCAGATCCAGGAACAAGGTCAATCTGAAAATCAATCTCTCTGGAGGGAGGAGCACCAGGTAGCTCCTCAGGAAAAACATCGGGAAACTCACAGACCACTGGTACCTCCTGCAAAATGGCATTAGCTTCTGCATGCATCAACATCAAAAAGGCGGAACACCATTTACTGACATGCCTCATAGCTTTTACTGAAGAGATGATCAACTTGAAGACTCCTTTCAAACCTTGAAAGGTAATAAGAGACTGATTAGGTCCTTCTAGCTGAATCCTCTTACTCCTGCAATCTATCTTGGCATTCCGTCAGTCAGTCAATCCATGCCCAATATTAAATCAAACTCAGCAATAGGCAAAAGGGGCGCCTCCACTACGATTTCTGCTTCTCCAAATAAAACCGGCGCCCTACACTTACAACTGGTCTGCATCATCGAACCGTTTGGCATCATGACATCTAATGGAGTCGGGTTGGTGACGACTTCCAGGCCAAGGACACAAAAGATTCTGCTACGAACGAATGTGATGCACCTGTGTCAAAGAGGACCTTAGACGGTATGTCATGAACTATGAGGATACCTATATGCAAACTTATAATATTAACATTTAAGTGTTGTTGGGAGAAGGAGAACTAAATATTTCAAATTTTAAGATTCCAAACCTGTCACCACGTCCTCCTGCTCCTTGGCCTCCTACTGGCCAATATCATAGGCTCGAGGCTGAATAAGACCGCGTCCTGAAGCTGGCTTCGGGTCAGTAACCACCACTGCCTTCCCTTTATCGACCTCACTCGAGCTGTCATGCTCGTATTTCGACTAAAAGTCAAGATACAACACAAGTATTAACTTACAAGAAAAGGTCCTGGATAAAGGAAAATCACCAAGCAAAAGATCATATTACCTGATTACCGGCAGACTCTGGGCAATTCCGCGCAAAGTGTCCAACTTTCTGGCACTTGTAACACACGCCTGAAGCAGTCAAACATTCTCCAGAATGATGTCGATTGTATTTAGGGCAAAGGGGGAGGTCTATGGGCTTGCCCCCATACTGATTGTCATGCTTAGAATCCCTGCAAGCTGGCCTCTCTGAAATTCCAATAATACGACAGTTACTGCCTTGGCAATCTGGGTTGCTAAATCAGTCGGTTCTGGGACTGCAGGTGTGGGTGGTGGAGGTGGTGCATCAGTATCACCCATGGCGGTATCAGGAACAACGTTCTGACGTGAGGGTTCCCCCGCTTCACTGGTTTGAAGTGCCTAAAGGGCATAGAAAAAGAAATTATTAATACCAATGATATATCTGAAAAACAAATCTAATACTGAAGGTATTATCATACACTCGTGAAAATTAAGAGTTAGACAAACTCGATGACTCTACTAACGAGAGTTTTCTTCGGATACAATCCTATGGCTCTGTGAATTTTCTGGGTCCAGGGATCCTATGGCTCTGATACCAATTTGTAACACCTCAACCAAGTTTAACAGGAATCAGCAGTCCGGCCGGGTCCGCGATAACAAATAAACTAAGTAACGGTATATAAACTGGTATAAAGCAGGTAAAACCAATGAAAGTGCTAAAAAAAACGTATAGCGGAATAGTGAAGTAATTTTAAAGTTAAAAGTGTACCTTATCAAGCTGAATTTACAAAACCAACTAAAACTGAAAATATATCACTAAGGGATTGAATTACCGTCAAACAGAAATATCTGATATATCAAAAACATGGGTGAAGTACATGTCCAAGATATAAGTTTTTAGATTTCAATTTCGTGTTTTAACATTTGTATATGTCCAAGATATAAGTTTTATAGGTTGTAACACACGGGTAGGATTGATGAACCATCATGTTGTAAAGGAGTCTATTGAACACAAGCATGCAGTTTTGGAAAGCTCTTCAGACACCCGGACTTCAGGGGAGTTTTTAGATTTCAATATTTCTTGCTTATCTTAGCCTCATTATATTTGACCTTATGCAAGAACTAGATCGTACTGGCACAAACTGACGACTGAATACTGAGCCGGCTATCCTAAGCGGATCGCCTGACCTGAGCCCCCTGTAAAAATAAGTTCCAAATGGGTCAGGCCCATTGAAGAGTAAGAAAAACTACTCACTCCAACAACACTTAAAGAAAATATTTTATGTGAGTAATACTTAAAATTAGAAGTTTGTATAATTATTCTAATATTAAATGTGGCACTTGAAATCATGATCTGACATGAATTCAACTTATCATGTGATCTGACACACTCTTTCTTATCTGTAAAAATCGTTGATTTCTGAAGTTTTGAAGTTATATCTGTTATAAGTTTCAGCTCATTTCACTGACATTTTATTAACTCATGTCACTAAGGACGACTGCGCACAACTAGAAACTGCATTCTGAGTAACAAGCTTGAAGGTGCCCTGAACTGAGTGTCCCTCAAATGGAAAACAGGCTCCTATCTGAGGAGTTCCATATCTGAAACAAGGGTCATCGACCCTGAGCTTGATATACGAGTGGTGGCCTACTGGTCCTGGAAATACGGTGGTGTGCTTCCACCAGGATTGCGAGGGTAATCCTTCTTCGCCAGTTTTTTTCCTTGAATTTCACTTAGACTGATGTTCAGTGAGCCTAACACGGAATAGGACTCTAGTTAAATACACTGGGCTTAGGATTCTCATGATACTGATTCTGCTAAATTAAGCCTAAGCGTATCCTACCCCTTTGACCTGGTTCTAACTATATGAACTTGTAAATCTAAGTGTATATACTAACATTTTTAATACACAAATTAAAATAATCTGAACTGCTGGACTAAAATGAGTCGAATTTCTTATAGCGGCGCTTCGACGTTCGTACACGCATCGAGGTGACATGGCATTCGTTCCCAAAAGATCTGACTGCTTCGAACTTCTCCAATCCCTTGCTCCAACGACCACCGAAAATCTGAAATTCATCGGTAAACCTAACTTAAGTGTTTTTCTCCCTTATGTTTTTTTCGGTGGAAAAATACTCATTACGGCAATTATATATTTACGGAGGAACAAGAATACAAATGTATGCGTTATAACGATCTAACGACGAGGGATTACCCAAAAGCCGTTGAAATCGTAACGCTAGAAGACATAAAACCCCTAAAAAGAATCTGAAATTGAATGTAGAAGGGTGAAGCCACAACATAGAAATGAAGAAATCCTAGAATACAAGGAGAAATAACCAAAAATCCGCTCACCGAAATCTAAAGCACTGCTACCAAAAACTTCTCTCCTGGCTAGGGTTAGGAAAGAAATCTCCCAAGGCTCTGGAAGTGCGGAGAGAGGTCGTCGGAGCATGCAAAGGGGGAAGAAGAGCCCGTCGCTGGAATCCGGCGCGGAATTAAGGTTCGGCTAAAGCACTGCTTGTCGGAACGATCGACGGTTCTAGAGATGTCGTCGAACGAGTGCGGTGCGGGAGAAAGAAGTGAACGCGGAAATAAAAGGAGGGGCACCACTATGAAGCGACGGCTGCAAGGGGAGTTTCGGTTTATTTTTTCTTGCGGTTTTCATAATTGTGAACCGGAATAGGGGGAAACCCCATTTTTTTATTGTTTTCAATATTTATTATTATCATAATATGCTAATACACATAACTAAGGAGTGTTATTTAAAAAGAATGTTACCTTCATACTCCGCCGGCTCGATTAATTAAGTTCGCGATCGGACCCTGAAATTAATTTAAGCGTGACGTCAGAGTCTGGGATGTTACATCCGCAAACAATAAACACCAAGGTATTGCTTGTTGGATATGTCTGGTGAGCTCATCTAAGATAAGGGTAAAGAGATAAGGGCTTAAAGCTGAACCTTGATGTAAGCCAACAGTGATAGGGAATTCCTGTGTTAATCCTCCAGAAGTCCTCACCCTTGTCACTAAATTTGTATACATATCTTTGATTGTGCACATATATGATATATTTACATCTTTCTTTTCTAAGACTCTCCATAAGATCTCTCTTAGAACTCTATCACAAGTCTTCTCAAGATCAATAAACAACATATGCAAATCTTGTTTTCTTTCTCGATAGTTGTCAATGAGTCTCCTCAAGAGATTATAGCTTCCATGGTCGACCTCCCTGGCATGAATCCAAATTGATTCTCCGAGATGTTAGTCTCTCGTCTTAATCTTCTTTCTATTACTCGTTTTCATAGTTTCATGGTATGACTCGTCAATTTTATTCTCCTGTAATTAACACAATTCTGTATATCCCCTTTATTCTTATACATAGGTACCAAAATACTTTCTCTCCATTAGTCTGACATCCTCTTTGACTTCAGTATCTTACTGAAAAGACATGTAAGTCACAAAATTCCATTATTTCCTAAACATTTTCATAGTTCGATGAGTATATCGTCTGGCCCAACCGCCTTTCCAAATTTCTCCTAGATCAGAGACTGGCCACCCCGACCCAACAAAATTATTTATATAAGTTGTTAGGCTACGACTATACCATCCAGTATAAGCAAGAGAAGGAAAATGTTTGTGTCGATGCTCTATCCAGGCAGTATGGGGAAGAGGAACCTGAATTATATGCTCTAATCACTGCTACTTCCGATTTCCTGCAATAGCTCAAGGAGTCGTGGCAATGGGACCCCAACATCCAACACATAATCACACACAAATCTGTGAACAACATCAACAAACCAAAATACCAGTGGAAGAGGTGGCTATTAAAGCGGAAAGGGCGGCTGGTTATATGAAAGGACGTTGCAATCAAGTCTAAACTGCTACAGATGTACCATGACAGCACATGGGGCGGGCATTTAGGCATCAAATCAACATACCATCGCTTAAGGAAAAATGTTTTACTTCAAAAAAATGAAGGTATCTGTCTATGAGTATATTCAATGGTGTGTAGTATGCCAACAATGCAAGCCAGACAATCGGTAGGCGATGGGTTTGGTACAACCTCTCCCGACACCAGCTAGGATTTGGCAGGATATATATCTTGATTTCGTGGACGAACTCCCCTAGAGCAGCGGTAAAACAAATATTTTGGCGGTCGTTGATCGACTTAGCAAACAGGCCTACTGACGCAGGACGGCGCGTAGGGTTTGCGCACCTGTCGGCTTTTTCTAGGAAACAATAAATGCATGCGATGATTAAATTAATTTGAGAAATTAAGCAACATTTGGAAAAAACACAAAATTAATCATTTTGTTTCAAAATTAAATTTTCTTTAAAAAACTATTCAGTTTCTCAATCCGAGGAAGGAAGCTCGCAACTTTCGTTCTGTTCCCCTTGTCGTGGCAAATCGGAAATCGAGAACACAAAATACGTTTCCGTTTGGAGTTTTCAACGTAGCGTTCGCTAACAAAATTCGGGCAAAAACCCAGCACTGAGTCTATTATCCCACGAGAAAATATAAAGACACACACAAATGAGGAGAAAGAAACAATTACTCACGGAAAGAGATGTCTTTCCTTATTCGAGGTTGATGGCGATCACACAAGGGATTCCTCGTCACCTTCGATCTCCCGCTCAGAGGTCGGCCGCTATCGCACACGGGCACCAAGGAGAAATTTCACTCACTCTCACCTAAAATGGTTCCGCGGAATCTCAAACACTTAATAGTATAAAGGAGCCACAAACTAAACAACCTAAATCCATTCACTCTCACATGCAAGATGATTCCACGTAATCTCAATCGCCCTAGTGTCTCACGGAAGCAAGCAGATAGCAAACACCCAATCAGTTTTCATGGGGCAGAAAGCAGAACTCCAAAATGTTCACTAGCATTTACCTATTACACGACCATTAAACTCACTGTTCATTCACCAACAGCGAATCCAAGAAATCTCATATGCCAGCAATCATTCTAACTGAACTCACAACAAATTTCACCGGAAGCAGTTAAGACTACCAAAAAAAACTCCAAACTTCTTTAATCAGAAGCGGACAACCAATAATTACATTAATTGTTACTGTTCATCGTCTTCTTAAACGGGAAATAAACAAGCAACAAACCTTACTATTCTCAACTTTTATCCTAATGGAAGCAGGCGAACGGTATGTAAACCACAACTTTCACTACTCTACAACTCTCACAGGAGGCACAACACTCCTCAAACGGAACTTCAACAAAACACCAGAAAAATCAAACCGTCATCAATCACTAATACCTACAGGAAATCACTAACGGGAAGCAGCAATTGAAAGCTCTTCAACTATGGCTACAAGACATCACAACAATATCAATTGTTCATCATTCACCTCTTTTCAACAGCCGCAACAGTCCGCTTTATAGCAGCTTCCCCCGCCGGCTCAAGGAGGGGCGGAACCGTCGGGATGGAGGTGGGAGGGGACGTGGCCTGGCTGGAGCAGGTGCGGCTTTTCTCTTGGAGCAGGGCCAAAGCCGGGAAGGATCGTGCGGCAGGTCGTGGGCATAAACCGCGCGAGAGCTTCGGCCATTTTAGCGTCCTGCAGTTCTTCTGGATTGGGGAAGACAACAGTAGCCAAGCCGGCTTTCTTTACCTAAGTTAATATATTTATATATATGCAAACAATAGCCAGGATTGGTTTTTTATTATAAAAGGGCGAGGAGAAGCAAAGGGGCATTTCCGTAAATCCAATTATGTGACAGACCAGGGCAGGCACCTAAGCAGCACCGGCGTGAGGAGGAGAAGCGAGGAGGAAGAGAGCGGCGAGTGAGCAGGAGAAGCGAATGTTGGGGAAAATTTATCCAGTGGAATAGCGGAAGCAAAAGAATTGTTAAAAAACATTAAGCAAGAGATTCATAGCAAAGCTTTAGAAGAAGGAGAACGGGTTACTGGCGGACTATCCCGACGCAAAGCAGGGACACCGGTGTGAGGAGGAGAAGCGAGGAGGAAGAGAGCGGCGAGTGAGGAGGAGCGAAGATTGGGGATAATTTATCTCGTGGAATCAGCGGCACGCAGCGGGATATGCGGCGGGCGGCGCGAAGAAGAATTTATGGGCAGTTTCGGAACCTCACTTCCGTGACTGACGACCTGCATAAAAATTTGTCGTGAGGACAACATTGGTCTTTGGCGGGGCATTGGTCGTGGGGGCGACATTGGTCGTGGGAGCGACATTCGTCGTGGGCGGAGACAGTCGTCATGGGCGGGGACATTCGTCGTGGGCAGCGACAGTGGTCGTGGGCGGCGATATTCGGTGGGGGAGGCGATATTCGTCGGGGGCGGCAACATTCGTCGGGGTTGTTGACTCAAAAAAGAGAAAACCGGTAAATGGAATTGTATAATCAAAATTTAAGAATCGTATTGCCATTGTGTCTTAATATGTCTAAATATCTAGAGCAAACTTAAATATACGTGAAAATATATATTATAATCCAAGTTGTTCAAGAAAAAATCACCAAAAATTTTGTTTGAATTGCATGAATAAGAGATAAGCAGGATTTCCAGCTCGGTATGACCTTGATGGTGGACCTTGGATGCCCTAGATTTCACCTTCATGTTGATCAAAAGGAAGAGGGATACCTCCTAGATTGTTGATGGATGCCCTGGAGTTCACGTTCATCTCAATTGGAGGAGAGTGTGGATGGATGCCTCAGATTTCCACTTGGTTCCCCAAGATCCCTGGGCTAGGATGTGTTGGGTATCAGCATATCAGGATTGGAAGGAAGACTCCCACTGATTGTTGTACAGGTCTTGCTGGAAGATTGATCTCTTTGGAGTCGGGGATTGGTAGAAGGCAGTCTACTGCTTGCTTCGGCGAAAGAGCAATATCGAGAATAGTTGCAGGCAAGCATCAGCGAGGATCCTTCTTTAGAGAGCTTTGGTGGCGAAAAAATCGGTCCTTCTTTGCAGGCGAGGCCATCCAAAACGGCTTCGGCTATAGGTTTGGGGAAGGGCTTGTCGGGGAGAAGGCTTCGACTGTAGGATTAGAAAGGCGAGCGTAGTAAATCGTGAGTACCAAATGACCGTAATGCACATATATTTTCGAATTATTTTGAATTCTGAAAAAATATTAGGGAGAGGAGGAGAGGTAGAAGGGGTATATTGAATGTTGCACCAAAGGTGTTTTTTTTGTATATAGAATAGTATTGATAATTATCTCAAAGAATGTTGTACACAATAATTGCATATATAGAACAATAGAGCAAAAATAGAAGCACTAATCGCACAGTAAGACAACTCATTTAATTTTGCCTTCAATAAAAAGTATGTGTCAAAGCCAACGGACATGCAACACTGTGTGTCGCACCTAGAGCATGAAAGATAAATGAATGTATCAAATGTGATGGAGGGTATTTTTGAACCATGCAACTGAGCATAATAAATGAAAATGTGAGCAAAGAGAAATTCAAAAAAATCTGAAATAAACTGAACAATATAACAATGTTATAACCAATGAGTTGACTGTATTCATAAATTCAGATTTCAAACAAAAGCAGATCTAGTTGTTGGAGGTAGGGTTGAGCATATTATTTGAAACTCGAAAATCATTCGAAAATTGAGCCGAATCGGAATCGGTTAAAATTGATTCGACTCGAATCTGATTTCGAGCCAGCCCTGAATCGCTCGAAATATGATTTGAATCAACTCGAATTAATTAAAAAAAGTATGTATTTATTAATATATTCTTATTTTAAGATTAAAAATAACAAAATTTAAAGCTAAATAAAAAGAATGAATGCTTTAAGTGTTTTATTTGCTAAATTTATATGTTACCCAATTTAATTTTGAGTAAACTAGGAATAAAATAAAAAATTACTCAATTTCGAGCCGACTTGATTCGATTTCGAGCAGACCCGATTCGATTTCGAGCCGACTCGGAATCGAGTCATTTCGAGTCGAGCCGACTCGACTCGAAATCAATTTCGATTTCGAGTCAATTTCGAGCCGAGTTCGAGTCGAAAATTTCGATTTCGAGCCGAACCAAAATCGCTCGAACTCGACTCAATATCAGCCCTAGTTGGAGGGAACTTTGCTAATTAAGAGAGAAATGAAGAACATTGGGCTTTCAAAGTAATTTGAACGGCTGAACTCATTTTCCAGAGGGAAAATGCAGTTAACACTTAACAATGAATCATACAAATAGATTACAATAAAAACGCAGTTGTGAACTTGAGTGAAAAACAGAGTATGAGGACGGGAAAAAGGTGTACCAGGATGGGGTTAGCTGGCGAACGATGCACTATGGTATGGTAATCGAGATAAGGGGCGTACTTGAGAGTGAAAAATGAAAACTAAAAGAAAGAAGAGATCACTGATAAGTCAATCAGAAATCGAAATCAAAACACAGTGAGGATCTTATTGGAAAATTTAGAGCTTCTGGCATGGTGTTGTGGAGGAGAGCAGGAGGAAATATATGTTGGACATTCAAAATAGATTTCTGAGCAAATTTAGAAATATAATTAAGCAATTAAGTCAGTTCAAACAAATAAACATCTGTCGATAATTGAGTCGTTAATCACTACAAAGCTAACTATACAGTTCTCAATAATAGTATAGGTTATGTGCAAATTGTAGGCAAAATGAGACAAAATCTACAAAAGTAAACAAATAAATTCATAACATCATAACCATATTAGGATAGAGAGAGAGATATACCATCTCAAACTGCTTCATTTTTTAGACTAAGAAGGGTAACAAACTCCAACAATTTCTTCTTTGAAGCACCGGTGGAAGCATCTGCTCTTTGAAGGGAGAACTGAAAATAAAGCACCCGTGGCAGCTGAAGTCAGGCAGGAATTAAACAAAAAAGGGAAAAAAACAGCAAAGATGAGAAAACTTTGCAGAAATAATAGTATAGGAATGATCCGCTGAGAGGGACTCTAGAGGAACTCGGATTGAGGCGGAGCTCTGAGTATGAGGTTGGACGAAGCAGGCGATCAACATAATTATTGTAAATGGACAACATAATTGTCAGCGAAGGGCTTACTGTGGAATGGAGGGGCTGTTGATGTCGTTCGGGACCTTAGCGTCGCCGGCAGGGAAAGGTGTTTTTTAACCGTACAACGGAACGGAGAGCGGCGGATGGCGAAGGTGCGGCCAGCGGAGTTGACGACGGCAAGGCGCGGAACAGAGAGCCACAGAGGTTGAATCGAAACCTGCCGGAGGTTAGGATGGCGAGTCGCAGAAGATAGATGATTACCGTTAGTTGGAAGAGATCGTGAGGGGAAAAGCCGGCGATGAAAGAGCCGGCAGACATCGCAATCAAAGTACTTGCGATCGACTTCTCTGAAGTCCCCATTCCTGTTCGCCCCCATGAGAACGTCAAGTTGCTTCCTGATGGCATCCATGGTTGAAAATTCGGACCTGGAGCGGGGTTCTGGTTAGGGTTTCGGGTTGTCACAAAGAGCTCGGGAGATTTTCTGAGAACGTCAAGCTACGCGGAATAATCACGGTTCCTTTGTTTTTCCGTCGAGCAGGAAGGCAGCGATGAGGTAGGAAAAGAGCGGCGGAGGATAAGAAGCGGCGGAGAAGTGACCACCTGCGCTGTCGCTTGCAGAGAAAGTAAAGCTTGGGGGGGAAGTTAAACAGCGCCGCAAAGAGGAAGCGGTGGAGGGGCATTTGCGGGAAAATTCTTGCGTAACCGACGATGTAATCCACTAGCTCGGCGTCACACCCGACACTCGCACCCCTCGAAACGCGTATACCAAAGTGCTCCGGGGGCCGCGGGTGGCGGGTGCTCCGCCGAGCAGTTGCGGCAGCATCCTCAATGGGCCCAGTCATCAGAAAGCTCATCACGGAGGCAAAATGGAGAAAGCGAAGGCCTGTCTTCCCCGAATAAAGCCGGCGCACCATCCTACAATGTGAACCACAGTTAAACGCTCTCCATTCTAGTGGCTTACTATAGCTCCAATGAGCTTTTGCCTTTGGATGTCGGGGTATGACTCCTCTTTATCTTTAAAGATAGAAGATCCTCGTGGATCTAGGGGAAGGAAGGATAAACTATCGAGTTACCTCCTTCGATTCAATCCTCCATGGATAGCTTCTGGGGACTTTGCAGTAGTCTTCTCAGGAGAGATGAACAGGGGGTCATCTGAGTTGAGTTCTTCTATCATCTTATTAATGTCCTCTGTAGTATTTAGGAGAGTGTCTTGGCCAGGGGATGTAACGGCCCAGTTTAGAGCTTAGAGGCTGCCACCGGGATGTAACGGCCCGTTTTAGAGCTCAGAGGCTGCCGCACCCAACCATGGGCCGCACAGCGTGTCTCGCCCCGTGGCCCGCTACAGGGCTGCAGCCCAGCGCCACCCCAACCCATCACTGGTCTGTTTCTCAGCACAGTAGGTTGTTGATGCCGGGTTTCAAACCCGGACACCCTTCATAAGGCGCCTTCAACAGCCCTAATCACCAACTGAGCTGCAGAAACAGGCCAGTGATGGGTTGGGGTGGCGCTGGGCTGCAGCCCTGTAGCGGACCACGGGGCGAGACACGCTGTGCGGCCCATGGTTGGATGTGGCAGCCTCTGAGCTCTAAACCAGGCCATTACAGGGGAGGAGTGAACACTCATACCTTAGCCATCGTCATGTGCAGGGGTGCTCTGCTCATCATCAAACTGAGCTTTACCTTATTCTATCACTACCACATTATCATCAGTAACTTTCTCGTGAACTTGGGCTGCAGGAACATCTGATTGAACGTCAATATCTAGAACGTCAGCATGTTGTACATCTTCTTGAACTAAGGGAGCAGGCTCCCCCCTCAACAGCTGCACCAGATGTGCCAGCTGTATCAGTGTGAAGAGGAGATGGAATCCTGTCATCATCATCAAAGATAATTCTTGAAACTTCTGGAGCATCCCTTGGCTTCTGAATTCTTATCTCCCATCTCTGGATGGAGGACATAGAGACCTTCTTGAGGTGGTGAACAGATACACCTTTGGACATGTCAAAAGTTTTCGGGTGTACTTGATTTAGATATAAGGTGATGATTCTGGCATAATTTGGTGTCTTGATACTTCCCTTAATCTTGTCAAAAAACATTTGCCCCATTGGAATTTTTGCGACAGATTACGGCTGTCATCATATCGAAGAAATCTGTGGAAATATATCCAATGGAGTGAGTTGTGCAGAGAAGGACCGTGCCAAACATGGTGACCGAGGTTGTCTCCGAACATCAACACAGTGGGAAATTCCTTGTACAAGGATCTTGGGCCAGATGCAGATGGGTTTGCCTGATCATAGCAAAACCTTGGGAGCATCGGGCGACTAGTGTGATAGTGTGGGATCAATGCTAAATGTAATTTTGTTCTTTGGTGCAACATAGAAGACCCCCAATCAGGGTAATGGGACTAGCAACTACCATCATGCCTTTTTGCAAACAAGGCATGGGATGAAGCTGATGACTGGTAGTCCAAGCAATGGACAGCCTACTAACACATGGATGGACTACAGGAGCATACGCCGCGATGAGGAAGCATACCATGCTATGACAAGTTGTACTTTCTTTTGTTTGAAGACAATGAAGATCCATTGGTATGCATAACACACCGCAAACAGTTCTTCATCAATAAGTAAACTACATGGGTATAATGGATTGCACTCATATATTCTACCTTATGGGCACTGTAGAATGGTACAGTCCTATGTTTTGCACTTTGCTCTTAATCGACTAGCATAGATTACACCGCCACACTATCTTCTAAACATCACATCTTAATTGTGACAAATAATAACATGTTGATATTAATATTATGGATTGAGTTTTATCAACTCTAAGATGCCTTGCCATCTATCCACCATGTAATTCTCGAACGAGTCCATCTCCTAGAGCGGTGCGAAGGATGCATAACGGTGTCACCGTTCACCGAAAATCCTTCATGGACATAGTAGCCATCTACGTCAGTTGTCAGTTTCTCCCGCACCTCCCTGAGATATTCATCATCATATAGCAACCATTTCTTAGCTCAGTGTTGTCAATAAATTAGAGTTGCTAATTAGGGCTCATTTTGCGCGGCGTTTGGAGGCGGTGTTTGCGGCAAACTCCGCCGCACGACGGGTAATCAAAGGCCCGGCAAAGGCGTTGCCGCTTCTCCTCCCGAGCGCCATGGAAAATGGAGATTTAACCTCCATTTCGGTCGGCGGCCTCCCCCCTCCAGTTCGATCGGAGGCCCCGTCTCCTCCTGCCCCGCGAAACGAGCCCTTAGACTCCATTTGCCACGGCTTTTTGGCTTCGGTGAGTTTGCACAAAAATTTCATCATCATAGAATGCATGTTTGGCAAGACAATGATTATGACCACTACCAAGAAAATACAACTAGTTTTGACACAAAAGTGGATGAAGTTTCTTAGTTGAGGTCAAGGCATTTACGTATGACAGTTCATAACCACCGTGTTCATGACCGCCACTGTCATGCCAAACGGAGCCTTAGTGTGTAGATGACTTTGTTGTAGATGTCATCATGGAGCTTGTATGAAACTTCTGAGAAAGTTGAACCATCTCGCATGCATGATCTTGTCGATCTGTATTTCCTTGTTTAGGTACTTTAGGCTAGTGGTCTGAGTATCAAGGTTAAAAATATCATATTATAGGAAAATATAAGATTTTCATATCAAAATATACCTATAAATGTTAACTTAATGTTGAAATTGTTGAAGTAGGAAGTGGGCGGTCAGGATGGTCCAAACCGTACAGACCGTACAGACCGTCGAGACCGTGCGCGATTAGCGCGGATAGGAATGACGGATGGCCAGGTTCTTGGCTAGGGATGTTCGCGGTCTGTCTTACCAGGTTTCATGTGGCATCAACCGTGCGGTTAGCTTTAGCTAACCATGGACTACGCGGTTTGGTTAGGGAGATCGCAGAGACCGGCAGACCGGTGTTTGGTGTAGTTAAGGTTCAGGTCGCATGGCCGGCTTGTTATTTACTCAAGTCCACGCGGACTGAGGATGGTGTCTGCATTGTTGTGCGGACTGATGGACTTAACTGCACGCGCGGTCAGAATGTCAGATGTGGTAGCCCGCTTGTTGGGCGGACTAGTTCTGCTAGCTGTCACGCCACTGGCGGTTACTCTATCCCCCTGGGTGGTGACGGTATCGGTTTGCCCGCCTATAAATAGGGGTGTTGGTCTCATCATAAATAACAGAAACTGTAAGAACTGAAGCTCGGGTTAAACTCGGCAGTTAAGATTTTCTAACCCCGCAGCTAAATGAAGTGACCGGATTTATTGTTGTGTTTGCAGATTGTGCGGGTAGCACTTAGCAGCCAGGAAACTGGTTCTGAAGGCAGTGCGGATAGCTAGTAGCAGTGAGCGGCGGTTAGCAGCAGGTCGCGGATATGTGACTAGGCGGTCTTCTTCCTTGGCAGCTTTCCCAGCTTGGATATCACAGTTCACCTTTGGCGGACTGAGTAGCAGTTCAATAAGTTGTTCGCTCAACTCGCGGTTAGGCGGCCTTGGAGGTTAGGCGACCAGGAGTTGCGGTTAGACGACAGCTCAGTTTCAGTACATCTGTTCGCGGTAACTTCAGCAGTTAGGCGACCTCGCGGTCAGGCAACCAAAAGTTGCGGAAAAGGTTATCTACAACGGTCAATAAACTGCTCGCGCAGCTAAGTGTGCGGTCTGGCAGTTCAGCGGACTTGGCGGTTAGCCTTGGCGGATAGGCGGCTTGGGTGATCATAGAGTTCTGTCCGCCGATTTTACTCTTGTTGTCTTTTGTGTTCTCCATCGGGTGCATTACAAAATCATGTCTCGCAGTGTATGTTTTGCCTTGTAAAGAAGACTTAATTTTATTGTGCCTCTTGTTCTTTTACTTGCTTCTGGTTTATTTGGCTTGGTTGGTTGAGTGTTCCTGCGACCTTTCCTGCTTCACAAAATTTTTACATGTTATCAGCGTGACAGAGGTTTGAGCAAAGATCAGCCACAGAAGTTTGCTTACTACCTTTGAAAGTTTCAAGTGAACCAGGTTTATAGCAAGGGAAGGAAGTTATACAAGAGCCATTGGAATTGAATTACTAACACAGACTAACTTCAAGAAGTAGAAGTCGTGTATGGATAGTTATCTTCTAGGTGAGGACCTCTAGGAGGTCGTTGGAGGAGAGAAAAGACAAGAGGTGATTGCTGCTGCAGGAAATGCTCAAGAGGTGAGGGCTTGAAGGAGAACAAGTGTGAAGGCTGAGTTCACTCAGAAGCGGACAATATCACCTGAGTTATTTGACCACATCATCGGATGTAGGTCGGCTACAGAGATTTGGACGGTATTGGATGGGTTGTTCAACAAGAAGAGCGTAGCTCGGCTACAGTTTTTAGAGAATGAGTTGGCGCGAACAACTCGGCGAGATCTGTTCATATCATCTTTTTTCTTTAAAATGAAGAACCTTTGTGCTGAGATTTAAGTATTGAACCCGGAGGAGCCTATCTCAGAGGCGAAACTGAAGAGGCAGATTATCCGCAGTTTGCGAAAGGAATATGTGGTCTTTGTTATTTCGGTGCAGGGCTGGGTCAATCAGTCATCTTTGCTTGAGCTGAAAAATCTGTTGGCTTTGCAGGAAAGCTTAGCAAGGCAAATGGATGGAATTTCTATCTCAGGGGGAGATAATGAGGTTCCTACTCTGGCAAGAAGAAGATATGAGACAAGAAGAAGATATTTGTGGATGATGGTCCTTCAACTTCATCTCAGCAGGAGAGCAGCAAGGCTCCTAAGCAGCATGGAGGGAAGAAAGGAGGATCAATGTGTTATAAGTGCAATAAGTTTGGTCATATCAGAAAGGACTGCAACAGGTGGTAGACCCGCTTCACTAATTTACTAACATTTTGGGGGTGCCAACGGATGGTAGACCTCACTTGGTTAAACAGGTGGGACCTATTGATTCAACAAGATACCTGTTGTTGATTCAACAGATGGACATGGGATACCTATTAATTCAGTATAGAGGTTGAAAACAGATGGGTGGTTAACCAGATGAGCATGGGAGCAAGGCAAAGAGTGGTCCCAGCCTCCCAGGCAGCCAAGCTAAGCGGCAGGCTTGAATGAACTATTCGGTTCGGCTCTTGATAAGTGTTCATCCTGGTTTGCTTCTTCTGACCTGAAGTTGGTAAGCCAGGAAAGTTAATCTTCAGTCAGGGCACACTGCGGATAAAGAAGCTGAATCTACGAAGGAAGAAGGCGGATGGGGGAACTGCTTCATGACAGATATGACAGCAACGTCAGTTCGTGTCATGGCCTTCATCAACTATCAAGAGGACTGGATAGTGGACTCGGGGTATGGTCATCACCTCACCGGAGACGAGTCAAAGTTCTTTTCTTTGCAGGCGTACACAGGTAATGAGTTATAATTACTGTTGATGATATTGTGCATACAGTAGAAAAGGAGGGAATGATTTCTTTAGGTAGTAATAAGGGGTCACTCACTTTGCGAAGTGTTTATCGCGTGCCTGGAATGAAGAACCTGTTCTCGGTGACCAACGATGTGGATGTCGGGTATCACGTTCTATTCGGCCCAACAGAAGTGAAGCTTCTCCGGAATGTGTTAGCGGTGAAAGCTAGCGTGACTCATGTTGGGAGGAGAGTGAAGGACTTGTTTGTGTTGCCAACAAGCTCATATGTTAAAAAAATGAAGGCTAACGACATTGTTGTTATCTGGCATGAAAGGCTAGGACATATCAGGATGGACAAGTTGAAGGCTATGACTGCAAGAGGTCTGGTGGAAGACCTGCCTAGTCTTTCTTCTCTTAGTGACGGTCATGTTTGTGTTGGGTGTCAGTATGGAAAGATTCATCGCCTTCTATTTGACAAGTCTCTGTCCAGGTGCAAGGCACTGTTGGAATGTATTCACGGTGACCTGATGAGACCGACCATCATCCTCAGTCTTGGAGGTAACCGATATATGCTAATTCCGATTGATGATTTCACTAGATATACTTGGGTATATTTTGTGAAGGAGAAGTCAGAGGTATTCAAGAAATTTGTGCAGTTCAAAGAGCTCGTGGAAGACCGGCTGAATCTGCGGATTAAGAAGTTGAGAACAGACAATGAAGGGGAGTTAACTTTAAATGAGTTCTCAACTTCTACAGAAAGTATGAAATTCAAAGGGAGCTTTCTTGTGCGCATACTGCGCAACAAAATGGTATTGCAGAGAGGAAGATCCTCCATCTGGCGGAGAACTGCAAGAGTTAGCTTTACTTCAAAGGAATTCTCAGGGCCTTTTGGGCGGAGGGAATGGCCTGTGAAGCTTATACTATCAATCGGATATCGTTGAGCCCCAACAACATGAAGTCTCCGCATGAGTTCATGTTCAAGGAGAAGCCTGGCGTGGGACACCTTCGGGTGTTTGGATCCACTTGCTACGTGCACGTCCCAGACGCGCTCGGGACGAAGCTGGATGCGAAGGGAAGGAAGATTATCTTCATTGGCTACGAAGAGCGAAAGAATGGTTAGAAGTGCATGGATCCTGAGACAAAAAAATTTGTCGTCTCAAGGGATGTGATATTTGACGAGTTAACGCCATATCAGGGTAACTCCTCCGTGGAACGACAGGAGAGCAGGGTGGATGGCAGGCTAGAAGAAGCTGTTAGTGATCTTCTACTGGAGTTGTTTGTGTCTCCAGGAGCTCTGATTTCATCGAGCTCAGGGGCAGGTGCTTCTGGTTCAGGAAGCAGGGTGAGCGAAACTCCTCGTGTGCCCGGAAGAAGAGCTGAAGCAGAAGAAGCAGCTGGTGTGGTGGAACATGGTCAAGCCTTGCGAAGGTCGAAGAGGACTACTATACCACCAGCTCGGTACATGGACGAGAACATGGTGAGTTTTGTCTCATATTTCTTTGCAGGCCTCCTGAACGAGCGAGAGTCGTTATGATTTGAGAACGTCATTGAGATTAAGGAGTGGGAAGATGTCATAGATGAGGAGATAACTGCCCTCAAGAAGAATGAGACTTGGGACCTTTTGTCTCATGTTTCTTTGCAGGCCTCCTGAACGAGCGAGAGTCGTCATGATTTGAGAACGTCATTGAGATTAAGGAGTGGGAAGATGTCATAGATGAGGAGATAACTGCCCTCAAGAAGAATGAGACTTGGGACCTTATGACCAAGGTCGATGGCATGACTCATGTTACCTGCAAGTGGGTTTATAAAATCAAGAAGAAGGTTGACGGCAGCATCGAGCGGTACAAGCCTCACCTTGTAGCTTGGGGGTTCTCCCAGCAGTACGGTGAAGACTATGAGAAGACGATCAGTCCGGTGGTCAAAATGACTTCAGTACGGGTGATGATTGCCTTGGCGGGTTGTCAAGTATGGAAGATTTGACAGCTTGACGTAAAGAACGTTTTTCGTTACGGGGAGATTGGCAAGGATATCTTCATGGTCCAGCTACCTGGATATGTATCTGAAGAACATCTAGGGCATGTCTGTACATTGAAGAAGGCCCTTTATGGTTTGAAGCAAGCGCCTCGGGCGTGGTACGAAAATATTGTGGAATACCTCCAATTCTGGGAATATTGTCTCTGATTCTGATTCAAGTCTGTTCGTAAAGAAGAGGGGGGAAGCTTCGGGTCTTAGTACTGTTGTACGTTGACAATATAATCGTCACAGGGAACTCAGAGGAGGAGGTAGCTAGGCTCAGGGCCGAGCTAGCTATTAGATTCGAGATGAAGGATCTTGGAGAGCCTCACCATTTCCTTGATCTCGAGGTGGAGAAGAAAAAAAGTGGTGTGTTCGTTTACCAGAAAGGCTATGCGGAGCGGATTGTAAAGCAAATCAGCATGCGGGAGGGAAAGAGCAGCTCTGCTCCACTGGAGGTTGGTATTAAACTTCGACGTGATGAGGGAATGGTTCTTCCAGATTCCTTGGTTTTTCGGGCTCTAGTTAGGAGTCTGAAATATCTGACGATTACGAGCCTGAATATTGCTTACGTTGTGGGCCGAGTAAGTCGGTATATGTAGGAATCGCGGAAACCTCATCTGGTGGCGGCAAAGAGTGTCTTGAAATATGTGAAGTCCACCTCAGATATGGGTCTCTTTTATGAGAGGGGCACGAGCTTCAACCTACATGGTTACACAAATGCTGATTATGGGGGAGATACCGACGATCGGAAGTTGGCGTCTGGGTACGTCTTCATGTGCGGATCGGCAGCTATCTCGTGGTGTAACAAGAAGCAGGTAGCTGTAGCAAGAAGCAGGATTTTGTGTCTATCTCCACCACTGAAGCGGAGTACAAGACGTCTGTCTTGGCAGCTCAGGAAGTCATCTGGCTGAAGAGATTGGTGGAGGATATCCATGAGGAGGTGCGAGGTCCTACTCTGCTACACAGTGACAACGAAAGTACTCTCAAGCTGGTTACCAATCTAGTTTGTCGCGCGCGGTTAACACAGATAAGATTGGCGGATAGACCGATTCTTGGCTATGGATGTTCGCGGGCTGTCTTAGCAGGTTCCCTGTAGTATCAACCGTGTGGTTAGCTTTAGCTAGCCGCGGACTGCGCGGTCTGATTAGGGAGACCGCGGAGACCGACAAACCGCCGCTTGATGTGGTTAATGTTCAGGGCTCTGGATATGTGCTCCTCACTATGTCCCTCTCTTTCCACTTCATTCTTCATGTTCCTAGCTCTCAATTTAATCTGTTCTCTTTTAGTCATCTTACTAATGACTATGACTATTCCATCACTTCTTTCTCTTCTTCCTTTGTGGTGCAGGATTGACGAACGCGGAATATCATTGACTATGTCCGCATTGCTGCGCATAGTGGACTGGTGGACTTAACCGCACAAGTGGTCTGGTGTGGCAGTCCGCTTGTTGGGCGGACTGGTGCTGCTAGCTGCCACGTCACTGGCGGTTACTCTATCCCCCTGTGCGGTGACGGTATCCGCTTGTCTACCTATAAATAAGGGTGCTAGCCACGTCATAAATAACAGAAACTGTAAGAACTGAAGCTCAGGTTAAACTGGGCGGTTAAGATTTTCTAACCGCGCAGCTAAGTGAAATGACCGGATTTATTGTTGTGTTTGCAGATTGTGCGGCTAGCACTTGGCAGCTAAGAAACTGGTTCTGAATGAAGTGTGGATAGCTGGTGGCAGTCAGCAGCAGTTAGCAGCAGGTTGTGGATAGGCGACTAGGCGGTCTTCTTTCTTGGCAGTTTTCCCAGCTTGGATATCACAGTTCGCCTTTGGCAGACTGAGTATAAGTTCAATAAGCTGTTCGCTCAACTCGCGGTTAGGCGACCGGGAGTTACGGTTAGGCGACCGGGAGTTACGGTTAGGCGGCAGCTCAGTTTCAGTTCATCTGTTCGAGGTGACTTCAACGATTATGCGACCTCGGGTCAGGCGACCAGAAGTTGCGGACAGGATTATCTTCAGCCGTCAATAAGCAGTAGTTCGCGCGGCTAAGTGTGCGGTCTGGCAGTTCAGCAAACTTGGCGGTTAGCCTTGGCGGATAGGCGGCTTTAGCGGTTACAGAGTTCTGTTTAACGGTTTTACTCTCGTTGTTCTTTGTGTTCTTCATCGGGTGTATTGCAAAATCATGTATCACAATGTATGTCTTGCATTGTAAAGAAGATTATTAATTTTATTATGCTCTTGTTCTTCCACTTGTTTCTGATTTATTTAACTTGGTTGGTTGAGTGTTCTTGCGACCTTTCCCGTCTCACAAAATTTTTACACTTAAATCATAATACTATATTTTACCTGCTGAATGTTAAATGATATAAAGAGATGGGTTATGCGAAACTAAAAAGAAATTGTTCAGTCATAAGTTTCATTAGAGAGAATCACATATTGCTATAGTTGCTTCGAGAGGCATGAAATGCATCATTAAGCTCAGTCATTCTACTAGTCTTGGCTAAACAAACAAACAAACAAAATCGGCACAGAGCACGCTGAATTCTAGCTCCAGGTAAACAAACAGATCAGTACATGGAGAAGACCTAGAAATTTTCAAAAATTCGATCCGAGGATGAGAACGAAGAAGAGTAGCCGATTCAACTCAATCGTAGCCTGAAATCAACTCGGAGAAGATTAAAAAAAGGTCACGATGCAGGCCTTCCTCAAGATTCATTTGACACTAAACAACATGCCGAGATTACATCCAGCGAGAGAGCAACAGAACGAAATGGTTGAAAGAAAAGCTGACCGGCGTGACCGCAGAAGGGGAACTATGTGCATTGCCTTCTCTGGTTGCCTGTCTCTAGTCGCCCCGACAATGGAACTCTGGAAGAATGCTTATGGTCGCCGGCTCTGGTTGCAGGCTCGAAAGTGGAAGCAGGCGACTCTTGCCCTAGCTGTTATATTGTGATTAAAATGAAGTTAAAATAGAGGCCTAATAAATGCGGTTGGCCCAGGCCTTTTTGCTACCAGGCCTAGGATGAATCAGCCTGAACGGGCCCAGCCCTCCATTGAATGGGGAGTTTGAAGGGCCTGAAAATTAGGGCAAGGTCAGGCCTCACCCAAATCTAGGCTTTGTTCGGCACGGCTTATTTGCTGCGATGAGTTTGATCAAAAACGTCATTATCATAGAATTTATGTTTTGCAAGACAGGCTATAACTGCAGCAAAAAAATAAACTAGTTTTGAATATAAAATGCATTATTTTTTTAGTTGAGATCGGGCATTCACGAACGACGGTTCATGACCACCGCGTTCTCGACCGTCACCACCACACCAAATGAAGCTCATTGCCATTCCATTCTTGCTGACCGGGACTAGGATCGCTGATTGGACGGAATTGCTTGGCAACTGGCTATTGTCAATCAGGCTAATCGTCGATCAAAAACCAGGATCGCTGAATCGGGAAGGAGATTAGGAAAAAGTCTGGCACGCGCTTATTATTTTTTTGACTTTACATTGCTCAAATTAAATATTACTTTATCTATTCAAATTGAATTTACAAAATTAAAACTACAAAAAAGAATACAAGATTGAAACAAAATACAAAATTCAAATTACAAAATATTAAAATTACATCATATTGATATTGCATAATTTGTTGAAAGTTTATTCTTCATCAAAAATATTTCATGTTTGTTTCTAGGCTACTTTGTTTGATGATCTAGCTTCAGCAAAAAGCTGACTAACATTGGCGACCCAGAAGGCCAAGCCCAGCTGACCAGGCCTACATCAGATTATCTAGTGTTTGGCTTTGTGCCCAAGCACTGCCCGGGTCGAGCTACAATTCAAGATGGAGGCCAAACAGAGGACCTTATAAGGCCCCCTATGCTCAAACTGGGCCCAAGACTAACCGGGCTTACCCGGTTCAACCTTTCAAGCTTGGGTTTTATTTTCACCTGTGTTAAAAAGTACTGAGGGGTAAAGTAGGAGCTTTTTTATTTGCACAAAGCAAAGTTAGAACTAATAATCATGTGAGTCAAATATGTTAATTATCTGCATTACTGAGTTGTCATTAATATAGACCAAATTTGGGTGATCTGTCGAATACGTTTCACGTTGTATGGAGAGTTCAGATTATGTGTGGATATCAGGTGTTGTTTACGTTTTTGTGATAGGCTTAAATGTAAAACAAGTGTATTTAGTTTTGTTATAAATAGGTTATGGTTCTCGGGTCTCAAATCATCATATGATTCACTCTCATTTAGTCCTAGCATCTCATCGTTGGAGAGAGCCTAAAGGAGAAGTCGTCTTCTTCTTCATCAGGACCTTGTTGACTTGGAAGATCCGTAACCGCACAAATTAATTTTCATGGATTCAGGTATGTTTCCGCTCATATAATCGTCTCGATGTTTAGATTAGAGTGAATGTCTCCATTATCGATTCACGGATTCGTCCCAATAAGTGGTATTATAGCCACTCTATGTCGTTTCACCGATATTTTTTTTGCTGATTCTCGGATTTTTTTCTTCTCTCTCAGTGGAATTTGGTGATTTTTCCATATTTTTTATTTTGTGTAATTGCTCGGCAACGACATCGGATTGGCATTGCAACTAAGCGACTCTGCAGTGGTGAATCACCGGGGCCGGCGATCTCTCTATCAGCGGAATCCGCTGCGGTTGTGGGTCGAAAAGGTGCCATGGCGGCTGCCTCTAGGCGGATTCAACCAAATCCGATCAAAGTTCGTCAGTATGGGTGACCTTGCAGCTATGTTGCACCGACACCGACACGCGACACGACACGCGACTCATCCATTCTCCTAAACTAGTATATTCGACACATTCGGACACGTTTGTTAAATTCATATTTTATAATTATAAAAATTGTAAAATGCTAATAAATAGACAAGAAATGAATAAACTTAGCATATAAAAATATAATACTCATACTTACATAGTTACATGTTATATATCATCTAAAAAACAACTAATTTCATGTCCGGCTCATCCAGTGAGAGATTTGCAATTTCCAGCATACCAACATCTTCGAATATATTAAAAGCATCTCCACCAATATCCCACATCTTTGTTTCTCCTTGTGTATATTGTGGATTTTTTTCTTGAAAATAGACGTAGATTGTTGTGTATGAAAATCAGATCTTCTGCACGCTTTGATGTCATTCTATTTCTCTTCATTGAGTGCACAAAAGAATATATACTCCAATTTCTCTCTACACATGATGATGAGGATGGTTGTGCAAGAAGCTTTACGGCTAAGCTTTGTAGAATAGGATCACTTGCTCCATGAACAACCCACCAAGTCTTGGGATTCATAAAATATCTGCTTTGAATTGAATCAAAATCTCTAAAATCTTCATTTATGTATGCAAAATTTGCATACTCTAAATTCACATGTGTTCGCTCCTCAATATCCGGAAAGTATTTCCTAAAACATTTCTTAGTTTCTTGAATTATCTCACTATCCTTGTATGGTGATACTCTTGAAGGATCTTCATTGAGATATTGTTCACTATAATACCTAATTTAAAAAGAAACACATGTATTAATAACATAAAAATTAAATATTAATATTAATATAAAAAACATATAAAAAGTTAGAAATTACTTTGAATTCAAGGCATGTGCTAAGCAATGAAGAGGAGTGTTGTTCTTTGACCAACGATCAAGTCATATTGCTTGAACAACATCATAAAAAGTTGATTGTTCATCTAACCTGTTAACCTCATGATCATAAATAGTTTTCTTCACTTTTTCAATCATAGAATTCCACATGTCATAGACTAAGTGAAGTCAAGGTTTATCCATATCACGAAACCTCAGCATATCATAAATTGGAGTTGTGAAGAATAAGATGTAATCAATAGAGTCCCACCATGAATCATTTAGTACTTTTTCCTTCACAAACCTTGCTCTTCCTTGATTGTCATCTCGATAAATACTTCTGATAGGCTCCACCTTAATTTATAAGAATGAAAGAGACCCCCCATGATCCCCACCAAGGGAGATCATGGGAGGGCCCACCTTGCCCCCATGATCTCTCATGGAGATCATGGGGGGTGGGCCCCATCTCCTCCCCTCTCCCGCGGAGGGAACCGCCGCCGGCGGCTCCCCCCGGCCGGCCACGGCCATGGCCCGCAGCCATGGCCGGCCGCGGCCATGGCCGGCCGCGGCCATGGCCGGCCGCGGCCATGGCCGGCCGCGGCCATGGCCGGCCGCGGCCATGGCCGGCTCGCGGCCATGGCCGGCCGCGGCCATGGCCGGCTCGCGGCCATGGCCGGCCGCGGCCATGGCCGGCTCGCGGCCATGGCCGGCCGCGGCCATGGCCGGCTCGCGGCCATGGCCGGCCTCGGCCATGGCCGGCTCGCGGCCATGGCCGGCCTCGGCCATGGCCGGCCGCGGCCAGGGCCGGCCGCCGCCGTACCCGGCCGCCTCCTCACCGCCGGCGTCGTCCGGGCGGCCCCACCACGGGAGGACCTCCCCACCGTCCGATCAAAAGGGAGGCTCTACCGGCCGTCCGATCGGGGCAAAACCACCCACTAACCCACTATGTTAGTGGTGGGGCCCGCCATAACTTCCCCCTGGAGCCTATAAAAGGACCCCAGGGGCTTCTCATTTCCTAACTTTCTCCTCCTACGCTTCCCCCTTCTTCTTCTTCCTCAGGTGGGAGCTCTCCCGTTTTCTCTGCCAACGGCCGCCCCTCGCCGTCAACCACCGGTGGCCGCCTCTCGCCGCCAACCACCGACGGCCACCCGCAACCTCCAGCGGCCACCAACGGATATTAACACCCGCCAACAGCTACCAGAACCCGTCATCGGTTATTGGCACCCCATCAGAGCCCAGTTACAAGGGGAACACTCCAAGGGCCGAGGAAGACGCACAAAGGAAGCTACGACAACCCCAGGACACGCGTCGCCTCCGAGCACGTGCAACTGAAGTACCTCGCGCATTTCCACCATCCAAGTCCCGTTGGCGCGGCAGTCTGTTGCCCACCAACGAGTGCATATACTCTCTCTCCTCAAGATTGTAACGGGAGCGGCCTGTCGCCCCGGTTTCCCCCATCAAACTGTAAAACTCCAGCAAACTAGTGGATTTTGATCGGCACCGACCCGGTCACGTGGTTTTTTACCCGGTTGAAGGGTTTTCCACGTCAAAACTTCCCGTGTCCATCCCTCACTCTTCAATTGACTGTGTGCGCGCTCGACCGCTCCGAGAGCTAAGGCGGCCCAAGAATATCCGGCCCGACCGGAGCATCGAGTTAGACCGCAACAGTTTGGCGCCGTCTGTGGGAAACATTCCCAAAATCCTTCGCAGAGCGAGTTCATCGCAATGGCAAAGAGAAGTACCCGCACCGCAGAAGGATCCGCACTTGGCGGACACGCTGAGCCTGCACGATCTCACTCTCTGGTAGACGTGCCACTGACCGCTGAAGCAGCACTCGCCCCTGTCACCGCTCTGGAGGGGCGTGTCCGCCAAATGGAGGAGCAGCAGACAGAAATGCTCACACTGCTTCGGAACTTGAGAGCGCCTCCAGCTCCGCCCAGGTCACCTCCGCCAGCTAACCATCCTCCATTATTTAATCCACCAAGGAACCAGGAAGACCCTGTGGAGCAGGAAGGACCCGAAGATCATTCAGATGCCGCCAGTTCGGCTCATCCCCATCTAGGAAGAGCAGGGGCAGATCGCCCCCGCGATCCAGTTAACGATGCTCCCATCCACCCTCTACTAACTCGTCAGGAGATCAGGGAGGCTGTGGCTGAAGAATGCCGCCAAGCCGCAAGGAGAGATCTCCATCCTCACCGAACGCTTTATCAAGGCTCCCCCTTGACCCAGCAAATCCTCGAACATCCGATTCCACCCGGATTCAAACTCCCAAGTGTCGAAACATTCGACGGAACTGACGACCCACTCGAGCATGTCAATCATTTCACCACCATCATGAGGATCTTCCATGCCACCGACCAATTGTTATGTCAAGTATTCCCAACCACTCTCAAGGGGCAAGCTCGAACATGGTTCCACTCTTTAAGGCCCAGTACCATTACTAGTTTTGCCGAGCTAACCAGACAATTCTCCGACCAATTCATCGCTAATCGAAAGATTGTCCGTAATCCATCTCATCTCTCCGGAATCCGCCAGAACGAAGGGGAAACCCTCAAAGAATTCTTTCGACGTTTCACTGCCGAAGCTCGCCAGATCCCGGGCGTAGACCCCGAACTCCTACGGGGAGTATTCCTGGGGGGTCTTCGCCCCAGCGGCTTCTATTCAGCACTCATGAGAGAGATCGTACCCAACTACCCGGATCTGGTGCACAGAATTGAGGCACAGATAGCCGCAGATGAAGCTATTGAAGCTCATAGGCGACAGTTCGATGGAGTGCAGAAAAGGCAAAGAGATAAAGAGCCGGCTCCTCAACGGCAGGAAGGAAGATTCCATGAGGAACGTCGAGCCGGACAGCGCAGACGAGACTCACAAAGAGATCCCCCTAGGGACTATACCCCTCTCAACACATCTCGCACCAACGTTTTGTACGCCATTCAGAATGAACCAGCATTACAACGGCCGAGGCAACCACCTCCTAATCCTAAGAACGATCAATCAAAGTATTGTGAATATCATCGATCGACCGGGCATACCACTGAAGAATGTGCTCGCCTAAAGGAGGAAATCGAGCGTTTAGTCCGGTTAGGACTGCTCGGTAGATTTTTGCAAGGAAGGGTCCAAGAGCAGCAAGACCCTCCTAGACGACCCAGGGACCATTAGAATGCCCCGCCAGCGCCCGAGGGGGGAAGGCAAGCAGTAGGAAACATTGAGACTATTGCCGGATCACCTATTCTGACCTCACAGATACTGTCAGTCCACTCTGTAAAGGAAGTCCATGAAGATAAAAAAAGAAAGCAGGACACCACCATATCATTCGGGGATGAAGACCTTATCAACGTCCGAATCCCACATCAGGACCCGCTCGTAATTAGCGCCGGAATCGGAAATCCCTGCTATAACGTCAAGCGAATCCTCGTCGATAATGGCAGTTCAGTCGACGTCCTTTTTTCCACCACTCTGCAGAATATGAATATATCTCGGCAACAGCTAACTCCAGCCGCAGGACCGATATATGGTTTCGACAACCATCAGGTCCAAGTCATCGGAACCGTCACTCTACCAGTCACGTTGGGGGAATTCCCGAGACAGATTACGCATGAAGCTCAATTCGTAGTAGTAGATTCAAGTTCAGCGTACAACGCTATATTCGGAAGGCCTGTTCAAACTACCTTCAAGGCCATCCCATCTATCCCCCATCTAGCAATGAAGTTCCCTACTCCGGGAGGAATTGGAGTAGTACGCGGAAACCAGGAAGCCGCAAGGAGTTGTTACTCCAAACAAGCACAGCCCACCGAGCCTACCACGCTAAACATCGATGACTTCGACCTCAGAGATGAAGCGGTTCTGCAACGAGGGGAACCCACCGAAGGTCTAATTGAAGTCCCCCTCTCTTCATCAAAGCCGGATCGCACCGTCCAGCTTGGATCCCTCTTGCAGGAGCATGAGAGGGAAGAATTATCAGCCTACCTCCGCAAGAATAAGGATATCTTCGCTTGGTCCCCAGAAGATATGCCTGGGATCGACCCTCAAATCATCCGCCACTCCCTCAACATCAACCCTGCATGCAAGCCCGTCATTCAAAAGAAGAGGAATTTCGCCCCTGAGAGGCTCCAAGCAATAGAAGAAGAGGTTGAAAAACTCCTACGCGCACAATTCATTCGAGAAGTTGGCTACCCTACTTGGGTAGCTAATGTTGTCCTAGTAAAGAAATCCTCAGGAAAGTGGAGAATGTGTGTAGATTATACAAATCTCAACCAGGCTTGCCCTAAGGACAGCTTTCCACTTCCCAGGATCGACCAACTAGTCGACTCAACCGCCGGACATCAACTGCTTAGCTTCATGGATGCCTACTCCGGATATAACCAGATTCGAATGAATCCAACCGACGAGGAGCACACGGCTTTCCGTATCGACAAAGGAATTTATTGCTACAGGGTAATGCCATTCGGGCTTAAAAATGCAGGGGCTACTTATCAGCGACTCATGAACAAGATCTTTAAGGAACTCATCGGCAGATCCATGGAAGTGTATGTAGACGATATGCTAGTTAAGAGCATTCACCGGGAAAATCATTTAGAAGACCTAGAAAAATGTTTCAAGATTCTCAGACAATATGGAATGAAGCTCAACCCAAGCAAGTGCGCCTTCGGTGTCACTTCTGGAAAATTTTTAGGGTTCATGGTTACCCAGCGAGGAATAGAGGCCAACCCTGAGAAAATCAAGGCTCTCGAAGAAATGTCTCCACCCAGATCACTTAAAGATGTACAACGGTTGAACGGAAGAATCACTGCACTATCCCGATTCCTAGCTCGGACAGGGGACAAGTACCTCCCTTTCTTCAAAATCCTCCGAGGAGCACGAAACTCAGGGTTTCAATGGACCGATGAGTGTCAATCGGCCTTTGAATCCTTAAAGCAATACCTGGCCTCTCCTCCACTTCTATCCAAGCCAGCTCCCGGGGAAATTCTCTTTTTATACCTCGCCATCACACCAGCAGCCCTAAGTTCAGTCCTAGTTAAAGACGAAGGAGGAATTCAGCGCCCCATCTACTACCTGAGCAAAATCCTTTCTGATACCGAAACCCGCTACCCAGCTGCAGACAAAACAGCCTTAGCGCTTGTCTTCTCCGCAAGAAAGCTCCGTCCCTACTTCCAGGCTCACACTATTAAGGTCCTAACCGAGCTACCACTCCGGGCCATTCTTCAAAAACCCGAAGCATCCGGTCGATTGGTTAAGTGGGCTGTCGAGTTGGGTGAATTCGATATCCACTTCCTCCCGCGCCCCGTCATCAAATCTCAGGTGTTGGCCGACTTCATTGTAGAGAACACTCTACCGATGGAAACAGAATTTGCACCCTCGGAAGCCGGACGAGCATGGACGTTATACGTAGACGGGGCCTCGGGGGCTGAAGGTGCTGGAGCAGGCCTGCTCCTCATAAATCCAGAACTCGTTACTCTAGAATATGGACTTCGACTAAAATTCCCTGCTACTAACAATGCAGCAGAGTACGAGGCCCTCATCGCAGGACTCAGACTCGCCATCAGCTGCCAGATCCAACAGCTGACCGTTTACTCTGACTCACAACTTGTTGTCTCGCAGGTAGAAGAAGAATTTGAAGCCAAAAACGAACAGCTATCCCAATACCTGAAACTCGTCAAGTCCCTCATCATCCAAATCCCACAAATCCAAATTGTGCATATCCCTCGAGAACAAAACAACAAGGCAGATGCCCTGTCAAAGCTGGCCACTTCTTCAACACAATACCAATCAAGAAGGCGCCAAGTTGAAGAAATAGTCTTCCCCAGTATTCACGGCCCGTGGGAGGTAGCAGAAGTCAATAAAGCAGAAGAATCATGGATAGCCCCGCTAATCGCCCACCTGAAGGGCCAACTATCACCGGAAGATCAAAAGGAGGCTCGCCACCTAAGAATGAGGGCGGCAGCATTCACCTTGATAGACGGGGAACTATACAAACGGTCCTTTGCAGGACCCTACCTGAAGTGCCTATCAGGAGAAGATGCCGAGTACACGCTCCGCGAAGTTCACCAAGGAGTATGCGGCGAGCACCTCGGGGGAAAAGCCCTGGCTAGGAAAATCCTACGGCAAGGATTTTACTGGCCAACCATGAAGAAGGAAGCGACAGAATTCGTTCAGAAATGCAAGAGCTGTCAAGTACACGCTAACATTCCCCAGCAGCCCCCGGTTGCCCTCACATCAATACAAGGAGCCTGACCGTTCGCACAATGGGGGATAGACCTCCTTGGACCTCTGCCACTAGCTTCCGGTCAAAGAAAATTCATCATTATGGCAATCGATTATTTTACCAAGTGGATCGAAGCAGAACCACTGGCCAAAATAACCGAGGAAAACGCCAAACAATTCGTCTGGAAGAATATCGTATGTCGCTTCGGCATACCAGCAGTCATTATCACAGACAACGGCACGCAATTCACGGGAAAGTCCTTTACCAAGTTATGTGAAGATTTAAAGATAACATTGCGACACACAGCAGTATCACATCCCCAGTCCAATGGGCAAATTGAGGTAACCAACCGCACTATCCTAAAGGGACTAAAAACACGACTAGAAGACGCTGGGGGGCAATGGGTGGACGCTCTTCCTAATGTGTTATGGGCATATCGCACCACAGAGAGAACGCCTACCGGAGAAACTCCGTATAATCTCTGTTATGGAACGGAGGCTATCATACCCGTCGACATTGGCGTCCCTAGTCCTCGGACATCTAACTTCGATCCCCAGATGAACGGCGAGGCGCTCCGAGACAACCTTGACCTGATCTTCGAAGTCCGAGAAGAAGCCGCTCTTCGCGCCGCTGCCTACCAACAACGCACAGCCCGCTACTACAACCGCCGAGTAAAGGCCCGCTCAATCAATATCGGAGATCTAGTCCTTCGCACCTTGGAAGCGGCCGGGAAGGGAGCACAAGGCGACAAGCTATCCCCAACATGGGAAGGACCATTCGTTGTCACCGCTATGGTGAAGCCAGGCACATACAAGCTACGAAACGCCGAAGGAAAGATTCTCCCACGCACCTGGAACGCGCAGAATCTACGCCGCTTTTACCAGTGACACACTATGACTCTTTTATGCCATCACTTTCAATTCAAGACTATGTGAACTATATAAGTCACAAACCCGATCTCATGCAAATACTTTGAATCATGCTTATTACTTAAAGAATTACCTTTTATTTTCTGCAAACACGGCATGTCCAAGCAAAATTCAAGGCCACGCAACACCGTGGGGGCCTGCCCCCCTCACGAAGAAGCCGCGGGCCTGTCTCGCGCGAAAAGCCGTGGGCCTGTTCCACGCAACACCGTGGGGGCCTGCCCCCCTCACGAAGAAGCCGCGGGCCTGTCTCGCGCGAAAAGCCGTGAACCTGTTCCACGCAACACCGTGGGGGCCTGCCCCCCTCACGAAGAAGCCGCGGGCCTGTTTCGCGCGAAAAGCCGTGGACCTGTTCCACGCAACACCGTGGGGGCCTGCCCCCCTCACGAAGAAGCCGCGGGCCTGTCTCGCGCGAAAAGACGTGGACCTGTTCCACGCAACACCGTGGGGGCCTGCCCCCCTCACGAAGAAGCCGCGGGCCTGTCTCGCGCAAAAAGACGTGGACCTGTTCCACGCAACACCGTGGGGGCCTGCCCCCCTCACGAAGAAGCCGCGGGCCGGTCTCGCGCGAAAAGCCGTGGGCCTGTTCCACGCAACACCGTGGGGGCCTGCCCCCCACACGAAGAAGCCACGGGCCTGTCTCGCGCGAAAAGACGTGGACCTGTTCCACGCAACACCGTGGGGGCCTGCCCCCCTCACGAAGAAGCCGCAGGCCTGTCCCACGCAAAAGGCCGTGGACCTGCTCCACGCAACACCATGAGGACTCGGCCCCCTCACAAAGAAGCCCTCATACAAACTACGCCGCGAGTCAGGCCCACACATTAAACCATGGGTCATCCCCATACAAATACACCGTGACAAAGATCAACTCCCACCAACAACTATCTCATGTCAAAATACATCTGTACGACATACAAGTAAGGCTATCATAGCAAATAATGAATGAGAGCCCTAACGGCCACAATCTCAAAAGCTGTAACAGAAGCAAATAACTACAAATAAATGACAAAACAGACAAAAACAGATAGGCACCACAGCTACTCATCATCAGCATCTGAGCTAGAACGCTCATCATCTGAGACGTCCGCAAAGCTGAAACTAGAAATATCACACCCAAGATGCTTCCCTATGAAGCGAAAGGCCTTCGAAACACCACGACGAAGCGCTAACTGGCGCATGTCATCCATCTGAGGCTCTACTTCCTTGGACCAAATGTCATCACGAACCTCCTCCGCGATCAGGCTACGATCCCGCATATAGTCCAAGGACTCCAGGTACTCCGCAAGGCCTGCGGCCTTCAGTTCTGATGTACGGTCATCCGAAGATAACATCTCTACCTGCGCCTTCGCCGCACAAAGCTGGGTCTCAAGGCCTGCAACCTCATCTCGCGCCGCACGCAACTGAGTCTCCAAGCCAGATATCTCCTCCCGCGCATGTTTTAACATCTGGGCAGTCCTCTCCACCACGGCTTTCTCCACATCCAAGGAAGCACGCACGTCTTCTAACTCAGACTTCAACTCTGACCCAACTCGATGGTACCGCGCGATGTCCCGGTCATGTTCTTCCTTGAGAGAAGAAAGTGAACCCATCGACAGTCGAAGCTTCTCCTGCAGAGCAAGATAACCATCCTTCAGACTCACGTAATGATCATTCCAGGTGACCGCTATCTGCGCCTGAGTCTCGATCTGCAAAAGGAGAACACGTAATTAGCCGCCTTCAAACAAAAAATAGAAGGAAAAGGAAGGAACAATGAGCCACCAACTTACCGCATCACTCATCGCCTTCAAAGAGGAAGACATTCGAGGAACTGATGCGCTAGCAAGCGCCCGTGGAGTCGGGGAAGCAGGCAATTGCGTCTCTGGGACTGAATCATCAGAGGCTACCACCACAATGTCGACATCACTATCGGGGGCCATAACCGTTTTTCTCTTGCGGCCTCCTCCCTGAGAAGACGACACCACCCGTCCTGTGCCAACAGAAATACCACATCCCAGCAATCTCCTCTCTTCGACAAACGCATATATGTTGAAAAGACGGTTAGCCAATTCACGAGGCTCGGAAAATCCCAGCACAGGAGAGAAGTCTCGCTCCCTCCCTTTCACACGGCGACAACGATCGGGAAGCGCATTCCACACCTCAGGAAGACCCCAGGAATTCTTCACATATCCAAACAAAGTGTTACCATGACGGCGATCTTTGCGAGACTCAAGCTCCAGCCAAACCTTGTTGCTGCGCACCTCGATCCGCTCGCCACCATCAAAGCGCACATCACACCAATCACGGAACTGGTCCAGAGAAAAAGAGCCCCCGTGCTCACGAAAAAAAGCAATCAAGCCCATGATGCGAGTCACCCCGGTTGGGGCAAACTGGGAAATAGGAACTCCGCAAAACTTCAGAATCTCCACCACCTCGTCACAGGGAGGAAGACGAAAACCAGATCTGAGCGACACTTCGCAGACAGTCAACCAGCCACGGGGAGGATTTTGGACCCGCTCCTCGGGACGCGGGATCCTCACTTCCAAGTCAGAAGGAAGCCCAAACTTTGTTCTCCAAATAGCCACACCATCTTCGGTCAAAGAAGAGCGCAGACGCATGGGACCAGCGGAGCGTTTCGATACTTGCACACCGCAAAAAATTAGTTAATTCAAAATGGTGAAATCGCGCACACAACCCTATCCATGACCATGCACGGCCTGCACGCAAACACCGCTTGCACGCACGCGCACACAACCCTCTCCATGACCATGCACGGCCTGCACGCAAACACCGCTTGCACGCACGCGCACGCACCGTCTCACCAAGCCCAGCAAACACGCGGCCGGCACACGCACGGACAGCACGCGCGCACGCCCGTGCGCATGACATCCGCGCGCGGGGCCTACGCGCGCGGCCAGCACGCGCGCAACCTGCGCGCGCGGCCTGCGCGCGCGGCCTGCGCGCGCGGCCTGCGCGCGCGGCCTGCGCGCGCGCGGCCTGCGCGCGCGCGACTGGCGCCCGCGCGGCCTGCGCGCAGAACCAGCGCGCGCGGCCTGCGCGCAAGGCCAGCGCGCGCGGCCAGCGCGCAAGGCCAGCGCGCGCGGCCTGCGCGCAAGGCCAGCGCGCGCGGCCTGCGCACAAGGCCTGCGCGCACGCCCTGCGCGCGCGGCCAGCGCGCGCGGCCAGCGCGCGCGGCCTGCGCGCGCGGCCTGCGCGCGCGGCCTGCGCGCGCGGCCTGCGCGCACGGCCTGCGCGCGCCGCCTACGCACGCGCCCCGCGCGCGCCGCCTGCGCACGCGCGGTCTGCGTGCGCGGCGTGACGGCGCGCGCTCGGTCCCTCTCCCGCGACGGTGGCACGCCACCGATTCCTACGCCCTGCCGGCCCCTGCGCAAGCTCGTCCGACGTCCGCTTTCCAAACCAGCGCGAACCAACATACCTTGGAGCCGTTCACCATCGCCGCCATCCCGGATTCCACGCCGGCAATCACCACCGCAACCAGAGTCAAAAAATCTCTCCCTGTGCTCGCTTCCCTCCCAACTGAAAGAGATTTGGGGGGCAATTGATAGGCTCCACCTTAATTTATAAGAATGAAAGAGACCCCCCATGATCCCCACCAAGGGAGATCATGGGAGGGCCCACCTTGCCCCCATGATCTCTCATGGAGATCATGGGGGTGGGCCCCATCTCCTCCCCTCTCCCGCGGAGGGAACCGCCGCCGGCGGCTCCCCCCGGCCGGCCACGGCCATGGCCCGCGGCCATGGCCGGCCGCGGCCATGGCCGGCCGCGGCCATGGCCGGCTCGCGGCCATGGCCGGCCGCGGCCATGGCCGGCTCGCGGCCATGGCCGGCCGCGGCCATGGCCGGCTCGCGGCCATGGCCGGCCGCGGCCATGGCCGGCTCGCGGCCATGGCCGGCCGCGGCCATGGCCGGCTCGCGGCCATGGCCGGCCGCGGCCATGGCCGGCTCGCGGCCATGGCCGGCCTCGGCCATGGCCGGCCGCGGCCAGGGCCGGCCGCCGCCGTACCCGGCCGCCTCCTCACCGCCGGCGTCGTCCGGGCGGCCCCACAACGGGAGGACCTCCCCACCGTCCGATCAAAAGGGAGGCTCTACCGGCCGTCCGATCGGGGCAAAACCACCCACTAACCCACTATGTTAGTGGTGGGGCCCGCCATAACTTCCCCCTGGAGCCTATAAAAGGACCCCAGGGGCTTCTCATTTCCTAACTTTCTCCTCCTACGCTTCCCCCTTCTTCTTCTTCCTCAGGTGGGAGCTCTCCCGTTTTCTCTGCCAACGGCCGCCCCTCGCCGTCAACCACCGGTGGCCGCCTCTCGCCGCCAACCACCGACGGCCACCCGCAACCTCCAGCGGCCACCAACGGATATTAACACCCGCCAACAGCTACCAGAACCCGTCATCGGTTATTGGCACCCCATCAGAGCCTAGTTACAAGGGGAACACTCCAAGGGCCGAGGAAGACGCACAAAGGAAGCTACGACAACCCCAGGACACGCGTCGCCTCCGAGCACGTGCAACTGAAGTACATCGCGCATTTCCACCATCCAAGTCCCGTTGGCGCGGCAGTCTGTTGCCCACCAACGAGTGCATATACTCTCTCTCCTCAAGATTGTAACGGGAGCGGCCTGTCGCCCCGGTTTCCCCCATCAAACTGTAAAACTCCAGCAAACTAGTGGATTTTGATCGGCACCGACCCGGTCACGTGGTTTTTTACCCGGTTGAAGGGTTTTCCACGTCAAAACTTCCCGTGTCCATCCCTCACTCTTCAATTGACTGTGTGCGCGCTCGACCGCTCCGAGAGCTAAGGCGGCCCAAGAATATCCGGCCCGACCGGAGCATCGAGTTAGACCGCAACAACTTCATTTCTCACAAATCACCATGATTTGGAGACCACTTTTAATGAGCTTAAATCTTTTCAACATAACAATCATTGAAGCAAATCTTGTATCAGCAATGGATAGCAATTCAAGTTAACAAACTTATTATAATATTGCTAACCTCATGGCATGATTCATAATAAAATTCTTTACCTGCAAAATATCAGAAACAATTTCTGATATCCAACTGCATTCCAAATAAACATCTTGATTGACCTCCGTATTCTTTGAATCGCATATATTCTTTAACGCAAGATTCAGAGTGTGCATCACACAAGGAGTCCAAATAATAGATGGAAATTCTTGTTCGATAAATTGTCCCGCAGCCTTGCAATTAGCAGCATTATCAGTTATAATTTGGACAACTTGAACTTTCTCATGTCCAATTTCATTTATAACCTCTTTGAATAGGTTAAAAATAAAATGCATATCCTTTATCTCACCCGAGCAATCAACAATCTTCAAAAACATTGCATCTTCATCACTAACTACAATGAAATTAATAAGTGATCGTCGTTGGGAGTCACTCCATCCATCGCTCACTAGGCTAACACCCTTCTCCTTCCAAATATTTTTGATGGATGCACACAATCTATCAATATTTAATTTCTCCTTTTGCAATAAGGTGGTCCTAAGCAAATTGTATTTTGGTGGTAAATATCTCGCAATATCATGATTTGCAGCATAAGTAAAAGCGGATATAAAGTAAGGATTCCTTGCTAGATTAAACGGTAAACCTGCTAAATAAAATATTCTCGCAATTTCATAGTCTAACTGTTCTTGTTGACCCAAGTTAAATGACTTCTCAAGTGCTCCTTTTCCACCACTTTCAACTTTTCTTTTTTTGGTGAAATAATTAACCCCACTAGAAGATCACCCTTCAATACTTGAAATTCTAGAAGGGGGCAAATGAATCTTTCTAGGAGCAAGACTTGCATTTCTAGCATTAAACTCTTTTTCTAAATTTTTCATCTCGATGAGATCACTTTTTTCTACTTAGGCACATTTTCCAATTCATTTTCCACTGAGCATTAACAAATGTGCTCTCACTCTTGTATATGAACTTGTAAAAAAAATTCACAAAAATTACACTTCCATGTCAAATTGCCTCTCGCCTCACCATGTGTAGCTAGCTTAGTGACAAACCTCCATAATGATTTATTCGGATCATCATCAGAAATAGGCTCTTGTGAACCACTATTACTACCCTTGCTTGAAGACATTCTACAAAAAAAAGTAGACGTTCCTACAAAAAAGAATCAATACATAACACCTTTAAAATAAACCAAAAGAACATAACAAGAAATTCATCCAAAATGCTCATTTGTTACTTGTCATACTATAATCAAAGAAATGAAGAATGACACCACAAATATTCATAGCATTATTCATAGTTAAGAGTTAACATATTCATAGCAATATTCATAGCAATATTCAGCAAGAAGAATCAGAGCTATAAACAATGTCAATAAGCTAAGATCGTAATTTAGATGTTAACATAGCAAGAAGAACAGGAGCTGGAAGAAAAACAGGAGCTGGAAGCAAGAAGAATCGGAGCTGGAAGAATACCTGGAGTTGGAAGCAAGAAGAATCGGAGCTGCAAGAAGAACAGGAGCTGGAAGCAAGATGAGAAGATGAGAAACATGGAGCTGGATTCGAGAGCAAGATGAGAAGATGACAAACCTGGAGCTCAAAGCAGCGAGAGAACGAAGAGTCAAAAATGCCCTAGATCTCGCGGGAGAAGAGCAAGAAAAACGACGATGCCTTAGCTCTGCGGGAGGAAGATGATCTTCGTCGGAGGAATACGGAGTGAGAGCACAAAGAATCGGAGCACGAAGATGGAGCAAGGAAAGCTGATGCCCTAGATCAAACTATGAGAGGAAGACGATCTTCGCTTGCGGGAGAAATGGGCATCAAACTGCAGCTCAGGCAGTTTTAAAAAACAGCGGGGCATGCGTGTCCCGTGTGACCAAAACGTGTCGGAACGCCGACACGCGTGTCCGAGCGTGTCGACGTGTCGGACGCGTGTTTGAGAGTCCGACACTGACACGTTGACCCCCCGAGAGCGTTGGTGCTTCATAGCCTTGCAGCGACCCCAAGCCAATGCAAAGCAGTATGTATTGTGCTGAATGTCTTTTTTGTACAGCCCACTTTCAAATTTTTGTCCCTTCTTGCTTAGGCATTTCCATTCACCGAATTATCTAATTTTGAAATTCATGGAGTTCAAATAAAGTCATTGTTTTAGCACAAATTACAATTATAAAATTGTAAGGACTAAAAATATAACCCAATTAAGTCTTTAACTTGACTTAAACTTCGTCATTTCAGACATAATTTGGCGATTAGATCAACGTAAAATTTTGTCAAGAAATAATAATATTATTACTATTTAGAAAATAATATATTACACTCGATGTATTTTTGTGAGCAAATTAATTTTAATATTTGGATAAAATTATATTTTATTTGAATATCTAAAATATTATTTTTAATAAAATTAATGAGGCTTCATTTTTAAGAAATTATACTTGCGCGCTTTTTTGCTCGTACTTACTATAAAATAATCGAATTTAAAATTTAATCGCCGGGTCAATTTTGTAATCATGTGCATGCACCAATTAATTAAATTTAAACTTTAAAATTAAATTCGTTAAATGGTATTTCAGTCATTATTAAATATCTAATTTTGTCGAATAAATTAATTAAAACGACATCTCGCCAAAATGGACTCTCTCACGTAGATTAATTTATCATTATTAAGATTGTAATGGTGTGTAATTCATCCGAATATTGATTGGCCCAAAAAAAAATTAATATTTTTGTCAAATTGCGCACACACATGTGATAATAAATACGTGACAATTATTTGATTCTATATGTGAACAGTATGTCAGTCCAAAGAAAGATATGTTGCTTGTCAAGACTTATCGTCAATGTTTGATTACTACACCAAGAGAATCACGTGAGATCATCATTTTTGTCTAAAGACTAAATGTCGTTGTACCGTTGGGTCTCTTTTGATGAGTTCCAACATTAAATAATGAATTTAATATGCACATTATGATGTGTTATTTTTTTTGTGTGTATGAAATTATTTTTCCAATTTTATTTCTTTTCAGCTCACTAGAAATTCAATTACTACAATTTCTATTAATATTAACTCAATTTCAATGCTCAATGAGACTAATTTTAAAGACTGAAAAGAAAGCATGATCATACTCGGTTGAATGGACTTAGACCTTGCGCTTAGGATTGAACTTCTCACATTTCCTTCTGATGAAAATTCCGTTGAGGTGAAACAATGTTATGAAAGGTGAAAACGTTCAGATCATATATGTCTAATGATCATGAAGCGGGGTATTCCATAAATCTTCGGGGGCACTGAGGAGGACATTACTGCCATAGAATTTCTTGATAACCTTGAAAAACGTTTTGCACAAAACGAGAAGGCGGAGACAAGCAAGCTTCTTGCAAAGCTTGTTTCCATGAAGTATAAGGGCAAAGAAAATATACGCGAGTACATTAGAGAATTATCCCTACTTGCTTCAAAACTAAAAGCATTAAAGTTGGAGCTGTCGGAAGACTTGCCCGTGCATTTAGTTTTGATTTCTGTTCATGCACAATCCAGTCAATTAAAAGTCTGTTATAACTGCCGAAAGGAGAAATGACTTCTTAATGAGCTCATTTCATATTGTATGCAAGAAGAGGATAGATTGAAGCAATAAAAACTGAGAGTGCTCATATGATAGTGGATCTCTCTCATAAGGGCCAAAAAAAAGAAGAAAGCAAAGTATGTTGCAAGTAGATCTCCACAAAGAAAGCCACAAAAGAAACAGGCTAAAAAGATGTACATGTTTCTTTTGTCGGGGCAGTGGACACGTGAAGAAAGACTGTGCTAAATATCATATTTGGCGTACTAAGAAAGGTATACTTTTCTTTTTAATTTGTTCTGAAATTAATTTAACTTATGTACCTAAACATGGTTGGTGGATAAATTCAGGTGCTACTATTTACATAAGTGTGTCTATGTATGGTTGCCTGAGCTGTCAAAAGCCAAGTAATGATGAAAGATACATCTTTATGGGCGATGACAGATCAGTTGAAGTTGAAGCTATAAGCACTTTTCGATAATTATTAGAGATCGGTCATTAACTAGATTTGCTTGAGACTTTTATTGTACCGTCTTTTAGACGGAATTTGATTTTTATTTCTATATTTAACAAATTTGATTATTATTGTTCTTTTGGAAATAATAAATTTAGTCTACTTTTGAATTCAAATCTTATTGAGAGTGATTATTTATTTAATAATGATAACTTATATTTGTTTGATACAGTAGCTTCATATAATGAAACCTTGAACGTTAATTAAAGATATATTAAACATAAATTAATTGATCATAATTCTACTTCTTTATGACACTAGCGCTTAGGACACATCTCCAAACGTAGAATTGAGAGGCTTGTGTCAGAAGGAATTCTTGATTCCCTTGGTTTTACAGATTTAAGGTTTTTATATACTATATAAAATGAAAACAAACAAACATAAGGAAGGAACGTGTCAATAGAGCTACGGAAGTCTTAGAACTGATACATACTGATATTTGTGGACCTTTCTCTATAATCTCGCGGAATAATCAATAATATTATATCACGTTCGTAGATGATTACTCTCGTTATGGATACATTTATCTTATTCATGAGAAGTCACAGTCACTAGACGTATTTAAATCTTATAAAATTAAGATGAAAAACCAACTTGGCAAACAGATTAAAGATGTCAGATCGTAGTGGCGAATACTACGGTCGATATGATGGATTGGGAGAACAACGTCTAGGAGGCTAAAAGATATGATGAGAAGTATGATTGTTCATTCTTCTTTACCTCAACCCCTCTAGGGTGAATCACTTAAGACTGTAGTTTATATCTTTTATAGAGTCCCAACTAAAACAGTACCAAAAATCTCTTATGAGCTTTGGACTGGTCGAAAGCCCAGTCTAAAGCATCTTTAGGTTTGGGGTTGTCCAGTTGAGGCTAGGTCGTATAGGCCAAATGAAAAGAAACCAGACTTCAAAACCGTGAGCTGCTATTTTGTTGGGTATCCTGAAAAGTCTATGAGATATAAATTTTATAATCGTACTACTAAAGTTTTCTTCAAGACTAGAAATGCTCGGTCCTTTGAAGATGTTGAGTTTGGAGAGGAAGATGTGGTTAGATACTTTGTTTTTAGAGAGAAATTTATCTCTTCCTATAGTTGTTACTAACAATACTTAGACTATCATTCATGATATTGCTTTAGTAATAAATTTGGATCAAGACATTGATTAAGAGCTTCCCCAGGCAGTCCCAAATGAACAAACTCAACAACCTCAAGAACCTTTCTCATTAAGAAGATTCATTAGAGAAAGGTGAAGAGTGGTACTTGATGATTACATCATCTTTCTCTAAGAACATGAGGATAGTCAAGGGAATTAGATGATGATCTGACAAATCTCAATCAGGTCATTCAGAGTTCTAATTCTCAATAATAGATTAATGTCATGAAGGAAGAAATGAAGTCATAAAGGATAATGATGTTTGCGATCTTGTCACGTTACCCGAAGGTGTGAAACTCATTGGTTATAAATGGATATTTAAAACCAAAAGGGATTCAAAGAGTAATATTGAGAGATATAAGTCACGTCTTGTCGTTAAAAGATTCACTTGAAAAAAGCATTGACTATAAAGAGACTTTTTCTCGGTTTCATCGAAATACTCTTTTAGGATATTATTATAGCATTAGTAGCGCATTTTGACCTTGATCTACATCAAATGGATGTTAAGACAGTGGTTCTCAATGACGACATTGATGAGACAATCTATATAGTGCAACCAAATTACTCTAAGTCTGGTGACCCAAAGTAAATGATTTGCAAATTAAAGAAATTAATCTATTAATTCAAACAAGCATTTTGATAGTATATACCATAGATTAAGTAAGAGTAAATATATATTTCTGGTCTTATATAGGGACGACATCTTGTTTGCTAGCAATGATATAGATATACAGCATGAGATATTCTTTCAAAGAATTCTTAAATGAAAGTGTTACAACCGAAAATCGGTCTCTTGTGGAGTTCACCCTTGGGGAAGGGGTGGTCGCGCACCTACTTCGCTCCTGCAATAAAAATAATAAGGAGAAGAGAGCAAAGGACTAGACCAAGGGCCCGGCGCAGAGGTTCCACCACACACCCGAAAGATCAATGAGTGCTTCCCCTCTTTAGCCAAATGCCGAGCTAAGGTACCTCAGAAGGCGCTAGAAGACTGGGAGACAAGTAAGCATGCCCTCTGAGGTACCCCTTGGGTACTATTTATAGATTTCTGAAAATGGCCTGCAAATAACTAACCTCTGCTGGGCTGAAATTACTGAAAGCCCCTTGGGCTGGTCTGCCAACAGCCAAACTCCGTTGTTCTGAATAGCTATGTGCAGCCCACTCGGGTCTGCCAACAGCGAGACTCCGCTGTTCCAACTGGCTATGGGCAGGCCAGCGGGGACAAATGGTAAAACACCTCACGGACTACTGGGAAAGTAGCCCTCAACAATCTCTGCTCGACAAGGGCGGCGAGTGCTCGATGAGGTTGGCACTCACCGCTTCCACTCGGCCTTTGGCGAGTACGGGCCCGGCTGGCCCTACCCGTCCGCTACTTGCCGAATGGGGGGAGGGCAAAAGAACAAAGGGCGTTGAGTGGAAAAGCATCACTCAATACCAAGGCCAGGAGGGCGTTGAGGGCGTTGAGTGGAGAGGCATATCTCAACGCCAAGGCACGGTCTCGACCTGCCCTGACCCCACGCGCTTGGCGAGTACAAGCTCACCCCTCAAAAACATCCCATCCCGCCTGGGCGAGTCGGAGCTACTGTCGAGCTCTTTAGGGCGAGTACAAGCCGACCAATGAGCAAACTTGACCTACTTGACATCGCGGCTAAAGGCGTTGAATGAGCTCGCCTCACTCGACGCTAAGGCAGAAGGCGTCGAGCTCACTCGACGCCAAGATAGAATGCGTCGAGTAAGCTCGCCTCACTCGACGCCACGACAGAAGGAGTTGAGCGAGCTCGCCTCACTCGACGCCGCGGCAGAAGACGTTGAGCGAGCTCGCCTCACTTGACGTCGCGGCAGAAGGCGTTGAGCGAGCTCACCTCACTCGACGCCACGGGCCTGGCTCGCTTGGGTCTTGGGCTGGACTTGGCAGTCTGGCTCCTGCCGACCTCACTCGCCAGATACTGGGTTGTACAGAAAGATCTTGGTAATGCCTCTTATGTACTAGACATACAGATACACCGAGATCGCACTCGGGGTATACTTGGGTTATCAAATGAAATCTATATCGATAAAGTTCTCAAAAGATTTGTCATGCAAAACTATAAGTCAGGAGATACCCATATAGATAAAGGAGACAAATTTTGTCTCACTTAATGTCCTAAAACTAAAGCAGAGGAATTAGAGATGCAAAAGCTTCCTTATGCCTCAGATATAGGAAGTCTCATGTATGCTCAAGTATATAAGTGTCCAGATATTGTGTTTATAGTTAGAATGTTGGGCAGATGTCTACTCTTTCTTCAGTTGTTCTACTTCTGTCTCCTGCTGAGACATCGCCGCATCGGTCGCCTTAGTATAATGGAGTGACTCCGCAAGGGTCTCCTTAGCTGCAACTAGCCTCTCGCGAACAGCCCTGACCTCTACGTCGACTACGCTTAGCTTCCCCCAAAGAGTCTCGACCTCAGCCTAGAAATAAAATAGCTGGGACTCCGCATTAACCAACAAGGAGAGGACTTCTTTCTTCTTCTTCCGAGCAACCGAAAAAGAGTCCTCAGACACGACCAGTTTCATCCTCAAAGAGAGAAAATCATCTTTTGTGGCCACGTAATTATCGTTCAAAGAAAGCACGATGTCACACATCTCGTCCAGCTGCAAACACAAGGGACAAATTATTCCAATACATGTCACACATTAAAGGTGGAAAGACATTGGGGGCAACATACGTACCTTCTAGAGAAGCAATCGACAAGCGGAGGATTCCTGCCCACTCCCCTTCGCTGCACCAGTTACAGCTCGAGAACCTCTCGAGAAGTTGGCTCAGTCGTAGGGAGCTCTGGGGTATCCTCAGTCTCTACAGGCGGTGAATCTGCATGCAGGTCGTCTAGGCAGTCGTCGACGACCTCAATAACAACCTCGGGGGCAACGGAGGATGACATGCCTTCACCCCGTCGCTGTGAAAAATCCAGCTTCCTCTTTTTACCGCGCTCCAACGACATAACACAGCTCCGCTCCGCATACGTCGAAAGGCCCGTAGGAACCAGTCGTCTCTCGACAACAAAAGCACTAATCTTGTGAAGAGCGGCGCTTAACTCGCATGGATCCTCAAAACCAAACAATGGAGGAAAGTCATACTCCCTCCCCACAAGGCGATGACAGCTGTCCGGAGGATCCCCCAAGGTCTCAGGCAGCCGCCACGGGTTTTGGACAAACCCGAACAACATTCCCCGTGATGGTAGTTGGCTTTGTATTCAAACAACAGCCATCTCTTATTGCTTTGCACCTCAACTTGGTCATCAGGGCCAAGGCAGACTTCACACCATTTGCGAAAAAGTCGAACAGATATGGGGAGTCGTGCTCCAAAAAGAAGCAAAGTAGCCCCATAGTCCTCGTCAACCCCACTAGGGAAAATTGCGTCACCAGAACGCCACAAAACTAGAAAACTGCGATGGCTTCATCAGTAGGATGGATCCGAAAGCCCGTCTTCAAACATCCCTTTGTAATCATAAAGTTACCTGAATGAGGGTTTTGAACACGCTCAAGTGGAGAAGGTATCATGACCTCCTCGTCCACCAAAAGTTTGAAGTGTTTCCTTTAACTGGTCACTCAGGCAAGGCTCGGAGTTGATGGAAGACGCAACGATCGGGGAGGAGCACCACCCTTTGGGGCCTGCAAAAGAAATTAAGTGTTAGCATCCAAACAAGTAAACCAGTAACCCAACAGAGTCGCATACGCCCATAGGCCCCCGGAGCAAGCACCACCGCAAGAGTCCGAGCCGACACACGTCGCCAGAAGTACCCACGCGAACCCGTACGCGAGCACCCACGTGGACGGCACCGTGCACGTGAGCGCACACGCATGCGCCCCCGTGCAGGGCCGCGCGAACGACACCGCACTCACCGTCTGGGCGGCACCGCGCGCTCACTCGCGCACACGCGGGCCAATGCATGGTCGTCCCCGCGTGAGGGATCATGCGTGAGCGCACCCGCGGATGGCACCACGGGCACAAGTGCCCGCGGACGGCATCGCGCGCACGCCACTCGCATGCGGCCGCCCCGCGAGGATGGCCCTCGCACGTGGCCGCCCCTGGTCACGACCCCATTTGCACAAGACATCCTTCACGCACCCCAGGTCGGCGCCGCCACATATGGGATCCTCCGCACCCCCCCTTTTCGGCTCATTTTCTATTTGCCACAGAGGCATAAAAATCCTTCATGAAAATACTCACCTTTTTCAAGGAAGACATGACGGTGGCATGACCATGTGAATGCCAAGCGAATGCTCCAAGATCTCTACAACGACATAAGAAGAGGAGCAGATGACCATTTCCAATATATAAACATCGAGGGAGGTCTCATAATGAAAGGCATCCGAGATAATAGAATATCTCCTACAAAATTCTCCTGTCTCAAAAGAAGCAGCGAAGTGAAGACTGTCTTGGTCGAATATCTCATAGAAACAACAGATAATATTCCCCGTTATGTAGCAGGAAATATCCCCTTATTTCTTCATTCTAATTTTCAGTGAGCAATTATTCACAGCCAAAGTTAATGAGCGCAGGATCCCAAGGCATCTCGAGCCGGGCATAAAATTTTTGCGTTCATCACTTCGCAGATCATGGCTGGGGCTCCTCTTAAAAAAAATCCAAGTCAGGCAAGGGGCCCGAGAGACCGCGCAAGGAGAAGCACGCACAAGAACCTCCAACCCGAGCACGAGCACGTTACGCCACGGTAGGCACAACATGCACCGCTGGGGCGCGCATGCACACGACCATTGGAAGAGCGTGCGTGCAGCATGCACGCCATGGGCGCGCATGCGCGCGGGCCCATGGAGAGCGTGCGTCTCATATGAGTGCGTGAGTGCGTGTCCCCCTTGGGCGTGCACGCGCATTGGGCACACGCGCCTCGGGTGCGCTCACACGTGCATCGGCGGTCGCCGCCACCTCCAACCATCGTCGACGTCGGGCACCTTGCTCAGGATGCCCAGACTGCCCCGGGGGCACTTTGGTCTTTTTGCTAAATTTGGTTATCCGGGTAACCTAAACGGAGCGACGTCATTTGACAGCACAAATTTTGTCCCGGCACAATTACCGACATATCCCTCTAGAAAACTATAAAATGACCCCACATACCCTCATTTGAAGACAAGCAACTTCAGAGTTTAGAAAAAGCTATGGGGTTTTCCAACTAGATTGTGGATTTAGATCAATCCTCCGCTCATGAATTCGCTCAGTTCCCCTTCTAGCGCAAAAGTTCCATCAGACTTCCATGGCACGACATTCTTCTCCGTGGGTGTGCTCCCACAAAGTCTCCGCTTCAGCAGGAGCGCTTCCATTGAGGTTCCATGAACCTAGAGATTTTTCTCAGCCGGAATGTTTCCATCGAGGTTCCAGGGACTTAGTAATTCTCCTAGCTGGAGCGCTTCCATCGAGACTCCGATGCTTTAGTTTCTTTTTCATCATTTTTCATATTATGTGCTTGTAACGAATAGGTGACCTGTCACCCTCCGAAAATCATCTCAAACTCTTGTAAACTTCAACAATATAGTAAATTTTGACCTGACACAGATCCAGACACTTGGCAAAAAAAAATCTTGACATTTGATGTTGTTTTTCTTTGACTGCTTGCACGGTCCAATTCCGATCTAAGTCAATCTGATTCTCCAGACTGAGAAAAAAATCGGATGACCCGTAATAAATCTAATAACTAATATTGTATGCTGTTAAAAGTGTCGGAACAATAAATACACAATTAATAACCCTTACAAATATTCTAATCTTATTTTCAAAATTTTAATTTTTTAGCATCATTATTGTTGCTTGTCCCATCAACAAGAATCTATAAATATTATTACATTATTGAAAAATTATGAATTTAGCATTCAATTTAGGCATTGTTTGGGGCGGTGTAGTAAAATCACTATTCCCGCCGCCGCACGTCTCCGCCCTATTTAAGGTCTTTTGTTGAGGAGTTTTCCCAAAAAAGTTTTTATCAAAAATATATTTTTTATGTTTTTTTGTAACATCGTTAGCGTGCAAATAGCATATAGCATGGGTCCCGTCAAGATCCCACAATATACAAAATTCACAAAGCCTAAAAGGCTAGTAATCAATAACAAAAATACCTAAAAAAATCATAGTTTAAAAGTGTGACGGAAGTTAAGAAAAGGGCCAACGCAAATGAGCCAAAATGTTCACAACTAATAGGAATGCAATACTAAAATATAACTGTCTTAAGGTCTTATATGGCTTTCAAAATAGAATAAAAGTAGGGGTACAAGAATAACAAAAAAGGATAAAATAATCTCTAACTCTTCAACAACTCTTGGGCTCCAACCCATTACACACCGCTATGAGCTACGTCACGCAAAACCAAGAACGAGTGGCAAACGAAGGTCAGCATGGGGCTGACTAACACAGCGTAACGACCCCTACCACCGGCCATCCTAGCTGACTCCGGTGCGAGTACATTGCTCTCCCGCAAGTACGCAAGAAAATCAAATCATAAAAACAAAGAACAAAAAGACACACAAGGGGTCCTCATAGCTATACCATTATGCACACGTCGTTGACACTCAAAGTTGTTCGGCCTAAGCTCCGGGGACATTCTAATTTGAGTACCCACGACTAGAGAGCATGTGATCACCTTTCACACTCAACTGTAGCGATAAGAAGCATAGTTTTCACATTTGTCCAAAAAACGCGATAGAGAGGCACAATGTCCATATCTATCCAAAAGAGCGCATAGAGAGGCATGTGATCACCTTTCGCACTCAACTGTAGCGATATGAGGAATAGATTTCGCATTTGTCTAAAAGAGCACGACAAAGAGGAATAAAGTTCACAACTGTCCAAAAGAGTGTGATGAGGAGGAAACATGACCTACATCCTCAAACATAGTGACAGAGGGGGACTCATAATTCTACGCTTCTCAATGTAATAATGAAGGGAGGGGCTCATCACCCATTCCTTCCAAAGTGCACCTTTTAATAACAATCCAGGACATGCCAACTCCAGAATCCACCGGAGGTGTGACAGTTGGAATTAACCAGACATAATCTTCCAAAGTAACAATGAAGGGGGGACTCATAATCCACGTCTTCCAACATTGATTCCAAGCGTAGCCTCACACGGCTCTAAGTTACATGGCAGCGCGTCAAAAGCTAAGAAAGCTAGTAAACGCAACTATAAGGGGATATGAAACTCGTTGTAATCCAAAAGCCATCAAAATTCGTCGTTCTACCAGGCCCAACACAAACCCTCCTAGGAATGGGGCCACTATGAAGTGTTGAAGTTGGTGACCGGGCGGTCTGGCGGTCTGTCTTGGCGGGTTGAAGACCGGGCGGTCTGGCGGTTTCCCTTCAGCAGGTTGGTTGATGTGCTGTTGCTGTCTGGTAGCCAAGCGGTCTAGCTGTTTGTCTCAGCCGGCTTGGAGACCGGGCGGTCTAGCGGTCTCCACTGGCGATCACTCTTTCTCTCTGGTAGTAGCCGTGCGGTTAGCCCTTCTGTCTAACCGCGCGGCTTGTGCGGTTTGTTCTGTATAGTCTGCCTAGTCCTGTAATTTTTTAGTCTCACATCTCTTATTTGTATTCTCTCATATCTCCTACATTCTATATAAGGGAGGGCATACCTTTGTAATAGAGACTTTTTTCTGATAATAAAGTTTCAGTTTAAACCGTTTCCGGTTTATTTTAGTTCGATTCTAACATGGTATCAGAGGGAGGTTTTCTCCGCCTGATTCTGTGCGGAAATATGCCCTTGATCTTTTAAAAGAGGCAGGAATAACTGGAGCAAAACCTGCCAGATGCCCCATGACAACTGGAGAAGACAAAACCTGGACAGATGATTCGCCTCCTCTTTCAGATAGTTCGCGGTACAGGCGTCTGGTTGGTAAGCTCATATATCTCACAGTGACCAGGCCCGACATTTCCTATACTGTGGGCAAGGTGAGTCAATTCATGCAAGCACCTAGGGAGTGCCATCTACAGTCCACCTTACGGATTTTGGAGTATGTCAAAGCAGCGCCTGGGAAAGGATTACTTTTTCAGAATAATGGTCATCTGAGGGTTGAAGCATACTCAGATGCAAGTTATGCTGATGACAAAGGGGATCGCACGTCAACCTCGGGTTTTTGCACCTTTGTTGGGGGAAATCTGGTGAGCTGGAAGAGCAAGAAGCAGTCTGTTGTCTCCAGATCCAGTGCAGAAGCTGAGTATCGCAGTATGACGTCGACCACTTGTGAGTTAAAATGGCTACGGGCTCTCATGCTAGATTTAGGAGAGGTCTACAACCATCCTCTTCCTATGTTCTGTGATAACAAGGCTGTCATATACATCTCCAAAAATCCGGTCTTCCATGAAAGAACCAAGCACATTGAGGTCGACTGTCATTTCATTCGTGAAGAGATCTTAAAGGAATAAATTTGCACTCCCTTTGTCACTTCTGATAAAGAGCTGGCTGACATCTTCACCAAGCCAGTTTCTGCCTCGTTTCTTCATATTTGTGATAAGCTGGGCATAATCGATATATATGCTCCAGCTTGAAAGGGAGTGTTGAAGTTGGTGACCGGGCGGTCTGGCGGTCTGTCTTGGCGGGTTGAAAACCGGGCGGTCTGGCGATTTCCCTTCAGCAGGTTGGTTGATGTGCTGTTGCTGTCTGGTAGCCAAACGGTCTAGCTGTTTGTCTCAGCCGGCTTGGAGACCGGGCGGTCTAGCGGTCTCCACTGGCGATCTCTCTTTCTCTCTGGTAGTAGTCGTGCGGTTAGCCCTTCTGTCTAACCGCGCGGCTTGTGTGGTTTGTTCTGTATAGTCCGCCTAGTCCTGTAATTTTTTAGTCTCACATCTCTTATTTGTATTCTCTCATATCTCCTCCATTCTATATAAGGGAGGACATACCTTTGTAATAGAGACCTTTTTCTGATAATAAAGTTTCAGTTTAAACCGTTTCCGGCTTGTTTTAGTTTGATTCTAACATGAAGAAAGCACACAGATTCCCACAAACATTACGACGAACAAAAGGGATATTCTGTTAGCATAGCTAGGGCTAATCGCAATGCACATCACAGAACATCACCAATCTAGGTTTATCATCACGGGTAGGCTTCATATAGCATTCCTAAATTCATACTCGCACATCGGATCACTAAATGCACATTTATGTCAGAGACGAACACAATCGACTCAAAAGTTCGCATTGAACTGAGGGAAACACACGCCACTTCCAATTGGAGGCGGACGACCCTCCTAAGTAAAGTAAAAGAAGAAAACTACACCAGGATCGCAATCTCATGCACTTGCAGATTCCCCACTCTCCACCATGTAATGGGAGAGAGACTCTACGTGGAGCTCACACAAACATGTGTTGAGGTCGCAATCCCATGCCCGAGCAGAGTCCCCATCCTCAACTGGAATGACGTGAGGGGGACTCTCATTGCATGAAAGTAACCACATGCACAAAAATAGGGAAATGACGGTCCTAAGTTCAAGGAAAGGAGTCATTAGCCTTGCAACGCGTCGCAGACCCATAAGAACTTGCACCAACGACTAAAGCGGCTGCCCTTCTACGGATCTGGCCTCCACTCGAAGGTTTGAGTCTCCAATCTACCACTCAAGCTCATGATGGAGCTTCATCTACTCGTGGTTAGCCAAAAGATGGGATAAGAGGGTTGACGGTGGTCCTCCTTCCTCTAGCAAGAGTCAAGGACAGAGGTAAGAAAAAAACAACACAAGCTCCCTCTAACCATCAACCACCAAGGAGAAAAGGGAAATCGAGCCCCTCTCAAACGACGGCGTAGGAGTTTCCGGCAGCGGCCTTCCTCCTACAGATTGGCGGTAGCTCACGACAAAATGAGGGGTTGCGCTCTAAGTCGACAGTCCCCCTTGTAAAGGTAGGCTAAAGCCCTAGCAAAGGTCGGCGAGCTAAGGGAGCAAGACCGTTCCTCGCTCCATACACCCGACGACAGCAAAGACCAAGAGAGCTCCTCGTGGTAGCCCAAGCCGAGCGAGAGAGAGAGAGAGAGAAGGGGGAGGGAACTTGACAGCTTCACGCGAAAAGGAGATTGCGCGAGAGAAAGGGAGAGGCAGCCGATCCACACGAGAATGAGAGAGAGAGAGAGATGGGTCATTTTATGAGAGGGATAAGGGTTTAAGTTTTTATATAAAACCCCAGCCCGAAATTTCTATTTGCAAATCACGTCCGCTATTCGCATCCCAAAATCAATTTGTATTAAATCAAGGCATTACACTTTTTTAGTTGCATGTCCAATTAAAATGACTTTTTAAAAAACGTTTTCTCTGCTTTTAAGTTTTTCCTCTTTTATTTGAGGGTTTACGAAAGTCACGCCAAGATCATCATTCGTGATCTTTTTTTTTTCCTTTTCGCCACTGCAAATATTTTCTTATCTAATTCACAATTCATCAACATTTACTATCTCTGTCTTCTCGTCGATGACCTTGACCTGCTGTAACATGCATGCTTATTTATGATCTGTTTGGCGCAGCTCTGGCGGCTGGAAAATCTCTATTCCAGCCGCCAGAGCTGCTTTATATGTGTTTGGGACAGCTCCCTGTGAAGAGCTTTTCAATCCGCCGGAGCTGTTTTGCAGCTTTTCAGAAATCTCCTGCCCCCCAGCTTCTGCTCCCGAAAAATAGCTTTCTCTCTTACAGGTTTTTGAAATCTAATGGTTTCTTCAGTTGGAACATGCTCAGAGGCCGGACAGCCTTCCTCCGGCAATTCCGAGCCCCAGACGGCATTCCTCCGGCGATTCCGAGCCCCCGACGTCCTTCCTCCGGCGATTCCGAGCGCACTTCTGCACAGAACACCCAAACACTCTGCAGCTTTTCGAAACTGCTCCCCAAAGATCTAGGGTCTGTTTGGGACAGCTCTGGCGGATTGAAAAGCTGCTGTCCGGATAGAGCTGTTTTAAAATAGATCTCTGGGGAGCAGTTTTGAAAAGCTGCAGACTGTTTGGGTGTTCCGTGCAGAAGTGCGCTCGGAATCGCCGGAGGAAGGACGTCGGGGGCTCGTAATTGCCGGAGGAAAGCCGTCAGGGGCTCGGAATCGCCGGAGGAAGGCCGTCCGGCCTCTGAGCATGTTCCAACTGAAAAACCATTAGATTTCCAAAACATGTGAGAGAGAAAGCTATTTTGCGGGAGCAGAAGCTGGGGGGGGGGGAGAGATTTCTGAAAAGCTGGAAAACAGCTCCAGATTTTTGAAAATCTCTTCACAGAGAGCTGTCCCAAACAGACTGAAAGCAGCTCTGGCGGCTGGAATAGAGATTTTCCATCCGCCAGAGCTGCGCCAAACAGACCCCTAGGCTCTGTTTGGGACAGCTCTGGCGGATTGAAAAGCTGCTGTCCGGATAGAGCTGTTTTAAAATAGATCTTTGGGGAGCAGTTTTGAAAAGCTGCAAAGTGTTTGGGTGCTCTGTGCAGAAGTGCGCTCGGAATCGCCGGAGGAAGGACGTCGGGGGCTCAGAATTGCCGGAGGAATGCCGTCCGGGGGTCGGAATCGCCGGAGGAAGGCCGTCCGGCCTCTGAGCATGTTCCAACTGAAGAAACCATTAGATTTCCAAAACCTGTAAGAGAGAAAGCTATTTTGCGGGAGCAGAAGCTGTGGGGCAGGAGATTTCTGAAAAGCTGCAAAACAACTCCGGCGGATTGAAAAGCTCTTCACAGGGAGCTGTCCCAAACACATATAAAGGGTCTGTTTGGGGCAGCTCTGGCGGTTGGAAAATCTCTATTCCAATCGCCAGAGCTGCTTTCAGTCTGTTTGGGACAGCTCCCTGTGAAGAGCTTTTCAAAAATCTGGAGCTGTTTTGCAGCTTTTCAGAAATCTCTCCCTCCCCAGCTTCTGCTCCCGCAAAATAGCTTTCTCTCTCACATGTTTTGGAAATCTAATGGTTTCTTCAGTTGGAACATGCTCAGAGGCCGGACGGCCTTCCTCCGGCGATTTCGAGCCCCGGACGGCTTTCCTCCGGCAATTCCAAGCCCCCGACGTCCTTCCTCCGGCGATTCCGAGCGCACTTCTGCACAGAACACCTAAACAGTCTGCAGCTTTTCAAAACTGCTCCACAGAGATCTATTTTAAAACAGCTCTATCCGGACAGCAGCTTTTCAATCCGCCAGAGCTGTCCCAAACAGACCCAAAGTAGCTCTGGCGGCTGGAATAGAGATTTTCCAGCCGCCAGAGCTGCGCCAAACAGACCCCTATTTTAAAACAGCTCTATCCGGACAGCAGCTTTTCAATCCGCCAGAGCTGTCCCAAACAGAGCCTTAGGCTTGAAGTATTTAGTTAATGTATTCTAATCCTAGATACATCTTCAACTTACATTATGCATTTTCTTGCGCAGTGTTTCATTCTACAAACTAAAATTGGGAAGTCATATGTGATGTTAGAGGCAAAATGATTGGAACTATAAAGTAGTTTTCATGTCAGGGCACCATGTATTTCACAACCTGCAACATTTTAACATTATTTTTATATAATATAATAGGTTAATAGCCTATATATATTTTTCCCAGTGCAACTGTGCAAGGTTTAATTAAATGCAACGATTGCTAAAAGAAATTAAAAAATGTCTATTCTTAACATAAGACATTTTTTAGGCTCCCCGATGAAACAACCGGTATTAACTTGCGAGTTCCAGATTTCGGATTTGTGGGTCAGATATTACTGAACGGGTTCACAGATGCCAATGATTTTTTAGTTTTTGATCACAGTCATTAACAAAAATTTCGAAACAGACTTTGGTCGGAATAATCTCTCCGAGTTTGGAGGGTAGTTATATAGATAGCGCCGTCGGACAATCCTTCTCCGAGATTGCAGAGATTTTACGGTTCTTCACGGCGGAGGTGGGCGCGCCGACTGCAGGTCAAGAACCGGAGTGTATGCCGGAGAATTAAAGTCAAAAAAAGAGTTAAAGAGCCGACAAAAGACAACTCACCACCGGACAGTGGAGCAGAGGGTCTGCACAGATACAGCCATGTGCGCTCACGGTAGCTTAAGCCACCATTTATAAAACACTGGAATAGTGAAGAAGAGATCCAAAGCGAAAAAGTAGAGGGTGAGAAAAAAAAAAGAACGGGTCCATTAATTTGCAGACGCAGCCAGCGTTGTCATTTGTAGGGCACCGTCAAAACCCTAATTCTCTATCCCCACACCATCGTCTGTACCCCCCCTTTTCTTCCTCGCCAGACTGTTCTCACTTTATTCGTTCATCTTTAACTATTTATATTACAAAAAAAGAGTATTTTGATATTATATTGCCCTTCACAGCTGTCATGCTTATACGTATAAATAATATATATAACAAATATTTTATTTAATGGAAGATGGGAGCCGGCCTGACGGCAATTATACAGATTCAGAACTTGTAAACCAAGACAAAGAATAAACCTTGCGGAATGTTGAATTAAAGAGACCGGGTAATATACAAATTCGACTTAAAAGGGTAAATTATTAATCACACCATCATTTGCCTCCGCCTCCATTACTATCTATTGCACCCATCGGACCAATTCAAATCCGGAAATCCCCGCCCAGCACAGCCGGACTTTACAAAAAAAGAAGAAGATTAAAATAGTTTGAATCGAAATAAACAGTTTGATTTTTTCTATCTTCCGGGAGCGCCAAAACATGAGCTTTGAACAATTCAAGGCGTGCGGCCGGCTGAGGTGGGTTTGGACGGATCGTCAGACGAGGCTCGCAGCCTGTCGTCGCTCTCCGACGCGCCTCCGTGGCCGCCGGCAATATCTTCCATCATTCTCACAACCTCGGGCATCTCCGGACGGGCGTCCGGTGCTGGGGTGGCGCATGCCATCGCGATCTGGAGCAGCTGCACCATCTCCTCCTCGATGTTGGCATATCTCATTAGATCCGCGTCGAACACCTCCGCCGTCCACTCCTCCCTCACCACGGACTGCACCCACCGCGGCAAATCGATTCCCTCCTCGCCGGCGATCGAAGCCTGGTTCGGCGCCTTTCCCGTCAGAAGCTCCAGAAGCAGCACCCCGAAACTGTATACGTCGGATTTGAATGTCGGCCGACGGGTCTCGACCACCTCCGGGGCGCGGTACCCAGCCGCCGCGCGGCTCGATGATGATCCGCCTGCCCCGAAGATGGGGGCGAGCCCGTAGTCGGATAGGGCGGCGGCATCCGGGTCTGGCCGGAGAAGGACGTTAGAAGCTTTGATGTTGCCGTGGACAATGCGGGCGGTGCTGTGGAGGTGTGCGAGGCCGCGCCCCGCTGCTAGAGCCACCCGCACCCGGCTGTCCCAGTCCAGCGGCGTCCGCCCCGATCCTCGACTCCCTGGGGCGCAGCAACCAGACAATGTAAAATTAGTTATTACACTATAACCAGCAATCCAAAAACCAAGCCCACAAATTACTTTACTTCTCTAAATGGATGCATCGGAACAAAAATTATAGTAATAAATCACAGAAAATGTTACAGAAGAGACTGCCATGTGCTTGCTATCTGGGCGGTGACATCAATACTGAGGGTCATTTGAAGTGATGTGTAAAATTCGTTAATTACTATGTTAATCATTTTAGCACATTAATAAAATTTTAAAAAAATAAAACAATATACCGAGTATGAGTATTGACGAATCAAATTGAATAGCTCTTCAAACAAATCAATATTTATCATAGAATGCAGAGATTTGAATTCATTCGAATATTTGAATTTAGAGTCGTCCCAAAACCCTAGATTTTCGAATCTGTTCCAAATAAATGACCAAATAGACTTTGATTCGAGGATGAAAATCATCTCCGTATATAATATAAATATTGCTATTATTGATGAACTATTCTCCAATTTTCACAATAAAAACAATATTATTAAATTTGAATTTAAATGTTACTCAAAATAAGAATTTTTAAAAATAAATTCTAGTATTATTCACAAACTATTTGAATTACAAAGAGCCCCAAGCGTAAAAATAATTAATTTTAAAGATTATTAAGCCAAAGAACTTGAGCCACTTGATATACAAGTGAACGCAGCACACGGGTCTCACTTATAGAACCAAAGTTCCCCAGCCCAAAATTTTTTACCAATTCTCCACCGAACAACATAAATAATATTTAAGAAAAATTTAAGAATTTCAAACGGTGTTTTGAAATTTGAATTATAAGCCAAAAAGCGCGTCCACGGTGTTGGTAGCGGGGAATTTATCATCGCCAAACAGATTTTTCCAAAGTGAGTGGCGGTGGGTGAAATGTCCAACGAAAGGAATGTGGAATAGCGTCATTGTGGCGCTTGTAGTCTTGTAGGTCGGAGAAATAGCGTTTAGAAAAGCAATTTGTACGTTCAGCTCATCAATCTCTTCTACTTTTCTCCGAACTACTAAAATAGGGTAATATTTCTGTAATTGCGGAAACAGTGGGAATGGGGTTCGGCGAGCATACCGTGGATGTTGGAAGAGAGGCTGCCGGAGGGGAGGAAGTCGAAGACGAGGAGCTTCTCGTCTTTAGAATAGTAGTAGGCCCTGATCGCCAGTAGATTTCCATGCTCGATTTTGCCTAGGTTTTCAATGCTGGCCTCGAAGTCGCGCTTGGATACGGCGACGTCTTTGAGCCGCTTCACGACGACGGTGGTGCCCTCCTCCAGCACCGCCTTGTAGGAAGTTCCGACGCTTCCCTTTCCCAGCACTTCAGCCGATGCTCGGAGAAGATCTTCTAGGTCGAAGCTATATCCTCCTTTGCCGCCGACGAACACGAGGCGATTACGATCGCTTTGGCCGGCAATTACAGATCCAATGTCCTCCTTCGACGATGAAGTCGCGCCAACATCCCCCGATCTCCCCACCGAAGCGGGCGGCACCGGCGGGGGCTTCGGACCCTCATTCGCCTTTCGTCTCTTTTTCCGCCACTTTGATAAGCAGAAAGCCAATAGTAGCAGGAGAATAATCAAAGCCAAGCCAGCAGCGACAGCAATGGCGATGATCTCCTTCTTCGAGAGCTTGTCGGAGTTTTTCTCGCCGGGGGATTCCGGCGGGGTTGGTGGGGATGGAGGGGCTGTGGCTGGGGAGGGGAAGAATGGGGCGCAAGGGGCGAGAGTCCCGCCGCAGAGATTGAGGTTTCCGGCAAAGGAAGACGCGGGAAATTTCTGCAGGGTTTCCGGGATGGACCCATTTAGGGCATTATAGGAGACATTGAAGTCCGTAAGACCCGGGGTGGCTATACTGGGTATGCTGCCGGAGAATCCATTTTGCTGGAGAAAAAGACCGGTGAGTCTGGTGAGGTTATTAACAGCAAATGGAATCTCGCCGGAGAAGTTGTTACCGGAGAGATCGAGGCGAGTGAGACGGCTGAGATGGGGGATCGCCGGAGGGAAAGCCCCCGAGAAGAGATTGTTTTGGAGATAGAGGCTGCGAAGAGAGGTGAGATTCAAGAGATCCTGAGGAGGGGCGCCGGAAAGGCGGTTGGACCGAAGCGAGAGGATCCGGAGGGAGGATAGACTACCAAGCGTCGCCGGCTGGATGGGGCCCATGAGTTCTGCTCCGGGGAGACGAAGGGCGATGACGGCGGTGCGGCTCGCGTCGCAGGTCACGCCGACCCAGTTGCAGGCGGACTCCGAAGCACTCCATTGGATCCGCTGGGAGTGCGGGGTCTGAGAGATGAAAGCAAGAAGAGCAGCTCGGTCTTTTATCGGCTCGCCTGCCGCCGCCTGGATGAAGAGAAGGAGCAAAAGGAATTGCCGGTATGCCATTGGATTTGCGCCGCCGGCTGAATTATGGGGTCTCCTGTTCAGGAGAGGAGTGATGGCCCGGCGAGAACTGGGTTTCCGGCAGAATTTCCATGAATGGGGCGTAACAGTGGAAAAGGATTTGGAAAGAATGAGAGAGTAGAATCGAGAGAGGCTCCGCTCCGCCAGGTGGAGCCAAGCCCATTACTTATCGGAGGGCTGGTAATCGGATGGTAAATATACTTGGCGGGATTACGACGAAGGGGTCAGAATCCGGCCCGTGACAAGGAATTCTATCACAATTATTTTTACATTTAATAGACATTAATATTTTCTCGAATTTCATGAGGCACAACTTCTGAGTATTACTTCATCATTTTTCCTATAAAATGTCAACATTATATACGACATATTTATTTTCTTATTTTAGGGTTTGTTATGGCCAACTCGAGGCTTTATTGTACCGTCTTAGCTTGGGAGCGATTAAGCGTGCAAGCAGTCAAAGAAAAGAGACGGTTGGCATGAGCGATTTTTTACGTGGAAAATCTTGGAAAGAGGTGGAAAATCGCATGGTCGGTTTGGTGCCGACCAAACTTTTATTATTTGTTGGTGTTGTATAGGGCTTTTAAGAGATGACGAGAGCGACTGGTCGTTTCTCGTTACAATTGTTGGGGGAGAGAGAGAGAGAGATGGGATCGGTGGGTGACAGGCCACTGCTCCCCGAGCCAAGTCTTTTCCTTGTTGCAGTGGGGAGTACTGCGCTCTGGAAGCTTTGAAGTCCTATGTGGATGCTTGGAAGCTGAAAGGGCGTGCAGAGCGTGTCTTGGTGTGCGGCTTGTCTCCTGTTGCGCACAGTGGAGTTTGGAGCGGTAAACTTGATGTCGATTGGAGGTAGATAGTCTTGGAGCGGTAAACTTGATGTCGATTGGAGGTAGGTAGTCTGACGTAGTTGTGCTGGAGATTGGTGTTTGGTTGGTTGAATCTCACAGCTTAGTGTGGGTTCCAAAGTCGTCGCCTGGCAATAGCATTTCTTCCCTAAGGTAATCACTGTTATGGGTATGACCCTTTGCTTGGTGGAGCAGTAGCTTAGTACGTTGTAACGTTGCTGGACTCGGCATCGAGGACATCATTAGTGATGTGACGTTGACGTTGATGATGTTGAAACCGAAAAATCGGTCTCTGTGGAGTTCGACCCTTGGGGAAGGGGTGGTCGCACACCTACTACACTCAAGTGAACTATCTAGGCTCAAGGCTAGGAACACAAGGGACAGACCCAAGGCCTCAGCGTGGAGGTCCCACCGCATACCCGGAAGACTAACAAACTCTTCCCCTCCCACACCAGGGGCTGAGCTAAGACACCTTCGGCGGGCTCTCTTGGCCGGCCGGAACATCTAAGGAGGATCTCAAAATCCACTCCTGAACTAGAGGTGTCTCCCTGGGTCTATAAAAACTGTTCCCCGCCCGCCTTTTTAATGGCGTTATACCGCCCATCAGCCCTACTCCACGCAGCCCCAATTGGGCCGCTAACAACGTAACTACGTTGTTCTGAAAGGCTATCAACAGGCCATTAGGGGCTTCCCGACAACTAAACCTCGGGGCTCCCACGGGGCGAGCGGTTCGCGAACATACCGTCCGCCTAAGATGAACAAGATAAAAAAAATTCACAGGGCATCACAGACATATAAATAATTACAGGAATATAAATTCCATACTCAGCACGCAGGCCGGCAATATAAACAAAACTAGGCCTTCAAGGGCCGGCACAAGCTTGGGCTTAAGCCCGCTATTCCCCGCTTGATACTCCAGCGCCTGTACGCCAATGTCCCGACGAGCAGCGGCCAACTAGGCATCGGTCGGCTAACATAAGCGGGTCAAACATAATGCGCGCACCTCCTTTTATTGGGGCTATGGTGCGCATTTCCTGCAAGCAGCTAATAAACAACTTCCTCGGAGTCTTCTCCGGGAACCCCAGAACATCACCAATCCGGCTCATACGTCCGGACGGGCTTCACACAGAACATCACCAATTCGGCTCATACGTCCGAATGGGCTTCACACAGCATGCCTAAACCCGTACTCACACTTCCGGGCACTAATGCAATTAAAGGCGGGGACGCACATGTCAACCCGTCGGAGAGCATCCTTCCCCCACTCGTCGGTGGAGAGGTGCTTCCATGCAAATATGAAAATTAAGGGCTTCACCTGCCCGAGTAGAAACTTCGTTACCCTTGACGCGTGCTTGGAGGCGGGGCTGAGATAGGAGCTCCGGGCCGATCTTACTGCATGCGGCCGCGTCGGTGCCCGATCTCCACTCTAAGGCGAGCCTTACTCCAGGTCGAGCCTTGCTCCAGGCCGAGCTTGCTACAGGCGGTGGCCAATCTCCACTCCAAGACGCTTGCGGCCGGTGACAGCGGGAAGATGGCCGACCTGGATAGGAAAAAGGGGGAGGAGCTCAGGCTGGCCCTTCCTAGCCGACGGCCTGGACAGAATGGGGCCAGACGGTGCTCCTCCTAGCCGGCGGCCTGGACAGAGGAAGCAAGATGGGGCCGGGCTTGGAAGAGAAAGGAGGAGCTCGGCCTGCTCATCCTTGCGGCGGCCTGGACGGAGAGAGGGAGGAGGGGGCCGGGGCTAGGCTTGCTCCTGGCCGACGGGAAAGAGGGAAGAGGGCAGCGACGTCGGGTGGGTTGCTCCAGGCCGAGAGAGAAGCAGGGGGAATGGCGGTCGGGGCTCGACTTGCTCCAGGTCGACGGGAGAGGCAAGAGGGGCCGGCTGCTCCTCCAGGCCTAGCTTCCCCTCAGGTGGCCGGGACTTGCACCAGGCGGCCGAGGAAGAGAGGAAGAGGGGAGGCGGGGCCGGCGTCGGGGGTGCTGCAGGCGGCCAGAGGGAGAGAGGGCCGGCCGGTTGGTTGCTGCTCCTGGCCGAGAGGAAGAGAGGGGAAGCGGCGGGTTGCTCCAGGCCGGGAGAGAAGAAGTGGGGCGGCTTCGGGGGTGCTGCAGGCGGCCGGAGGAGAGGGAAAGGGGAGGGGCGGCGGCTGGCTTGCTCCAGGCCGAACCCTAGATCGGGGGGGGGGGGGGGGGAATGTTGCTGTTGCTGCCCCTCTCTTGCCTCTCTCCATATCTCTTTTATATATATATATATATATATATATATATATATATACATATATTATATATAACATATATATTTAAGAGGCCTACACACACCAAAATGTCTGCACGCACGCGTGAGCACCCGCACGCCCTCGAACAGGGACGCCAAGTCGCCGCTCAAAGCACGCCTCTAGGATGCTATTTGGGGAGGGTCGCACTCGCCTGGCTACGGGGTTGTACACAATCCCCGCTCTTTTCGAGGTTGGTACAAGCTCGGAAAAAATCATCCAACCCTACGTATCCGGCGAGTGGGAGCCGACCCAAAGAAAAAATTTGTGAGAATTCTCCATTTGGGTATAAAGGGAGCTCCACCCCAGGGCTTACTTTTCACATAGACCCACTAGAGGCTCTAGCACAAATATCACTAGCCCGTGTTTTTCCTCCTAGGCTCATCATTAGTGATATACGCAATATCTGATACACTGCAACATAACAAGAAACCAATTCTTTTCAAGCTCTCTCCCTTCCCCCCAGGTGTGCCTACAGCCCTGCCAGCTAGTGAAAGCCTGACAGCGAGTCTACCCGGGGCCGAGCTGCACTCGAGGTCCCTTACCCCCCAGGCGAGCCTACGGACCTGCCAGCTAGTAGGAGCCAGGCAGCGGGTCTACCCGGGGCCGAGCATCACTCGGGGTCCTGCAAAGTACTCAAACTCTTCCCAAACATCAAACTATCTCCCTTCCCCCCAGGTGTGCCTACAGCCCTGCCAGCTAGTGAGAGCCTGACAGCGAGTCTACCCGGGGCCGAGCAGCACTCGGGGTCCCTTACCCCCCAGGCGAGCCTACGGACCTGCCAGCTAGTAGGAGCCAGGCATCGGGTCTACCCGGGGCCGAGCATCACTCGGGGTCCTGCAAAGTACTCAAACTCTTCCCAAACATCAAACTATCTCCCTTTCCCCCCAGGTGTGCCTACAGCCCTGCCAGCTAGTCTACCCGGGGCCGAGCAGCACTCGGGGTCCCTTACCCCCCAGGCGAGCCTACGGACCTGCCAGCTAGTAGGAGCCAGGCAGCGGGTCTACCCGGGGCCGAGCATCACTCGGGGTCCTGCAAAGTACTCAAACTCTTCCCAAACATCAAACTATCTCCCTTTCCCCCCAGGTGTGCCTACAGCCCTGCCAGCTAGTGAGAGCCTGACAGCGAGTCTACCCGGAGCCGAGCAGCACTCGGGGTCCCTTACCCCCCAGGCGAGCCTACGGACCTGCCAGCTAGTAGGAGCTAGGCAGCGGGTCTACCCGGGGCCGAGAATCACTCGGGGTCCTGCAAAATACCCAAATTCTCTCCAAATTTAAAAATATCTCTATCCCCCGAGTGACATCCAGCCCTGTCAGCTAGGTGAGAGCCTGGCAGCGGGATCTGCTCGGGGTCCGTTAAACGAATACTTCGATCGTCCGCATAGATTGCAGAGGGAGCATTGTCACTACGAATTTCATAACGATGTCCACAGAGAATCGTCCGAGCTCTCGGGTGACACCGTCGGTTCAGCCAGCTAGGTGAAAGCCTGAGAACGGGTGTTGAACATCCTCCGGGCTCAGCCCCAGGGTCATAACGACGTCCATCGAGACCCCTGCCCTGCCAGCTTGGTGGGAGCCTGACTGCGGGAGAATCGAGACCTAACCCCAGAGCGAGAAGACTTGGAACATTTGTCTCTCCCGGGTGCTACCACCAGGCCAGTCAGCTAGATGGGAGCCTGAGGGCGGGTGTTGAACATCCTCCGGGCTCAGCCCCAGGGTCATAACGACGTCCATCGAGACCCCTGCCCTGCCAGCTTGGTGGGAGTCTGACAGCGGGAGAATCGAGACCTAACCCCAGAGCGAGAAGACTTGGAACATTTGCTGAGTATAATTGGAGGGTAGGCTCCCTCACTTCGAACTCCACGTTAATCTGGGAGGACACCACCAAGGAGTCGGTAAGAACCTCCACATCATGTACCCCAAGTTCTCTGACCAGGCACAGTCTCGCTATAACCGCCTCATACTCAGCCCGATTTTTGGTGATAGGGAAATGCACTACTATTCGAGGACTTGACTTTGCTCGAGGTGGAGACATCCTGCTTACTTAAGAGGTGTTGGAGAGTTAATTGCACCGATGCTTTTACAAATGGAGAACACATTCTTTATAAGAGAGGCGATCTGGAAGTCGTCAAATCGGGAAGCTGGCGTCCGAGCCTGTTCCTAATAATTCCTCCAATCGGAAGAGAGATGCAATCGGGGGGACATAGGCCGACGTGCAAGGGGGGAGCTGATCTCGGCCGTCAGTGCAGAGGCTCGGTCTTACAAGAGCGCTTAAAGTCCCGAGGCATCGTCCCATCATCCGAACTGGGCTATTTAAAAGAAACAGGTCGACTGCTCGTATCCTGATCTAATGACAAAGATCGCTTTTCGCCATGTCACTCGATGATGAGAGCTAGTGCATGGGTGACGGGTAATGTTCCTGTGAGGGTCCTCTGGGACGCACTCGAGGCCAACATCTTCCCTTGGGCCAAAACCTGCCCCTTTACATGTTATCCTGCTCTCTCAATAAAAAAGGCCTTCACTTGTGATTGCTTGGAGAGATCGGCCCTTTATCAAATCTGGGAGGTTAGCGTCTAGGCTCGTTCCTGATAATTCCTCTAGTCGGAGGAGAGGTGCGATCGGGAGGACATAGGCCGACGTGCAAGGGGGGAGCTGATCTCGGCCGTCAGTGCAGAGGCTCGGTCTTACAATAACGCTTAAAGTCCCGCGTCACCGTCCCATCGTCCGAGCTAGGCTATTTAAAAGGAACGGGTTGGACGTTTGGCTTCCGGAGTCGATCGCGAGGCTAACCTTAAAGCCCTCAGAAGCTCGAGGCGAATTGGCAATAAAGAGAAAAACTCGACTGCTACTGAATCAAAAGGAAGAGGTAACATATTACCGTTAGGGAGGGAATCCTTTCAGGGTCACCCCGGCTCCAAATACCTCTCAGCTGCTCTCTTACTTGATCTTAAGTGAGGATACACGTGTTTTCACAGGTAGAGGCGCTTCAAACTGGTGCAAATCCTACTCCAAATGCTACGAGATTCTAACAACAGCTATGGGAGGGGACAACTCCGAGTATGAGGACCTTACATACAAATTATCCGCGCATGACCCTGGTCGCCACTTGGTTCCTCTTTAAAGCCATGACATTCACCTGAGATTTTCCGTGCTGGCCACTCTCCACGCTCACCGCACCAAAATGTTGAAACCGAAAAATCGGTCTCTGTGGAGTTCGACCCTTGGGGAAGGGGTGGCCGCACACCTACTACACTCAAGTGAACTATCTAGGCTCAAGGCTAGGAACACAAGGGACAGACCCAAGGCCTCAGCGTGGAGGTCCCACCGCATACCCGGAAGACTAACAAACTCTTCCCCTCCCACACCAGGGGCTGAGCTAAGACACCTTCGGCGGGCTCTCTTGGCCGGCCGGAACATCTAAGGAGGATCTCAAAATCCACTCCTGAACTAGAGGTGTCTCCCTGGGTCTATAAAAACTGTTCCCCTCCCGCCTTTTTAATGGCGTTATACCGCCCAACAGCCCTACTCCACGCAGCCCCAATTGGGCCGCTAACAACGTAACTACGTTGTTCTGAAAGGCTATCAACAGGCCATTAGGGGCTTCCCGGCAACTAAACCTCGGGGCTTCCACGGGGCGAGCGGTTCGCGAACATACCGCCCGCCTAAGATGAATAAGATAAAAAGAATTCACAGGGCATCACAGGCATATAAATAATTACAGGAATATAAATTCCATACTCAGCACGCAGGCCGGCAATATAAACAAAACTAGGCCTTCAAGGGCCGGCACAAGCTTGGGCTTAAGCCCGCTATTCCCCGCTTGATACTCCAGCGCCTGTACGCCAATGTCCCGACGAGCAGCGACCAACTAGGCATCGGTCGGCTAACATAAGCGGGTCAAACATAATGCGCGCACCTCCTTTTATTGGGGCTACGGTGCGCATTTCCTGCAAGCAGCTAATAAACAACTTCCTCGGAGTCTTCTCCGGGAACCCCAGAACATCACCAATCCGGCTCATACGTCCGGACGGGCTTCACACAGAACATCACCAATTCGGCTCATACGTCCGAATGGGCTTCACACAGCATGCCTAAACTCGTACTCACACTTCCGGGCACTAATGCAATTAAAGGCGGGGACGCACATGTCAACCCGTCGGAGAGCATCCTTCCCCCACTCGTCGGTGGAGAGGTGCTTCCATGCAAATATGAAAATTAAGGGCTTCACCTGCCCGAGTAGAAACTTCGTTACCCTTGACGCGTGCTTGGAGGCGGGGCCGAGAGAGGAGCTCCGGGCCAATCTTACTGCATGCGGCCGCGTCGGTGGCCGATCTCCACTCCAAGGCGAGCCTTACTCCAGGCCGAGCCTTGCTCCAGGCCGAGCTTGCTACAGGAGGTGGCCAATCTCCACTCCAAGACGCTTGCGGCCGGTGACAACGGGAAGATGGCCGACCTGGATAGGAAAAAGGGGGAGGAGCTCGGGCTGGCCCTTCCTAGCCGACGGCCTGGACAGAATGGGGCCAGACGGTGCTCCTCCTAGCCGGCGGCCTGGACAGAGGAAGCAAAATGGGGCCGGGCTTGGAAGAGAAAGGAGGAGCTCGGCCTGCTCATCCTTGCGGCGGCCTGGACAGAATGGGGCCAGACGGTGCTCCTCCTAGCCGGCGGCCTGGACAGAGGAAGCAAGATGGGGCCGGGCTTGGAAGAGAAAGGAGGAGCTCGGCCTGCTCATCCTTGCGGCGGCCTGGACGGAGAGAGGGAGGAGGGGGCCGGGGCTAGGCTTGCTCCTGGCCGACGGGAAAGAGGGAAGAGGGCAGCGACGTCGGGTGGGTTGCTCCAGGCCGAGAGAGAAGCAGGGGGAATGGCGGTCGGGGCTCGACTTGCTCCAGGTCGACGGGAGAGGCAAGAGGGGCCGGCTGCTCCTCCAGGCCTAGCTTCTCCTCAGGTGGCCGGGACTTGCACCAGGCGGCCGAGGAAGAGAGGAAGAGGGGAGGCGGGGCCGGTGTCGGGGGTGCTGCAGGCGGCCAGAGGGAGAGAGGGTCGGCCGGTTGGTTGCTGCTCCTGGCCGAGAGGAAGAGAGGGGAAGCGGCGGGTTGCTCCAGGCCGGGAGAGAAGAAGTGGGGCGGCTTCGGGGGTGCTGCAGGCGGCCGGAGGAGAGGGAAAGGGGAGGGGCGGCGGCTGGCTTGCTCCAGGCCGAACCCTAGATCGGGGGGGGGGGGGAATGTTGCTGTTGCTGCCCCTCTCTTGCCTTTCTCCATATCTCTTATATATATATATTTTATATATATATATATATATATATACATATATTATATATAACATATATATTTAATATGCCTACACACACCAAAATGTCCGCACGCACGCGTGAGCACCCGCACGCCCTCGAACAGGGACGCCAAGTCGCCGCTCAAAGCACGCCTCTAGGATGCTATTTGGGGAGGGTCACACTCGCCCGGCTACGGGGTTGTACAGATGAGTACCTTCAGAGCTTTGTATTTTTTACTTTTGCCCCCCATTGGTGGCATATTTGTTTTTCGGTTTGTACATTTATACTTATATCTGGATTGTATGTTTATGTAGCGCCTTAGATGCCTTTTGTTGATTGTTTAGCTATATGTGGATTGTTCCACCTTGAGGCATTACCTGAGTAATAACTTGTACTTGTCGTATCTGCATTGTTGTTTTATGCACGACTTAGTTTTGGTTTTAAGCTTATTTTTTAGATGTTAGCAACATGTGGACAAGATCCTGACGATGTCGTAACCTACTACGCGGGCGAAGGGCGGATGCTTCAAACTGGGGTAGTGAGAGATCAAGGCCGCCATGATGCGGGTTATCCTTGGTGGTGGCAGTGAAGGGTAGGATGCTTCGAACCATTGGCGACTATGGGGGGGGGAGGCCTTGGTAGTGATAATGAGTCACCCTGTAGTGTGGGAGGGAGATGCTCTGCAATGCGGGAGCGAAATGTCATGCAGCGTGGCAGTCTGATGCTCTGCAACATGAGAGCGGGATGTCATGTAGCTTGGGAGCATGATGCTCTTCAACGCTAAAGCAGGATGCCCTGCGGCGTGAGAGCGAGATGACCTGCAATGTGGGATGCTCTGTAGCGTGGGAGCGCGAGGCTTTGCAACGCGGGAGCGGGATGCCCTGAAGCGTGGAAGCGTGATGCTCTACAATGTATGAGCGGAGAGCCCTGCAACGTGGGGGCGTGATGTTCTGCAATGTGGGAGCGGGATGCCCTACATCGTAGGAGCGTGATGCTCTACAATGCAGAAGCGCGATGCCCTGCAGCATGAGAGTGTGATGTTCCGCAACGCGGGAGTGGGTTGCCCTGTAGCGTTAGAGTGTGATGTTCTGCAATGCGGGAGTGGGATGCCCTATAGTGTGGGAGTGTGATGCTCTAAAATGTGAAAATGAGATGCCTTATTTTATAAACGAGTCCTGCTTCCGGAAGTTAGAGTCTGGTGCTTGGTGTTGAAATTTAAGTCTGTAGTGTTTATCGTCAGAATTTTGCTTGAGAAACCCTAGACGAAGTCAAAAAGTAGTTGCAGTATTCTTAAAAATCAAAACATATACGTGCGCACATATTTAAACTCTCGGTTTATCATGCCAAAGAAAAACGCAGGAAAATGAAAAGGATGAATTTTTTGATAAGTGAGGCGCAAGCTTTGCATATTCTATTACGGGAGAGCTCCCCCTTGTCTAGGTTCTCTGACTCATCCATGTCAGGGTGCAATGTTGTCCTATGTAATGCCCCAAATTTCCTAAAACAACAGAAAGTTGGTCACTGGAGGTTACCGCTATGCGGTAGACCTAGCGCTGGCGATAGCCAGCTGATTCTAATGGGCCAACATCTCTGGTCGGTATCGCGCGGCGGTAGCATGATACCGCGTGGCGGTAGTCGGTGAATTAAGTCGGCCTTTGTCTCTGGACGGTATCGCCCGGCGATAACGGTAACACTGGTGGTAGTTTGTCACGTGTCGGATAAGGTTGAGGCGGTCTTCGAGCGGCAGAAGATGTTGATTGGGCCAAGCGGCCACCGCCTAAGATACCGCGCGACAGTAGCAAGGTACCGCATGGTGGTAGCCTTTGATAAGAGGTTGAGATGAGAACCTTTTCTCATTTTTACTATTTCTCTCTCTCTCTCTCTCTCTTGGATCTTGAGGTAGAATAAAGGGACAACTTGAAGGGTAAGGGCCAGGTTGAATCCAGCCCTGAAGGAGAGCTACTGTGAAGGCGTTCTTGTGATCGGGTTTGTGAGTCCAAATCAGATCCGTGGAGAGGAAGGCGTGGCGATCATTTCCATCCGGATCAAGTGCAAAGTCATGGATCCTAAGCGATCGATAAGGGTAACAACTTTTCTCCTTGGATAAGTGAAGTTCTTATTTGTCATATACATGGAAATCCTCACCAATTGGTGAAGAACGATAGATTTCCAACGGGTTGATCGTTGATATCCCTGTTATGAAACTTGCATATATAATCTAGAATCAAAGTATGGAATATGCATGTTATGTGAAGCTCATATAGACATGTTGATCTGAATTGGTGATGATTGATTTCCGTGTCAGAGAAGTCTCCGTGGTTAAACGTGTAGTTTACGGAGTTATGGGGTGTGTAGGATGCTGCAGTGATAGTACTGAAGATTATCTGTAGGAAAACACCCAAATTGGGGGAGAAATGAGATTTTGTCCCCTACCGCGCGGCAGTAGAGATACCGCTAGTGGTAGCTCCCTGGGTGCTATTATTGTGGGTCTGTCACATGGAGACTTGGGGACCAAATGATTGAGTTGAGAGCCTGAAGAGCCCAGCTATGATGGTCGTGAGAGCAAGCCTGATTATGGTTGTGAAGCTTGTATCCACAAAACAAGGTGGGTAGCATGAGAAGCTGAGAGCCTAAAGAGCCCAATTGTGGTGGTCGTGAGTACCAGTATAACGTCCCATTTCACGCTAGATCCCTCGCACGTGTTTTGAGTCAGGAGAGTTGACTCGGGCTCGGGGTGCGCCAGACTCGAAAAGTAAAATTTGTCGGATATAGTCACGGATATCCAACGAATTCGTCGAATATGACTTATGAGGAGAGACCAATACTATTCGTCAAATAACTTCATGAATACCTGACAAATTCATCGAGTGAGTATATGTATACTCGACGAAAAGAGCAGATGTGACTTAGAATATTTTCTGAACTTATGGCGTTGAGTGCATTGAGTGCACTCAACGCCTTATGATAAATAAGTTGTGGTGTTGAGTGGACTCAACACCACTCAATGCCATTCGACGAATAAGTTGTGGCGTTTAGTGGACTCAACACCACTCAACGTCATTCGACGAATAAGCCATGGCGTTGATTGGACTCAACACCACTCAACGCCATTCGACGACTTAAGCTAAGGCGTTGAGTGGAGTCAACGCCACTCAACGAATTTTACTTAGAATAGTTTCTGGAAGATGCGACGTTGAGTGAAGTCAAAGCGTCGTTCAGTGGACTCAACCCCGCTCAACGCTTTTTGACTTAAGTTATTCTGAGAACTATAGGCGTCGAGTGTGTTGAGTGCACTTGACGCTACTCGATAATTCGTCCAGTGAAGATTTGCATACTCGACGATTCGTCGAGTAAAGAGAAGTGAATTCAACGCTTTTGACTTAGGAATATTCTGGATGATATAGGCATTGAGTGCGTTGAGTGCACTCGACGCTACTGGATGATTCGTCGAGTAAGGGTAAGTAAACTCAACGTTTTTTACTTAGTGATTATTCTGAGGTTGTAGGCGTTGAGTGCACTCGACGCCACTCGACGATTCGTCGAGTAAAGGCTGCTTACTCGACGACTTTGACTTAGCGAATTTTCTGGCGCAGTCTGCTTGCTGTCACATGCCCGATCTGAACTAGAATTTTGGGAATTGCACCAAAACGATTTAATTGGACACGTCCTTTCAATATGACGTATTTGAAGCAACAATAAGAGGTCCAATAATAGAATGATACGTGGCAAGTAGTTAACCCTAATTTCTCATTATAAAAGGAGATTTATGGAAAACCCTAGCCGTCACTTTATTCTAGTCGAGCCTTAGCTGTTACGCCGATCGAAGGAAGAGAAGGAGTTGCTGGAGTCGGATTTCTTGGGAAATTCTTTTCTTTCTCTTTCCCGTGAAGAACAACACCAACAAGGAGGAAGATGCCGCCAAGGAGAGTGATGAGATCCATGGCCGGAACCACCGGAAACGAGGTATACTTCCTACCCTCTCCCTTGGTGCTAGATCTGTAGTTATTTTTTAGGAGAGATGTCGACTCAAAAGAGTTTGACTTGTGAGATGAAGATCTCCTAGGTAGAGACCATGTTAGGGCTTGTGCCTTAGAGATTTGATGTCTTCAACCTCTCCTCTTTTTTTGTGAAGATGGTGGACTTGGTTTTGTGAAGAGAAATGGTCTAATGAGGGTGAATAAGGGAGGAGGAAGTTCTGTATATAACTTTGAATAAATGTCTAAAGGAAAAAGATGAACCGATATCGTTCATCTTGCTTTAAGTTGCGTGCAGAAATCTGTTTTCTGTGCACATCGAACTTCAATGCCGTTTTCGAGCATGATACGGCCAGATCCGGGCTTTTGGCTAAACACGAAAGTTGTATCCCTCGTAAATACCTTTCCAATGGGTGGTTACCCATTTTCATACAAGTTCTATAGACTCAGGAATGTCCAGTCGAAGTTGCTAAACAGTCAAGATTTATGTACATATTGTTTTCGGGTTAGTGTAGAACTGGGTTGAACTTGGTAGAGAGATCATGGTAGATTAATGTTGAGGTTTGCATATGGTTTACTGAACTTAAACTATTGGTGATTATGCTAAACAAATGATTGATGGAATTTAGTTGATAGACCCATAAGTAAATAAATGGTTTGGTGGAACACGATTGTAACAACGGTTTGAAGGAGATCGACAAGAAAATGGTTTGAGTAAGCTAGAGAGCAAATAAATTGATACGTTGATTGAACAAATGATATTCCTATGGCATCATAATTGATTGTAAATGTTTGATTTCAAGAAGAAATTGGATGAGGTTAATGCATGACCATGTGATATGATGATTAGATGAATGTGTATAATAAACCACTGCTTAGAGTTGAGTCTCCCTACGGGTAGCAGTGTGAGTTTGGTATGTTGTATAAGGTGGCTTTCCACCTGTGTAAGTGATGAATCCTTGTGTGGTATGGAAATGTGGAAGGGTTGAAAGTGCGTGTGTGTTTGCTGCACTGGAACGATGTGTTGATAAGAGACTTAGTGTGGATCCCTTATGTGTGAAATGCATATAATGTGAGTTGACATGCGGTGTCATAATCCTGGGTTAAGGATAGTGTGGCAGGTCTACGAGCTCGTCAGTCATCACACCGACGGGAGTTTACTGATAGACTTTGGACGGTTTGGTTGTGTCTTCGGTGCCCAATCCTGAGGCCCTCTCCGTGCTAAGTGGACAGGTTGATTGTGTCCTTGGTGCGCATTCCCGAAGCCCTTTCTGTTGTACCCTTGTAGGCCAGTTTGGGTTGTGTTCTTGGTGCACATCTACCCAAGACCCCTCTGAGTCGTAGTACGCATGTGAGCTCCATTGTTGTGCTCTTAGTGTTGAGGCATATAGAGGCCTAGACTTGGTAGTGTGGAGACCCGCCTAGTAGTGGAAAGCTCATTCCACTGTCACCATATGGACACGACGGATGACGCCTGAGAGGTTAGCTACCTGCTCGAAAAGTGGGAACTACAAGTCTGTGTCGACATAGCAATTGCATGTGTGTGAGCATGGACGAGTCATCATAAGTCATTCATAATATAACATTGCACCGCATAAGATCCTTATCATATATGTTTGTATGGACACTCTTATATGATGAGTTACTTTACTATTAAGTCGATCCTTAACTTATATGTCTATATGAGCATTCATATAAGTCGAGTTACTTTCATGTTGTAGGACTTTACTTGAATACTACTGTTGATGATAAAACTGCTAGTGTAGATTGATATATATATATATATATTATTGTAGTGGCTTTGATATACTCTGATATAGTGTAGCACTTTGCCACCTATTTTTGCACTACAATTATTATATATATTATACCCCCTTATCATTCTCCGCTCAGTGCCTAAGAGTCGCCGGGGGAGCGGATGTGATAATCACTTAGTCTTTTTGACTAACAGTTGCTACATCTTCCTTTTTAGGAGGAAACCCCACAGATAGAGCAACAACAGGTTATGCAGGAGGGTAGCCAGACCAGGACGACGGGGCCTGAAGTGACGAAACCATCGCTGTCGTCAGTGACAGATGTGAGTTTTTGAGAGACTCATTTGTAGCCTTTTTGGCATGACATACGATGATATTATAGAAGCCTTGGTTGCTTCTTTTTTTGATGTATTTGGATTATGAACTTATGTGGATTTGACTTCTCCTTTTATTCTTATATTGGTTTGGCAATGATGATATTGGTTTTAGTCGGTAGGATAGGCGTCTTGTGGTACAGGTTGACCCGTGTATTGGCGCTACCGTAAGGCGGCTATTCTGGGCATAAGACTCCCATCGGCCGTGTTTTGTGTTCCGGGAGGGGGGGGGTCTTACAACCAGCCTTGGACATAACTCAGTTATGTATGTTGAATACGGGAAAGGAGAAGCCGACCCGCGTCTTGTAGACCACTGTGTGGTAATGACGATTTGAGTAATGTGAAAGAGCTAATCTGCACCCGCTCTATGTCTCTTGACTAGATGGCCTAAAGTAACTAGTGCGGTTGGGGGCATATGAGAGGGTCGTTCGCTTTATGCGTGACCAAAAATCCTCAATGTTGGACTTTCAAGTCTTGGACTGTGGATGGTGGTGGGAACTTGGGAAATACAGTACATCGATAATGTGCCCTGAGTGCACGAGACGTGTGGCCGTACGTGTTTACGCATGTGGCGAATGGTGCTTAATTGCACGTTTTGTTGCCAAAAGAGATATATTATTGTTTGCAGGAAATGAGCACTGCCGCCCAAAGTGAGGGGTGAGGTCACTATAATTTGGTCAGCTAATGTTGACCGTTTCTTTGTTTTGCCACATCTTGATGGGTTGTGCTGGAGAGGCAGGTGAAAAGTAGCGGACTGAAGTCCCCTATGTTGCGTTGGTTGGCCCTTTAAGGCCCAAAGACGAATTTTTAATTTTTTCATGTGTGGCCGGCCTGTGTGCCATTGTATGGAATATACATTTGTAAAAAGAACAGTTGTAAGGCCTTAAGGCCAAAACATTTTGTGTATTTTGAATAACATTCCTATGTGTTATTAGTGGACATTCTGGAGTTTGGGTTTTAAGTTAATTTAATTACTTCCGCTAGAATGCACTCTAAGTTAGAATGTATAAATGTTATAGTTTCAAGACATAACTCTTTTGACTGTCCGTTGAATATGGTATGGGGCCCCGACCAGACCTTTTGTTATATTCTACGCGACAGATGGAGGTGTTACATCCTATGATGGATTGTCAAATGTGGTTTGTGCCAATTTTGGCCCAGGTTTAGTACGAATCTTTTGAGAATAACTTGATAAATGAGACCATCGATCTCCACCTTCAGTTGATGACAACATTTTATCCTATGTCGGTGTCTGCAATGGAAGTAACAATATTGCGTCTGATTTCCCCTATTTTGCGCGAGCGGCTCAGGCCTGCGAACGACTTTGTTATTCCAGATGGAGAGGAGCGCATTGGTTAGAGTTGTGTTGAGGGGAGTGTAGTTCTGATGCTGATGTAGTTCTCAATCTCGATGGGGGTTTCCATGACGTGCGTCGTTTTTCTAGGGACTCGGTGGTGATGACTCTTGGCCCTACTACCTCTTTGAGCCTCTCTCGAACTACTGGCAGTGTGCTTCAATTGCCTCATCTGCTGTGACCTATGCTTTAACCTGACGAATGAGGTGAGGATAGTTGGGCATAGTCTCCCACATTAGTGAGAAGTAAAACCACCAGGGCAGAGTCCTCCTAGGAGGAAGCTATGTAGGAGTTCGTGATCGATTCCTGGAATTTGTCATGCCTCAGCAGTAAAGCAACATAAGAAATACTTGAGGGTCTCTCCTTCACTCTGTCGTATTCCGGAAAAGTGGGAGGGATCTTGAATGATTATGCGTTGACTATAAATTGATTTATGAACTGTCGAGTCAGTTCTGCAAAGTTCTTGATTTTTCACTCCTTTAAAGAATAGAACCAGATGCGAGCTTGTCCTTTCAGAATTTTCGGGAACACTTAACATGTGAGGTGTTCTGGAGCATTGTAAATGCGCGTGGTGATTGCAAAATATCTGACGTGCTCTAGAGGGTAATCTGATCCGTCAAATGTCCCCATGCTAAGGAGCTTGAAGTCGTGTCAGATTGGATGTATTAGGACCTTAGATGCTAACATTGAGTTGTGGAGAAGAGGGCGGCAGGCCAAAGAGGCATGTTGCCTAGGTTGTTCATACTCTTCGGAAACCATGTTGCAAATTTCTTCGCGAGTGAGTCCTTCAATTGCAAGCCCAATGGTTCTGGGGGTTATGGTGATGTTAAGCTTCAGGTTCTCTGGCCGGGGGACTGGGTGCGATGAGCTGACAACATTGTGGATATCTTCTTCTAGTATGCAGAGCTCACGAGCAAATTGCTCGGCTGGAGGGTGATTCAGAGTTGGCCGAGGCTAATTACCTTGCTCAGGGGAAAGATTATGAACTCATGTCATTCCTCTGTTCCTTCGAAGCGCGAGGTGTTGTTCTATTTGACCCATGCGTTCCTTTAATGTTGCGACGGGTTCATTCCTAGTCTCTTCTACAAGAGGCATGTTGACGAGCGAGCGGGGGAGGGGGGACTGTATCAACGTGCCCCCAGGGGCTAATCCTTCAATAGCATGATTTCCTCTTCTTGTTAATGTCGTCAGTCTTCGAGTATCGCTATAAGAGGGATTTTGTCTTCTAAATCTTCTAGGAATGATGAGAATACCTTCCAATAAACAACGTCAAACTATTATGGCCAACTCGAGGCTCCTACAGTCCAATCTAGATTGCACCATCTTAGCTCGAGAGCGGTCAAGTGCACAAGAAGTAAAAGAAAAGGAGACGACTGACAAGAGGATTTTTTTATGAGTAAAACCTACAAAAAGATGAAAACTACGTGATATGTTCGGTGTTGACCAAACTTTCACTATCAGTTGGTATTGTATATAGCTTTTAAGAGAGGGCGAGGGCGACATGCCTCTCCTCATTACAATTGTTGGGGAAGAGAGATAGAGGTGGGCTTAGAGGGTGATAGACTACAGCTCGCAGAGCTAAGTCTTTTCCTTGCTGCAGTGAGGAGCACTGTGCTTTGAAAGCTTTGAAGTTCTCGATCTGCGGATGCTTGGAAGCTGGAAGGGCACGTCTTTGTGTCTGTGGCTTGTCTCTTGTTGCGCGCAATGGAGTCTAGAGCGGTAGACTTGCTGTTGACTGGAAGGGTGTGTTCGACGCAATCTAGGGCATGTGGCTTGTCTTGTGTTGTAAGCAGATGTGTCTTGAACAACATTCTTTTAGCGACGAGCAGGTGCCATGTGCGGAGGGCGCCATGTGCGCAGGACACAATATGTGCGTAGAGGAGCACGCGCAAGAAGCAATGCGCACAAGGTGGACCGCACGTAGGATTGCTCGAAGACGCTCGAAGATCTTTGAAGGATTCTTCGAACACGCAAAAAGATCTTTAAGGGAACTCTCATATATGTAGGAGAAGCAGGAGAAGGAGAAGGTCGTAGAAGGAAATCTGAGGAGTGTATGAGGGGGGGGGGGCTGTTTATTGGATTTTGTGTTGGTTATGGTGGTTACACAGATATCCGCAGACCATAGCCACTTTTTTATGTTACTTGCGGACCACCTTCTTACAAGTCCTGTCACGTATTTTTTTAGGATTTGCAGACCACCTTCTTACAAGTCATGTCACAGATATCCGCAGATTATGATTTTTGGCTATACGCACCCCGCATTTGGGTGATTATGGAAGGTGGTTACAAGGCGATCATATGGTGGAGATCGTGTGGCGGCGATCAGACGGTGTAGGATCAACCGGCGATGATGAAGAGGCCGACTGTCGATGTAACCTGGCCGACGAGGTTCGACTGGTGGACCGATCAGCCAGGCGGCCAAGGAGGGCGGCAGAGCGCCCAACCTGGAGGCTGGCCAAGCGCTCTGCCAGGCGCGACCATGCAGCCAACCGGAAGGACGCCCAAATTTTTCATCAAAGGAGGTGGGTGTTTTTGCTATCCGCAACCCTAATTTTTCATAATATTAGGGGGACCCTATCAATTATATTTAATCCAATCAACAAAATTAAAACTAAAAGAAGAAAAAACTATCAGGTCTCCACTTCTTATGGGTGATTAATGCCTTGACATGAGATATTTATTTAGGCTCCGTTTGGCACGATGGTGATCATAAACTTGGGGGTTAAATTGTCATTTATTAACACCCACCTAAGAAACTTCATCCACTTTTATGTTCAAAAGGATGATGTTTGTTAGGTAATCCTTAACAAATGATGTTAGTACTCTTTGTTCCAACTTCTCTTTCCCAGCTCTCTTCCTCTCTCTCTCTCTTGAGAAGCATGATCACATTAAAACAATAACAAAAAAACAGAGTGAACCATCAAAATAGTCATTCTTGCATTGTAGGTTCCGTTTATTTTGAAACTTTTGCTCCAACTTTACTATGGGAAAAATTGTTTGACATTTCCCATTTCATTCACTTGTGGGTTATATTAGCTCCAATTGGAGGCTCCTCTACTAGGAGAAGACAGCAGGCCTCCCTCTCTTCTAATTTCTACTGTTTAATTTGTTTTCTCTCCTTTTAGAAGATAATAACGAATACGATAGTTTATATTTGCTAATTCTAAAATAATTGCTTTGTTAATATCTTTTTTATTGCCTCCATTTCTTACAAAGCTTAAAAAAAAATTATGGTATTTACCACAAAGAATGACATATTATTATTTTTCTTAAAACTAATTGCATTTCATATTGGGGATCATGTATTCATGTCCATTGAATTTCTCCAATTGGTGAGGAGGTTATGCTTAATGTCATCATACACCCTAAAAAGGGTAGCCCTAAATAGGTATAGACCCTAAAAATTGGTGAGGAGATTTTAGGGTAAAGACCTAAATAAGTATAGATCATGAAAATGATAAAGGCAATCATTTTAAGAACAAATCACCAAACGCTCACCCAATATTAAAATGTGTTTCTCCACATTGTAAACAACTTGATATTTCTCGCATAAAATAATTATAACATTTTTATATAGAAGTTAAATTTTATGATATTTTAAATACATATTTGTATGTCATTCTAAACATTTTATTATAATTTTTGTGGATAATATGAGTAAATAAAATATTAATAAATCTTAAAATAAGAGCAATACAAAATTACATAAAAAGAGATATACTAATGAAAAAGAGAGCCCGCCACATAAATAAATATACACTAATAGCTTGGAAAGCACATAACTTTACAATTAATTTATGATCTTTTAATGAGGCGGGCCAATCATATTATTTCCCCATATATATAACATATAGATTGGGGGCAAGAATATCTCAAGCACCAATCGGACTCCAAAACTTTAGCCAACAAAAAGAGAGAAAAAAAAGGAAATTCCAACCTAAAGTAGAGAGCGACTGCTTAGCAATAAAACATCCAAAGAGACCAGTTTGATAATAACTAATACTTTTGCGCCAACCTTAAAAAGTGCATGATGAAGAGAACCATCACACTTCATGTGCGTATAAAGATCAATAATACTATCCCCACAAGTAATAAGTTATTTTTTTAAAAGAGGGCAAAAAGTAAAACTTATAAACTCTCAACATCTAACGAGTTATCGTGCGAACACATGACGCATACGGCTTTTTGACTTTGTGTGGAACAATCTTGATTTCAAGGTTGAACATAAAGTCAAACATACTTGACAGTCGAGTTCCCTCATGCCTAGATGCGTCGGTATATTTTTCGTTCAACATCTTTATGATTTATTTTGCCTCCCCGAATATAAAGATTTATAGAAATTGAGAGAATAGGGACATATTTTATAAATTAAATAAGAAAATATAAACCGAGTCACTTTTTAAATATATAAAATTTGCAACAAAAAGAGGCAAAATTGACATAATAAATGTTACATAAATTAAAGCCACTTTTTATAAAGGATAAAATAAAAAAATGATGAATACTTCATCATTGAAGAAAATTTAATCAAATGCACTAAGATTCATCTCAATCATTAAGGCTCTCCCATATGCATGAAACTCAACTGCCCCTTAACCACCAATAAGAAGCCTCCAACATTTAATATGGAAGGGACCACTCACACAGGAAATAGTCATAGCACAACATTTGTTCTCTCTAAATAGCATATACAATATATATTTTTTTAGTATAAATGATAGAGCACTCGACCTTAAGCAATGATACACGACATCAGACAGCCAGTAATACTTCAAAGTCTTGGCGTCGAGTGCTCTTGACGCCAAGATCTGTTTTGCGTTGAGTGATCTTGGCGTCGAGAGCACTCGACGTTAAGCAAGGATACATGACGTCAGACAGTAAGCAACACTCCAATGTGTAAGCGTCGAGTGCTCTCGATGTCAAGATCTGTTTTGCGTCGAGTGATCTTGGCGTAGCCCGTGCGGAGATGAGCGAAGCCCGTCCTGGATGCGATTGAAGGCCGTCTGAGAGCTTCGAGCACGGGCATAACCCGTGCGAAGAAGCTTGTATTAAATAAAAATAAAATAAATAATATAATAATATAAATATAATCTATAATGTAATAATATAATAGAATAGTATATAATAGTATAATAGAATATAATAATATAATATAAATAAAATTTATGACTTATAGTTCAGAAGAGGAAATTAAATCGGGCGGGAGGAGGAGTGCACGGGAAGAGGAGGAGGAGGAGGGGGGGGGGGGGGGGGGGGGGGGGGGGGGGGCCAACCGCCGGACGCGGGCGACCCCAGCGGGGTTTGCTGGAGGCGAACCGGCAGGGCCACCGGCCACCACCAACGGTGGCCCTGCCCGTGAGCCCCAAACCTGAGACTCACGGGCAGGGCCACCATCGGCGGTGGCCTTGTTGGTTCGCCTCCGACCTACCCCGCCGGGTCGCCGTTGTCCGGCAACCTCGTCGGTGGGGTCCGGTCAGGCCAACGCTGGCTCCGGCGGAGGCGGCGGTGCGGGCTTTTTTTATTAATAAAAAGCATCGCCGGCAGAGGGTATTTTCGGAAGATCAAATGTAACCGACTCCTGACACTGTAGCAATCCAACATTTCCGTTAATATTAGTATAGATATATACTTTTTTTTTATAAATGAAAGATGCTCGGTCTAAGTTTTCTTGACTCAATTCCAGCAACACTCATAATCAACAATTAAATTAGTTTAAAATCCTTTTGATACCACATTTTTTGCTGGGATGAGTTTGACAAAGACTCCGTTTGGGAGGACTTATTTTCACCGGTCAAGCGGTCATGACCACATGAATCGGCACTTATTTAAGTCTCGATTCATGCGGTCATGACCGCTTGACCGGTGAAAATAAGTCCTCCCAAACGGAGCCAAAAACATCACCATCATAAAAGATATGTTTGGCATTACCACGATTATGACCACCGCCAAAAAAAGAAAACAAGTTCTCAATATAAAAGTTAATGAAGTTCCTTAAGTGAGGTCGTGTGCTCACGAACAACGATTCATAACAATTGCGTTCACAACCGCAACCATCACACGAAATGGAGGCTCAATCTCCAAATGACATCACAAGGCATGTAAATGACCCTAAGAGGACAACAATGCTTCCAATTGGAGCGAATCTCCAATGAAATGACTTAATTGTTGTTCAAAGATGAATTAATTCAATACACAAAACACAATTCACAACATGATTATTCATGCACAATAATCATGCATACTAACTTACATTCAAATGCATAATCTCAACATCCCAAAGTTGGTTGTTATATCATTCTATATAAATTCACAGCACACTAAAGGTCCGTTTGGCATGTCGGCGGTGATCCTAAATTCTGCAATTACGAACCGTCGTTCATGAACACTCTACCTCACCTAAGAAACTCCATTCATTTTTATATTAAAATTTTTTTTTTCATGATGGCCTCCATAAGAGTTATGTCAAAAACATTCATGACTGTTTTTATCCAAGAAAACTGGAGAAAAAACATCGTGCCAAACGGACGATGTTCGTAATCACCGCATTCATGACTACAGCCGACATGCCAAATGGACCCTAAGCCTTTCTCCTACAATAAAGATTGCCCTGCTTTAGAGATCTATAACAACATTTTTCTCTTTTATGCAGAACAGATTACAAAATGTTGAAAAACACTTGCAAATTAAACCTTCCATATCCATCAAACCTGTGTTAATAGCACCGGCTGACAAACTATATATACATGCATATATAGGCAAAATACTCATTCTAAGTCCCCAAGTTTTACTTGCTTTAATATTTTAGTCCCTAAGATTTTGTTGTTGTTGAAGATTTCAGTCCCTAACATTTCTATTTTTTTTATTTAAGTTCCAAAGCCATCCCCATTACTTTTCTCCTCCTCCGTTTGCCCTGCCGTTAACTTCTCTAAAAGAAAATCAGAACTTGAGCGAAAACGTTAAGCTCTCTCACCAGCAACCTCGATGAGCAGTGTCGATGCAGCATGCGGTCATCACGAACATCCCACCGGCGGCGGCTATCAGAGAGTTTTCTGTATCAGGTTGTTATCAAATAAACCGGCAAGCATGGCTTCTATCTGATAGTTTTCTGTATCACCTAGTTATCTCCTTCAGCTCTCTCTCTCTCAATTCCCTCAGCTCCATGGGTGTTTCAAAAGGCAAGTACAGATGCAGTAAACCAATATTAACTGTGATTATCTCTTCTAATCAAACACAAATTCATCATTATATGTTGCTAATTATCTTGTTGTCAAAGAAAATCCTCTTATTAGGCTGATCCTTGAGGGTTTGGACTCGGGAATAGCAGGTGAAGAGGATGGCGCCACAGGCGAAGACTTCCACGACAATGCTTTCGAGGAAGAATTCTTTATGACGTCTGTTCAGAACGGCGATGGCTCCTGGCATGCGCTTCACTCTCGGGACCTAATTACCTCCATGGTCAAGTCTCTTATCTTCCACAGCATCATCTCCGTCGTCAACTGCACTTGGGGGAGAGATTTTTTAAAAATAAAGGTTAGGGACTGAAATATTTAAGTAAATAAAAATTGGGGACTGAATTAGGTATTTTACCCACCCACACCCACATAATAATATTTATCACCGAATCTAAAAACGAAAAAATAAATCTCGGGAAGATTCCAATGGGAGATGCACGAAGATCAAATAGTAACAACAATGGGAGACCAGCAGCCGCATATTTTACAAGTAAACAAATGCTCTGCCAGTAATAAGGTCCAGCGACACTTCTATAACATGGGGGGTACAGCAGATTCAGCTGCAAGGCTATCCAAGAAGCCCTGCAACTCCCTGAGACCTTCGGCGGATATACTCCTGTGCACGCGAGCTCTCGGGATGGCCAAGGCGGGCGGCGGCTTTGAGTTGAAGCAGACGACGACCACGACCAGGTTATCATCGCTCTGCCTCTTGAGCGCCTCGTCGACCAGGTCCCGGCTGCAACTTGCCGGGTCGTTGTGCTCCTGCAGCTTCCGGCGAGCAAAGTCGACTGCGTTTTGACTTCGAAAGACGTCCCAGATGCCATCGCAACCGATGATGAGGAATTCGTCCTCCTCCGTGAGCTTCATCTTCATCACCTCGGGCTCGGCGCTGAGGGGTCCCACGCCATCGGAATCCTTCATTCCTTCCATGTGCCAGTCTCCGAGGGCGCGGGCCACATTGAGCTGCCCGTTCAGGTAGCCGTCGTCAACGTAGCCCCCGGTGGCTTCGATCCGCATCTTTTCCCGGATGAAGGAGGGCTTGTGATCATGAGACATCTCGATGGCCTTGCCCCGGCGAGAAAGCACCGCCCGGCAGTCCCCAACATTTGCTACAATCAGAGATCTACCTCATAATAACAAAGAGAAAAGGGGGGCGCGCCTAATCAGCAATAAGGGACATAAATTTCATTTGGCAAACAAAAAAAATAGCGACTAGTAGGTTAGGCTCCGTAACCTCCGTTTGGAGGGACTTATTTTCACCGGTCAAGCAGTTGCGACCGCATGTACCGGACCTTAATTAAGACCCGGTTCATGCGGTCGCAACCGCTTGACCGGTGAAAATAAGTCCTCCCAAACGGAGCCTAAGGCTCTAGTTGGACCGGCTTAAGCGGTGGGAGAAGCATTGGTGTGATGCTGTGATTAGAAAATCAACTATTTTGCACAGTTATGAGAAAAGCAGTAAAATTGATTGAAAGATCTAATTTTTAAGCAAAATATACCGTTTGATAGAATAGTTGTGTGATAACTCATTGAAAATTAAAACTATATTATAGCTTTGTCTTCGTTTTGATAAATATATATATTTTGAATGAAAAAACAGAAGAGAGAATTTAATATATATGATTTATATGCAATAGATTATAGACAATAAACTATATATATGGGCATTTGTACATGCATACATAAATTTATAAGCAAAAAATTATATATTATCATAAGCAATTCATATTTTTAAAGGGTTATTTACCGGGACCTCCCCTCAAAGTTTGTATAATTATAGCTTGCACCCCTCTAACTTTCAAAATTACATTTATCCCCCTTCAATGTTTATATTTCATAACATCTATGCACAAAAAGACTCCCCTGAAGATTTAGGTGGCGTTTGGTTGGGTGGATGAGCTGCGGTGCGGTTGGGCCACAACGCTCTTTAATGCATAAGCTGAGTTTGGTTGAGCTGTTAGGGTAAACGACGTTTACTAATAAACGCTGCCTTTAAGCTATCAGCCATCCACGCCTAATTTCTCCAGATTGTCCGCACCGCATCGCACTTTTCCCTCTTCGCCCGCCTCTCCTCTTCGGCTCGCGACGAATGGAGTTCAAAGTTTGCATAAGTGGATTCATGGCGGCCACGCCTGCTGCCACTGCCGTTGCTTTCTTCTGCTTCCATTGTCGCTCGACGGTAAATCAATCTCTTGCTTGCTTCTTTCTCTCACGTCTTGTTTTAGGGATTGCATTCTTCGTTGTTTCTGTAGGGTTTGAGTGGGCAGCGCTGGGAGACTTTGGCTGGCTCTGGTTCTCCGGATTGGAGGCGATGTACCTACGATTCCACTCGCCAGTGCAGAAGAAGGTCTGAAGTTGAATTATTACCTATTTTCTTGATTGCTGAGACTCTGCTTTACGTGTATGGGTTTTTGGGTGACAATGAATTTGTTCTGTCTGGAAATCTGAGAGCGGAACAGCTGAAATCAGTGGAGGGTAGTTTTATCATTTTCATTGTAGGGTTTGCCTATAAAATAACTGCTGCGGGAAGAATGGGTATGTTGAATATTGAGTGTTGTCCTTTGGGTTCTGTCCAATTTATTCCTTCGCGTTTGGATTTCTTGTTCACCAGCATTGGACTTGTGGAGGCAATTCAAAAATTTCTTAAAATGTTAGGGTGATCGAAAAATATTTATTTTTCTACTAGATAATTAAACGAGGGAGGGGGTAGACCAATAAAGACTTGGAATGATACTATAAGGAAATATAGGTTCCAAGGATCTCGAAGAACTGCATCTTGGGATGACCTCTCAAAGGCGGCAAGAAGATTGCTCTGACACTGCGGCTGGTGTAGAGGAGATGATCGCACTGCGTGATATTATAGCAGATGAGGTGTTTGAAGCTAGAGCATAGATCTACAAATTGTCTGGATGAAAAAAAGATTTTTTGTGTTGGGTGTTACGATATATAGAAGATGTTAATGATTGAAAAATATATGTTATGATTAGAAAAAAAATTATTTGGGAAAAAATGTATGCATGCAATTTTATTTTGATATTTGTAAAAAAAAAAAATATTCAAACTCCTTTTTGTAACTTTTTGAAAACTCCGTTTTGTAAACTCCGTTTCAACCAAATAGTTTTTTAGCAAAACTCTGTTTTCCAGAATCAGCACTTTTTCTATCATCAACAGTTCATCAGCAGTTTTCCATCAGCAACAGCACGACCAAACAGAGCCTTACTCCAAGGTGATACTTTTGTGCATGAATGTTATGAAATGTAAACATTGAGGGAAAGTTTTTGTAATTTCAAAAGTTACAGGGATGCAAGCTGTAATTACGCAAACTTCAAGGGGAGGTGAAAAGAAAATAAATCCATCTGTCCTCCCTCCCTCCACCAGCTCCGGTGACGGCATCTCCTCATATCCTCATCGTCACTGCTCATCAACTACTCGCTAATGATTTGGATGTGTGGAAGCTTTGCCGACGAAGATCCTCCTCACTGTCATGGCAAGATCGGAAGCTTGCGTCTGGTGAAAACGGAAGAGAAAAAGCTCGAAAGCCGCGTGCGATCGATCTGGAAAAAGGGGGAGGAAAAAGCTATTTCTACCGGTGCACTGTGCCCCCCTGAGAGTTGTGCGAAAAGAGTTGACAACTGTTTTCAGCTGTCGGCGGTGAGAGTAAAGGCACGTGAAATAATCATTTGGTGCGGGTGTTGGAAAAGCGGTGGTGTGTAGCTCCGTAATCTGCGCCAAAAGGAGCCTAGGTTGCAAGAAATGGTAAAAATATGCAGAGTTTGGTACAAAATGTTGGATCTAGTGGCCAACCTTACGGGGGTGAATAAGGTTTACGACGTTTATTAGAAATTCGAAATATTTCAAACAAGAAAAACTAGTTCAGGAAGCTACCGCGGGGCGTTAGGTAGCTACCGCGGGGCGTTAGGTAGCTAACGCGCGGCGGTATGTCACAGAACTCGTTTTTCTGGGGAGATTCCTCCTTGGAGATATATGCACCCTTCAGAAACTCACAGGCTACCAATCACTACGTTATACGCAAGTAAAGAAACTAAAAATGAATTTCATTGCAAACTGAATCAACAACTGTTTGTAAAGATTACAAAAACTTGATCTCCGTGACGTCGGAGATCGGAGGCGGTGAATGAAGAAAGACTTTTGGTTTTCTATACCGACCCGCTCTACGAACCGGTTGGCTCTCTCACTTTCCCTCCAAGAAAGGTCTTTGAGCCGGCTCTTCACCCTCACGCAAGGAGGTGTCTTAGAGCCCCGCTAGATCCCCCGATCTAGACGTCTCTTCCCCGGGACGATTTCTCACGGAATCCTTCCCGGATCCCGACGACCTTCACCGGTCGATTTTCCTCATCACAAGAATACAAAGAAGAGAAAAATACACAAGAATATAAAAAGATTAAAGTTCAAATCTCCCTCAATACGACTCCTCCGTTGAGTGATCTGTGATCGGTGCTAGAAATCTTCGTGGGCTTGCAACCGATCAACTCTTTGTAGGCTTTGTTGCTCTTGGCTCGCCGAAGTTCTTCGTGCGCGAACGGGAGGGAGGCGGTCTTCTTTTCCTTCAACGGAGACGGCGGAATAGACCACAGAGAGGCGGCTGAACCCTAGGAATCACTGAACTGAGTCACTTTTCGTCTTGATAAGGAATCAAGAAAACAAGACGCCTTTTATATGTATTTGTGAAAACAGGCTACTGCCGGCGGTAAGACTAGCACCCGGCGGTAGGTTCACGCGCTTGATGCTGACGGTTGTCCTCCAAATTGGGAAAAATATTCAAAACGAATATTTTCCTTTTTTCAATGCTAGCGCGGCGCGGTAGGTAGGTAGTGCCTGACGGTAATCCAGTCATCTCGACGATCGTTGAGTGGGCTAACGCGGCGCGGTATCAGGGTATCGCCCGGCGGCAGTCCAGCTGTCTCGACAAATCATCTCGACGATCGTTGAATGCGGCTAGCGCGGCGCGGTACAAAGTTAACGCCTACGCGGTACAAAGTTAACGCCTACGCGGTACAAAGTTAACGCCTACGCGGTACAAAGTTAACGCCTACGCGGTACAAAGTTAACGCCTACGCGGTACAAAGTTAACGCCTACGCGGTACAAAGTTAACGCCTACGCGGTACAAAGTTAACGCCTACGCGGTACAAAGTTAACGCCTACGCGGTACAAAGTTAACGCCTACGCGGTACAAAGTTAACGCCTACGCGGTACAAAGTTAACGCCTACGCGGTACAAAGTTAACGCCTACGCGGTAGGTTCCCGAGCGCCTGGCTGAAATAAATCCTCGACCTAGCGCGGGCGGTAGTATTAGCGTGACGCGGTAGAATCCCGAGCGCCATGTCCATTTAATTCAGTCTACCGCCCGACGATAACTACTACCGCTCGGCGATATGTGTCATAGGAGAGCTTCTTACTTCGCTTGGACCTGTAAACCTGCACACTCTACCAAACACAAGATGTGATCAAATAAAACATGAGAATTGATATTATCGAACTGAGGATATGTGAACTGTCGGCTCCAAAAAACTCTCTCTTTTGATAATATCAAATCTCGTTCATGAGATATAACAATAAGTGCATGATACAATGTATATATACGAGATAATCTTTAAAGCTCAGGTTTCAGGTTACATATAACTCCCCTACACAAACGCTCCCCCTATATATGCGTTCTACACGCTCCCCTATCTACGTGCACATAGCGAAATGAGTTCCCCTTACATGTGATCTACCCTTACCCATGACTCATGAACCATCTATTCTCCCCTATTGATATTATCGAAAGGAGGTGGACGGGACCAAAAGTAAACATGCGCATGCACGGGAATAACAAAATGCAATATCTAATGAACATTATAAAGGAAACAAACAGTGCACGTTATAGAAAGTGAAACGAGAGGCGAAAAACAATAGGGTGACCAAACAAGAAATCAGAGATAAGTAAGCATAGAGGTCAACCTGATGAGTGCAGTACACAAAAACATGTTTGAAGAAGTTTTCAGAGTTACAAAGGATTGGACAACATAGGTAAACTAAGCACAACGATTTAGAGTACAATGCTACAAGAGTTATATAATTAATACAGAGGAACATTGTACAAGTCACGAATAGAAATCGTATGCTAGAACTTATGCGCTATAGACAGATAATGTCGTGTCAGTCCAATTCTTATGCGAGAGGAATAAGGTGAAAAATCACGTCACGTTGCTATCTACGTTATACCAAGGCTAAAACTAGGGGCACTAAGCTTAAGGTTCTAGTCAGTGCACAAGATCGAAGTGATTTTTTGGACCAAGGTGTCCATCCTCACAATGTTCATAAAGACTTATCAGGAGTAGTGAGTAGTGCTTGAGGGTATCCTTGACACAAGCCTTGATAGCATTCATTTTTATTTAGACGCGTTGGGCTATCAATTTTACAGTTTGGATTTCAAGGACCCCAAATCAATCGAAATCTATCCACATAAATAGACACTTTAACTTGTATACACAAGACTTGACCACTAGAGATTTTGCCCAAAGTTCTACCCTTTATAAAAAAAACGCATATGTATCGTGACATTGATTATTTAAGTTATTTCTAACGTGGTAGACACAATATCACGAGTTATAGCATGTAAGTATATAATTTCTACAGGAGTGCGTCGTCTAGGGATGTGTGAACAGTGTAAAGTCATTCTACTACCTAAATCCTCACACATACATAGAGGCATATTCAACGAACACTAACAAGTCTAGTCTCACTCAGTAGCTAAACACCTATAGATTCGACACATTATGACATATGTAGACAATGTTCACAGGGATTAACAGGCCTAACTCAAACATTGTACATATACATTATGCTCTATGTTCTAGCCATGTGTGTTCTAAGAGTGAACAATTCATAGTTTTTTTTTTAGGTTTTATAAATTTTTTTTTTTGATTTTCTGATGTAGCAAAAATAAACAAAGTAAGCAAATCAATCAGAAGAATTTTTTTAAAAATTTTAAAAAAACAATTAATCAAATCAAACAAAACAAACGAAGACAAATGCAAAAGTAAATAGGACAACACGATAAAGTAGTATGCATGAGACTAATTACCATGAGGCATGAAATAACGTTCGTGCTATGAAGAAACACGCATGAGAATGCTCAAGATACTATTGACCCAAGCAATGTGTCATCACTCTAGCCCCGTACTAAGTGACGGATGGGCATGAGGAGCTGCACAAGTACCGTAGGGTGGGGTGTTAATCCCATATGTCGGCACAAGAAACCGCTCCAGCTAACACTCTTTCCCCTAAGCGTTACACAAGGACCTACTGGAACCCTTCCCCAGTTAAGGACAAGACGTGCATTACAGGTTAGCGATCCTAATGTCGACACACCTACGCCCTCGCTATTGTGAGATACATCACAGAGAGACTTGTGTTGACGTTTATATTAACTAAGTAATCAAGATACCAGAGCTGATCGTCAGAAGACAGTACGTAAACGAGTGCTACCGCCGGCGGTAGAGGTACTGCGCCGCGGTAGCTCTAGATCTATAAAAGCACCGCTTCAGGCCCAAATTCTCCATTCCCGCTTGTGCACTCTCCTACTTCCGCAGAACGAGCTTCTCCCTCCTACACCTCCAGATCTAGGTACCTTCTCCCTATTTCTCTCTTGTTTCCATGTAGGATTTAATTTAATATGGATTTCGTGGAGTTTTGGGGACGATCTGTGACGATTTTAGACGTTTTTCAAGTGTGATTTGTGAATTTTCTTTTCGGATCATGATTATTTTCGCAGATCTACCTTGTGCAAGCTTGGATCTCTCTTACCGTTTTTCAAGTGAAATTTTTGAAAAACAAGAGTTTTTTGGGAGATCCGAAGCTTATGCACAATCCATGGAGAGTTCAAGCGTTTTCCAAGTTTGATTTGTGATGTTTCTCCACAGATCTCTTTCGTTTTCATAGATCTACTTAGTATGACTTTGGATCTCTTCCCCCTACTCGTTTTTAAGTGAAAATAACGAAAAACTGGACTTTTGGGGGAGATCCGGCGGAGGAAGACGGGTTGCAGTCCGTCATGCTACCGCGCGGCGGTAACAGATTACCGCGTCGCGGTAGGATCCATAAGTCGATTATTGTTGTTTTATTTTTCTTTTTTGACTGAAAAATTTCATTTTTTTTTCAGGTTATGGCTTCATCAAGCTCCCAACCCCCTCGCCGTAGTTTCTCGAAACACTCTCGAGTGCCCGCGTCTATATTTCCTGCTATAGACGAGGCGACAGTAAGCGTGCCAATGGTCATTGATGTCGATGATCGGTATGCTCACATCTATGGTTATTTGGAGAACTCAGACGTACTCTCTGTAATTTCCTTTGGTGATCCATTTTCCTCGGTCCTCACTCGGGAGTTCTACAACAACCTTAGGGATCCCGCTCACACACAACTGGGTGGAGGAGTCCAGTCCTGTATCAGGACTGAAATTGTGATGATACTCCATGCGGATCTCGAGCGGAAATACGTCTGGACTCCCAATTCTCCGTACCTCAACATCGTGGAGTCCTTCAGAACCAGCCGGAACTGGAGAGATATCAATGAGATTCTCCACGGTGTGGAGGACCGTACAGATCTCATCACTAAGGTGGATACGCTTTCTCCCGATGCCCGCATCATCCAAGATGTCATTTGTCACTCTTTGATGTTCAAGGTCGGGGATACCAAGAAAATCACGGCCCAGCTCTCACTGCTGACATACTGTATCCAAGCTGAGAAAGCCTTCAGTGTCTCGGATCTCATCCTCTCACTGATGCGCTATACCTATCGCCTCAAATCCCCCGACCGCCAGCGGATGAACACGCTGCCTTTGGGCTGTGTGATTCAGAGCATCCTAATGGAGAAGTACCCTGCCATCGACTGGTCGGCGTACCCTACATATAGCTGCCCTCCGATCTACAAAGTAGGTGAGATTCCTATTACCTCACGAGCGCGGCCCTCTACAACACAGCCTCCGTTACACCGTACAGGGTCCCTCAGGGAAACTAATCAGGGCATCTACGGTATGGTGGAGGAACAGGGCCGGGAGATTAGGCGGATGGCGAAAAAGGTGAAAGGCATGAAGAAGATGATCAAGAAGATAATGAGCAAGTTCAACATTTCGCCCACTTCTTCTGAGGAGTAGCTTCCTAAGCTATATTAATAATTTATATATATATATTTTATGTTGTAATATAAACAGGTTGAACGCATGCGCCAGTAGTTAATTTCCATTTTGAGAGTAGTTTTACTTCGTTAAATTAGTTTTGTGTTAACACCCTACTTAACATGATTCTTTACCATTCTTATTTTTTTCGAGACTACTTATCGTGTTGAAAAAAAATCGTTGAGCAAAAACATAATACGTACTGAAATAAGCATTCTTCCTAAAAACAAAAAGGAAAAAGAAAAATAACAGGCATATCGTGAAGTAAGATATAGTGTAGTTCGTTTTAGAACTTACTTCACGCATATTGTCGATGTTATGGGATATGCGGCTTAGGTATCCAAGTGCGACCCTGTGGGGCGGTTCTCTTGGGTACCCAAACGCTGCGTGATACACCTGGGGATAATACTGGTGAATGTGCCATGTCGAGTAGTGTAGGTCCGTCATTTTTAACTATGGGCATCCATTCATACTTCGGTTTAAGTTTACGTTTATATTGCAGATTTTTATTTAGCTTTCTACGAGTCTTTATGTGATGATCTTTACTCGAGTAGTATTGCGTTGGAGGTTTATAAATGTTGAAGTAGTTCTTCAAGTTACACTCTTCTGGCTTAACATAAGGACTCATCGCATAGTAGTTGATTACCGGAAATCTACATTCATTTGTTTTTGAGTGAGGAGCAATTTGTCTTTCAGGGTGAAATTGATTTCTATAGTTAAGAGTTTTACCTGCTCTAGCTTGAGATTTTCTGCTCCCTTTGGTTAACTCAGCCTTTAGACGGTGGTTCATGTTCAACATGCTTTTCGGTTTTACGTGCAACTTAGGAGTCGGGCTTTGTGAGTTTTTAAGCATTATTTCCTTAAGCATGTTGATTTTTGCAATTAATTCTTTATTTTTAATTTTGAGATTATGTCTAGCTCTACTGTACGCGATTGTGTTATTTTTAAGAGTGGAGACGACGGATTCAATATGAGTTTCATACTTACTTCCGAATTCGTCAAAAGTCTCATTCATCTCCTTAATTTCATTTTAATAATCATTGCATCTAGCGCACTCCCTTTTGACAGATGATTCTTCGAGACAGGGTTTCCCAGTTTGCTCTTTTGCAGAGAGAGACTCTTTTTCAACACCCTTATATTTTTTATTTAATTTATTACAATCTATATAAGGTGTAGAGGTGTTATCTAAAGAGCATGCAAAAAAATTAGACACGGCAACGGTAGATTCTACATTTACACTTGCTTTTAAACGGTTATTTTTTAAACGTAATTTTGAGTTAATACTTTTCAGTTTCTTAATTCTACGTCTAGCGGCATCTAGCATATTTAATGTAAAAAGAGAATTTCATACAAGAGGAGAGTTTAAATTTCTTACAGTGTTCTTGGATGGGGCAAGATTGAAGCATAAAGTTTCTTTGACTTATTCGTGAGTTGCCTCATCCATAGTTGAGATTTCAACTTCCCTTTCCTGTGTTGTGATTGTCATGTCTTTCTCCAGGAGCATATCTTCATTTGGTTCTTCACTCGGATCCATGAGAAATTGCTCGGTCTCTTCAACTACATAAAGAGGACTATAAGTAGACTCAAGAAATTTCCATATGTCATAGGCAGTGGGAAACGCATAGATGAGTTTAAAAAAATTTTGACCAAGCCCACAAAATAAACTATTCATAGTTTTAGCATTTATATGGCACTCGTGCTTGGTTAAGTTATTTGGCGGCTTAATACACGTCATGTTCCACACCTCTATGTCTAGACTTATGAGAAATTTTCTCATCAACACTTTCCAACCTTCATAGTTTTTACCAAAAAATAGTGGTGGGGCTAGTGATTTTTCAGTGTACCAATTTCCATTCCCACTAGTCGATTCGAGAATAGGGTTGTCAACTATTCTCGGTGGTGAAACCGTTTTGGAATAACCTGCCCTAATATCACTTATTGGATTTAGTGGCAAACCTTAGAGGGAGGTGAATAAGGTTTACGACGTTTATTAGAAATTCGAAATATTTTAAACCAGAAAAACTAGTTCAGGAAGCTATCGCGGGGTTTTCAGTAGCTAACGCGCGGCAGTATGTCACAGAACTCGTTTTTTTGGGCATATTCCTCCTTGGAGATCTATGCACCCTTCAGAAACACACAGGCTACCAATCACTACGTTATACGCGAGTAAAGAAACTAAAAATAAATTTTATTGCAAACTGAATCAACAATTGTTTGTAAAGATTACAAAAACTTGATCTTCGTGACACCGGAGATCGGAGGCGGTGAATGAAGAAATCTTTTGGTTTTCTATACCGACCCGCTCCACGGACCGGTTAGCTCTCTCCTTTTCCCTCCAAGAAAGGTCTTCGAGCCGGCTTTTCACCCTCACGCAAGGAGGTGTCTTAGAGCCCGGCTAGATCCCCCGATCTAGACATCCCTTCCCCGGGACGATTTCTCACGGAATCCTTCCCGGACCCCGACGACCTTCACCGGTCGATTTTCCTCACCACAAGAATACAAATAAGAGAAAAATACACAAGAATATAAAAATATTAAAGTTCAAATCTCCCTCAATACGACTCCTCCGTTGAGCGATCCGTGATCGATGCTAGAAATCTTTGTGGGCTTGCAACCGATCAACTCTTCGTAGTCTTTGTTGTTCTTGGCTCGTCGAAGTTCTTCGTGCGCGAACGGGAGGGAGGCGGTCTTCTTTTCCTTCGAAGGAGACGGCGGAACGGACCACAGAGAGACGGTCGAACCCTAGGAATCACTGAACCGAGTCTCTTTTCGTCTTGGTAAGGAATCCAGAAAACGAGATGCCTTTTATACGTCTTTGTAAAAACAGGCTATCCCCGGTGGTAAGACTAGCGCCCGACGGTAGGTTCACGCGCTTGATGCTGACAGCTGTCCTCCAAATTTGGAAAAATATTCAAAACGAATATTTTCCTTTTTTCAATGCTAGCGCGACGTGGTATTTAGGTAGCGCCTAGCGGTAGTCCAGTCATCTCGATGCTTCCATCTCGACGATCATTGAGAGGGCTAACGCGACGCGATATCAAGGTATCGCCCGACGGTTGTCCAGCTGTCTCGACGAATCATCTCGACGATCGTTGAATGGGGCTAGCGCGGCACGGTACAAAGTTAACGCCTGCGCGGTAGGTTCCCGAGCGCCTGGCTGAAATAAATCCTCGAGCTAGCGCGGGCGGTAGTAATAGCGCGACGCGGTAGAATCCCGAGCGCCATGTCCATTTAATTCAGGCTACCGTCCGGTGGTAGGTGCCATAGGAGAGCTTCTTGCTTCGCTTGGACCTGTAAACCTGCACACTCTATCAAACACAAGATGTGATCAAATACAACATGAGAATTGATATTATCAAACTGAAGATATGTGAACCGTCGGCTCCAACACAAAATCCTTGGACCCCATCCTCTACATCGCGTTCTGTTGTTTGTGTTTCATTCATTTTCTCTTTATTTATTTCACCTTTGTGGTGGGACCCTTCCCCGGACTCTCGCTGCGCGGGGATGCTTAGTGCATTGAACTGCCTTTTTTACCATTTCAATGAGTGAAGTGTTATCTCTAAAGTGCAATCTTGCCTCATTTCATCATGAGCCACTTATTTCTCTTGTTGCATCTCTCATCCAAAGCATGCAACACATGATAAAATGACACGAATGTAGTCCATCTTGACAACAAGAGCAAACATTTCATGATATTCCACACCTGGAGTTTGAGTATATCCTCGAGTAACAAGTCTTATTTTATATCTCTCAACAACCCCAATGTCAACATCTCTTCCTCGATTGCCTTGCGCAACACAGGTATGCTGCCAAGTATTAGAATGCGAACAGAATCCAGGGAGGAGATGAAGACCTTATGCGTCTTTGTCAGGTTTTGGTACGTGATATAAATTGTGAGTGAGTACTTAACAAAGGTTGACTTTCACTTTAGATGTATAAGGGGGCGATGAAGCTCATAATCAGAACCTGATTCAGAAGAGCATACTTGAGGTGGTAGAATGACCAGGGGTTGTAACACCGTAGCACCAGGGTTGCATCTGTGATAGACCATAGGAAGAGGAGAAATGAGCCTGTCGGGAGTTGGATTCGTGGGAGGAGGTATGGCAGAGGCAGTCATAGGAGGTGCTCATGAGTCCTCAATAGATGGATTCACGGGAGAAGGTATGTTAGAGGAACTTATAGGAGGTGATTGTGAGGCCACGATAGGGAGAGGAAGATGGGGATCATCGACAGCAGTGTTCTCTCCCCGACGAGAACCAAAATACGATGCCTCCTCAAAAAACGTCATGTCTATAGTGCAATAGAACCGCTGAGGGGGAGGATGATAACAACAATACCCTTTCGTAGTAGCAGAGAAACCAGCAAAGATACATTGTAGGGAATGCACATCCAATATATCACGATATTGCTGATAAACGTGGACGAAGCAGACACACCCAAACACACACGAATAAAGATGAGAGGTGTGTACAATGGATTTAGTAGACAAACGAGATAAGGGAGAGTAAATTATAAAGTGCTATAGGGTAAACAATAGATGAGGTAAGCAAGGGTGAGAACCGCGTCACCCCAATAGGACTTGAGAAGATTCATGGTGAGAAGAAGACATCTGGTAACCTCAAGGAGATGCTTGTCCTTACATTCAACTGCATGGCCCACACCATACTGAGTAGAAGTGTTGCCACGGTTTTTTTATGAAGATTCTCACGGTCTCAAAAATAAGTGACGAAGGTACCACGATCGTCGTACTCAACCTCATTGTCATTGTGGAGTACGCGAATAGTGATACCAAATTGAGTAGCCACCATGGGGTGAAAGAGTCGATAACAATCAAATACTTCACTTTTTTGTTTTAATAAATACACCAAAGTAGAGCAAGAGAAGCAATCAATAAAAGTCATAAACCATCAGTAACCAGAGAGAGAAACATCAGTTTGAATAACATCAGTTTGAATAACATCAAAAGGAGCCATACTAAGAATAAAAAATGATCTGAGTTATGTCGTGCATGTTTAGAAAATTCACATTCATTACAGACAAAATGGCTCAGAAAGCTTAAAAACATAGGAAATAACTTAAGAAGATAGCTGGCAGAGGAATGCCCGAGATATTGATGTCATCAACGCACATCCGCAGTTGATGGACAAGGAGAACTGGAGAGAGCTGCAGTGGTACTGGAAAGAACTTGAATTGGAGGATGACCTGGCTGGAGGTAGCAGAGGAGGTGGAAGAACTGGAGGTAGTGACTGTGGGCGGGATGCTCGGAATGTTGAAGATCAGCGGAGGACTGAAGGCGGAAGAGAAGATAGAGGTTGTCAAGTGCCCCCAGGACAACGTTGATGACCTCTTGGAGCGCTAAGAAGACACCAGGGATCGATGCAGAAGTTGCTTGCCACTGACTCGATCTCGACTCAGAGGTTCATTCCATCCGTCAGAAGAAGAGGACAATAATCACAACGTTGGCTGAGCCGGAGGTTTTGTTTCGGAGATTTAGTATTCGGGCTGAGTCTCTAATGTTGTAATGGTGAAAAACACCGGAGGGGGTTGGAGAATGTGTGCGGACTTTTCATTGCTTAATAAAGCTTGCTCGAAAGAATGTTACCTCTTGCATCGAATCAACGCGCTGGTTGATTCAGCTGTCGGTATTTTTGTTATGAGTTTTATTGATATATTTTCAGGATACCACCAAATCTGGATGCACCCTCGATCGGCGTGATGTTTCCTTCATCATGAATGATGTGTGTTATAGCTACAAGATGATATCGTTCAGATTGAAAAATGTGGGAGCTACCTATCAAAAGATGATGAACTGCGTCTTCAAGGAGAAGAAGGGCGGAACTTGGAGGTATACATGGATGATCTCTTAATAAAGAGCAAAAGCATTCGGGAGTATATTGGTGATATGGTGGAGACTTTCACAATGCTTCTAAAGTTTAAAATGAGGCTCAACCCAGAAAAATTCATGTTCGGAGCAGGAAGAGGGAAATTTTTGGAGCATCTCCTCACTTCAGAGGGAGTCAAACCCAACCCAGACAAAGTCAAAGCTATCATGGAGATTGCATCACCAAAGAGTACGAAGGAAGTCCAACGCTTAATCGGAAGGTTGGCTGGCCTAAGTCGTTTCTTGTCAAAGGCAAAAGAAAAGTGATCCCCGCTCTTTAAAACTCTTCGCAATAACCAACAATTCGAATGGACAAGGGAATGCGAGAAGGCATTTAAGAATTTGAAATGGCAGCTGACGCAAGCACCGTGCTTCAAGAGCCAAAGGAAGGGAAAGATCTATTCCTCTATTTAGGTGTGGAGGCGGAAGCAGCAAATTTGGTTCTAGTAAGAGAAGAAGGTAAGGGGTAGCTTCTGATATATTATGTGAGCAGAATGCTCCGAAAGATAGAAATCAGATATCCAATTCTCAAGAAGCTGACCTTCGCCTTAGTCGTCTTAGCGCGGAAGCTCAGACCATACTTTCAGGCACACTCGATCCGCGTGGTGACAGACTATCTTTTTCGAAGCGCCATGGATGGGGTGAAGCACTCAGGACGGTTGACAAAGTGGTTAGTGGAGCTTAGCGAATTCGATATTACCTTTGTCTATGGTGGCAATCAAAGCGCAAATGGTGACAAATTTCTTGGCTGATTTCTCAATATAGAGATAGAGGAGGAAGGGGTTCCCTCCGGTTTGGTGTAAGCGCAAGCGGTGACAAATTTCTTGGCTGATTTCTCAATATAGAGATAGAGGAGGAAGGGGTTCCCTCCGGTTTGGTGTCATAGAAGATGTTGGTTGACAAATCCTCGAGAAAAGGTAGGTGTGGGCATCGTGTTGCTAAGCCCGCATGGAACGAGGATCGAGCAGGCCGTCGAAATCTACTTCCCTGTCACGAATAATCAGACAGAGTATGAAACGATAGTCACAGAGCTTCACCTGGCCAAGGAGTTAGGAGTCCAAGATCTTTTGGCATACACGAACTCAATGATGGCCGCATCCCCGATCTGTGAGGAGTTTGAGGTGCGAGCTAGCATTTTGCAATAGTATCTAATGAAAGTCAAAGGATTGATGGGAACGTTAAGGTTTTTCTTCGTTCAACATGTGCCAAGAGAAGAGAGATCAACGGTCGATCGACTAGCTAAGTACGGCCCAAAGGCATGAGGCACGATCACCGAGTTGTTACGACCGTCAATTGAAGAAAGAGAGATGATGGAAATCGAGCAACAATCTTCTTGGCTGAATCCGTTTGTGACGTTTCTTGGTATCGATCAGTTTCCGGCGGAGGTGGAAGATAATAGGAAGTTCTGGTACAAGGCGGCCTATTACTTGCTCCACGGTGGAGAATTATATCGAAAGATCATTTCGGGTCCCTGGGCCAGAAGTGTATCAGAGGTCGAAGTTCTACAAGTGCTCAAAGAAATCCATTCTGGGGAGTGTGGAAGTAACTCCGGGACTCGCACTCTGGAGCAAAGAATCTTGTGGCAGGGCTACTTCTGGCCAGCTATCATGAAGGATGTCGAGTCATTCTCAAATAAATTACGGAAGTGTCAGCTCTTTGCTCCTCTCCAGCTACAACCAGCTCAACAACTTCGTTTGATCACTCATTCTCAAATAAGTGTCGGAAGTGTCAGCTCTTCGGTCCTCTCCAACTATAATCGGCTCAACAACTTCGTTTGATCACGGACCCAGGACCGTTTGCTATTTGGGGAATAAATTTTATCGGTCCCTTTCCTCAAGCAACTAAGCAGATAAAATTCATTCTGGTGATGATTGACTACTTCTCGAAGTAGATCAAATAGGCATGTAAACGGTTTGATTCGGTTCGGTTTTAGGTGAAACCGAAACCGAATTGAATAGCCTCGATTTTTACACACCCCAAACTGAAATCGAACCGAAACCACACGGTTTTGTTTGGCTCGGTTCGGTTTTTAACTATCGATTCGATTTTTCGACATATATATATATATATCCACAGATATGCTAAAGAGACATTTAAATTAATAATTCAGGGTAAATCTTGTTCTTCTAGAGAAGCAATTGACCAAATTTTCCATGACTCAAATGTAGCAGCATATATTGAGGGAGGGTTGTGAGTTTGAGTTGAGGTGAACATCTGAATCTTACTTCGGTTCGGTTTACCCATTTTATAAACCGAAACTGAACCGAATAACCTCGGTTTTTATACACCTCAAACCAAAACCGAACCGAACCGGACGGTTCGGTTTGAAAATCGGTTCGATTGGCTCGATTCGACTCAGTTTGGTCGATTTTGGTTTTTTATCCACACCCCTCGATCGAAGCCAAAGCACTAGCTAAGACAACATTACAGATGGTGAAGAACTTCATCTAGCGGGGAGATTGTCTGCCTGATCAAGATCCCCCTGGCAATCATCATCGACAATAGCCCACAGTTTGCTAGTCTAAAGCTAACCTACTTCTGCAATCAATTGGGGGCGAATCTTCGATTTGCCTCCGTCCATAATCCTCTAAGTAACGGGCAGGTGGAAGCTGCAGATAAGTTGGTCATAAATCTCTTGAAAAAGGTAGAAAATTTAAAGGGTAGTTGGGTAAAATAGCTTCCCTCGGTCCAATAGGCTTTAAGGACTACTCCAAGCTAAGCTAGCGGGGAGACACCTTTCAAGTTGTCCCACGGTTCAGAGGCCCTCAGCCCAGTGAAGTTCGAGGTCCGAAGCTCGAGGGTAGTGGCGATAGAAAAGGGAGACGAGGCATGGCGCTTTGAGGATGAGGAAACTCAGAAACTCTCCCTGAATTTCATTGAAGAATTTCGAGATATCGCGTCAGTCGGACAAGAAGTAATCAAGCGGAGAATGGCAAAACAGTTTGACAAGCATGTCTGCATCAAGCAATTTCAAATAGGGGACGTTATCTTGAATAAGATTGATGCGGAAGGAAAATATGCCACAATCGGGAAACTGAAACCGAACAGGGAAGGACCCTTCATCTTGCGGGAAGCGCTCAAGACTGGAGGGTACCGCCTACAAAACTCCGAAGGGGGACTTCTCAAAAATATCTGGAGCGGAGGCGATCAAAAAAATTTTACCCGTAAAGGAAGGCATGTCGCACCTTTTTAAAAGAAAATTGCTAAATTATATGCTGGAATGATGAAAATTACTTGTTTTTAAATAAAAAAACTTCAGGCTACATCAAAAGAAAAATCAGTCCCTGCAAAATCCCTTGAGTGTACTTCTCATCTGTATGAAGATGTTATCAGGAAAGAGTCTGGAGTCGTCCCCAACCCGACAAGAGATAGATCGATTTTCCTTAGCAAGGGACCCTTCATCTCTAAGAGTGATATAAACTTCAAACAATTAAAGGCTCGATAAATGCTCACACAATCGTCAAAATTATATTTAATATTATTCCACTGCGAGAATCAGTGATGTTAACTCTCTTTTGAGTATCAAGTGACAGAATGAGGGATCTCCAGAAATGGAGTTGATAACCCTGTGGTAACACCGTCCAGGTAATAGTCTCAGATAGGGTCAAGGATCATGTCTCGTGTTCGGAGCGTCCTAATAAGACCATACAATAGAAGGTAGGCTGAAATCAACTCCTCACTTGTATGTTAGCCTAGTAGACCCTCTGAGAGCATCTCCCTCCCCTGATGTTCTTCAAAGTTATGACAGGGGCAAGAGATCATGTCTCGTGTTCAGAGCGTCCTATAGTAAGATCATACCTCTACAAGGTAGGCTGAGATCAACTCTCCACTTGTATGTTGGCCTAGTAGACCCCCCGAGAGCCTCTCCCTCCCCTGATGTTCTTCAAAGTTATGACAAGGGCCAAAGATCATGTCTCGTGTTCAGAGCGTCCTAGTAAGACCATACCTCTACAAAGTAGCCAAGATCAACTCTTCACTTGTATGTTGGCCTAGTAGACCCCTCGAGAGCCTCTCCCTCGGCTGATGTTCTTCAAAGTAATGACAAGGGCCAAAGATCACGGCTCGTGTTCGGAACGTCCTAGTAAGATCATACCTCTACAAGGTATGGCAAGATCAACTCCGCCCTTATATGTTGGCCTAGTAGGCCCCTCGAGAGCCTCTCCCTCACCTGATGTTCTTCAAAGTTATGACAAGGGCCAGGGATCATGCCTCGTGTTTGGAGCGTCCTAGTAAGACCACACTTTTACATGTTAGGCCGAGATCAGCATCCCACTTGTATGTTGACATAGTTGACCCCTCATGAGCCCTTTCTCTTCTCGAGTATTGAGGTAAGATTGCATGTTTCAAAAAGGCGAGTAAACGTCCAACTCATGAGTCAGAGGAGGCGTGTAAAGAAGCCAAGTCGTGCGAGCCTAAGAGCCTAATGAGTATTTGAGTCGCGAGAGCCTAAGAGCCTAGTGAGTACGCAAGTCGCGCGAGTTTAAAAGCCTAACGAGAATCCAAGTCACGCGAGCCTAAAAGCCTAGCGAGTATTCGCTTCACGCGAGCCAAAGAAAAAACAAGCGAGCACAAACAAAAGAGAAAGCAATCTAGCATAAATATTGTTTCCGTGTATGGCGACAAAACATTACAACAAAGATTAGATAATGTATTGCCCTTTACATTTAAATTCCGCGGGACAAAAAATGTTGAAAGAAAAAAATCCTTGGAATACGGGAGCTCGTGCCTAGCGAACAACAAGTATCCTAGGCATCAGATGGCGCATAATCCGAGGAGTAAGAGGATTCTTCATCGTCCTCCCCAAAGATCTCGGGAACAAGATCCTCGGTCTTTAGATTCTCGCCCTCCAAAGAAAGATAGCCACCTATTTTTAGCTTGTTCAACACCAAGTCGTCGGCGGTAGTCGCGATTTCCCAACGCATCACCGATAATTCGATGGGGGACATGCGAATTATCTTTCTGTGATTGGAGGAGCCGACTTCTAGAGGTGGTCGCGCCGAGTCCCGAGATTCTAGCTCGGCAATGCAAATATGAGTGACTTCCAACGTTGACTGGCTATCTCCCAAGTCTTTTCTAAATGAGAGATTCACTCAGTAGTGAGTAGTTCAGCCTCCTTCAAATAAAACAAAGCCGACAAGCATTAATGACCCCGCCGATCAAGCGCATAAATAAAAAAAGAACCAATTTCTACCAAAGCCACCTCATATCCTTTACTCTCGTAAACCCTATCCTCGACATCGATAGCCCGCTTCTCAGCAGCAACAAACAACTAGTCAATTTTAATCTGTAGCTTCTCAACATCTTGTACCTCGCCTCGGACGCGAGTAGGGTCCGAGCTGTCTGGTGCGAGAGCTCCAATGCCCGAAGTTGTGCCCGGAAAATCTGGTTGGCAAGATATCAAAGGGAGGCTTCTCGTAAAACCTCTACATCATCTCACTATATAGGCCGAACGAAAAATTGAACGTATCCTCGTTCGACTCCCAATGCTCGGACCAGGATGGGAGGTGAGAACTGAGGTGATTCTCATTTTCTTTTCGTCTCATGCGATCAAAGGGCGACCATAAAGATCTACGCTCTCAGACCCTTGCCCAAAGTTACGGTGCGAGAAGGGAGTGTCGGGCTGATTGTCGCCCCCTTCTTCCTGACCGCCTTTGCGAGCAATGGTCTTTCTATTCCTCTTCTTGGTCGAAGGCTTGGCTTCCTCAGGCACTTCATTTTTAAAAAATCTCGGCCAGGATGCTGAGATCTACGACTCCTCTACGCGGAAAGGGGACTCGGTCAGGCTACTAGAAGATACCTCGGTGCTATGCCGAGGACGGTTCTCACTAGAAGCAGGGGGAGTGGTCTCGCCAGCTATGGGAAGAATGGTTTGAGGAATCACGCGAATTCCTGAAAGGTGACATCATTAATAATGGAGAAACAAGCCAAGTTCTGCAAGCTCTAAACTCGCCTAAAATTACCTTCCCCCAGCGAGAGGTAGGGAAGTTGGTCAACTCACTGACGCCAGAAGACGACGTCGAACTTCCGACCCTTCAACGGACTTCTTAGCTCTTCTCGCGGCCCTTGAAGGTGGGGGACTGGAAGACCACGGTTGTTGGTTGTTGCGGTCGGCGAGGAATGGTGCTGAATTCAGCCATGACGAACACGAACCTTCCTTCCCAGCGATAGACTTTATTCAACGTGCATATAAGCGAGAGCACATGTGGTTCTCGAGGTAGATCACACAATTTTTAGTCGCGCTTAGGTAAAATATCTTATGGAAGACGGACATGTCAAACAAGATCTTCTTTGCGCGCAGGAAGCATAAATATTCAATGATAATCGTTATATCATTGGTGTTTATTGCGCAGGAACCAGACCATAATAACGCAGGATCGGGCAAATCTCTGGCAAGAGCAGAAGTCGCAACTCCACTTCGAAATGTTGAAGGGGGAATGCGAATTGGGCGACGATAAGCGTGTTGATGTGCTCGTCCACGCGAGGCAATCTCACTCTATAGCCTTCCTGGGTGAAGCGATGGCCGAAGCTCTCCAACTAGTCTTCGCAAGTTATTGACTTTTCGAACTTGGCAGCGGTGAAGGTCGCAACATGACTCAAACAACGAGAAACAACATCGTCTGTGGGCATCATTCAGGAAGCGAGGAGGAAGATACATGAGTAATTCGCAAAGAGAATCCTGCAAAAGATAGGTTGATCGAGAAAAAACAGGCCATTTTCAGGCCCCATCCAACCTATTTATATATTGGGGGTATCGATAGCCATACATGCGAATAATGTTGAATGATTCTCGCAAAACAAAACTCCCGAGCGCATAAACATGCAACTCGCACAGTCCGAGATACAAACAAAAGCATACTCGAAGCAACATGAAAATTGTGAATATTCGGAATCACGGTCAAGACAAGAAAAACATCAAAATAAATAAAGCACAAAGGCTCAACTCGCAGATAAAATGGAACATCAATTTATCAAAGGGTTTTTTACATATTACATCAAATGAATCTAAAAAAAGAAATGTGAGTGGCATAGAAAGTTTGCAAGTTTTCGCATCGTTGCGAAGTTTGTGCATGATGACCACTCCACCCAAGCTCGCACGCAAGGGAGAAGTTCTCGTTCTCCTTCTCCATGTACTCCTTGCTTCGACGAATGTGGCCCTCCATTCGAGTAAGGGTGCCCACAGTACCCATACTCGCCCGGATGTCGCGGATGTCGTCTTGAAGGTCCTGCTTATACTTCAGGTCAATGTCACGCCTCTCCAGCTAGTTAATGGCATAATATTTCGCTTACGTGCCTTCCAATCGGTGCTCGAACATTTCTGTCATCGATACTCACACCTCCACCGTGGCGAATCGGCGATTAGGCTTGCATGTCGCCAACTGGTCGATCCTTGCTTCAAGATCGAGGTAGGCAGTGGCGACCCGCATTTGATACTCGCCTAGTGACGTGTTGATGCCATCCATAAGAGCGGTGCCCAATGAAACGACGTGAAGTGTTGACAAGCATGATTAGAGAGCGAGAATCTAGTAACAAATACAGTTACAAGATTGAAGAGTGCAGCACCTGGGTGAGAGGCTTGTGGCCTCTGCTCGCGAGGAGGCGGAGATCACCGAGGCAATGCAGATCGGGAAGTCGACGGGGTCTGACGAGGCGAACTTTTGCGGTATCTGGACTGGCCCCCACGATAACACCGATATGGTGGAGGGGACCGTAGACGCAAGGTCCCAGCTTGCCGAGGAGATGATTTCGCTGCCGTGTCCAACGAAGACTTCCCGCGGGCATGCGACCTCTGGAGATCCCCGCCAACAGGACTACAAATTCAGGCTTAGCTACCTAATGGACAGTACCCCAAAATCCGATAAATACCTCACCATTTTTATAAGGGAAAAGCATTGGTGATCAGATGCATTGCCTAGGGTCCCCCAGAACTCATGCACCTGTCTAACCCTCTCGTCTGAATTGTTTTCTTAGTTTCCAGAGGTGGAATTCGTTTATATTCCTAGATTAACAGTGAGACCTCTGACTTATAGCCACTTCACATCATTAACAAAGCTCTCTCTTTCTCTCTTTCTTTCGCAGGTTGTTTTGGTATAATAGCTCGCATCCATTCAGGCTTGAACATTGTTGAAACTAGATCGTGGGTTGCAACTTCAACATTCATATACATCTCAGTAAAACGATAATATTGAACTTGATAAACAACATTTGTTTGGTGTTTTTAAGACACTACTATTTCATATGGATGTACGATGGCTATGGGGGAGTGTAATATGATATGGTCTCCCGTTTGAGACCTCATACACGGACATTGGAGAGGGAATCTAGGAATGAGTCGTGTCCCTTCTTGGAACCCTGGGAAGCTCTCTCACCGACAATAAGAGACGTGGTGGAGGAGTTCGGCGGATGGAATCGAGGAACTGAAGGGGACGAGGGACTTGGGGCTTGATCTTGAAGCAGAGGGAGGAAGATCTTGAGTGGCCATCGAGGATGGACGAACACCCGCAGGTAAGGGAGGCGGCGGAGGTAGAAAAGTTGCGGCAAGGGAGGCCACGCTGCCCGCCAGAGTCATCAGGGGAGGGTTGGTCCTTTGATACTTCGTGATGCGAACTTTCTCGCCGCCTCAAAATTCCGTGGAGGGCGAGTACCTTCACCACCCACCGCGGACAGGGCCACGACAGGCTCGGCCGATGGCGGCGGAACGATATTCAATGGCGCGTCGACAGGAGGTGGAGGTAAACTCGGCTCGAACGGAGCCGCACTTGCCGGCAAGACTGAGCAAAGAAAAGAGTGTTAGTGCGAGTAATGTAACTTTGTTTTAGAATCGAATTCAGAAAATAAGTCCTAACCTCGCGAGGCGGGGTAAGGTTGGACCTGAGTTTGGGTTTCATTCGTGTTTCTTGCGGATGCCCCCTCAGTGCAAGGGTGGTTGGAATTTCGGGCGACAGGAGTCGTGTTCGTCGCCTAGGATGGAGACGATGGGGTCGGTCCATGGATTTTCCTTCCTTTTGCCACATTTAGTTCGAAGGGTTGAAGGGAGATGGTGCATCAAGCAATTCACAGGGGCCAACTTGATCCTCTTTCCTGGGGTTCCCTAATCTGGGAATCCTAGGAGAGCCGCCGACTCCAACTATCATCCAATGTTCGATCCATACTAAATCTGACCAACAGCCCATCCTACCTCCTCTAAGTTCTTGACAACCCATCTTTTTGACTTAGTAGAGTCTTTCAGTGACATGTTTCCGTCCTCATCCCCATTCCTTAGAAAAAGTGAGCCGCCATGTTTAGGTACAAGATACTATTATTACCGCCTGCGCAATCAGACATCCAACCTGTTATCACAACGACCCAATAAGACACTACTATTTCATATGGATGTACGATGGCTATGGGGGAGTGTAATCTGATACGATCTCCCGTTTGAGACCTCGTACATGGTCGTTGGAGGGGGAATCTAGGAGTGAGTCGTGTCCCTTCTTGGAATCCTGGGAAGCTATCTCACCGACAATAAGAGACGCGGTGGAGGATTTCGGCGGAATCGTGGAACCGAAGGGGACGAGGGACTTGGGGCTCGACCTTGAAGAAGGGGGAGGAAGATCTTGAGCGGCCACCGAGGATGGACGAAGACCCGCAGGTAAGGGAGGCGGCAGAGGTATAAAATTCGCGGCAAGGGAGGCCACGCTACCAACCAGAGTCAGCGGGGGAGGGTTGGTCCTTTGAGACTTCGTGATGCGACCTTTCTCGCCGCCCCAGAATTCTGCGGAGGTCGAGTACCTTCACCCCCCCTCCGCGGACAGGGCCACGACAGGCTCGACCGACCGCAGAGGAACGATATTCAATGGCGCGTCGGCAGGTGGAGGTAAACTTGGCTCGAACGGAGCCGCACTCGTCGACAAGACTGAGCAAAGAAAAGAGTGTTAGTGCGAGTAATGTAAGTTTGTTTAGAATCGAATTCAAAAAATAAGTCTTAACCTCACGATGTCGGGTAAGGTTGGGCCTGAGCTTGGGTCTCATCCGTGTTTCTCGTGGATGCCCCCTCGGTGCGAGGGTGATTAGAATTTCGGGCGATGGTAGTTCTTATTCGTCGCCTAGGCCCGCCTGATTCAAGGACTCTTGTGTCACTTCTGGAATGCTCGCCTCGCCGCCTTGCTGAGGCACATCCTTTTCGAGTAATGTTCTTCCAGCGTCGCTGTTGCGACCTTCTTTCTCTTCAATTTTCGGGTATCGTCGCCCGACTTGCGAGATCCCTTGGTACTTTTCTTTAGTAAGCTCATTATTTTGGCAGTCTAAGCAGCGATTTCCTTTGGTGTGATCGACATCTCACGAAGGTTCAGAAAGGACACCCCAAAGAAGGGACCCCCCTCTGTTTGTAGACATCAGAGGAACTCGCAAGATAACACCGAGCAAGGTCGATTTTTATCCAAAGCAGCTCGTCAAATATGGGTTGGATGAATATTTCCAAACTCTCTAAGAATTCGCAAAGAGCGCAGATTGTGTATAACCCGCATTCGCCGATGGTGGATCCATCCGGGCCACGCAAGCAAAAGAGGTCAAAGTCGACTTCAAAGAGCAAGGGTGAGTATACCTTGCAACTCGCCTGTGTCGGCGAGTAGCCATCACAATTCACTATAGGAGAGTAGCTGCCTCTTAGTCGCCAAATAGAAGGGATCTCTTCTAAGTCGCGTGGCAAGTATATCGCATGGGTAGGGTATTCTCGCATCCATTCCCCCACATAGAATTTAATCAATTTATCTATAAATAGGACTCCAGGGGTACCATAAATGACATTTTTGAAATCTTGACACCCCCAAGTCTACTACTCGTAAAGTGGTGCTTCCTCGTACCTCGCTCAGCCATTTAGTTGTGAAGGAGAAGTTTTTTCGAACTTCCAGGTACGTGGTGGGAACTCCCTACAGCAGCACCTGGTGTGTTTGTAGACATATCTATCTCTTTCACTCTCTCTCTCTTATACTCTTGTCATCTGATTCCGTAGAGTTAGATCGCAAGACCAGTAACCTCAAGCTACCCATTGGTTCGAACATTTGGTATCGGTTTTCCCGATTCCACCAGATAGTTTCTAACTGTAACGTTCAATTCATGAGCTATTTTTGAAAAACGAAGCATAAGAAAACTGACATGAAACTGAAGTTCCCCATCGTCTATCATCCACGGACGGATGGACAAACTGAGGTCGTCAACTGTAGTCTAGAAACCCTTTTGCGATGCTTAGTTGGGGATAGTTCATCTACTTGGGACTCCATCTTACCCATAACTGAGTTTGCAACTTCGATCATCACACTTAACTTTATGTCTCCTCTCGATTTGATGGGGGTTTTCGGGAAACTTTCCCCTATATGTGCTCTATATTCTCTTGGCATATTTATGATAAGTCTGGGAATGTTTCATGCGATAAGTGTGGTAGTGAAGATCTCCATTTGTTGCTTAAGGCCATCTAAGTTGGTTTGTTGCCGTTCTAGCACTTCTTGTTGGCGAACAAACATCTCATGCCATCTTTCTTCCATGGTGGGGGTTTATTTTTCCCTTGATTTCCCAAGTTAGCCATGAAAGATGTGAGAATGAAATAGAGATGCAATTACTCTGCTATATAGATCATAAGATGCACTCTAATATGAAATGATGTTATGGGGTATGACAAAATGACAAATTAAATTTTTGGACAACACAATATTACGATAACAAAAAATGCAATATTCTCGTGATTATTTTTTAACTCAAAGATACGCTAACCTAACCGTCTAAGTCAAACTGTCTCTGACACAACTTGACACACTCATAGTCGTACCTGATGGGATGAATGCGATGCAAAATAATTTTAGATGTAATTTAAATTATAGAATGCGATATTGGATTCGGCAAAACAAATTTGGAGGGCAACCTTCATAAGATGCACTGTGCTTCAACAAAAGGAAGCATTGAAAAAACTGTTAAAAGCCAAAAGTCACAACATGCAGTTACCAAATGGGAGTTCAAAAACAACAAAGGCACAAAACTGAATTTAAAAAAGAATTTGGGGATCAAAGAAAAACGAGAGTCACCTTAGTCTTCTTCCTCTCCGACACCATGCTGATCTCCTTGTGAGCCGCCACCGACTTTCCTGCGTTTGCCGGAGTTCTTACCATCCTTTAGATCTTTCCTCCACTATTTACCTCCCCTCCACCGGTGAGATTTTTCCAATTCCACTGATTCACAAAATCTAGATTACTTCAACCTATGAGGTATTCTAGGAAATTGTGTCTGTATGTAATTCTCTTTTTGTGGTAGATTTTTATTCCACACATCATGTATCTTATTATAGTGGCTATTGACACTTGTAGATTGCATCTCACAGATGTGGCGCATTATTACTGTAAAAATTGCTTCTTAATTTTTTTGCGGGTCACTACAAATTTGTGTATGAAACTAGTATTGCGCCTTCATTGCTTTAAATTACATTTAGAATTACATTTTCATGGCATTCAGAGACACTGGATCACAACTACGAGTGCATCAATAGTTTGGAGTTGAGGAAGACCCTTGGGGTTTGAGAAAACCACCAGAAATCTTTCCAATATCTGATGGAGCTGAGGAGATAGTGCTATGCATGTAAAAGTGATGGACTCCGGCGAGGGAGAAGTGATTTCTATAAGCAAGCACAAAATCCCTAGAGTCGGTCTTCTAGATGGTGCCATAAGATGTGATAGTTGTTGTAAGGAGACACCCCATTAAGGATGTGTGATTGCCCTTCCAAGTATAAATACTTTATCATTCAGGCCCAGTTTATGTGAAAGTTCCTCAAGGTCTACAGCCATGCAATGCAATACACGAGATGGCATCAATGCCCCTCAAATGAAAAGGGCTAAAAGTGTGTCTGGCAAGTACAAAGCCAAATTTGAAGGTACACATAAGGGAACGAAGACCATCTCCTTGGTACATAGTGAAACCGGATGACAACTCCAACGGAAGTTGTGAGTAGGTCATCAACACCGAATGTCCTTGCAGTCTGCTAACCAGCTTCATGGTCTATGGACCAAAAATAGGGCAGGTCGATACAATGAAAGGTCCTTCCCTCGTGAACAGCTAGGGTGGTATTGTCGATCGTGAGGGCATTGAACTTGACTGAAATGATCTCATCGTCAAAAATCCTATAATCACTTGGATCTCTTTCATCGAACAACATGAGAGGGAGGGTAGGGTAGTTTGCAATAAAAACATAATTTTTTTGCTTTGCAGATCGTTGCGCTGCTAGTTAGACAATTAGTGGATAAAGGGCAATTTGGGTGGTCAGATATGGAATGGTAGATGGGGTGAAGAATTTGTAGCGTTGACAGATAGATGGTGGTATGTTTGAATGTATGAGGATGGAAGTAGATAGGGCGTGGAGTGTATGGATTAAAGAATATTGGTGAATTAGAAGCGATCGGTTGGCTTCATGGTAAAATTCATTTTGACCAACCTGGCGACCTCCAAAGTGTAGAGGCGTTCATTTGATGATGAGCCGAAATGCGACTTTAGCCTTTGCAAGTAGTTGAGGTAGTAATCTAAAGTAATTCCTAGGACATGAATGGCGAGCTACATAAACGTGTCGATCTAAAAGTCGATAATAATGTGGCTGGTCAGTAACTACATCAGTGTGTTATAGATGATGTGTGTGATGACTGGATCGCGTGAAGAACACCAATTGGAATAGAGCGCGAGCTGGTATCAAAAGTGATCATGCGGCTCGAGCTTTCGATAGGATTGGCGGGTGTGGGTGGTAAGTGGGGTGCAGGGAACGTCTGCTGGCCATAATAGAAATATAAGGGAGCAGGTCGAACCAATGTTGCCCCAAGCTACAAAGCACATATACTTAAAAATGGTCTACGTATTGACTCGAACGCGTACCGGATACGGGAAACGCCCGGAAACGCGCGGAAACGCGTTTCCGAAACTCCAGGAAACGCATTTTTAAAAAAATATATTTGTTATTTTCGGAATCGCGTATCACGCAAAGGGGATACGCGATTCTGTGAGATATAGAGCTCGCGTATTTCATTTTACGCATTAGGTTTTCCTGTTCCGCTCCCGATCCCGCCGGCGTTCAGCTCCCGATTCCTCCGACCCCGTAGGTACTCCTTCTCCTGCTTCTTCTTCTTCTCCTGCTTCTCCTTCTTCTCCTTCTCCTCCTTCTTCTCCTGCTTCTTCTCCTTCTTCTTCTCCTTCTTCTTCTCCTTCTCCTTCTCCTCCTCCTTCTTCTTCTCCTCCTTCCTCTTCTCCTCCTGCTTCTTCATCTTCTTCTTCTCCTTCTCCTTCTCCTTCTTCTCCTTCTCCTGCTTCTTCATCTTCTTCTTCTCCATCTTCTTCTTCTCCTTCTCCTTCTCCTTCTTCTCCTTCTCCTGCTTCTTCATCTTCTTCTTCTCCTGCTTCTTCTTCTTCTTCTTTTCCTACTTCTCCTTCTTCTCCTCCTTTTTTTCCTGCTTCTCCTTCTTCTCCTCCTTCTTCTCCTTCTTCTCCTGGTTCTTCTTTCTGCATCATATTAATATCTAATATGCCTAAAAACATTGTTTAGTACGGCTATATCTGTATTCTCTACATGTTACTAAGTAATCTAATTTTGCTTATGATATTTACATTGATAATCCCTCAATAACTCCAACTCAAACAAGTAATGGAGATAGAGATTTTCCCCTAAACTCAAAAATAATTAAAAACGTTTCCCGTATCCTATTTTTTTTTTAAATCACGTTTCCCGTATCTGTTTCGTATCGTATCCCGTATCCGGTTTCCATCCCTGTGCTACATAGGCCCCAAGGGCTTCCTACAGGGATAGACAATAAAGAGAGAAGAGACTGGGAAGAGGGAACGAGCGAACTTCAGGAAGAAACCTCATATTTCAATTACCACAAGCACAAAGATCCTCATGTGAGTTTTGTTTAAATAAGCCTCAAGGAAAATTTGCAAATAAATGAAGTACTAAAACTAAAATGAAGTATTTGTCAAACCATGAGAATTGATTTCAATATCGGAATAATAATACCCTATATATAGAGAGAGGGTAATACATGAGGAGAAAATAAAGTAAGAAAATTTAATAAGTTCTAACACTTCCTCTCAAGTTTGACATGTACTGTTCTTCATGCCCAACTTGCTAATAATAGAAGCAAATGTTTTTCACACAATGCCTTTGGTGAGAAAATTTGCAAGTTGTCCCTCCGAGTGAACTAAAGGTGTACAAATAATCCCTTTCATAATATTTTCTTTAATGAAGTGTAGGTTAACTTCAACATGCTTGGTGCGATCATGCTGGACAGGGTTCTGAGCAATGCTGATTACAGTCTTGTTTTTGCAATACAAATTGAAGGGCCGGATTATAATAAACCAATATCATTTAAGAGGGAACGATGTCACATCCCCTCACATATACCATGAGTCATGACTCTAACTCAGCCTCCGCACTAGAGCGAGCCACGACATGTTGTTTCTTGCCCTCCAAGTGACCAGATTAACCCCAACAAAATAACAATCACCTGTAGTAGATATCATATCAACTGTTCCAGCCCAGTCTGCATCAATATATATTTCAATTTTTAAGTGATCACTAGGAGAGAATAGAATTCCCCTACTAGGCAAGGTCTTCAAGTAACCTCAAAATTTTGTGCACAACATCAAGATGTCTGACTTTAGGGGAATGCATGTATTGGCTTACCACTCTTACTGCATATGAGATGTCAGGACAGGTATGAGATACGTAGATCAATTTACCTACCAGCTTCTGCTAACCAGAAATATCTTTCACTAACTCCCCATCATCACGTCCAAGTTTGTGGTTCACTTCAATAGGAGTATCAGGAGGCTTGCAACCACTCATTCATGTCTGTTTTAATAAATTAAGGGCATACTTCCGTTGTGAAATATGAATACAATATTTAGATCTTGTTGCCTCAATCCCTAGAAAATATCTCAACTTACTCAAGTCTTTTACTTCAAATTTACTAGCAAGTTTGAGTTTCAGCCTTTCAGGGAACACATCTCATCCATGTCATCACCTATAATAATCATATCATCAACATATACCATCAGGAGAGCCACCTTCATTTCTTTTCGTTTGATAAAAAGAGTGTGATCGGCATGACTTTGGGTATACCCTAATGAGATCATGACTTTGTGAAGTCTTCCAAACGAAGCTCTCGAAGATTGATTTAACTCATATAGAGTTTTCTTCAATTTACACACTTTTCCTTCAGAGCTGATAGGGACAAGACCTGGAGGCATCGATATATAGACTTCCATTTCCAACTCGCTGTGAAGGAAAACATTCTTTACATCTAGCTGTTCAAGCTCCCACCCTTTACAGGCAACACAGGATAATATGACTCGTATTGTATTTATTTTTGTCACGGAAGTAAATGTCTTTTGGTAGTCAATACCACGAGTTTGGGTATAACCTCTTGCCACCAATCTTGCCTTGAATCTCTCCACAATACCTTCAGAGTTTTGTTTTACTGTAAAAATTCGTCGACAACCAATTGTCCTCTTGCTAGGAGGGAGATCGACCAGGTCCCATGTATGGTTCTTTTCCAGAGCCTGCATTTCCTCCATCATCGTCTTTGTCCATTTTGGGTGACCAAATGCCTTCTGCCATGTACTGGGAACAAACACAGAAGAAAGAGAAGCAACGAAGGCTTTATGAGAAGAGGTTAAAGATGCATATGACACATAGTTAGATAACAGATATTGAGTGGATGTGTGTATACCTTTTCGGAGAGCAATAGGTAACTCCAGGGATGTTGTGGACAAATCTGGTGGTGGCTCTGATATTATGGGATGCGATTGATTGTTTGATCTTTTGCTTCTCTGAGTGTACTTTTGCAACTCCTTTTATTTGGAATATTTTTGGGAATATCTGAATGTATGGAGGAGGAATAGGAAGAGGAAGAGTAGAAGCGCTAACTTCCAAGTATGAAGACTCCCCCTGAAGTGATTGAGGACTCATAATAAGAGGTACTTTCATGACAAGTAACATCCATGGAGACAAATAATTTCCTGCTAGGAGGATTATAGCATTGTACCCTTTTTGTATAGGGGAATAATAGATGAACACACAACGAAGGACACGAGAATCAAGTTTCGTTCGAGTAATATTATGAATATGATATTATGACCACAACATAAACATCTAAACACACGGGGTACAAGAGTAGTAGGAGGGATACTTAGGGTATAAAGAGGAGTGTGATTGTCCAGATGATGGGACGACATACGATTCATGAAGTAAGCAGCAGTAAGAAGGACATCACCTCAAGCATCGTGTCACTTCAAGAAGATACAATTTTTTTGTTCACCAACACCATTTTGTGCAGGAGAATGTACGCAAGTGGTTTGATGAACGATGACATGATCACTCAAATAATTTTCAAATTTGGTATCCATATATTCACGACCATTATCACTACGAAGAATTTTAATGGTGACACCAAATTGAGTAAAAATCATTTTATGAAATTTTTGGAAAAGGGGGAATACTTCACTTTTACTACATATCAATTAAAACCACGTAGTGCGAGAAAAACAATCAATGAAAGAAACAAACCAATGATAATCAGAGATCGAAGCATCAGGGCAGGGGCCCCATACATCACTATGAATAGTATGAAAAGGTACAACAGAAGACTTAGACACGTGATTGAAAGAGACGCGCTTATGTCTAGCAAGTTCACAAACATCACACATAAAAATTTTAAAAACAGAAGATGAAAAACTGGGAAATAACGTCTGCATAGTAGAAATAGAGGGATGACCCAAGCGACGACGCCAGGTAGCCAACTGAGGAAGCTGGTGAGCATGAAAGGTTTGAGGAACAACAACATCAAACACGAAAAATCCATCACGCATCCTACTAGAGCCAATCACCTTCATCGGCTGCAGGTCCTGGAAGACACAGTAAGAAGGAAAGAAAGTGACATAGCAGTTCATGGAGTTTGTAATATGTTTAACAGATAAGAGGTTGCAATTAAAAGAAGTGACGTGAAGGGCAGAAGTCAAGGTAAGAGAAGAGCAAGTGATAGAGCTTTTTCCTGCAATAGAGGAAAGGGTTCCATCATCAATGTTTATCTTGTCTCTGCCAGAAAATGGTGAATAGGAAACAAAACCTGACGATGACCCAGTCATCTGATTTGTGGCTCCAGAATCAATGATCCAATGAGTGGCAGGTGGTACAGTAACAAAGTGAGTACTTAGAGTACCTAAATGAGCAAAAGACGAGAATGAACCAGAAGTGGGCTCTGAGGATAACCCATGTATCATGCGACGGAGGGTCATCATCTCATCAGTAGAAAAGGACCTGGGTAAGGACAGTGACTCAGAGATCTGGACACTTGAGGTACTATCATCAATGAACTCGGACAGGTGAGCATAGCGAGGTGAGCATAGCGAGGTGAGCATAGCGAGGTGAGCATAGCGAGGAGAGCTGAAATTGGAGCGGCCACGACCACGTCCACTACGATCCCAACGAGGAACCATTCCACCTCTCGATGGAGGGAGCCCATGCAATTTGAAGCAAGGGTCGTGAGTATGCCGACTCCGACCACAATAATCACACATTAAGTGGTCTTTGTCCGTAGGCCTAGGCTTAAAGTCCTGAGGATTGGTGTCTCCAGAATGAGAAGCTGCAAGAGCAGAACCACTAGAAAGAACCTCTAAACTCCAACACTGACGGCGATCATATTCCTGCTGGACAATACTATAGGTGTCTAACAATGAAGGGACCGGAATGCGGCCAAGGATCTGGACAATAATCTGATCAAAGTCCCGGTATAAACAACGTAGAAACTCAAACACCCTGTTTCGATACTCATGAGCATGAATAAGGATAGCATCAACAATGCAGACAACGTCGAGGGAGGTAAAATGGTCATACTCCTAATATACCTGAGTGAACTCTAAATAATAGGCGGACGGTGATCGATCACCATGTCGAAGGAGAAAGATCTTACATCGTAGCTGGAAGATTTGAGCAGTGTTTCCTTTTCGGGAATAGGTAGATTCGACACGACTCCAAATATCTGCAGCGGTATCCAAGAATAGGTAATTTTGTGCAATAGCCTCTTGAATGGAATTAATCAGCCATGACATAACCAAAGAGTTCTCTGATTCCCATTGAGCCCACATAGATGCAGTCTTCTCTGGCTCCTTAATAGTCCCATTAACATAGTCGAACAAACGGAGACTCTTAAGGGTCAAGGCAATAGATCGAGACCATGATAGGTAATTTGTTGTATCAAGACGAATCGTGGTAATCTGAGACACTGTATGATCGTGCCCAACCCGGGTAGATCCAGCGGGTTGTGATATATCAGGAGAATCAACCATGTCAGACATCATGAAATCAGAGAACAAAGGAACGCCAAAGAAATTTGGATAAGTTCAAAAACCTACCTCCAAAAGATCACCGAAAAAAGGGCGATGCCGGAAAATATGTCGGACACCACCAAAAAGCCTGTCTTGGATCCTAGAGCAATAGATCCTTGAGAGCTGAAGTCAAAGGAGGCTGAAGGGGGAGGTAGATCCCTTTTCATGAGAGAAAGAAAATGGAGATAGAGGTCCCTAGATCAACGATATAGGGAGATCTAGTAGAGCAATTACTTGATCTTCCTAGTAGGAGGTAAAGGAGGAAAAAATGAAACTTTTCTGAGAAAAACGGGGCACATCAGACATTCAGACGGTTGCCGAAGGAGCAACCATCCGAGGCGCCGATCGGCGGACTGCGCGAGGCTTAGCGCCGCTGACGCGTCGGAGGGAAGCGGAGCTGCAGGGAGAAAAGAGAGGAGGGAGAGAATGGAGGTGGGAGGCCGACGGCGGGGTTGCTAGGCTGCAGGATCGAGCGACGGGAAGAGACAGCGAGCGGCTAGGGCGAAACATGGGTTGGCTCTAATACCATGTCAAACCGTGAGAATTGATTTCAATATCTGAATAATAATACCCTATATATAATTATATAGAAGGTAATACATGAGGAGAAAATAAAGCAAGAAAATTTAATAAGTTCTAACATTATTGAAAATAAAAGAGCATCGTTGTGTGCTCTGATTTGAGATCGGGTACTAGGACGAAGAAGGGAGAAGTCCCTCAAGAGATTTGAGTCTCTTTTTCTAGATCTCGGTAGAGCTATGGTTGCAAGGAAGAAGAGCGGAGCAGAAGAGGAAGGGCACAGCTGCTCCAGAGAGGAGTCAGTGAACCTGGGGGAAGAGGCCGATCGGCGATGCGACGGAAGGCGCGATACCCGTCGACTTGCGTGCGTGAGTTGGTTATATGAAAGAGATTTACGGGAATTTGAGAGAGAGAGAGAAAAGGGAAAAAAAGAAAGAGAGAGGAATTGAGATAATTTCTTGCTTCCTAATTTCATAAACCCAAGTCATTTAAATAGGTTCAAGCACCTCACTTGGGTCATAAGACAAGTGAGTGAGTGAGTCAAATTAACTTATGCGCGGCATAATAAAATATAGAAGAAGCAACTAGAGAAGTATCAATCCCTAGCGGATTGTATGCATCGCTGACACAAGCTCCTCCAACGTGGGTCCATAACGTCCATAACAGATGCCCTGCCCTATACTAAGCATCGAAGTCGACTTGTCCTGACTAGTTGTGTATCATCGCTCATCTCAAATATACGGATAACGTGTGTGCTTTGCCTCACTTTAGCGGTGGTCGACCCTCCTTTGTAACCATACTATACTATGACTCAGTAAATAGTTTTAGAAGCAGCTAATTAAATATTTTATAAAAATACAATTTTCTTTAAAATTTTCCTTCATATGAAATAAGTTAACCGGCACATTTTTATGGTCATTCATATTGAAGTTATTATTTAAATTCTGTTGCAGATATAAAATTGTCCGGTCGGTTCCAACCATCTAAGATAAAACTAAAAAGATTCCAACCATCTAAGAAAAAACAAAAAAAGTTCCAACCATCTAAAAAAAATAAACAAGAACGAATTTATTGAAACAAATTTTGTGATCTATATTCAAAAAATCAGTATTAGTAAAAAATTACATGAAAAAATTTGATGGGGATCAGCTATCGCCTTCTATCCGCCGATGGGCGGGACCACTGTTTGTCTACACGCGCAGAAGGCCTTAATCGGATCGTCGATCCGAGTCCGCGGACAAGTCCGGATTCGCGCCTGATCATGATTTCATATATTACTTCAACATTTTGTGTTCTTTTTAGGGGCATCAGATCCTAATATCTTCGGCCGATCATAGCCATCGAAATTAGGAAGCCCTATTTTGTTTTTCTATTTATATGTAGATTGGAACGGACCCGGGGGTGAGGTGTTTGGTCGGCTACGGGAAACAGAAAAGGGGAGAGAGAAGAATAGGTAGGGGAAGAGAGGAAGAGGATTAGGGTTAGAAGAAAGAGGAGGGAAAATAACACATTCATCCAAGATGTTCAAAACGAGTATAAGCGCTACCCCTTATAGTAGTGAGGTGTGAACAACGGCGCGAATAATCCGCTCAAAATAAAAGTGCTGAAATAAACATAATTGCTGAAATTAAAACATAATTGCTGAAATAAATGACACGATAACGGCTAGGCCGCGATCTCCTCCGCGGGACCGCGGGCTCGGTGGGGCCGTCCAATATACGCGTCCGGCATATGTAAACTCGCTATGGAGGCTCGGCGTCGTGCAGCACCGTGACAATGCCACCGTCTGGAAAATGTGTCTTGTCCTCAAGGCAGTAGTCTGCGAACTGGCGGCGGAAGTCATCCCGGGGCAGCCACGTCGCATCCGAGTTGAGCCGAACGGTCCAAGCCACAAGAACCTCCTCCGATGTATGGTCCCCCGAGGTGTGGCATCTACGATCGAGGATCGAGGTAGTAGGGTGCCTCCCCTGCGAGGTCGAGGTCGGTCGGGGTGTGATCTGTGGTGGCGTGCTCGCCCACCACGCGTCGTAGCTGTAAGACATGGAAGACCGGATGAATGCGGCTCCCGGTTGGGAGGTGAAGGCGGTAAGCAACTGCCCCTATACGGGCGAGGATCTCGAAAGGCCCGAAGAATCGAGGCGCCAAATTCGAGCATGGTCGGCGGGCCACCGAATGATGGCGGTAGGGGAGGAGTTTGATGAAAACCTTCTCTCCCACCTCGAAGGAGAGGTACCGGCGTTTCCTGTTGGCGAAGGAAATCATCTTCTGCTGGGTCCGTCGTAGGTGGTGCTTCAAATGATCCAGAATGGTATCCCTGTCGCGGAGAGCGGTGGTCAGGCTCTCCACCTGGCATTCCCCTGGAAGGTGGCGGACAATAGACGGTGGAGGACAGCCATAAACGGCTTCAAATGGGGTAGTGTCCGCCTCCTGGTGGTGGGCGGTGTTGAAGAGTACTCGGCCAACCTGAGCCACTTGGCCAAACTACAAGGTTGCACCCCCACGAAGCAGCAGAGGTACGTCTCCAGACATCGGTTGAGAACCTCCGATTGGTCGTTGATCTGCGGGTGGTACGTCGTGCTCATGCGAAGACGGGTGCCCTGTAAGCAGAACAATGTGGTCCAAAAAGTACTCAGGAAGAGCGAGTTGCGGTTGATCACGATCGACTGAGGGAACCCGTGGAGGCGTACGACCCCCTGGATGAAGCTGTCGGCGACTGTGGTTGAAGTGTATGGATGGCGGAGGGGAATGAAATGAGCATACTTCGAGAGCCGGTCCACCACGACCAGGATGCAGTCGTGTCCCTATGACCGGGGCAGTCGTGTGATAAATCCATGGCAAAGTCGTCCCAAACGTGGTCGTGAATCGGGAGGTCCTGAAGTAGACCACCAGGAAACACGGCTTCGTACTTGGCCTTCTAGCAAATGGAGCAGGCAACCACGAAGGCCTTAACCCATCGGAACATGTGAGGCCAATAGAGTGAGGCTGTCAGTCGTCGGTACGTCTGGTAAGCACCAATGTGTCCTCCCGTCGGGGAAGCATGGAGCTCGGCCAGCAACAGAAGAATGCTCGGGGAGGGGCGAGTACGAGGCGGCCCTTGAAGAGTAGGCAACCATCAACCAACGAGTAAGGTAGGCGGGATGTGGCGTCCACGATGAGTGCTCTCCGAATCCGGTTGAGCGTCGGGTCGGCTTCTACTTCCCGTTGGAGGGCATTCGCATCCTCCTAGACCGGGCGGGAGGTGGCTGCAAGTATGGGGTTGCGAGAGAGGGTGTCGGCCGCACGATTTTCCTTCCCTGGCTGGAACTCGATGCTGAAGTCGTAACCCAGTAGCTTGGCAACCCACACCTGCTGAGTGGACGTTGCAATCTTCTGTTGTAGGAGGTAGCGTAGGTTGTGGTGGTCGGCGCAGACCACAAACCGTCGGCCCAAGAGGTAGGGCCGCCAGTGCTAAACTGCGAGGACGAGGCCCATGAGCTCGTTCTCGTAAGCGGAGCGGTTGTGCATAGTGTCAGAAAAGGCGCGACTAAAGTAGGCCACGGGGCGGCCGACCTGCATAAGTACGGCTCCCACAGCGACGCCCGACACGTCGCACTCCACGAGGAAGTGCTGGGAGAAATCTGGCATGGCTAACACCGGGGCACGAACCAAGGTCTGTTGAAGGGCGACAAAAGTGCCGGAGGCCACCGCCGACCACTCGAAGGGCCCCTCGGCAGACTTCTTCAGGAGATGGGTGAAGGGTCGGGCCAACGTGTCGTACCCCTGAATGAACCAACGGTAATACCCTTTCAGTCCCAAGAACCCGCGGACATCGCGGAGAGATGATGGTGTTGACCACTGGAGGACCGCCACGATCTTGTCGTTGTCCATCGTGATCCCCGCAGCGGAGATGGTGTGTCCTAGGTAGCAGACCTCCGGAACTCCAAAGGAACAACTTGTTGGGTGGAGCTTAAGGTGGTGATGTCGTAGAGTGGCCAACATCTGGCGGACGTGCTGGAGGTGCTCCTGCCAAGAAGAATTGTAGACCAAGATGTCATAAAAAACAATATGTGTTGACGAAATACCGGGTGAAAAATGTAGTTCACCGTGGCCTGAAAGGTGGCTGGCACGTTGGTCAGACCGAATGGCATAACCAGGAACTCGTAGTGGCTGTGTCATGGGTCCGGAAGGCCGTCTTGGCGACGTCGGTCGGCCAAACCCTAATCTGGTAGTAGCCAGCACGGAGGTCCGGCTTGGTGAAAACGGTCGTGTCGTGGAGCTCATCCAAAGCTCCTGGATCACCAGGATCGGGTACTTGTCTGGGACGGTGGCTTTGCTAAGCTCCCGATAGTCCACGCAGAAGCGCCAACTGTCATCTTTCTTCCTGACCAAGAGGACTGGGCTGGAGAAGGGGCTTATACTGGGGCGGATGAGGCCCCCCATCAACATGACGCGTACAAGCCTCTTGAACTCGTCCTTTTGCACGTGCCCGTAGCGGTATAGTTGGACTGAAACTGCCGACACGCCGGCCGAAGAGGAATGACATGATCGTGTGGTCGGCCGGAGGCAACCCGGATGGTGCAGTAAAGAGGTCCGCAAATTCAGAGAGAAGGACCGGAAGTGGTGATGGGACCGGCGGCGCGGCGGCCGAGATGGACCAGAGCCATGCCGAAAAATCTACGTCTGAAGTCCTCTAAATCATGCGGAAGGAGACGGAGGAGCGAAGTAGTGTGGGGTCCCCCACAAGGCAGCACTCCCGACCGTCTTGGAGGAACCGCATCGTCATAGTCCCCAGTTGACCCGCACGTCGCCCAACGTGCAGAGCCACGCAACTCCTTGGATGACGTCGATCCCGCAAATGCCGAAGATGTAGAAGTCCGTCGTCACCGAGTAAGGACCCACAAAAAGCGAGACGGCTGGACAACGGCCCTGGATTGCCCAAACTAACAATGAAATCCGGAGACGGCTAGTTGAGAGGAGAGCAAATTATGGCTCGCCCCATTGTCCACCAGGATGACAATGTGGCGGTCGCCCAACTTGCCCACCAACTTCATGGATTGGGGCCCTGAGATGCCGCCCATGGAGAAACATGGAAGCTCAAAACGGTGAACGTCGGCGTCAGCGACGGCCTCGGTGGTGTCCTCCGCAGTGATCTCGAGGCTCTCAAAATTCGCCAAGGTAATCTCTGGTTCGAAGTCGCTGATGATGGCGCGGAACTCCTTGACTGCGCAGACGTGGGTAGGGGAATAGGGTTGACGGCAACGGGAAGATAGCCCTTTGCGACGGTGGTCGTTAAACTCGCGGTTGGAGAATCGCTGAGGAGGGGCTAGACGACATGGACGGGCGGCTGGAGGGGGCTGAGGGGCTTGTCGCTCCCGAGTAGCGGTCCGCCACGGCCGGCGGAGGCCCGCCTGGAGTTGGCGGGGGTCGAAGAGTCAAATCTGCCTCCATGAGGAGGGCCATGTCGAGGGCCTCAGAAACCTTCCTGGGTGATGTGTGCGAAGCCGGGACCGAATGTTGGGCAGAAGGCCCTGCATGAAGAAGCCGAGATAATGATTCGGTGATAGGCCCGAAGCATGAGTGACGAGGGCCACAAACTCATCGATGTAATCATACAATGCGTTGGTTCGATGGCGGATCCGAAATAACGGCTGTCATAGTTGCGGATCATCTCTTATTTGATCTCCGACCAAGAGATAGCCGGGTTGGACTGTTAGAGCCACCGGGCCCAATGAAGGGCGGAGCCGTCGAGTCTCACGACGGCGGAAGAGACTTTGTCCTGCACGGGAGTATGGTGGAGGTCGAAGTACTGATCTGCCTTGGCAATCCACCCAATCGGGTCCACACCGGTGAAGGTGGGGAGGTCCAGGGCGAGGTTTGGACGGCCTGGAGGAAACGGGGCCACAGAGTCTCCGTTGTGCGGAAAAGGTGCCGCTCCGAGGATGGACGCGTCGGTGGACGGGCACGCGGATCTGTTGGCGGAGGAGGCGTTGGGGGTTTGGAGGGCATCGAACTTTGCATGAAGGGCGACAAGGGAGGCATGCATGGAGGCCACGAGGGTCTCCGAGGAATCGACACGACAGAGGAGGGCCTCGTTGGAGTCCGCCGGCGGGGTTTCTGCAGCGGATCGGGCGGTTTGTGTTATAATTAGAGGGGAAAGAAGGACCGCGTTGTGGAGCGGCCGAGGCGGCCTGGATGCAGCGATCGGGCGGCGCGGGGAGCCGCGCGGGAGGTGGTCGGGCGGCCGCGCCTGATGCGGCAGTGTGGCGCTGGAGCGGGCATGCGGGAACTCGCGACGCAGAGAGGGGCGCGGGATGCGGTCGAGCTACGCTGGAACGGGCGGACGGCGGCGCTCGAACGGGTGGGCGGCGGCTACGGTTGCTGGAGGCCTGGCGTCACAGCGGGGGGAAACACTGGCGGCCAGCGGCGGGCGAGACGAAGGTCGGACTAGTTGGTACGGACCCGGGGGTGAGGTGTTCGGTTAGCTATGGGAAAGAGAAAGGGAGAGAGAAAAAGTGGAAGAGGAAGAGAGGAAGAGGATTAGGGTTAGAAGAAAGAGGAGGGAAAATCACACACTCATCCAAGATGTCCAAAACGAGTACAAGCGCTACCCCTTATAGTAGTGGGGTGCGAACAACGGCGCGAATAATCCGCCCAAAATAAGAGTGCTGAAAAAACATAATTATTGAAATTAAAACATAATTGCTGAAATAAATGATACGATAACGGTTAGACCACGATCTCCTCCGCGGGCTCGGTGGCGCCGTCAGATATACGTGCCCGGCACGTGTAAACTCGTCATGGAGGCTCAACGTCGTGCAGCTCTGCAAAATAGAATGAGGCTGTTGTCCAGGCATTGCCGAATTTGTGAGAACTCCTTCACTTCTGGTGATCATCCGCGGTGCCGACGCTACAACCCTAGGTGTCGACTCCTAGGTAAGTTATCTACTTATCTTCCCCACCCTCCGTCTCTCTAGGTCTCCATCACAGCCAGTCACCAAAATCGCCCTTTTACTGTTCCTGAGAACAGATCCCGCCAACCTCCTGTGACCCCTCCCGCTTCCGCCCCAGGTTCCGCTGTCCCTCCCGATTCCGCCAACCAGTCCACCTTCCCCCTCCAAAATCCCGTTTTCAGCCCCCTTTCACTCCAGAACCCACCAACCAACCGCCTCCCCTTCCAGAGCCGGCCCTCCAGCCAACTAACCCCTTTAAATCCTGCAACAAGTCCGCCTTCTCCCTCCAAATCCCGTCTTCAGCCATCCACCTTTTATCAATCCTGCATCTAGGCCGCCTCTTCCCCCATTGCTAGCACCTCGTCCTTGGTATGTAACAGACCAAACGTGAAGTGACCCAAACTGATAATAAAATTCGATAATAAATATCTCCTATGATGAAAAAAAAATATTCAATGTCGATTCAGTATCGCTTTGAAAGTTTGAGTTCAAACTCTTTGAAGTTTTGCGGCACTCGAATCGTTTTGATGGAATGTGTATCTATCTATTTTTCTTTTATTTGTTTTTAGAGTTGAAGTGATATGATATATAGATATAGTGATGTAGCTCATTTTTGGGAACTGGCTGTATGCGATTAATGGGATTAGTGGGTCGGTTTTGTTAGAAAAGCATTAGTAAAGGCCCATCTAGGGACCCATTTTCTCTCTTTTCTCTCTTTTCTCTCTCTTTGTATTAGTCCCACATCTTGGATTGAGATTTCTCTCATTTCTCTTTTCCTATATAAATGTATTCATACTTGTAACTATTCATTCAAGAAGTATATTCAAGGTTTAAGACCTCTCTTTACATGGTATAAGAGGCAGCGGTCTCCTCCTTGGGTTTACGGCCTTCTGTCCGCGGCTTCTCGCAGTCTCCTTCTTCCTAACCGCCAGCTCATCCCCGCTGACCGCGCGGCTTCGCCTTCTCCAGCTTAGCCGCAGTTTCATGCGGCCTGTCTTCTTCTAACCGCTTCCCTTACTCTGAATCTCTCGTGGCTTCCACGTCTCCCCCCCTCCTACCTCTCTTTTATAATCTCTCGTACGTGGGGTCCACCCTCTCTTGTTTCTTTCTATATCCGCGCGGCCTTTCTCCCGCTTTTCTCTCTTCCCGCTTATCAACCCTCTCTTGTTTCTTTCTATATCTGCGCGGCCTCCCTTGCTATCCACGCGACCTTTCTCCCGCATTTCTCTCTTCCCGCTTCTCGCGGTCTCTTTTCTAACCGTGGGTTGCGCCTCTAGCCCGCTGCGGTTTTTCTTCTTTCTCGGCAAAATCCGCATCTAGGTCGTGGCATCTCTCCTTGCCGCTGGTGGACTCACCTTGACCGTGCGGACTTCCTCTCACTCCTCTTCTCTGACTAGTCGATGCGACCTATCTTGTCGCTAGCAGTCTCTCCTCTTCCCTTAGCCGCATCCTGGTCGCGACTTTCCTTGTCGTTGGTGTGTCCGTCGAGACTGTGTGACTACTTCCTCTGCCGACCTCTCTCTCTCTTCGGCCTCTTCCTTCTAGCCGCCCGGTCTTCTTGCTAGCCGCCCGGTCTTCTTGCTTGTTGCCCGGTCTTCTTGCTTGTCGCCCGGTCTTCTTGCTTGCCGCCCGGTCTTCTTGCTAACCGCCCGACTTCTCTTGATAGCCACCCGGTCTTCTCCTTGCTAGCCACTCGGCTTCTCTTGCTAGCCGCCCGGTCTTCTCCTTGCTAGCCGCCCGGTCTCTTTTACTAGCCGCATGGCTTCCAACACTTCCGCTGCTACATCTGCTCCTCCAACTCGTGCGCCTTCTGCGGCTCCGGAACTTTGTGATGAGCTCTGGATTACTACCATCTCTCTTACGGGCAAACGGAACTTCGTTGAATGGGTTCACTCTATTCGTCGTGTTTTGCAGACCAAGGGTCTTCTTCACCACTTGACCCAAGCTACTCCCGCTGCCCCCTCCGATGGCTGGCTTCACGATGATGGTCGGGTCCAGTCCTGGCTCCTAAACTCAATGGACACCGAGCCCTACAGGATGGCCATATATCATGACACGGCCAAGGCCATGTGGGAGGAGCTCCACTCCTTTTACTCTGGGCACAACAGTCTTCAGCACTTATATGATATTCTCTCTGACCTTCAGAACCTTGCTCCTGGTGCTCCCGCCGACATGATCTCTTTCGTGGCCCAGGCCAAGACCCTGGCTGAGGCTTGGATTCAACATCAGCCTCCAACTACTGATCTAGCTACTCAACGGGCCCAGAAAGAGGTTGTCACAATTGCGATGATGATATCTCGTGTTCCTCCTCACCTGCATAGTGTTCGGGCCCAGATCCTCTCTTCCATGACGACTCCTTCGTTATCTGATGTCTGCTCAATGCTGCTTAAAGTTACGCCTCCTACTGAGGCTCCTCCAGGCTTTGCACCGGCTCTTCTTCAACAGCCTCTCCTTCCGACCCCTCCTCCTTCTCGTGGATCTTCCACCCGGGGGGGCCGACCTCCGTCTCGGGGACGAGGACGTGGTTGTCGTTCTTCTATGAAGTGCACATATTGTGGCCAAGATGGTCATCTTGAGGCTACCTGTTACCGCAAGCATGGTTTACCTCGCAACCTTGCTGTTACTTCCTCTGTTACTCCTGCTCCCACTGGGGCTTCTGCTCAGGATCTGGTGTCCACTACCCGCCAAGATATTGAGTCTGTGTCGCCAAGTTCAAAACGCGGGAGGCTGCTAAGAATCCACCGCCGGAGGCGAGTACCTTGGGCATTGAGAAAAAGATATGGATCGTTCTGGAGGATCCCCATCGCCTGAGGCGCGAGATAGCTATGATGGTCGGTGATGCACAGCTACAGGGTCCCCTCGGCCACTCCGGCTCGGTTGCGACTTTTTCTGCAGAAGGTATAACCTGTCTCGCTCATAGCCCCTGCTGGATCGTCGATTCCGGCGCTACTCACCATATTACCTCCCAGAAGCCACTCAACTATCTCCCGACGGCTCATCCTCCGTGTATCACTGTGGCCAATGGTGACACTCTACCGGTCTCTGGCGCCGCTCCTCTCCGGCTTACACCGGCCCTTTCTCTCTCCTCGCTTCTTCACGTTCCGGGGTCCCCTTTCAATTTACTTTTTGTTAGTCGCCTGACGCACGACCTTGATTGTTGCATAACTCTTTCTCCTTCTTTTCTTATGCAGGATCGCCGCACCCGGAGTATCATTGGTAAGGGGCAGCTGTTGAATGGGTTGTACATCTTGGATATCCCACCAACTCTTCTCTCCGTTGTCTGCACTGTCGATTGGCATCGTCGCCTTGGGCATGCTCCCCTTCCGATTCTCAAGCGGGCTCTTCCTGATGTTCCTTTACGGGAGTTTTCTTGTGAATCATGTATCTACGGCAAACAACATCGTTCTTCCTTCCCCCCTGCCTGTACCAGGAGTAGTACTCTTTTATCTTTAGTTCATTCTGACGTATGAGATCCTTATAAAGTCCCCAGTATCTTTGGCTTTCGTTATTTTGTCACCTTTATTGATGATTACTCGCGTATTACCTGGCTATATTTACTGCATGATCGTACTGAACTTACCTCTGTGTTTCATGTTTTTTTAACTGAGATGCGTACACAGTTCGACACCCCTCTCAAAGTCATCCGCACTGATAATGCTCGCGAGTACACTGGTCGTACCTTCTCCAATCTCTGTACCGAATTTGGCGTCATCCATCAAACTTCGTGTGCGTATACCCCTCAGCAAAACGGGGTGGCTAAATGGAAGAATCGTCATCTTCTTGATGTAGCTCGGTCCCTCATGTTCCAAATGCAGGTTCTGATCGAATATTGGAATTTTGTCATTTCCACAGTCTGACATTTTATCAACCGTCTATCCTTGTCTGTTCTTAACTTTGCCTCACCTATCCAACTCCTCTATCCTTCCACCAACCCCATCTCTCTTACCTCGCGGGTCTTCGGGTGTGTTTGTTATGTTCATCTTCTTGGCCCCCCTACCGACAAACTTGCTCCTCGGGCAGCCAAATATATGTTTGTTGGCTACTCCCGTACTCAAAAGGGGTATGTTTGCTGCTCTCCTTCTGATGGCAAACTGGTCGTCTCGGCGGATGTCACCTTCTGCGAAGACCAGCCCTTCCATTTACCTTCCCCCACCCTGTCTTCCTCTCCTCCTCTTCCCCGGCCTGCCGTACCGGTCACACCCTCTTCACTGCCATCTCTTTCCTCCTCTCTCCCTTCCCCCCTCGGGTTCCTCCGCCCGTTATCCGTGTCTACACTTGTCGTCGCTCCCAGGATGGTTCCCTGCTCCCAGCGATACCCCGAAAACGGCAGATCCAACTCCCGTCTCTACAGCTCATCCCTTGGCCAACAACGTTTCTCTCCATCGGTTGACTCCCCCTCTCTACGCCTTTGCCACCTCTCTTTCCTCTATTTCTATTCCTAACACTGTGCAGGAGGCGCTTCACCACCCGGGGTGGCGGGCGGCAATGGACGATGAAATGCGGGCTCTCCGGGCTAACCAGACTTGGGATCTGGTTCCTCTTCCTGCAGGCCAACACTGTGTTAGCTGCAAATGGGTCATTGTTGTTAAACATGCGGCGGATGACACCGTTGAGCGTCTAAAGGTCCGCCTCGTGGCCCGGGGTTTTACTCAGGAACATGGCCTTGACTATGAGGAGACCTTCTCTCCGGTGGCCAAATTAAACACGGTCTGCGTTCTTCTCTCCTTGGTTGTTCATCGTCATTGGTCCCTTTATCAGCTGGATGTTAAGAACGCCTTCCTCAAAGACGATCTACAGGAGACTGTTATATGCATCAACCTCCCGGGTTTGAGACCACGGGGGAGTCTCGGGTCTGTCATCTTCGGAAATCTATCTATGGTCTCAAGCAGTCCCCACGCGCTTGGTTTGACAAATTCAGCAAGGTTGTCTGTGATATTGGCTTCATTCGGAGCTCGGCTGACTTTTCTCTCTTCACCCGACACCGGTCAACTGGAACTGTGATCCTACTTGTATATCTTGACGATATCCTCATTACTGGCGACGATACTACAGGGATACAACATATCAAGCAACAGTTAAACTCCGCCTTTCAGACCAAAGATCTTGACAACCTTCGGTATTTTCTTGGACTTGAGGTTGCACGACGCCCTGATGGTCTTGTGTTATCCCAAAGTAAGTATTGTATGGACCTTCATGATGCCGGCTATTCTGGATGCAGACCTGCAGATACTCCTATGGACGCCAATCACAGGCTCTCGGCCCACAGCTCTGACTCTGACAAGTTGCTCACAAATCCGGAATACTATAGACGCTTGGTTGAGAAGCTGATCTATTTTACGGTTACTCGACCAGACATCTCCTTTGCCGTGGGAGTCGTGAGTCGTTTCATGCATGCCCCTCGGACATCTCATCTTCAAGCTGTCGAGCGCATTCTTCGATATCTCAAGATCGCTCCAGGACAAGGGCTTGTGTACAAGCCATCCACATCTATCTCTTGTCGCGTATTCTGACGCTGACTATGCAGGATCCATTAATGATAGGCGTTCCACAACTGGTTTTTGTACCTACTTCGGTGGACATCTCATAATCTGGCGTGGCAAGAAGCAAACTGTGGTTGCTCGCACTTCTGCTGAAGCCGAGTACCGGGCTATGGTTGTTGTTGTTTTCGAGTTAACCTGGCTTGAGAGCCTTCTATGAGACTTGGATGTTCGTCTCTCATCACCGGCGACACTATTTTGTGACAGTCAAGCAGCAATACATATTGCCAAGAATCCGGTCTTTCACTAACGCACAAAGCATATTGAAGTTGACTGTCACTTTATCCGGGAAAAGGTACAGTCAAAGAAGATAGATTTGGAGCATGTTCCGGCTACAAACCAAGTTGTTGACATCCTGACTAAAGCTCTCTCCCGGCCACTATACTACCAGTTTTTGTCCAAGCTTGGTGCCTACGACTTGTACGCTCAAGCTTGTGGGGGAGTGTTAGAAAAGCTTTAGTAAAGGCCCATCTAGGGGCCCATTTTCTCTCTTTTCTCTCTCTTTGTATTAGTCCAACATCTTGGATTGGGATTTCTCTCCTTTCTCTTTTCCTATATAAATGTATTCATACTTGTAACTATTCATTCAAGAAGTATATTCAAGATTTGAGACCTCTCTTTACAAGTTTTAATGTTAAAAAAATTGCTTTGGGTTGATTTATCAAGAGCTTAAGCCTCATTATTTGAGGCGGTGGGTTGGTAAGCAGTGATGTCATTTATATTCCAAATCCCAGTTTCCTTTTCAATACTGGATTTCATTGTTGTTCCGCCTGGAGCTTTGACGGGCGGACACGACGCTAGGGCTCACGGGGTCACCTTCTCTCCCTCTCAATACTGTACAATATCGCGCTGGCTCTTTGTCCTTACTGCTGAGATCGAAGTTCAGCAAAGTTTACTTGATCTGAGGTTCAGTTGGGTTAGTTTCTCGTGTTGAATCAATGTCTAGTAAGCATTCTTTCCCCCTGATTTCTCGTATTTTTTCCTATGTGGACTGGATTTCATTATACCGCAAGTGAGGGTTTTCACTTTCAAGATATGAACAACTATTTGGTTGGTCGGCTCCTGCAAAAAGAGTTATGAGTGGTATTTATTATTAAATTCTCTTCTATGTCACTACATGTTGTTTTGGTTTTAGATAAAAAGGGGGTTGGATTCTGGCTCAGTATTATGTTTACTTTGCTATACTTTTATTGTCCAGCTTTGAGTTATTTGGTCGGATGATTTCGACTAAGAAGCTATATGATTTTACTTAATTGTTCATCTGTTGGGCTAGTCGTTCCTATTAATGTTTACTAATTTTTGCTTTTGGGCTTTGCCTTGCCTCCTAGCCGGCTGATGTTATTTAAAATCTTGAGTGTTCATTGGGTTTGTAGTTGGCTGTTACTCGTGACGGGTTGGAATTGAGTTGTGTACTTGATTTGCACTTGTGTCTCTTTTATGGTTATGCAAAATAGAGGGTTGGTTGAGTAACTTTCAATTGATGTCATCATAGTAGTCAGTGTCGTAACTATAAAGAGCTGTAACCCCGATAGAAAAATGTCTAATAATATGATTCCTAAACACAGATATCGCGAAGGATGACATCTCAAAAATAGATACGACGATGACATGAGGTGCGATAAAAGAAAAGAATAGCTGATGGTGAGCGCTACCTGTTTAATTTATGTTTTATTTCTATACTTTTAATTATGTGCACCGTTACTTTAAAAGATGTCAAGTATATAGATATTGCCTGTGAAAGTATGGATTCGTTTTATATCACTAATAATTATTATCGCTATTATTCATGACCTTGTACGAAGGCAAACAAACAATTAAACTTATGAGGAGATTAATAAATAAACAACCCTATGTATATTAGTGAATTGACTACGAATAACATAAACGAAAATGCATCGATGCATGATAATGTTAAGGGTACGACTGAATGTAAATGTGCATAAACGGTAATTATGGTTTGCCAAATCAGTTGGCTAAAAGGCATAAACACGTGTTGAACGTACTAATTTGGATACTGTAAACCCCGAAGGGCCGGGCCCATAGACTGTAATACTGGAATATGGATACTGATACTGTAACAGCTACCCTTAACATTACCTAACTTCTAGAATTTTTACTGTACAAGATAATTTCTTAACACTGTCATGACATATAATACAAATGTAGGAACATATATTGTGATACTGTTACACTGATATATTGCATAAACTGTTACATATCTTACAAATATAAGAACTTATATTGTTAACTATTACATTGATACATTACTACTAATGTGCCCAAACAGTTTTTCTTACATTTTCTTCATTATACCATGCGACTTATTTGAATGTTTTATATGGATCTGCTGTTCATAGATTACTTACTTGCACTGTTAATTGGAATATAGAAATTACATATTGTCCTATAATTGCTAGATATTATGCTACTCACATGTCCATACAGCCTTTCTTGTAATTCTACTATACTGTTATTTCATAGTTTATTTACCTACATAGAATAAAATGGTTATTATAGAACTATGCATATTGTTGTACGTAATCCTCCTTCTTGTTTTTATGTACAACAATTAAAGAGATATATTCCTCACTTATTCATATTTTTATGACTAAGCTCGTCGCCAATTTTGTTTAGGTAACTGCAATGGCTCTGAATGCAAAGTGAGGTATAAGCGAGGAAGAACAGTAAAGACTCATAATAGATCGACCCAAGGTACGCTAACAGTTTATTATGTGTTTTATTTTGTACTCACTCTCTTTACTTCATCCTGAGACGAATGACTTGAAAGTATGCTAGATACAGATTTCTTGTGGGGCCTAAATTGGGTTCTTACAATTTGATATCAGAGCCAGGTTTTTAAGAAGTTCGGTTGCAGTGAGTACTGAATAATTACATATGATATGACGTTGAGAGGATCGTGCATAGAAGTCTAGTTATTCGGAATCTGTCCAAATTGAATTATGTTGAAAGGTTTGAGAAGTTCTCAAAGGTTAGAAATCAAATGACTTTTACACAAATATAAAAAGTGATGAAATTGATATTACTTCTACTACATAAGATAGTCTACTGAAATCAAATGCTTACAAATAAAAATGACTTCAATTGTACGATATACTCCGCTAGTGGTTGCCCATGGTAAGGTATAGTTGTCCTCTTATCGTTGGCGATGGATAGAAGAATACTATGAGAATGGATTAGTTGAAAAATGAGTGTGATTAAAAATGATAGAAATATCATATGAAAATAGTTGTATAATTAAGTTGATTCATTTTAAGGGAAGACTGATATATGCAAAATGGTTGACCACGTAACGAAGGGTGTAACAAGCTCTAACATTTCAAAAGAGACAATTATTTATTTTCAATGGAGACATTGCAAAACATCCGAAAGAAATTTAAATAACTATATTTATTGCAAAGATTTAAATACTGAGAAAAATGTTATGATGGATATGCAACCGTTAATGAAATGAATATGCATTGTAAATCCACCTTCATCTTATATAGTATCTATGGTTTTGAACAAAGTGTTACAAATAAGTAAAAAGAAAAGAAACAAGGTTACGAATTAAATATATTTATTTGCAGAGTGTGTCGCCTCAATATCAAGTTATTATCTACATTGAAATAGGGAATGATGGAATATGATACTAAGGAAAAAGAAAGTCCACTTGCACCCGATATATTATAGGTTGTTCTGGAGAAAGTGTTACAAAAGGGAATGATAGTGTAGAGGGCGTGGCCTCGATATCAAGTTATTATCTACATTAAAATAGGGAATGATGGAATATGATACTAAGGAAAAAGAAAGTCCACTTGCATTCGACATATTATAGGTCGTTCTAGAGAAAGTGTTACAAAAGGGAATGATAGTGTAATCAAAATAATATATATATGAACGATACTGTAAGGATTTTCAACGATCTAGGAATTTGAACGCAGGATATTGCTGTGAATAATGAAAGTTATAATTGAATATGATGAGAGTGATTAGAAGGAGAAATAACAATTAAAAGAAACAGTTCAACGAAAGTGTGATAATCAAAGTATGTAAATAAGGCAAGATAAAATAACGATCATATTGTGCTTTTGTTAAAATAATGTTGATGATGGAATTTCGGTGTATTGAAATTGATATTACTTAAATAAAGTATTATTTTCATAATACAATATAGTCCACCAGCGATTATAACTGTTAAGGTAAGCTACCAATGTCCCTTTAATGTGAAAAGTGAGATATATGTGTATACTAATAAAGATAAAAAGGTCAAACAGTGATATTATAAAAGTGTTTTATGAAAGTGTTTTAGTGAATTATGTACTGAATTGTGCTACATGATTTATGGATCACTGATATTATTTTATTATTGATTGTGGTGGTTTGTTGATCGCTACAAGTTAGTAGTTCGAAATGAAGGAAAGCGAGCGAAGGTTCGAATTAATGAAAAATTAAGTAATAGAGATTAAACGAAACTACTAAACAAAAATGAAAAATACAATGATCGATTATACATTTATAAAAGAATCTTAATTGATTAATGTCTGATCAGCTGGTGGTGAAAATATAAGTAATGACAGAAATCATGGGTCTGGAAGATGAAATCTAAAGTGATGCAAGTAACGATAATAAAATGAGTGATTACTATAAGGTTGATTCGACGACCCGGAAAATTGAACATGTGAACGAAATAGACCAATATATTTGGGAATCCATTTTGAATTGATATCGTGTCATATTTTCGAGGACGAAAATCTTTATGAGATGGGAATAATTTGTAACGGTCCAAAACGTGAAGTGACCCAAACGGATAATAAAATTTGATAATAAATATCCCCTAGGGTGAAAATAAAAATATTCAGTGTCGATTCGGTGTCTCTTTGAAAGTTTGAGTTCGAACTCTTTGAAGTTTAGCGGCGCTCGAATCGTTTTGGTGGAATGTGTATCTATCTATTTTTCTTTTATTTGTTTTTAGAGTTGAAGTGATATGATATATAGATATAGTTATGTAGCTCATTTTTGGGAAGTGGCTATATGCGATTAGTGGGATTAGTGGGTCGGTTTTAATGTTACAAATTACTTTGGGTTGATTTATTATGAGCTTAAACCTCATTATTTGAGACGGTGGGTTGGTAAGCGGTGATGCCATTTATATTCCAAATCCTTGTTTCCTTTTCAACACTGGATTTAATTTTCGTTCCGCCTAGAGCTTTGACGGGCGGACTCGACACTAGGGCTCGCGGGGATTTCACCTTCTTCCTTCTCTCCCTCTCAATACTGCACGATATCGAGCTGGCTCTTTGTCCTTACTACTGAGATTGAAGTTCAACAAGGTTTACCTGATCTGAGGTTCAGTTGGGTTGGTTTCTCGTGTTGAATCAGTGCCCAGTAAGAATTCTTTCCCCCTGATTTCTCTTATTTTTTCGTATGTGGACTGGATACCATTATACCGCAAGTGAAGGTTTTCACCTTCAAGATATGAACAACTATTTGGTTGGCCGGCTCTTGCAAGAAGAGTTATGGGCGGTATTTATTATTAAACTCTCCTCTATGTCAGTGCATGTTGTTTTGGTTTTAGATAAAAAGGGGTTGGATTCTGGCTTAGAATTCTGTTTACTTTGCTATACTTTTATTGTCCAGCTTTGAGTTATTTGATAGTAGTTGTTGTGCGTTTATTTTTGGCCGGATGATTTCGACTGAGAAGCTATATGGTTTTACTTAATTGTTCATCTGTTGGGCTAGTCGTTCCCATTAATGTTTACTGATTTTTGCTTTTGGGCTTGGCCTTGCCTTCTGGCCGGCTGATGTTATTTAAAATCTTGAGTGTTTATTGGGTTTGTAGTTGGTTGTTTCTCGTGGTGGGTTGGAATTGAGTTGTGTAATTGATTTGCACTTGTGTCTCTTTTATGGTTATGCAAAATAGAGGGTCGGTTGAGTAGCTTTCAAGTGATGTCATCATAGTAGTCAATATCGTAACTATAAAGAGGTGCAATCCTGGTAAAAAAATGCCCAATGATATGATTCCTAAACACAGATATTGCGAATGATGGCATCTCAAAAATAGACACGACGATGACATGAGGAGCGATAAAAAAAAGAACAGCTGATGGTGAGAGCTGCCTGTTTAATTTATGTTTTATTTTTATACTTTTAATTTTGTGCACAGTTACTTTACAAGATATCAAGTATATAGATATTGTCAGTGAAAGTATGGATTCGTTTTATATCACTGATAATTATTATCGCTATTATGTATGACCATGTACAAAGGCAAACAAGCGATTAAACTTCTGAGGGGATTAATAAATAAACAACCCTATATATTAGTGAATTGAATACTATTAACCCAAACGAAAATGCATTGATGCATGACAATGTTAAGGGTATGACTGAATGTAAATGCGCATAAACGATAATGATGGTTTGCCAAATCAGTCAGCCGAAAAGCATAAACGTGTATTGAACGTACTAATTTGGACACTGTAGACCCCGAGGGGTCGGGCCCGGAGATTGTAATACTGAAATATGGATATTGATACTGTAACAGCTACCCTTAACATTACCTAACTTCTAGAATTTCTACTGTACAAGATAATTTCTTAACACTGTTACGACATATAGTACAAATGTAGGAACATTTACTGTGATACTGTTACACTGATCTATTGCACAAATTGTTACATATCTTACAAATATAAGAACTTATACTATTAACTATTACATTAATACATTGCTACTAACATGCCCATGCAGTTTTTCTTACATTTTCTTCATTCTACCATGTGACTTATTTGAATGTTTTATATGGATCTATTGTTCATAGATTACTTGCATGCACTGTTAATTGGAATATAGAAATTACGTATTTTCCTATAATTGCTAGATATTATGCTACTCACATGTCCATACAGCCTTTCTTGTAATTCTACTATACTGTTGTTTCATAGTTTATTTACCTACATAGAATAATTGGTTATTATAGAATTATGCATATTATTGTACGTAATCCTCCTTGTTTGTATGTACAACAATTAAAGAGGTATATTCCTCACTTAATCATATATTTATGACTAAACCCATCGCCAATTTTGTTTAGATAACTGCAGTGGCTCTAAAAACAAAGTGATGTATAAGAGAGGAAGAACAGTAAAGACTCATAGTAAATCGACCCAAGGTACGTTAATAGTTTATTATGTGTTTTATTTTGTACTCACTCTCCTTACTTCATCCTGGACGAATGACTTGAAAGTAGGTTAGATATAGATTTTTTGTGGGACCTGAATTGGGTCCTCACATGGTAGGCCCATATCCTCGCCATATTCCGCCCAAGCCGGCCTCTACCATTGTGATTTGTGGATCTCGCCAATCTCCATGGCCTGTAGCTGCCCTGACTACCTCATTGATTGTAAAGACTTACATTGGTATTTTGTTACAGTTTTCATTATTATATATTGTTGTGGTTGTCTTTCTCTTTTAATATCACATGTGTTACTGTGTGGATTTGTTTCATGCCTAATCGTGACTTGCAGGGACGTATTCGCTTTGCGGGCTCTAGTTTGCCCCTCCAAAAACGGAGGCCACCCAAACTATTTCGCCCTATAATACATTGGTGTTGCCCTCTACTATTGAATTAACTTTATATAGTTCTTGTTTGTCGTGATCGTTCTTATTGGGTTGTGCTTGGATTCGTGTTCCCCTAAGTGGCCCACTAGTTTGCTGTCATACAAGCCCACACCCCATCAACACTTCTGAGTTCCTTCAAGTAGTCCTACCCTACATCACAAATTCTGTGATCTATATTCAGAAAAAAAAAAGTAAAGTTAAGGATGAAGTCATAGTAGAAGAATAGCTGTGGATGTTAGAATAGGAAGATTAAACGGGCACCAAATATTAGCAGGACCAATCGAACTGCAATCTACAAAAAAACTAATTTAAATTACTACCAGTAATAGGGAGGAAACTGCATTGTATCAAGTCATAAAAATTCATTCTATAAAATGATAAATTAAAATCCTAATTATCATCATCAATAGGCTTATCGCAACAATGCACACTGATGATATATAAGTCACAAAATAGTAGGATGTTTCTAGCCTTTGGCAAGAAGGAAAATATAATAAATATATGTGCACAATTGGGATAGCCAATCTATGGTGTCCTTAAATACAGATTAAAAAATAGAAATCAATATTATCCGGTACTTGCAAAATAAACACAACTAAAAATTTTTACCTCATTGAAAATTGTGTTCGAGAGAAAAATAAAACCTTGAGTCATGCAGTAGAACGCTAAAACCCATGCATACAACACTTACCCTCCTCTTATTCCCTTCCAACTAATCAGAAATAATATCACACATCATCGTAGGCCACATCCGAAATACGTCAAATATGATTACTAAATATTTATTTTTTTCATTCAAAAATGTCAAGGCATTAGCTATTTATTTTGAATAGTATTAGTAAATTCTTACTTCGTTTTCATCCCAACTGTTAATGCATGAGGTGTTAAAGTCTACAAAACTTTTGCAAGTTACACGTAATGTGGAACTAAAAAAAATACTAGGGCATAGTTTCAACCAAAAGGTCTTTCACTCAATTAAAAGAATCCATACAAATTAAATATCAAACAATTCAATAAAAAATAAACAATGTCAAACTTAAAGCCCAAGAAGAACTGAAAACAATAACTACTAAGTAGATGTTGCCATCAAAATAACTAAGAGTCTACAGAGGGAAGACTAGCAATTCTACCATCAGTTGCAAGAGAAAAGGGAGCCTAACCTGCCAACAACAAGAACTGCCAAAGCAGTCGTACCAGATGCTAGATCAGAGTCAGTAGTGCAAATCTCTGCAAAGGCAGTGTCTGCTTGCAAGAATGCAGAAGCAATCACTTTGTCAATATGCTTGGGAAAATCATCATCCTCCATGATAAGCCTTGGCAAGTTGCTGCAGACAAAATCAGCAGCGTGCTTTCCACCATGCCCATCAAATACCTAGATAGACGACAAAACAATAACCAATTGGTTGAGTAAATAATATAGCATACTACTATACATTTCCCGATATGAAGTCTAAGCAATTTAAATTATAATACTGAATTTTAATTTAGTATTTACAGGAAAAAACACCCTGGTTAATACACATTCCTACGCGTGGCAGAAGGATCGCCTCTCTGATACAAGTCACGATGATTAGGTCCCTATACTCAGATGGAGTAAATGTCTACAACATGCTCGAAATATAAAATAAACCAAGGTCATAATCGGACCGGACGGTTCAAACAAGCAGACCATGAACGGGATAAGCAGCATGCTGATAAACCTATTAAAGCTACCCAAAGCAGAAACTGTCTTGAAACTGACAGACTGCCCAATTGAACCGGACAACCGCTGAATCGGTCGGTTTAAATGGAACCGCACGGTTCCTTCATTCAGACCATAAATGTTTTTTTTATATTAAAAGATGAAGAGCCTAGGGAACAAACCAAGGCCTTTTGTTTTAGAAATCTAACCAACTATGCCAGCTAATCAGGTGTTATGTGCAGTATATAAATTTATATATAAACTGTTATGATACATAAATATATATATATATTACATATATACTATACGCATATAGATATAGTAATATATATTTATATTTTATGCAAATATATATTAGGCTCTCATAAATACATATACGACTATATAAATATATTATAGTGGTGGATCCAGGAAATTGATAATCGGGGTGCACAATTTTTTTTAAATGAAATAGAACAAACATTTATTATATCTTTTTTAAATTGAAGGAGCACTTTTTTCAGAAAATCCTTGAAGTACCACTGTAGTGTGAAATATATCGAACCACGCAATCAATGACTTATATTGCGCTCGATGCACTCAATTCATTTGCGCCGAGTGCACAAGATTTTTTTTCCTATGTCCGCCCCTCACCATAAGAATGCGTCACCGAGTTCTAGAAATTTTAACAAGGGGGCGAGATATTAAATTCCTCAAACAAAAAAAATTGAATGCATACATCTTATCGGAGTTGTTTCTCTCACATCTTGCCACCGTTTTTGACGTATAAGTAGTCAAAATTCATTACCTCGGCGAGAGAAATCCAAATCCACTAACCATTTTGAAAAATAATGAGGGGAGCCAGTGTCCATCGGGCCCCCTCTGGATCCGCCCCGGTATATATATACATATATATGTATATGCCTATAATCTTTATCATATAAAATTTAATACAGATTTTCAGTGATTTTTTAGCCAATTCAAGGACTAAATATTGAAATAAATTACATTTGCTTAAGAATTGGTGTCATTGTTTGAATCTTATTACAATAATTTTAAAATAATTGCAGATGAAATAAATAATCATAGCAGAACAAATTATTCTTATAAAATTTTCATAATTTAATTTTTTTAATACCCTAAACCCTTTTGGTTCAACGCGGATCGAACTGATTGGACTAGTTCAACCTTGAACCTTTCCTTCTTCCGGTTCAATTGAACATAAGCGAAATATAAAGGTACATGACAACACATTCAATTAAACATATAGATGATGGATAGTGCATACCCATAACACTACGTATCAATGAAATTAATAACTACACGGTAATAAATGCATAGGCATTCCACCGCTATAGCAAAACTTGATAACAATATTTAAGAATATGTTTAGATGAACAGAAGAATTCCTGGGAATCTCACAAGGATTGGACCAATGCTATATAATTTAATTATATATTATATTAAAAGGAAAAAACATGGGGTTTATCATGGTCCTGAAATAGGAGTATAGGACCATCATATGAATCTGAGCCATCTGATTCAATCTCTCTGATCTAACAAAAAGCTCAACTTCTTTAATACATAAAGCTAACATAATATCACATATGTTATATATATATATATATAGTTTACAAATACTAACGCAATCATGCTATTCAGCCTCGATCGAGTGACGGTAGGTACTGTAGTCATGAACTGTGCACTGGGTCCACGTGCATGACCTTTAGGGCCTATTTGGGAGAGCGGTGGTGGTTGGAAAAGGAGTGGTAGCAAAAGCTATGATGAGATGCACAAAACCCGTTAGGCAATTATTCCAAACAATGATTCACAACCATGCATAATTAAATTAGACAACAACAATTCTTTTAGGGCAATTAAGCAAGGCTTTCCTCCAAGCGGAGGGCCAGATTAAGCGCGCTGCGGATAGCTCCTTCCTGCAATCAATATTTTCACGGGCAAAATTTCACAACAAATATTTTACGCAAACACAAAATATCTCAAACAATATTCAAAACTGAGAACTAGAAATCCATACAACAAACAACTCATAAACATAAGGGATGTCCGAGGCGGGAGAGATCCGGCGGTTTCGGGAATAGATCCGGGTTGTGAATCGAAACGGTGGTCGTCCACGGTGGAAGATGGGTGCGGAGGGTTGGAAACGGGTAGATCCGGTAATATTATGACGGATCCGGGTTACGGAAAAGGGATATGTGAGTGGATGTAGATCGGGGATGGTAGTGCTAGATCAAGGTAGATCTAGGGTTTTCGGAGGGGATTAAAGTGGATCCACGAAGGGGTTAGTTGGAGGTGGTCGTCTAGGGTTGAGGGGCTGTGTGAGGGGCGGGTATGGACGGGAAAAGGGAGGCGGAAGGGGGCTGGATGGGCAGCGGGGCTGGCGGCCGGTTCCAGGCGGCCCGGCGGTGGCGGGCAGGGGAAAGAGGGCTGGGCGGGTCGGTTTGCAGGCAGCAGGGCAGCGGGGGTTCGGAGGTGATGTTGCGGGATTCCGGCGGTGGGGAAGAGGGAATAGGGTTGGAAAATGAAGGAGGGGGATAGGGTTTACCTTGGGGATGAAGTTCCACCACTAGGAGTCAACACCTAGGGTTCCACGGCGTCGGCACCGTGGCGTGATCGCGGAGGTCCGGGAATATCTTCTCCAAAACCAGCAATGAGCCTCTCCAAGCCTCTAACACTCCTATTTATAATATTCTAACATTAGGGCAACCGGATTCGACGGCTATGATTGGCCGACGAGTCCACGTGCCAAACATAAGCAAATGAAATTAAAAATAACAAAGTTATATATCAAAAAGATTCGCGGCACGCATCCGGACGCATCCGCGGGATCGGATCGTCCCTCCGCTCAAGTCTTCCGGCGAGAATATACGAAAGTGGGCCCCGCCTTGTTACGGGCTGATGGTCCCCCATCAACTCCCCCCGACTGAAAAGAATTCATCTCCGATGAATGGAGAGAATCGTACTGGCGTCGAAGCCCAGAGGCGAGTCGGTCCAACTCTGTAGGTAGAATCCATGTGTCATCAGAGGCCGAGCGGCCTCTCCAACGAACCAAGTAGCGGCATGAAAGTCCCGTGGTGGAAGGGACGTACTCATGGGTGACGATATCTGTAATACTCTCAGTAGACTGCTCTCGTGAAACGGATCCCGGTACGATCAGGGGTGCATGCGGTGTCACCATAGATGATGACTCCAAGGGTGCAGGTAGGAGGAGACAAGGTCAGAGGTGGAGGTGAGTGGGCCGAAGCTGTAGCTGGTGGCGGGAAGCATGGTTGTTAGGATCGCGATCCGAATCATAGGATCTTACGATCCTACGATCCAGATGTTGTAAATCGATCCTGATTTTGTAAAGCGATCCTTGATCTGAACCTACTATCTGATCCGATCCTACCTCAAAGTGATCTCATCTAGGATCTAGATCCTTACAACCTTGGCGGGAAGGAAGGGTGGTGATCATTCCAACTCGGGTCTGAATATTCACGAGGTTCATAATACGGAGCCAAGTCCTCAATATTGAATACCGGATGGATGCCCATACTTGCGGGGATATTAAGTTCGTAGGCATTTGTCCCGATCCGCTTAATGATCGAGTAGGGACCGATTCACTTAGCGCTTAATTTTTTGGCAGGCCCCGGTGGGAGCCTCTCCGCCCGGATTCAAACCATTACTTGCTCGTCTTCGTTGAAAACCTGTTCCCGCCTGCTTAAATCTGCATGGGTTTTATAGTTGTCATTACTTGAAATAATTTGCCGACGGACTGACTCATGTAAATCATGCAAGTGACGTGCAAAAGACTCGGCGGACTCGCTAGGACGGGCCTCTAATGGGTAAGGAAGGAGGTCAATGGGCTTCTTGGGTTCATATCCTAATACTACGTGAAATGGACTCAACCCGGTAGACCTATTGACCGAACTATTGTAGGCGAATTCCGCGACAGGAAGGACAGAGTCCCAACTCGCCACATGCTCGCCAACGAGACACCTAAGCAAGTTCCCTAGACTACGGTTCACCACCTCAGTCTGCCCGTCCGTCTGGGGGTGATAGGCAGATGAAAACTTCAAGGTAGTACCCGTTTTGTACCAGAGGGTCTTCCAAAAGTAGCTCACGAATCGAACATCTCTGTCGGAGACTATGGATTTTGATAGGCCATGTAGCCTAAAGACATCCCGAATAAAAATGGAAGCAACACGTGAAGCGTCAGCGGTCCTAGAGCAAGCGATGAAGTGTGCCATCTTGGAGAAACGATCAACTACGACAAAAATGGAGTCGTGCTTTCGAACCGTGCATGGCAGTCCGAGTACGAAGTCCATACTAATATCCTCTCAGGGTCTAAGTGGGACCGGCAAGGGTGTATATAGTCCCGTGTTTTGTTTAGTTCCCTTCGCCGTCTGACACGTGCGGCAATGTCGAACAACTCTAGCCACGTCCCTCTTTAGACCTGGCCAATAAAATCTATCCTCTACGATAGCTATGGACTTATCCTTGCCAAAATGCCCGGCGACTCCGCCAGCATGAAGCTCCCAAATCAGATAGTCCCGGTATGAAGTGCTTGGGATGCACATGTGGGAACCCCGGTAAAGGTAACCTTCCCAAATCTGGAAGCCATCGACAGGTTCGGGTGGGTCTCGGGATAAGGCTGCGTATATCTCGCCGAAGTCAGGACATCCAGGATAGTCAAGAATAATCTGCTCAAGTCCGTCCACATGGGCTCTCAGGGTCTGCAAGAGGGTGACCCGCCGACTCAACGCATCAGCGGGCTTGTTCTCAACACCGGCGCGATGTTTGAGAACATAGTGGAAATCCTGAAGGTACTCAACCCACTTCGCATGCTTATGTCCCAACTTCTTCTGTGAGTCTAAGTATCGGAGCGCCTGATGGTCAGAGTAGAGAACGAACTCCCGGGGGAGGAGGTAGTGTATCCAGTATCGCAAGGACTGAACGATCACATAGAACTCCCTATCGTAATTGGAATACTTCTGCTTGGCCTCATTTAACTTTTCGCTGAAGTAGGAGACCGGGTGTCCCTCCTGGCTCAGCACACCGCCGATCCCAACTCCAGAAGCATCACACGCAACCTCAAAAGCCTTGCCAAAGTCAGGGAGTCGTAAGACGGGTGCCGTGGTCAATTTCTCCTTAATCTCTTCAAACGCTCGAGTGGCTGCAGGGGTCCACTGAAATTCGCATTCTTCAAACAGCTAGTGAACGGGGCCATAATTGAGCTAAAGCCACGAACAAATCGCCTATAGAAGGTAGCTAGCCCATGAAAGCTGCGAGCCTCGTGAAGGGTCGTGGGCAGGGGCCACTCATGGATGGACTTAACCTTCTCAGGGTCGACTGACACTCCTGTGGATGATACGATAAATCCCAAGAACTGTACCGACTCGGCGTAGAATGAACACTTCTTTAGATTCACAAAAAGTTTCTCCTAACGGAGGGTCTCAAAAAGTAGCCTCAAGTGCGCTAGGTGGTCGCCATGGGTCTGACTGTAGATCAGAATATCATCAAAATATACAACGAGGAATTTGCCCATGTAAGGCCGTAAGATCTGTGTCATAATCCTCATGAACGTCCTCGGGGCGTTGGACAGCCCAAACGGCATGACCAACCACTCATACAGACCATCTTTAGTCTTAAAGGCCGTTTTCCACTCATCGCCCTCCCGTACTCGGATCTGGTGGTACCCACTCCGCAGATCGATCTTGGAAAAGAGTTGGGCACCAGACATGGTATTTAATAGGTCATCCAGACGAGGGATAGGGAACCGGTACTTCACCGTAATCTTATTGATGGCACGACTATCGATGCACATGCGCCAGCTACCATCCTTCTTAGGAGTAAGAAGGGCGGGAACGGCACAGGGACTCATGCTCTCCCGAATGAACTGCTTCCGAAGAAGCTCGTCAACCTGCCGCTTGAGCGCGGCGTGCTCATCTGGATTCATACGATAGTGCGGCAGATTTGGGAGAGAAGCTCCTGGGACTAGGTCGATAGCGTGCTGGATATCTCGCAAAGGTGGGAGTTCATCAGGTAACTCCTCAGGCATGATGTCGGTGAACTCGTCAAGTAGGGTCTGGATCTCCGGGAGAAGATGTGGGGTCACTATCGGACTCTCAGAAGCCATAGTGGCGGCAACAATGCAAAATATCCCGACATCCCTACTCTCCCGCAAGAACTCACAACACCGCAGGAGATGTAGCGGTCGCGACGATATGGTGCTCGGGGAGGGCTCAATTGGGCCCTTAGATTTCTCCTTGGGTCGGGTTGGGGACAACGTGATCTTCTTGCCTTTATCGAAGAATGTATAAGTATTCGACCGACCGTAGCTCGTGACATCACGGTCGTATAACCAAGGTCGACCCAATAACACGTGGGCAACGTCCATAGGAATGACGTCACACCACACGTTATCCTCAAATGTAGCAAGCCGAATAGGAATGAGGAGGCACCGCTGCGTCACCTGGATGGCGGTCTTGTCTACCCAAATGACTCGATACGGGTGGGGGTGGGGCTCCGCCTTTACTTGCATACGCTCTAAACCTCTCTGGGCCACGATATTGACACAACTCCCACTATCAATGGCTAGTTTGCAGGGTCCGCCTGCACTAGGAAAATATGTGTAGAAGATAGTAGTACGGCGCCAATCCTCGTTCGTACGGGGGGTATGTAGGAGACGTCGAACTACTCCCATCTCTAGGGATCTCTCAGCCTCGCTCTCCCATCCCTCCTCGATCGTAGCTTCGACCTCCTCGATAACATCCTCGGCCCCTTCTAAGCCTAGCTCTTCCTCTCCCTCGACTAGCAGATTTCGTGTGGGGCAATGTGCCGCCACATGTCCTCTGTCAGCGCACCTAAAGCACTGGATACCCCCAGGCCTCTGACCCTCCGTGGCGATGGCCTTGCCCTTCATGTCAGTGGCGATCCGTGGGGGTGGGGTGGTCGTGGTGGTCTGGAAAGGTGTGGGCTTCTTGAATGTCGAGGAATCAGTGCGCGAGGGGAACTACCTCGTACTCGACGTACGGAGATACTGCTCGTACTCTAAGGCGAGCTGGAATATCTGATCAACCGTCTCGAGGCGATGGGGGATTAACTCTCTCCGGAGCTCTGAGCGAAGGCCAACCTTAAATCACGATGCAGTGGCAATGGGCTCTTCTGAAATATCACTCCTAACGACCAACTCATCGAATTGAGCCATGTACTCCGCTACCGAGAGCGTTCCCTGACGTAGGTTCTGCAGCTGATCCAGCAACTGATCACGGTATGAGGCGGGGAGATATTTATCTTTCAGTCTCTCCTTCATCTCATCCCATCGGGAGATGGGATAATAGCCTTCCCTCTCGACAGCTCTCTCCACACTAATCCAAAATACTTTGGCTTGCCCAACCAACTTCATCTTCGCGAAACGGACACAACGCTCATCTCTCATGTCGTACCAGTCAAAATAGTGATCCATGTCTAGGATCCAATCACTAAAGGCCTTCAGATCCAAGCGGCCGTCGAACGATGGGGCGTCGAGGCGAATCCGACGGGTGATGTCGAAGGCATGGCCACCTCTCCGCGGGTCGGGGTAGTCCCCTGGATAGTCATCGTAGTCGTAGTCAAACCTTCGTCGATCTGGCGGGTAATACTCATCCCGGTGCTGGTCGCGGCGACCAGGTGGAGGCACCCGGTCCCTAAGGTCCGGTTGCGGCTGACGGGGCACACGGTAATCCTCACGTGGCGGCGCGTGCCTATCACGTGCTGGCTCAGGGTTTCGCCTTGCCGGTGGGGCTGGGGCCCGGTAGGGAATGTCACGGCGACGGCGTTCCACTGGTGGTTGGCCCACTCTTGGGTGTTGGTCGGACGTAGAGAAACATCAAGGTCGTCCTCCAAAGGATCGTCACGATGTGTAGGCGTGTCCCTAGTGTTCTCTAAGTGGTCCAGTCGTACGTTTACCTCGGCAAGGTCCTGTCGCACGTCATTAAACTGGGCGCCTAATGCGTCAAAACGATCTAAGATAAGGCGCTGGAACTCAGCAAACGCGGTGCCCGAATTTGAGCTTCCCGCACGGTCGTCGGTTACTTGTGGTTCAGCCATGCTAGTCCTAAATGTCCTACCACTACGGAGCATGCAAGTGGTCTAACCTCCCTCTGATACCAATTGATGTAGGGTAGGTTATATATTATGCAACCTAAGTTGACTCGAGTGAGTGGACACGTGAATGCTATGATTAGATGCACAAAACCCGTTAGGCAATTATTCCAAACAATGATTCACAACCATGCATAATTAAATTAGACAACAACAATTCTTTTAGGGCAATTAAGCAAGGCTTTCCTCCAACGGAGGGCCAAATTAAGCGCGTTGCGGATAGCTCCTTCCTGCAATCAATATTTTCACGGGCAAAATTCCACAACAAATATTTTACGCAAACACAAAATATCTCAAACAATATTCAAAACTGAGAACTAGAAATCCATACAACAAACAACTCATAAACATAAGGGATGTCCGAGGCGGGAGAGATCCGGCGGTTTCGGGAATAGATCCGGGTTGGTGAATCGAAACGGTGGTCGTCCACGGTGGAAGATGGGTGCGGAGGGTTGGAAACGGGTAGATCCGGTAATATTATGACGGATCCGAGTTACGGAAGAGGGGATATGTGAGTGGATGGTAGATCGGGGATGGTAGTGCTAGATCAAGGTAGATCTAGGTTTTCGGAGGGGATTAAAGTGGATCCACGAAGGGGTTAGTTGGAGGTGGTCGTCTAGGTTGAGGGGGCTGTGTGAGGGGCGGGTATGGACGGGAAAAGGGAGGCGGAAGGGGCTGGATGGGCAGCGGGGATGGCGGCCGGTTCCAGGCGGCCCGACGGTGGCGGGCAGGGGAAAGAGGGCTGGGCGGGGTCGGTTTGCAGGCAGCAGAGCAGCGGGGGTTCGGAGGTGATGTTGCGGGATTCCGGCGGTAAGGAAGAGGGAATAGGGTTGGAAAATGAAGGAGGGGGATAGGGTTTACCTTGGGGATGAAGTTCCACCACTAGGAGTCAACACCTAGGGCTCCACGGCGTCGGCGCCGTGGCGTGATCGCGGAGGTCCGGGAATCTCTTCTCCAAAACCAGCAATGAGCCTCTCCAAGCCTCTAACACTCCTATTTATAATATTCTAACATTAAGGCAACCCGGATTCGACAGCTATGATTGGTCGACGAGTCCACGTGCCAAACATAAGCAAATGAAATTAAAAATAACAAAGTTATATATCAAAAAGATTCGCGGCACGCATCCGGACGCATCCGCGGGATCGGATCGTCCCTCCGCTCAAGTCTTACGGCGAGAATATACGAAAGTGGGCCCCGCCTTGTTACGGGCCGATGGTCCCCCATCACATGAACTGTGCACTGGGTCCACGTGCATGACCTTTAGGGCCTATTTGGGAGAGCGGTGGTGGTTGGAAAAGGAGTGGTAGCAAAAGCAGGGTAGGAAAAGGAGCTATTAGAAAAGATCTATAGCAAATGGATATCTATTTGGGTGAACTTTTGCATAGCTTTTCAGAACGGTTCATTATAAACAGTTTGGCAAATCTCCGTTGCGATGACTGTTTTAAGAAAACATGTGAAATACTTGATGTGAAACAACAACAATGATACTAAATTGATGAAATGCAATGTTCCCTCGGAGTAACCTCAGTACAATCAGAAGTCCAATGGAAAATAAACATCCCCACAACACCACCAAGTTTCAAATTTCACCGAACAAATTCTTCCTATATAATATGGATGACCAAAATCTCAGATCTGCTATTTGAAAAGTGAAAACTGATAAGAACAAAATTCATGTTTTTAATCTTTAAATTTGGAATTGAATAATTTCCTAATATGAATGAACAAAGAGTTAGAAGATAACAACTCTAGTTTTGAGGATGACCCAAAAATTTTTTGGTTTGCTGAAGATAAAATTTCTAATTTGCTGAACAAATATTGAGCACCATTGAACAAAACAAATTACAAGCCATGTGCTGGAAAATGTTTCTCAAATAAGAGATTGCTGTTCAGCACAAATTACAAGCATTGGTAAAAGCTGGTTTAGTGACAGTAGAATCTCTGTCAGTGACTGTAAATGGGAAAGGGGCTGCAGAGGCCATGGAAGCACTCACAACGCTGAAAGATTGGAGATCAGCAGGAAACGAGAGGGAAGGGAGTTCAAGGGTGCTTGCACCGCTGACATGGAGATCGCTCATGAGGAGGCACCTGTTATGGGCTTGTTTTGTTGGTCTGATCGATGGAGGCAGAGATACAAGGGCAATCCCTAGAATGGACGTAGAGGAGAAGTAAGAAGAAGAAGCTTGGAGAAGGAGATGAGAGGGAAAACCCTAGAGTAGGAGAAGAGGGTTAGAGAGAGAAAGAAGCTTGAGAGAGAAAGAGAAGCTTGGATTAATTCTTTCATAACCTACAAAGACCCCCTTGAGTTCCCTTTAATAGAACCGATGATGTCACAATTGTAAATATAACACATACGCTAAAATATTAAAATACTACGACTCTGTTACAGACTCCACACATACGACATGACTAATAATAATATAAGATAACCAATGGAGGACCCGTAAGGCCATAACACTCCATCCGTCTTCAAAACGAGCTTGTTCGCAAGCTCGTGCACCATGCGGGTGGCCGGATAATCTGGTATCTTGACCTCCCGCCAAAAAAGGGCCTGAAAGGGTGACGTGTTGGCGGCGATGTCGGTGAGTAGCGGTGGCGCCGTCAGAAAGATGTGCGGCGAAGGTAATGGCTTCCGCAAGGTCGATGGAGCGATGGTAAGTCGCAGTAGTACGGAGGTCGGAAAAGCGACGACCTGCAGCAGGAATGGATCCGTCGGGGTCACCGGAGCACGGGCCGGCAGAAGAGGTGGCGATGTGGTCGGTGACAAGGGGCCGGCGGAGCAATAGTCGAGAGAGGCGGCAATGAGACGGGTGGAGGAGGCGGTCGGGCAAGGGCCGACGGAATAATAGTCGATTGAGGAGACGGCGAGATGACCGAAAACGGCAGGGGCGATAGCGATGGCGGTGGAGGCGGCGACCGCACGAGGTGAGTCGGTGGCGGCGGCGGCGAAGCGTCATGAGTGACGGAGGACGGTGTTGGCAGTGGCGATGGCGAAGCGGTGCGAGGCAGCAATGACAAGGCAACCGAAGTGGCTAGTAGCAAAGGCAGTAATGTGGTTGGAGGGACAACTTTCGTAATTGACCTCCTCGTCGGCGGGCAAGCTGAGGCGGAAGCTGCGGCAGCATGGACGGGCATGGAGGGCTCCGACACCGGGAGAGGTAGAGTGCAAAAGTGTCCCGAAGTCACTAATTTGTCGAGTGTGGTGTTGAGGCGAGATATTGAAGTCTGAAATGGTTCTGACATCTTCCACAACATCGAACAAAGGGTGGCTTTGTCCGCAACACTAAGTGTAAATCTCCATACAATTTAATTGATAATTAATTAATGTCAGGCGGATGGGAGAGGAGCAGAAATTTTAAATAATAATAAAAAGTGATGGCAGGGGCGGATGGAAGATGGGGTGTGCAGGGCTTCGTAAAAAAAAATAAAAGAAAAGAAAGAGTGTGCCCCCGAAGAAATGATGGAAGTAGGAAATAAAATAAAAGAAAGAGATGGGGGTAGCTGATTGTTTGAGATGGGGAAAAGGGCAGCGGTAAGCAAAAAAAAAGAAAATAAGATGAAAAAAAAGGAGCAGGAAGGAGGTGCAGGGCTCGAGAAGAAGGGCGCAAATACACGGAATCGGAACGTGCAGTTTGGTGGAAGCAGGAACAGCGACGTGATGCAGGTTTGGAAGGAAAGGGAAGCGTGACAATCACGTCATGAGGCATCGTCGACTGCGAGAAGGGGTGCGGCGTGGCTTCTGTCGTCGTGTGCGGGAAGAGCCAAGTGGTTGTCGAGGGAGTTAGCGGGAAGAATCCAGGTGACGTCGACAGAGAAACATCGGACAGAAGTGAGCCGACGGGGAGAAGGGGATGAAGAAGATTCGGAAACACTAGAGGCGGCGTGTGGGGCAACGAAGAGTCGCGCCGAGGAAAGAGGGCTCTTATACCAAGTTGTTATGGGCTTGTTTTGTTGGTCTGATCGATGGAGGCGGAGATACAAGGGCAAGCCCTAGAATGGAGGAAGAGGAGAAGTAAGAAGAAGAAGAAACTTGGAGAAGGAGATGAGAGGGCAAACCCTAGAGGAGGAGAAGAGCGTTAAAGAGGGAGAAAAGCTTGAGAGAGAAAGAGAAGCTTGGATTAATTCTTTCATAACCTACAATGACCCCCTTGAGTTCCCTTTAATAAAACTCATGATCGCATAATTGTAAATACAGCACATACGCTAAAATATTAAAATACTATGACTCTGTTACAGACTCCACCATACAACATGACTAATAATAATAATAATATAAGAGAACTAATGGAGGACTCGTAACAGCACCACATGGCCTCACCACGTTAGAGGTCTGAGTGTATCTGCTGAAGAAGGCATACCATTCCAGTGAGAGAGTATTCCTCAAGGTTGCGGGGGTCCGAGAATCCATCGACAGGTGGGTCCCCATCGGAATACAAGGCGGTAGGGACGAACTCGTATCCGGCGGAAGAGACGACATGACTCTCCAATGACGCCATGTCGGTGCCCATGTTGAGAAGACATTGCGGACATCGGGACGAACGTCGCAGAGCTCATCAACAATGGTGAGGCAGCGGCGGTAGCGGCCATCGGCAAAGTGATGGGTGGCGGGAACGGAGAAAGGCGACATCTGGAACTCCTCTCTCATGACGACAGCACGGGTTGCGGGGTTGCGGAGACGGAACGGGGGCTTTTGGAAAAGGCGGACTGGAGGAGGCTTTTAACTTTTCTAAAAGCACTTTTTTGAGCTTTTGGGTGGATGCGGTAGCCACCGGAAGCCCTCCCAAACAGCTCTATGTGAGCGGTGACGTTTTCCAACTACCGCAACGGAGCTAAAAAACCCTCCCAAGCGGGCCCTTAGTTGCTCAAAAACAATAACCTTGCAAGAAAAGAAGATTCTGGAGCTGTAGAATTTCTAAGATAGAAGGTAGCTAGAACCCTAGTCAAATATGGCCAGTAACACGTTGCAGAAGTCATATTCTTGGATTTTGGGAGTGTGAGAAAATACCAACAAAAGCTAGGTGCCAGACAATCAAATACATAATGTGAAACGGCTTTATATAAACCCATTAAATTCAAATTGAGAGAAAAAAACTTAATAACATGAGCATGTTACAGGGAATGCTGCTGAGAAGAAATATACCCCATAAAAGGCACTTGGTCCATTTCCAGTATTCTTAAAATCATATTCATCAGCAAAGTCATCACAGCAAAAAAAGGTATCTTCCATGTTCTTCCGGTTGCCAATATCAGTCCAAGCACCAGACCGGACAACAGGTATATACTCTGGTTTACCATTTTTTCCACTCAACTCAGGCTCAACAGAAAAACCTAAACTTTTATTCTGCAAAATAGAAAGTCCGATTTAGAGTAGAGTTAAAAAGAAATATGCAGCTCATAACTATGAAAACAGAAGTGCCTATAAACAAGATTTTGAAGTTGGCCTCATGTCATTAATCAGTTCTTTTTAAATTTACATATTTCACTTACTGTATAATTCTAACAAGTTGTAACTTCAATTTTTTAACTTAAGGTGATCAAAATGCACATTGCAAGTCTATGTCACAGGGGATGTGAACAGAATATGTGATACGATATGATACGGATACGGAAAATATGATTTTCAAAAAATTCAGGATACGGGATATGTTTTTGAATTTGAATTATTTAAATATAGATACAAATTAATATGAAGACATGTGTGACATTCATGTTTTCTTCATTTTTTATCATTATGTCATATACTAAATGAAGACAAAATTTGTCACAAAAATGTATTATATAGTAAATAGGAGTCATGAATAATAAGTTGAATCTCACCACTTATTGATGCGGCACATGCATCACACCTGCCCGCCACCCTGGAGTCCCACCAGGGGGCCCACCTGGAGTCAGCACCGGGTGGCTTTCATCAGGGTCGCGGCCCGTACACCCCAACCAACTCTCCGTCATGGAGTCACCACCATGCGGCAGGTTGTTGAGGTCGGGGCTCGATCCCCAGACCTCCTAGATAAGAGGCCTTCACCAGCACTCTCATCACCAACTGATCCGCGACGGATAATAACAAGCAATGAAACTATAAAACCCATGCAGATAAGCGGAGGTGAGAGCAGATATTTAATGAAGGCGAGAAAGTAATGGTGTGAATCCGCCCTGAGAGGCTCCCATCGGTGCCTGCCAAAAGGCTAAGTGTCAGGCGAATGGGTCCTTCCTCAATTATTAGTCGTATTGGGACAAACGCCTACCGGCTCGATATCCCAGCAAGTATGGGAGTTCATCCAGTGTTTAATGTTGAGAACCTGACGCCGTACTACGAGCCTCACGAGTATGTGGACCCGAATAGTGGAGATGCCCAACCACTCCCACCCCCAATTTTGTTGTCTTACCACTCTCATACATCCCCCACGTCTGATGGCCACTACAGCCCACCCATTACTGACACCCACCCACCTGGGGATTCGTTGTCTATGGTTCCACCGCAGGCACCACCGATCGCACCGGGCTCCACCCTTCGAGAGATGAGAGATGAGAGCATCACGGAGATCAGATCCCACCAGATTGTTCCCACCACAGATGGATCGTGTCGTCGCTACTTGGCACATTGGCGGGGCCGCCTCGATGCAAATGAAGCTTGGATACTTACAACAGAGCTTGATCGATTCATCCCTAGGCTTCGACATCAGCACGGCCTTCTCCATTCACCGGAGATGACAGCTTTTCAGTCAGGGGGAATTGATTAGCTAGAACACCCTTCCGCCGACGACACTTGGACGACTTCCGGTGGACCTCTTCGAGTTGTAACTGGCGATCAGCGAGAGAATTCTGATCCCAATTCATCGGGAGATGAATTCTTTCAAGCCGGGAAGATTGATGCAGAGCAGAGACGAGGACGCGCTTTGGGCCCGTTCGGGGCTGATTTGGCAACTTTCCATATATGGCGTGCCCGAATCGACGATCGGACTCCGTGATTGCGTCTGGAGCGTCGCCGCGAGTCAAAATCTTATATTACTTTATTTTTTTGGACTTTTATTTCATGTATTTTGAGGAATCTCCCGCCGGCCAATCATAGCCGTCGAATGGGATGCCCTAGTGCTTCTTTTATTATAAATAAGAGTGGCGGGGGACTGAATTCAAATCAATGCTGAATGTTTGGAGAAGAAATCCCTTCATTCCGGTGATCTCCACGGTGCCGACTCCGTGGAACCCCTTGGTGACGACTCCATGGGTAAGGCCTTGTATCTTTGCATTTTTTTTCCTCCTCTCCCACCATCCAACTTTCCCATTTTTGTTGTCTGATCACCTCCTGCAGCAGCCTTCAGCCGCCCTCCACAACAACCAAACCCAGTCGCCAACTGCATGCCCAAAAAAATTCCTTTTTCCTTTGATTTCCCTGTTCATTAAATTTCATGTTCAATTCCTATAGTTTCCAAACATTTTTCCCCTATTCCAGCCGCTGCCGTCCACCTCCTGCAGCCGCCTTAAGCCACCCCTCCTCCCTGCTCATCCAGCCACCGTCAGTTACCTAATATTCTGTCCAACAGTCGACTGGTTGTTTTCAGCCCCAAACCACTCCAGATTCCAGATCTGGGCATTCCAGCCCAGATCCAGCCACCCCGCCCTTTCCTATTGCTGCCCTCACTCCCCCATCACGCGGAACCACCTCCAAACAGTCACCCACTTCGGATCTGCTCTGATCCAGGCAATCCAGCCCCCCATTCCCCCGATCCAGGCCTCGCAACACCAACCAGCCATCCCCCCTTGCCCGTCCCGGCCTCCCCATCACCGGAACCCTTCTCCAAGCCCTCCAACGTTCAGATCTCTTTTATTGGCAGCAGCCCTAATATTTGTGCGGTGTATTTGTATTGCTATTTGGTTGTAAGACATGAATATGGTGTGATTATTACATGTTTGTTTGGTATTTCAGTTTGTTATAGTTATTTGATCTTGTACTAATCTCTAACTGCAGGAAGAATTTATTCACCGCGCACTCGTGTTTTGGCCCTCCACGCGGAGGAAAGCCTAAGCTTGCTCCGCTTAATTAATTTATTTTGTCTTGCTGTGGAATTATCTGTGTGGGATGTTATATTTATTATCCAATTATGATCTAACCGTCGGACATTTGCATAGCATGTAGGGTTAGGTCGCATATTTCCCGCCGCCTATAGATTCAACCTGCGTCACTTATCATTCATCATTTCTTCTTTCACATGTCTTTCTCCATGTCAACATTGCAAAACACATAATCTTTGGGTATATTGAAGCATGCTTGAGTGTATTTGTTAATATCTGAAAGTATCCATGAATATCCCGATTTTTTTATAAGTAACAGAAAAGGTTTCCGAGAGTTTCGGGACCGGGTTTTTGCGAGTTTGCCGACTCTGAAACAATTTGGATATGATGTGTAAGGCTATTGTAAGTATTTCATAGGTGCAAGCAACCAAAAATGGGTAGCTCCTTAATCACTAGTAAAATTCTCAAGCAAGTTTGATGTAAGTACCACTTCTTCAACTATACTTCTAGGGCACACAAAGCGGTCAGAATTAAAAATTCTGAACTCAAAGCTCTCGCAAGTTTGTATAATTATGAGTGTTCTTTCAATGACCTATCATAATAACTAAACAATTTTATCCGTTGGAACCCAAAAAACTCCAAATAGTATCCCCTCAACCCCCCCCCCCCCCCCCCAATTCTTGGAACTTCAAATAAAGAAAGGGAAATCCATATAAAAGGAATGCAAAAAAACATAGGCTTCGTAGAATGCATGACATGCAACAAAAGTTGAGGACATTGACGCAGGAAGGTTCTAGCAAAGTATAGATCAACTCTATGGATGACTAAATGAATGAATTTTATGTGACGGCTAACTTACAACAATTCAAAATTATAAATGTTCTGACATAACAATCACATTCAAATAGAGTTTCTATTACGGGAACATATAATGTAGTATACATGCGAGAATGCAAGAAAACAAATACTTGAGCAAACAAAGCCCAACAAGTTACAAGAAACCATGGCATAAAAATTACAATATAATATTCCCCAAAGCTGAGAATAAACACATTATTCAATACTAAGAAATCAGAACCAATCAATAAACTTACAATGATTATGAAATAGAAGGCTCGGTGGATGTTCAATGAGAGACCGATTGCTGGAGAATCAATGGTGGGCTGAACCTGAATATTTTTAGGGGAATCGGTGGGCTAAACGTGACTGCTTGAGTGACAAATTTTGGTTTCAGGTGGAATGGATGATCGTGGAAGGGGCTGCTGGTGTGCAGGAACTGGAATTTCTTGAAGGGGGGCATTAGCCTATATTAATATAAACGGTAAATAAAAGCGATTACAACGCTAGTATGGAGTCGGTCAAAAGAAGAGCCCAAATGCTTTGGGATTGGGGCATACTCCTTTCACAAGAGAGATCATAAGAGCTTCCTTAGAAAAAGTAGCCGGCTACCCTGTTAGCATCATGATCCACCAGAGAAACACAAATGCAAGGCCTCCATGCATAATCAAGCAAGAGCAGATTCAATGCCACCTGAATAGAAACCATTCAGTATTTGGCCCAAGGTACATAACACCTCCTTTGAGTCACCTTCAAGAATAATTTCATCAACCAAGTGGTAGAAGCCAATAGCAAGTTCCATCCCCAAAAGCGCACTTCGCAGCTCCGTCATAGGCATGGATCGGCTACGGATCATTGCCCCTTTGACTGCCAAAAGCAGCCCTTGGCTCTCCCAAATAGCATAACCCAAGCCTGACAAGGAGTTCTCTCTTACCGCACCATCAAAATAATTTTTATCCATCCATGGGGTGGGGAGGTCCAGAATGAAGGTGCTGGAATTTCTGGGTGCTGGACAGGGGCAGGGAGACATTTTGGAGGAGTTCTGAGCAAGTTTTGTGATGCAGAAACGAACGGAGAGCCTAAGTTGGGCTCCAGAAAAGTGATACAGGGAATGATTGGCCTTATTTTCAGTTTTGGAATGTGAATTTCGGTGGACGGGGGATTTTGGGGGGTTGAGAAGGGTTTGGGTGAGGCTGATTGAAGTTCCAGAGCCTGAAATTTAAATCCTGAGCTGTTTTGGACTGAAACTGAGGGGTTAGGAAACCAGCAGCCTCTGGGTTGTAAGGATGGGAGTGGGTCCATAAAGTCCTAGAAGATGAGGGGGACGTGAGTTTGAAAGGTGATACTGGTGGTTAGTGGCAAGGGTAATGGGGTCCGGCTGTGGTGAAATCTGAGTGGGCTACAATTTTGGAGGTGTACAAGGAGTTAGGAGGATAATTTGTGTGTTAGTGGTGGTTATGGTTAGTGGTGTGTTAGTTATTAGATAATGGGATAGTTATAAAATGGGTTGTGGGGATAATTATGGAGGTAGCTATGGAAGTTAGTGGGAAGTAGGAAGGTGGAGGGGAGAGGGGTGCCAGCTAAAGTGGTGACAGACGGACAGAAATGAGTGGAGAAGGGAGATGGGAGGAGGCCGGCCAAGGGAAGGGGGAGAGGTATCCTAGGCTTCGCACCTAGGCTCTGGCTTCGGTACTGGGTGAACAAAAGGAGAGACTCTTATTTAACATTTGGTCCCTTCAAAATGAGCATTCTACCTTATTTATAGACTAAGGAGCCTTCATGGATGGTCATGATTCTTTAATCATGATGACCCTGGTAAAATAAAAATAAAAAATGCCAAAAATAACCTAAAATCAAGGATCGTCAATCCACACAAAATGGACGGCTCTGATCGTCATGTAGACCCATGTGTGACGTAATTCCCATCAGCTGTGATAGCGGAGAGGACTCCGCGGGGGAGGGGGGTTTGAAAGCGAGAACATGGGATGATCAATCCTTATGAGGGGTAGTGGAAGCCAAAATTCATGAGAGAGGCTCTCTCACTTCCTGGATAAATTTTCCATAAAATGCTTGATACAACCACACACTTTTAAGCAAAGGTCCAAAAAAGTAAAATAAGCATTTTAAAATATAAAGCAAGGGGTAAAAAAGACTTAAAACTAAATTATAAATTACTCTTGCTTCAAGTACGGTCATCATTAATCGCCTCCTTAGTGAACGGCGCCCTATTTCCTCAAGTAGACTCGCAAGATGAATGAGTAGTCGGGGGTTCCTCAATCACGTTCGCTTAGCTCTGATTGAAAACTGATCTTATCCTCAAATTCAAAGATAGGAAAATGCGCCTCGCCTGGATTTCCAAGATCCACTTCTTCTATGGGGATACCGTTCAATTGGATGAGCACTTAAGGCACAAGTAACAAGCAATGTTGATTCCAAACGGTGGTGAGGCATGATACTTCAGAGTAGCATCATATGAAAAACTGCATGCATTAGGCTCTAACCTAGGAAGGCGGTTTACAATGGGTCCAAAATATAGAGCGGATAATTTATGGATCATTCAGCGGGCGAATGAGATTTGTCATTGGGGATAGAGCAACACAAACACCATATTTCCTAAAAGTGGAAGTGAGATCCCTAACATCTGTGCTTACTCTGGTGCACAAAGCATTATTTATCCATCTGGAGGTTGAAATTTCAACTTGTTGAGCGCTTAATCATGGTCAAGTTGTATGTAAAGATCGCCACTCAGTAATCCCCAGATATTTGATGACAAATCTCAAGCGGTTGAAGTTCATACAGTGTGAAAAAGAAGTTTTTGTCCCGGATTGATAGGAAAAATTGTACAAAAACTCTACCCAAGCTATCCAGTTAGAGCAAAGTAGTGAAAGGTCAAAAGCAAAGCAGCGGTAGATTAAAAGCAAAGCAACGGTAGATTAAAAGCAAAGCAACGGTAGATTAAAAGCAAATCAGCACTAGATTAAAAGCAAATCAGCACTAGATTAAAAGCAAATCAGCGCTAGATTAAAAGCAAAACAACTCTAGATTAAAAACAAAGCATCACTAGTTTAAAAGCAAAGCAGCGCAAGATTAAAAGCAAAGCAGCGCAAGATTAAAATCAAAGCAGCGCAAGATTAAAATCAAAGCACTGACAGTTCAAAAGCGCATCAGCAAAGATAAGTCTCAAAGCACCTATTCAGAACCTCAGTTTTCTCATTAGTTTGCGGGTGCTAAGCATAACTCAGTTGTAGTTGGGCACCGCGGAGCTTGAACAATTCTAGCCAAAAGGAGCTCATATATATGAGGCCATGATCACTAAAAATGAACGAGAGAAATCATGCAAACAGATGACTAAGTGTGCTAATAGTTGGGCAAATGCAGCTTCGTGTTAGTTGCGTCAACGAAAAACTGATGGTCCACCTAATCAGGTTGCAGACATACAAAAGGAATTTGGGAAACCAGGTAATAAAAGCAACGGTAATATTGTCCCATTTTCTATAAAAACGAAAGGGATTGGGTACAATGTTATTGAGATCGTGATCTGCATCGTACGATCCAAAAATCATAAACCAATTCGGATCACATTCAGAATCAGTTTTGGCTCCTCCACGCGGGGTGGGGTGGGGGGTGCAATCTGAAATTTAATCCTACCTATTCTGATCATAGATTTGCTTGTGCGTGCATGTTCATTTAAGTGTGCCCAAATTGTGGTTGAGAGTCCTGCTCCAAGTGAGAGTCAAGAGAATAGTGTTGGCTTGGTAGTGGTCATCTCTTCTTCTCTCGAGGCACTACTACTTTTGATGATACTCGTCTCAAGGATCATCTTGCTACGACCGAATCCTTTGATGAAACCCATGTTGAGCCTCCGGGTAAACCACCCATCATCTTGCTACGAATGAATTCTTTCTAAAAAAAATTTGCCTTAGTGTGAATGTCTTCGATGTGAGTGAGCATCGCATTCATAATGAATTTTTTTATCAACCTTCCAGTGAGCCTCCTAATGATTCACATCTCTTGAGAGTATTTGGTATTCTACGATATTATATCTCATTGTTGATGTCTCAGTCAGCCATCTGGGTGTTCTCTATACACTTGACGATTATTATTACACCCCACCTACGGAATCGTTGAATAAATCACCCATCATTAGGAACTTCCATTGCCGCATAGAGTCCGCATTTAATGAGTGTGTTGGGTTCGTCATTCATCATTTGCAACAATAAACATTTTAAAACTCGCGTGGATAATCCCTTGAGAGAGCACATATTGAGGGAAGGTGATTGAGCGATGATTAACATATTAATTGAGAGGTCTCCATTAGGGACAACTATGAATCTATGTGCTAGGCAAATTGGTATGTACACTGACTTGAGAGTGATTGAGCAAATTTTTATGAGCTTAATTTCACTAAGAATATAGGTATTCATCATGAGCCTAACATAGAGAATCTGATTTTACATGAGAAACCATCTTGGTATTGGGACCTTCAACCAAAGCCTCCATTACAGCCTCAGCCACACCTTACCCTAGCCCTGCCCTCCATTTCTATGGCGGCATACATCATTTGTGGGGCTCTCGACAGCGTCGGGGGATGACGACTGTTAGAGTACATTACACATGCCATGAGCTACGAGATTGAGGCATCAGAGTTCATGCAGTTGTTTTCATTTTTACCTAGCCTGCACCAAGAGCATGATAGTCTTCATTCATCGAAATTGAATGCTTTTGAGTCGGGAGATTGATCGCGCGTTGATTGTGCACTCTGTCATTATTGACATTTTTGGATCGTTGGACAGCCGATCGGAGTCTGCGAGTGCGTACAACTCAGTTTTTTCCTAATTTTAATGTATTTTACTTTTTTTAGCATTATTTTATGAGTTAGCTTGATCTATCAAATCAATCGATCGTGGTCGTCCAATTTGTTTAACCTAATAATCTATCCTATTAATATAAATGGCATACCCACGATGAGGGATAGAATATTTTGGGAAGAAATAGCTCTCCCCTTCGGTCATGACAATGCGCACACGGTGTGACTTTGTGTGTGCCCAAGTCCTCTTGCAGTGCTGATGCCATAGGACTCTTGTTGATCGTCGACGTGGATCCTACTCAAGCCCTCTACAACCCTCTCCTCCCCCAAGTCATTGTGCTCCCTTCCTCAAGCTTGTTGCTCCCCCCTCCAATCCAATTTTTGTTCCCCTTCTTTAAGCTCAAAACACCTTCAGTTTGGCCCCTCCAACACCTAAACTGACCCCATCCAGAGCTTCCCTCATCTCAGTCAATCCCTTGAGGTCCTTTCCAAAGCAGCAGATCCCTCTGGAACCCCTGAACCCATAGCCATTTCCACTTGCAACCAAGCCTTGCAGCCACCGATTATTGTTGCCATACACCTTCAACAACCTTTCCCTGCAGCCGGCTCCGACATTAACCACTCCCACAACCCCACATCCACTCTTACAAGTTACAACCACCGGACAACAGCCTCCCTTACTTCGCAGCTGATTTTATATATATATTGGTGAGTTTTTATTAATTGTTTTAGTTCTCACATCATATGAATGTATGTATTCTTAGTGATTTTTCCTTTTAATGAATTGATCTTTTTAATCTCAGTATTGTGTGGTCTCACTTTGATCAACGCCCACTTTTAGTACTTTCAATATGCAATCATTTCTTACTTGTTTAATTTGAACAAAAGTGGTTAATTACGATTAATTACGTAAGTTAAATGATGTTTAATTACTTGAACGTTGGAAATATTCGCATGGTGATTCGTGAGAATTGCATTATAATTTAGAGGTGACCGTCATAGGTTCATTAGATTGCATGTGTGTCTTCATCTGCATCTTTATTTAGGGTTCGTTTGCATTTCATCTAGAGTTAGGGCATCACACCTCTGCTATCTATAGATTCGTTGTGTGGTGCCATTTTTATGCAATGGAGCAACATAAATCAAACTGTGTAACGGACCAGTGTATTACCCTAAATACATTTCAGAATAAATTTGAAGAACTATCATCTTTTACCCCTTCATTTTGTACTATAGTTTGATATTTATTTTGAAAATGTTATTTTGGCACATAATGTGAACTATTATTCATTTTTTCTCTCACTATATAAAAGATAGATTAATTGATCTAACAAGGGACTTATCATTGTTTTAAGACTTAAAATGAGTTCCACACAGAATTTAATGTTTACAAGATCTTTAAGGTTTTTATATAGAGTTCAATATAGTATTTTTTTACTCTTAATTCTAGCTTGTTTGATGTTGTTCGTCCAATATATATGTTGTTTTTTATCTTTGAAACTAATAGAGCTTTACATTTTGATGAATGAGAGTAAAAGATGCACAATATGGTAAACCATTTGAAGGAGATAAACCACCACACATTATAAATTAGTAGATGAAGAATATAACCATTATGTGCATTAAATTGGAGTACATTGCTTCTTTAAATTATATGATAGCATATGAAAATTGAAACCACACTACAAACAAATCACACTGAACTTGAATCACTCAACATAATTTTGATGCGGTGCTATTTTTCTTAGTCCAAAATTGCACATCTACGATGTGGTTACAGTTTGGGCACAAACCGCACTGCATACAAGCTCAGTCAAAATGATATTTAGACACAACATGGCGTTCCTATGTCCTTTGTTGCCGACCTTCATGAGGGGCTTAAATCATGTTAGATAATTATCCCTACTTTTATTTGATTTTAAAAACAAATCAACAAAATAAGTGAACCATTAAAGCTCGGTGTTTTCTTCATAAGTGTGCCTTAGCAAAGACTTTTCATTTTCACCTTTTATCATAAATTTTGCTCTCTAGAACTTTTGTCGTGCATTCATGGTAGGAGATGAGTTTGGTCAGCATATGGCGCCCCTAATCTCCATAGCTCATTAGCATTACAAATCATAGTGCAAAAGGTATTGTCGGGTATCAACCCAATTTGAGCATCGATTAAAAGTATTGAAAGCAACACACAGTAGATTCTCCTAAAAAATCACTCTTTTGTGTATTCCATTGTTAAATTCAATGAGAAAATTCGTCTCGGTTGAGATTTTGCTTTTACATTGTTTCAAATTTCTAAGAATTATCAAATTCAATGTAGATACACCTTCCAAATCAAGAGAGATGATCATGAGGGGAGATAATATTGAGCTCATTTGTGGTAGAGCAACCGCACCTTAGAAAGACAGCGTGGTTGTATTGTATGATGAGATGATCATGAGAGGAGATAATATCGAGCTCATTCGTGGAATCGTGGTGGAGCAACCACAACTTAGAAGGATAGCATGGGTGCGTTGTTTGATGAGATGATTATGAGGAGGGGATTAATTTTTTCGAAGAAATCTATGATTGTTCTCGCAACAAAACAAATGCACATGAGGCCAATAAGGATATTGGCTATGCTTCAGAAGTTGCAGGTACCTTCATTCTTCAAGCCAAGGCATCTAATTGGTCGAATACATTTTTGTTGATATTTTACTTTTTGTTATGTTCATTACAATTTCATATGGTTTTAGTGTAGCTCCTTCGGTTAATTTGGGTGGGAACTGTGTTGAGTACATCTTCTAAGAAAAAGAAGATAAAACAATAGGAAAAATCTTTTAAAGTTGCAGAGTGGTATATACAAGAATGCACTATCAAAGTTGTAGTTATTGAATAGTAGAGTGAGAGAAAGAGTGGAAGGAGACTAAGAACAAAAAACACTCAGTAAAGCTATCAGAGTAATGGATGAATGAAGCGCCTAACGAAAATTGGGTTGAAAGAGCGAAAAGTTGATGAGACTTCCTAGCTGCAGATTGAGGGGTGTTTGGTGACTAGTAATTGTGAACTCCTTCAACTTGATGGAGTAAGAATCTTGTTGACCCTTTAGTGATACGTGAAGATGGAGTAAGAATCTTGTTGACCCTTTAGTGATACGTGAAGATGCTCTTAAAGCTGGTGTGGAGGCTATAAAAGCTTATAAGGATGTTGCCAAGCTATACGATAAATCTGCAAGGTCAGCAGGTGATTCTAACATTAACAGCTCAGTGATGAGGATGTGGAAAGTGATAAATTAGCATTGCCATTGTACAGCCTCGTATCCGGCGAGTGGGATCGACAGGAGCCAGACCAGTCAAATCGTCCGGTCCAAATCTCAGGCGAGTCGGTAGGAAGGCGAGTGCTTTGAGGCTCCCCGACTCGCCCGGGCTGGGGGTAGAGCAGATGTGGGGAGAGTGGAGTAAGCGGGCTCGCATGCGTCCCTGGCCCTCGGTAGATAACAGGCGAGTGGGGCGATCAGGTTCGCACTCGCTCTGGGCCCTGTGGAGGCGGCGAGTGTCAGTCTCATCGGGCACTCGCCACCCCATGCGAGTAGTAATTCGGGGACCACTCGCCCAGTAATGCTTTTACCATTCCACCCCCGCAGGTCTACGCATATCCGTTCAGAACAACGGAGTTGCGCTGTTGGCAGACCGATTTGGGTTGCGTATATCCATTCATAACAGCGGAGTTGAGCTGTTGGCATACCATTTTCAGAAATCAATAAATAGACCCAAGAGGGTACCTCAGAAGGCAGACTTTCCAGCTTTCTCCTTCTCCGATCTTCTTGCGCTTTCTGAGGTACCCTTAGCTCAGCACTTGCTAAGGAGGGGAAGCGCTCTAAGATCTTTCGGATGTGTGGTGGGACCTCCGTGTTGGAGCCTTGGGTCAGTCTCGAGTCCTAAGTTCTCGGTCAAGCAAGTTTGCGAGGAGAAGTAAGTGTGCGGTCACCCCTTCTTCAGGGCCTGAACTCCACAGAAGCCGGTTTCCGGTTTCAACAGTCATCATATATATTTCATATATCGTATAGCTAGCCAAGTATTTTTGTGTCGTATTTACATATTAAATGGATTGCGATCATAAAAGCTAGGAGATGAACTGTCGCTCTTTTGTGATCACTACCCAAACAACCCATGCAGGGTGTGAGGCAACTATGTTTGTGAGGGTATGCATCAGTTGGCACTACATTTGATGTGTTGCATCTTTAATACATTGTTGTATATACATAACAAGAAATTTTTGCTTTGAAAAAATTCATCTCCTATTTCTAATTTAATGGTCATTTTTTAATCTCTAATCTTTCAATAAGATGAGGATCAATACAATGTTGACATAAGTAATTGTCCGTTTAATATGATAATTAGGGTTGGTTCTGATCGAAAGAGGTGTTGCAGAGCAAAGATGTCAATGACAAATAAAATTTAAAAATCACTTATGATAAGGACTTGGCAAGTTGAAAGCAACAAATTTTCATGGACAAACTGAAAATATTAGAAAATTTTGTAGCATGCTGGGAGTCGCTAACTAATAATGTCAAGTCTTAACAAAAATTTAGAAGCAATAAAAAAAATTGAGTCAAAAAATATCGATGTCATAAGTACTTGTTCCGCTTAGTTGGATAATTTGAATTGGTTCCAATCAGATAGTCTATCATCAGGCATCACTTTCTCCTTCTTTGAATGTAATCCTTCAAGGGTTGTACACTTACTATGTCAATAGTTCATCACATAGAGGAGAAAGAGTATAAAAGTGGGGGGAAATATAGCAAAAGCTAAACACATAATATTTGTATTCATTAAAAGATTAAGTTACAACAAGACATTGCATTTTGAGTACCCAATAGGGGATGTACGAATTTAATGGTTTATGGAAGTCAAGGGGTCAATGGAGAAGTCAAGGGGTCAATGGAGAAGTCAATGAGTCATTGGACAGGTCAAGGAAGCATTGGAGAAGTTAAGGAGGCGGCGTAGAAATCAAGAAGGCAATAAATGCATTTTGGATAGATAGGGGTTGAGTGTGGTGGTTAACTTATAGGAGAGAGAAAGACCATAGATTTTTAAGAGGAAAGATAGGGAATTTTGGTCATATGATGAAAGAGAGAGAGGAAGGTGGTTTCAACCATATAATGGTGGAGGGGAGAGTGGGAAATGGACTAAAGTTTTGAGTCACGTGGTTTGGGTTTATGACAAAGTACAATGGAGTACCCACCCCTCTTAGTTATTAAAGGTTCAAGGGGCGCCAAGACGCAAAGGGATCTTGGAGCCTAGGCGTTGACGCGTCTGACGAGGGCAAGGTGCAACGCATCCATTTTAAATAATCAGCATCAAACATCAGTTCATTTTCTTGATTAGATTCTTTATCTATTTTACTCATTAATTATTCGTTACTACCATTTATCTCTCTTTAAAAATAAAATCAACGTGGTCACTTACATCATATCTAAATCTCAATGCTTGATTATGTTTCACAAACACTTAATCGTACAAAAATTATTGAGTTTGTACATTATTAATTTCTTTATTTTGAAAAAATATACAACAAAAATCTCACTCGGGCGCTACTTTTATGCTCCAAAGGTGCAAAAAGTCACAAAAAATCGCACAAAGACGCAAACTTCTGAGCTTGATGATTCTTGAGTCTAAAGCGCGTAACAACATATTCGCCCCTTACTCGAGAGCGTGAGTCATTATCCCTCCAAAATTTTTATCATAACTCTATCCCCAAAATAGTAATTTAAAAAATTAAGATTATCCATTTTGTCTAAAAAATAAAGATATATATAGTATGTGAAGAGTATTGATGGGGGATTCCTCATGGAATCCTACATGAGAGTTTTCTTCCAACTAGCGATGATACTATAATTGCAATCATGTTGAGTTAGATCTATTGGAGATTGCTCACATGATACCCATATCATCACAGGATTGGAAGGGTTGCCTTGTAGTGACGTTAGTAAACTTGCGACTAGTGGTGTCTCTTATTGATATAACATTGATTTAGAAACTTATGATCATGTGTGTTTGGGACATAAATAGCAGTAAACCGAGTGATTGGGTGTGTTGAGACGGGTTATAAACCCACGGAAAATGAGGTCAAGGTAACATGTAAACCCAATGTAGCAATCATGTGTTCCCTTTTGTTGGCATGCAGTGCGGAGACTTACATTATGTCATACACACAACACTAAAAATACTAACACTTTCAAAAAGACTTGCCCATTTATTGCCTCCAATATCTGACATCATAATTCTTCCTTCATTGTAAACATCATTCCTTGCAAAAAACGGAGATTGTATGCACGAAGATCAAGTCATTAGCTTCTTGCAGTTGAATCTTGTTTCTTCTTAAATATTGAATGAATGGGTATGCACTCAAATTTATCTCACAACTTGAGAATGAAGAAAGGTTGACTAATATTTGGGTAACATAAAGGTTCAACTCTCCAAACTATTTGGTTCATCATAACCTTTCCCAAGTCCCACGAATCTTAAAATTTTTTTGATGACAATACGGAAATCTCTTCTCACGCGTTAATTTCTCTCCAAAAAAGGGAGAGTTTCTTATGAATAGTTATCTTGGCAGTTTATGTGAACATGAGGAAGTGATTGTATGGAAACTGAAGTGGGTCTATGGCTTGTTGGGAGGAGAGAGTTGGCGGTGTTGCACATGGGCTGCCGAGCTGATTTGGAGGAGGAGATGGATGGGCAGCACTTGCATGCAGCTTGGGATCTGAGAGAGAAGTGCACTTGTGAATAAAAAATCTAATATTGTGTGTTCTTGACTTATCTCATCAAGTCCGCATTCAGAGGTAGGGCATCAATTATTCCTAAGTAGGTGAAAATATAAACCAGGATCTACTCCATACATCAAGTAAAACTAATAACTGGGACAGCAATAAAAAAACCTAAGAACCTGAGCAACAGTAATAATAGAAAGCAGCAAAATAATATTATAATCCTCCATGATAAGAAGTAGAAGAGTTCAATCATCGTTCAAGTTCCAGGTCTGGCTTCTTCATTCCTACAAGTAACTCAAACAAAACTAACCATGCAGCTTCAGCTAACAAAGCTGAAGATTTTGTATAGATACACAAGAGATAGGGAATGAATTATTCATGAATAGGTGAAAATTATAACCTCAAGTAAAACTAACAACTGCAAGAATCATCAAAAATAACCAGATAAGATAGACTAATAACAGGCCCCAGTTGAACAGTAATGATAGAGCAGAAATAAAACAGTAGATCATCGATAATAGGCATCCAATAAAACAGTAACCCTAAAGAGAGAAAGGGGGGAAACAATAGAATCTTCACTGATAAGTACTGAAGTTCAGAGGCGAGAGGTCAAAGAACTGACAAGCGACGGGTGACGAACAATCGTGCCCATGATGGGCGTGCTGCCGATGTTAATGCCGGCAAAGCACTGCCTGATAGTTTCATCAAGGGGGTTCGGCGGCCGGCATTCGCTGGACACCACATTTTCACTTCCACTACTAACACTGTCTTCCATCTCCCACAACCATGACAACTTTCGGATCCAACAATTCCAGTCTCCAAATCCTCAACCGAACAGATCGCACCAACCTCACCAGTTCCGAATGAGATCGATAACCACTGAATTAAGATTGGAAACTGATTGCTTCGAGAGGAATATATGTGCCGGCGTGAAGCAAACGTCAATCTTAGAGAAAATTGACCGCTAGTTTGCAAAGTGGGGCGGAAGAGATTAAGGGAATGCACATGGAGGGAGAAGTGATGGGGTGGGTTAGGGTTTGGTAAGCCACGCGGTAGGAATCGGGGACGAAGAAGGGGCGGAGGGAGGATGTAGGAGCGGCTAACAGCGTACAGCTAGATTTAGGGATGGTAGCGCCAGTCGTGGGGATTGTCGCACGTGGAAGGCAGTTACGAGCTGCTAATGCCGCGCTCATTTGCACGATTCTTGATGTGCACTCGCGCTCACCTTGAGCCACGCGCATCCAAAAATTACCTCATTTGAGTACTACTCGGTCAGAACAGTTTAGGGTCGAGTCACACAGCGAGTTTTGGTTTTCAACAAGTGAAATTTATGCTCCATTTGTTTGGGCGTTTCGTTGCTCCGTTTTGGGCAAATGCCGCCGGAAGGAGGAAAAACAAATGAACCTCCGGCGGCGTTTGTTCCGTTTCCACCCGCCCCCCTTGAGAAACGCCCTCAAAAAACTCCGTTTGGAGCAGCCACCTCCCCCTTCCATTTCGAACACTCCGTTTCCACCCGCTGGATCGACCCGCCACCGCTGAACCAAATGAAGCTTTAGGCTGCCTGTGGTGCAGCTTATTGTGACTTATTTGCTCAGGTGAGGTTGGATAAAAATGTCATTGTCATGTCAAAATTATATGCCTCAAATTAATTTATATTTTGCAACATTTGTGATACTAAACATACATTTTATGACAATGACGTCTTTATCCAACCTTACTGGAGCAAATAAGCTACGATAAGTCGCACCAAACATAGCCTTAGTAAAATTAAAAATTAGCCGGTATTGATTTTGACTATTTTTTTGTTGTTGTTAGGTTTTGGGTAACAAGAATTGGAATCAAGGAAATTGGGGCTAGACTCTTTCGTCCTTCTTCCTCGCTGGCATGTCCCAAGAAGCATTCAGACCGAGCAACTTTGCGAACTTAAAGGGGAGAATGTGTCCGCTCTGGTGCCGAAGATTGGTCTTTCCGGATATGGATTTCTTCATTTCTAGTTAATCGGATGAGCCAGAAATATCGAATTTCACTGCACAGCTCTCCCCCACAAAAGACAGTGAAATTTGGCCGGCACAGACCAGACTCGTAGGAAGTCTCATGTATGATATAATCTGCACTAAACCTGACATAGCTTTTACGGTCGGTATGTTAAGTAGATTTACGAGTAACCCTAGGAATGACCACTGAGATGTCTTAGACAAGCTAATGAGATACTTAAAGTACACTGAGAAGTATGATTTATGTTACAATGGACATCCTCCTGTTCTTGAGGGGTATTCTGATGCCTCCTGGTGCTCAGAAATTGCTGATAGTAGATCCACTAGTGGTTTTGTGTTTACCCTAGAAGGAGCAACAATAGCTTGGAAGTCAAAGAGGCTGACGTGCATTGCACTATCCTCTATGAAATCAGAACTCTATGCTCTTGCTTCAGTTGGAGAAGAAGCAGAGTGGTTAAGAGATCTGATAATGGACATTCTAATGACGAGTTTGAAAATGTACTCTATTTTGATTTATTGTGACAATCAAGACACAAAGACCATTGTTACAAATACGTTGTTCAATGACAAGCGAATGTAGCTTAGGATGAAACAGATCTGGTTGACCTATCTCCCCAGCTAGGGGATAATCTCCTTTTTGGACATTGGATCAAAAGATAATGTAACAGATGTCCTTACTAAGGGCTTATGTAAGGTTCTAACAAATAAAATATTGAGAGAAATGAGATTAAAGTCTATTTAGTAGGACTTAATACCTTTCTTATATTTTAAATTTTAGAACAGTAGTCTGCTTACATTCAAGTATCTATAGTTGAGTACACTAAAGTATTTCAGATGCTATCTGATGAAAGCCAGAGATGATTAGTTGTCAGTCATTCCAAACTTGATGACTTACGCAATTATTTTATTCAAAGGCTGAATTAGGTATCATTCTAAAAAGAAATACTGAAGTTGCTAATATGAGTCATGATGTTATGATTATTAATTATATCATTCCAAACTTGATGATATGATGATCATAGCTTGTTGTATCATTCCAAATTTGATGATATAACACAATTGTGAAATGATGAATAATAATCTTAATAATCGATGGAACATGATTTGATTCTATGAAATCAAATTTCTAATTTTGTGTAAATTAGATAGAGATGCTGATATGTGTTTCTTTCTTCCTGCGTAGAGTACTACGTTCTTTTACTGCTAGAACTAATAACTTTAATTTTTTGATTGACAAATGTAAAAATTCATAGAAATTTGTCGCATGATATTCTTATAGTGTTTGTTTGCAAATCATATGGAGTTTGGAGGAGAGAAAATTGATTTCGACCCGGATGAAAATGATCTGTTGTTTGCGTACATCAATTTTTTTCAGTTTGAGTTTTTCTTTCAGATTTTCTATTGCCATGTTTGAGACTATGTATTTGAGTTTAGATATTCTGTATTCTAAAACTCATATTTATGCTTTCTGAAAACTCACTTTTTGATCATTATTAACTCTTGTTTAAGTAACATGTACTGTGCTAATACCTATTTACAATATAAGAGGAGATTGTTGAGGTATATTGAATTAGGTGTGACAGGTTCTTAATGGGTTGCGGTTAGGATCCGATAAGAATCCAACAACCCATAGTCGGACATTTAGGGTTTGCCTATATATACCCATGCTAGGGGCAACAAATAGATCTTTCCAAACTAGACGATCACTCGAATGCTTCGAGCACACTCTATCATAAATTACACTCAAAATGAAATCGGATGTTGACAAGAAAAAGATGAAAATGACATAACTTAAAAATTTAAAGAGTAAATTGACATTGCATTTATAATCTCAAGGACTAAAAGGGTGTACTCATAATCTCAAACAAAGCTCAAATTTCCTAAACCAATATAGGAGAATGACAAAATCAAGATAAAATAGAGGAAGAAAAGAGATGGGAGTGTAGGAAAGATACAACCTACTAATGAAAAATGTTCATATAGAGATGAGATGGGGGGACCATGCAGAAAAAGTGACAACCTATAAAGACTACCTATGAGGGGGAGAGAGAGAGAGAGAGGGAAGGGAGGGGACTCCGAGCCATATTCATCTTATTAAATGCTAATATTTTATGCAATGTTTATAATCACATTTTCAATTTTCGCTCAATTTCTCCAAATTCTATTTGAGTTAATCTTAATATTTTATGCAATATCTAAAATTCGTTACTTTTGATGCTTCCCATAGCTAAAAATTGTGTTCTCCCTTTCTAGTTGTGTATTGCTCTCTCTCTCTTTCTTAAAGATAAAATAAAGATTGTTTGGAATTGTGCTTTTACTCACATAAGTTCGAACAAAAAATTCATTATCATAAAATATACGTTCGGCATTATAATGGTAATGACCACCGGTCCACTACCAAATAAAGAAATTAATTTTAAATATAAAAGTGGATAAAATTTATTAGGTGAGAAACAATTGCCAGTAATAAAACCCACGGGTAAATGAAACCCATTATCACCCAAAACACTAATGGCTCGTTCGGTTCATTGGAATTGGGCTCTGAGTTTTGGTTTTGGACTTTAATAATTATTGGGTGCTGTTATTAGCAAACCCTATTTGGTTTCTAGCAAACCATTACTATTAGCAAACCCTCATTTTTCAAAATGGCTATTTGAAAACCATTTTGTTACTAGCAAACCAACATAATTTTTTTAAAAATTTTTTAAAATTTTGTTTAAAATATTCATTCTTTCAAAATAACTCAGTACATATAATGACATTATAAATGATTTCAAAAGTATTCATTCAACCATTTATGTTAGCATTAGAAATGAGTCAAAATGCCGCAAAATTTTATTTAGTATGTCCAAAACTCTTTCCTGTGTCAAAATCTTTAAACAAAATATTGTCCTGTTTAGAAATATATTTGATTTCCAATTCCTATAAGGATGTGTTGTGCTACATATACGAGTTAAGTGCATATAAGAATATACGCGTCTTTTCGAACTGTATTTTATACGTACATTTTCATAGGAAGTGTTCAACATGAAAGTTGTAGATCTCGATGAGATCTACAACTTTCATGTTGAATACTTTTTGATTTGAAGCAATTTAGACCTCCGATTTGGCCCTGAAAAAAGTCATGCCGAACATATGCACGGACGCGTGACTTTTTTCGGGGGCAAATAGAGGGCTTAAACTGCTTCAAATCAAAAAGTGTTCAACATGAAAGTTGTAGATCTCGATGATATCTACAACTTTCATGTTGAACACTTTTTGATTTGAAGCAGTTTAGACCCTCGATTTGGGCTCCGAAAAAAGTCACGCCGAAAATCTGTACGGACGACTCGTTCCGTGAGTGTCTCATTTCGGGTCCAAATTGGAGGCCTAAACGGCTTCAAAATCAAAAATGATCAACATGAAAGTTGTAGATCACATCGAGATCTACAACTTTCATGTTGATCACTTTTCAATGAGAAACATTTGAGACTCAAAATTCAAAAATGCAAAAAATGCAAAAAAATAAGATTGGTTTGCTAGTAGTATTTTTTGGGAAGAGATAAAAATGCAAAAAATGGCTGAATCCGTTTTTTTCTGGTTTGCTAGTAACCAAAGTGGGTTTGCTAATAACAGCACCCTAATTATTTAGTAGATGTTCCGTTCAAAGGAATTGAGCTGGTTTTGCTGAAAACCCATGTTTATATATTTTGTCTAGCCCCAAACACGTCTCTTCCTAGATTTTCCTGTCCGGTTTAGGGCGGCGCGAGCTCTTCCCGAAAAAGTCTCGAGATCCTCCTTCCTCCCTCGTTGTCGAGCTTTGCAACTAGAGATTTCATTGTCGTCGGTTACTATTTCAGTCTTCTTCTTATTCCTTATCATCTCCATCTTTGTGTTCCCCTCCACAGTCCTCTTCCTATTATCTGTAATCAGAGATTTCTAGCAGCAACCCCAACCGCGGGCGATATTTGTGATTTCAGTCGTCGGCGGAGATCAGCTACCGTATTCGTAGCGAAGTATAGTTATTTTATCATGGGTGATGGGTCACCGCTCATTACAAATTGTTCTTTCGGACCGTGTCCTGTTGGAGTTGGCAAAAAATTTGATGCAGGATGTGCTCAGAAGCTATCCGTAATGATGGAATCAACAACTAGTGTTCTGGTTCCGAGCAGAGAAGTCGGGAATAGTGTGCTCGGAAACAATCTGAAATGGAGGATGGAACAACTGGTGCTCTGGTCCCAAGCGACAGAGTCGAAAATAGTGTGCTCGGAAACATCTGAAATGGAGGAAGTAGCAACTGGTGCTCTGGTTCCGAGCGGCGGAGTCGAGAGTGGAATGCTCAGAATCTACCGGAGATCTTCAAATGCTTGCGAGAAATCTTCAAGCGATCTTCGAAATCTTCGAGGAAATCTTCAAGTAGGTATGAAGATCTTTGAAGGAATCCTCTGAATCTCTCTTGAGCGTGGAAGATAAGGTGTGAACAAATGAGGGAATGCAAGCCCATTTTTAGATTTCGGGGGTGTCATTCCATAATTAAGTGATTAGGGAGTTCGGCTATCCACACATCGTAATCATATATTGTGTTATGCACACACTCATGATGGATGGTTTCATTGTTAAACACACAACTATGATGAGTTTCATCGTTATGCGCACACCCATGATATATTATATGGTTACGTGCACATCATAACCATATAATTTACTATACGCACACTATCATGTGAATTACCGCCATACGCACACCCGTCATCTCATACTTTACTACATGAATGCCCGCATGAATATGCTTGACTATACTCTCCATTTAAACATAAAAGTGGATGAAGTTCCTTAGATGAGCGTTAACGAATGACAATTTAACCCCATATATGTTCATAACCGCGTCCACCCTGCCAAACGGAACCATGATAGAATTTTATTTGACTCTCAAGGAGTTGTCGACTAGCAAGTTAGAGGACTTGTGGTCTCTAACTTGCCGTCCAACTTCCTCGTGGATTATTCATCGGATCGGAACCAAATTGAAGCCTCTCTTATTCCTCATCATGGCTGTTGAAACCGGAAAACCGGTCTCTTGTGGAATTCGACCCTTGGGGAAGGGGTGGCCGCGCACCTACTTCACTCCTGCAAGAAAATGACAAAGAAAAAGAGAAGGAACAAGGACTAGACCAAGGGCCCGGCGTGGAGGTCCCACCACACACCCGAAAGATCTTAGAGCGCTTCCCCTCCTTAGCCAAATGCCGGGCTAAGGTACCTCAGAAAGCGCTAGTAGGCCGGAGAATTAGTCAGTGTCCCCTCTGAGGTACCCCTTGGGTCCTATTTATAGGAAAAGATGGCCTGCTAATATACAACCTTCACTGTTTTCGAGGACTACAGGCAAACCAAAAGGGGCCACATAGTAAAGGTATGCCATGGCCGAGGTGCGAGCTGGACCTGAGGGGGCACTCGCTTGGCAGGAGGCCTGACTCGCCTCGTCTTGGGCCTAAGCGAGCAGGTACTCGGCAGACTTGTGCTCGACTACCGCTGAGCTCGGCTTGACTATTGCCGAGCTCGGGCTCGGCACGACGATCGCCGAGCTCCATCAGAAACCGAACTCGGCACGGGCATCGTCGAGCTTGGCTCGACTATCGTCGAGCCCTGTTCCTGCACCCGAGCTCGGTCTCGGCATGCCGGGCTTCGTTCGGCCATCGCCGAGCTCAGCTCGACTATTGCCGAGCTCGGGCTCGGCATACTGGGTCCAAGTTGGTCTGAGCCGGCCGGTTCAACCCCTGTCGACCACTCGCGGGATACGGGGTTGTACATAATCCCCGCTCTTTGCGAGGTTGGGACAAGCTCGGAAAGAAACATCCAACCCCATAGGATCCGGCGAGTGCGACAGGGGCAAAAAGGAATCTTCTGGTAGGCCCCACAGGTAGCTATATATACGTACCCCTGCGCATCTGGCTGACCTTTGCCCTTCCCCAAATTCTGATAAGATGCCGCTCCCCAAAGAAGTCTTAGAACGACTCGCACGTTCCCGCGAGGAGATCGCTGCCCAGGCCGCAGGGCTGACCAACCTTGAGGCCCCTGCTCGCCGTTTTGCCGATTTTGGCTCGGCCAAGCGGGCGAAGCCCCTTCCCCCGGGGGCCGAACCCATTCTGGCCGACTTTACTGCCGCCTTGGGGAACGGGGCCGGTTCCTCCAACCAGCCAGTTCTTGGCTCTTCTGCTAAAAATCTAGTGGAATTGTCTTCCGACCGGGAGAACAGCGGCGAAGCATCCACCCCTCGGGCCAAAAGCATTCCCGTCAACTCGCCACGGCAGGATCCCGAGGTTAAGGAGCCGGGCTCGCGAGAGCCGGCGTCGCCGAGTCGCCTCCCTTCCCGGCAACCCTCCCCTGGATCCCTGGTCGTGGGAGAGGCGCCGGGATTATCCCTGTTCCCGGCTACCAACTTGCTCCTCAAGAACTGCCGGGGCGTGGCAAGGACCTGCGCCACTTCTCTCCTCGCGCCAACCCGGAGAAGCCAGGCTCGCGCGGTAAGTTTCCGGCATTGCTCTTCTGTTCCGTGGATATTTGCTTTTCTGACCGTCTTTCAGTTTTTCACCCAGAATTTCCCGGGCGGACGGAGGACGGCGAGTCCGTGGATCGACCTCCTTACTCGCCCCTCCCTTCTCCAAGCGCCCTGGACGCCTTCCTGGACTCCGAGGTAGGCAGCCCTGAACGCGCAAGACGGGAGCGGAAGGTTCTCAAGAAGCTGGTGCGCGAGCTCCACGACCTGCGGAAGGACAACAACAGGCTGCAGTGGGAGTGCTCGCGTCTCGCGGACGGTGCTGGAGTCAGCCTGGCGTTCGAGGAGGCGTCTTCCCTGGTGCTGATGGACGAAATTGACGAGAACCTGCGGGTGATAAATCGGAACATGGGGCGGCTTCGGGAACTTCATGCGCGGCGGCCTGCGACGGCGGGCCGGCGAGACCGGGGAGAATGAGACGGCTCCTCTGTCAGTCGGCCGGTACTCGCCCCCGCCCTCGCATGGTCCTTGCGCCCTTATTTATATTTTTTCTTTTATTTGCTCCGAATGGTCTGTTTGTAATAACTTGGAACAACTTTTCAACCACTTTGTATATGTAGATGCTTTTTCAATATTTTGGTGAGTCTTTTCGAATTCCCCCTTCGGGGGCCTGGCCGGCTCGCAGGACTTGCGAGGAGAGGATGGCGAGGTGGCGCGGCGAGACCGGACCGATCGGCCGACTCGCCCTCCCTCTCGCCCTTCTTTACCTTTTTCTATAAATAGACCTTCTCACCTACCCCCGAGGCACGCTTTTATTGCTTTCGACTCCTTGCTTCGTCTCTGTCTTCCCGAACTCGCGATTTCCCTCTTCTCTGCGACCATGGTCAAGACCAACCCTGACGCGGACGGTCGGTCTAAGTGCGCCCAGCACTTTGTTGACCATTGCTTTTTCGAGGGGCACATTACAGAGGAGGAGCTCGCCGAGTTCACGGCGGCGTTCGTCCCCCCCGGCTTCCAGGCTCGCAGGCCCGCCGAGCATGAAGCCATCAATTATTCCTTCCCGGAGGGTGAGCTCGCCTTCCCCATCTCGCACTTCGAGGTGGGACTGCGCCTCCCCCTTTGGCCAGAAATCCGCCAGATCCTGAAGTACTACGGCGCGGTGCCCGCGCAGTTGAATTCCAACGCCATCGCTATGATGGTGGCGTTCGCCTGCTTCCTTCGCCGGGAGCGAATTGAGTTCAACCTCGCGGTGTTCCGCAAGTTGTTCTCTTACAAGGCTACCCCCGACGGGGTCGCCTACTTCGGCGGGTCATTCATCAAGGTTCGCGAGCTGGCGAACAAGAATCACAATTGGATGACCCGGCTCGTCTTCATTAAGGGCGAGCTCGGCAACATCCCCTTTCGCCCCCTGCAGAAGAGCGAGGACATATATCGTCCTCCTTCCCTGTCTGGTAGCGACGCCGACCTCCACAAGTTTTTCCTCCACAAGGACTTCGAGGTCGCCTTCCTCCGCCGCGGCCTTGACTCGCTTCAACCCGTTCTCCCCGGTGAAGGTATATCTCGCTCTGCCCTCTCGCGAACTTTATCATATATTTTCTTCTTTCCCCCTTTTTTTTGACTAAGTCTTTCTCTGCAGGGGAACGGGTTCTGCCGGAGCATCCGCCGTTCGCCGACCCGGGGATATTCTCAGACCCTCTGGAGCTGGCCCGGGCGGCGGCAGCGGCTTGTCGCGAGGAGCAAGCACGAGTCCAACCCCCCGGCAAGAAGCGCTTGGAGTCCGGGGGGTCGAGCTCGCGCCCCGATCCTTCGCTCCCCAAGAAGAAGAGGGCGAAGGTGGTCTCGCGCGGACGGCTGCACCTTCCCCTGTCGCCTACCAAGTTCATGAGCTCGCCGGAGGCTCTGTCCGACGAGCCGCCCTTGAGCCCGTTGAAAGAAGCCTCCTCCCCCCGAAAGGGGAAGAAGAGCGGGCCGTCCTCCGATTTTACCGGGGAGGACGCCGTCCGCGAGTCCAGTCTGCCGAAGGATCACCCCAACTTCGGCAAGGGGTGCAAGAGCAAAGATGCGGCTGGCGAGCCCATCTTGAAGTGGGACGAGGGGGCTCACCGAGTTTCCGTCTCTACTCGCGCCCCCTCCTGGGGAGCTCGCCGGCCGCCCACCGCCCACGCCTTCGCTTTCGCTTTCGGCTTCGGCCTCTACAGCCGCGACAGTGCCGAGTCGTACAAGAAACTTACCCCCAGTCAGCTCGGCTACGAGGGGATGCAGCCCACCTGCGGGCCTTCGAGCTCCATCACATGATGGTCCGCCGCGGCTTCCAACTCAGCAACGCCCTGCTGACTGCCGAGCAGGAGCGCGACCTGGCGAAGGAGAGCGCGGTCGACGCGGAAAGGCGGTTCGGCCTCGCGGACGCTCTACTCGCGAAGTCTGTCGGTGGCTTGGTAATCACTGGATACCTCTATTTACCTTGCTTAAGATTATTCCTGCGCGTGTTCTGAACTTTTAACCCTTACAGGACGCCGAAGCCGCTGACGCGATGCGAGACGAGGTAGCTCAGTTGCGGGCTCAGCTCGCTGAGCGGGAAGCCCAGCTCGCCGAGCAAAAGACATATTCCCAGGAGCAGGAGGCTGTTGCCGCCCGGCTGGGGGCGGAGGTGGAGGAATTGAAAGAGAAGAACAAGGGGCTCCTGGGAGAGGTCCTCCGCCAAGCCGACGCTCTCCTTCCCCGGACGCCAGCGAGCCGGCCTTCCCCTTCAAGAGGCCCCGGGTGTTTGGCGAGTCTGATGTCGCGGAGCGGCTGCGAGTCAACTCTGTCGAGGCTGCCGAGTGTCTTCTACAAGCCATGAGGGGGACGGGGATTTTGGTGGAAGGCTGCGAGGAGGTCACCGTCCGGGAACTTCTGCCAACCCTGTTCCCGCCCAGCCCGCTCAGCGAGAAGGAAGATAGCTTCGACTCGCTCTTTGCGGGGGTGAGGGAGAAGGACGCTCGGCTTGGTGACGAGGAGGACCGTCACTCGAGGGGGGAGGGCGAGAGTTAACTTTTGTTTTCTTCTTTCTCTCTCCTTTTTTGTACCCTGCCGAGGCGGCCTTGTAAACTTGTAATGATAAATCAAAGATGTTTTGCACAATTCTACTATCTTCTTTTTAAGCTCACTTGCGATATTATACCCGTGCGCTTGGTAGAGCGACCTCGCCTGTAGAATGTCTTGAGTTAGGACCAGCCCCCGCGGTGCTCGCGGCGAATCCCTAGGACACGTGCTCGCGCCATATCCTACTCGCGCCTCACCTTCCCCCGCCATGTCTCGCCTTAGTTTTTCGGTAATTCAGACAAGTGAAAATACGCTTGGATCGAGATGTTGCCGGCATCCGCCTTAGACATCAGGGCGTGTCTTTCGCCGAGTTAGCTGGAGCGAGGCTAGGCTCGCTGGAGAGAGCCGCTTTCCTTCCCCTGGGTCTGGGACAGGACCAGGGCTTCCTTAGTAGCGAGCTGGAGAGAAGAGGGGGGGGGGGTAGGATATTCCGAGCTCGCCGTCTTGACTGGCGAGCTCGCACCCTGGCGTTTTCCTCGGGCCAACTCCCAGTCTCAACTCCAGGGTCGTAGCGATGTCCATCGAGACTCGGCCGTGCCAGCTAGGTGGGAGCCTGGCAGGGGAGTGACGAGACCTAACCCCAGAGCGAGAAGACTTAGAAATTTTTGCCTCTCCCGGGTGCTACCACCTGGCCAGTCAGCTAAGTGAGAGCCTGAGGGCGGGTGTTGAACATCCTCCGGGCTCAGCCCCAGGGTCATAGCGATGTCCATCGAGACTCGGCCGTGCCAGCTAGGTGGGAGCCTGGCAGGGGAGTGACGAGACCTAACCCCAGAGCGAGAAGACTTAGAAATTTTTGCCTCTCCCGGGTGCTACCACCTGGCCAGTCAGCTAAGTGAGAGCCTGAGGGCGGGTGTTGAACATCCTCCGGGCTCAGCCCCAGGGTCATAGCGATGTCCATCGAGACTCGGCCGTGCCAGCTAGGTGGGAGCCTGGCAGGGGAGTGACGAGACCTAACCCCAGAGCGAGAAGACTTAGAAATCTTTGCCTCTCCCAGGTGCTACCACCTGGCCAGTCAGCTAAGTGAGAGCCTGAGGGCGGGTGTTGAACATCCTCCGGGCTCAGCCCCAGGGTCATAGCGATGTCCATCGAGACTCGACCGTGCCAGCTAGGTGGGAGCCTGGCAGGGGAGTGACGAGACCTAACCCCAGAGCGAGAAGACTTAGAAATTTTTGCCTCTCCCGGGTGCTACCACCTGGCCAGTCAGCTAAGTGAGAGCCTGAGGGCGGGTGTTGAACATCCTCCGGGCTCAGCCCCAGGGTCATAGCGATGTCCATCGAGACTCGGCCGTGCCAGCTAGGTGGGAGCCTGGCAGGGGAGTGACGAGACCTAACCCCAGAGCGAGAAGACTTAGAAATTTTTGCCTCTCCCGGGTGCTACCACCTGGTCAGTCAGCTAAGTGAGAGCCTGAGGGAGGGTGTTGAACATCCTCCGGGCTCAGCCCCAGGGTCATAGCGATGTCCATCGAGACTCAGCCGTGCCAGCTAGGTGGGAGCCTGGCAGGGGAGTGACGAGACCTAACCCCAGAGCGAGAAGACTTAGAAATTTTTGCCTCTCCCGGTGCTACCACCTGGCCAGTCAGCTAAGTGAGAGCCTGAGGGCGGGTGTTGAACATCCTCCGGGCTCAGCCCCAGGTCATAGCGATGTCCATCGAGACTCGGCCGTGCCAGCTAGGTGGGAGCCTGGCAGGGGAGTGACGAGACCTAACCCCAGAGCGAGAAGACTTAGAAATTTTTGCCTCTCCCGGGTGCTACCACCTGGCCAGTCAGCTAAGTGAGAGCCTGAGGGCGGGTGTTGAACATCCTCCGGGCTCAGCCCCAGGGTCATAGCGATGTCCATCGAGACTCGGCCGTGCCAGCTAGGTGGGAGCCTGGCAGGGGAGTGACGAGACCTAACCCCAGAGCGAGAAGACTTAGAAATTTTTGCCTCTCCCGGGTGCTACCACCTGGCCAGTCAGCTAAGTGAGAGCCTGAGGGCGGGTGTTGAACATCCTCCGGGCTCAGCCCCAGGGTCATAGCGATGTCCATCGAGACTCGGCCGTGCCAGTTAGGTGGGAGCCTGGCAGGGGAGTGACGAGACCTAACCCCAGAGCGAGAAGACTTAGAAATTTTTGCCTCTCCCGGGTGCTACCACCTGGCCAGTCAGCTAAGTGAGAGCCTGAGGGCGGGTGTTGAACATCCTCCGGGCTCAGCCCCAGGGTCATAGCGATGTCCATCGAGACTCGGCCGTGCCAGCTAGGTGGGAGCCTGGCAGGGGAGTGACGAGACCTAACCCCAGAGCGAGAAGACTTAGAGATTTTTGCCCCCTTGGGGGTTTAAGCTGCGAACCCCTTTACCCTCACTGTTTTGACAGAGCATAGAATACGACAATGAGATTTGTTTTCATTCTTAAGGCCAAGATATTTACAATTTTTTTTCAAGGGTAGAAACGTTTCAGATCGTCGCCACTCCAAGTGTGGCTGAGGGTGTCCCCTCTTGCATCTTGGAGGCGATACCCCCCTGATTTCAAGACCTCCTGCACAATGTAGGGGCCCTCCCAATTGGGGTGGAGTTTTCCCACAGCGGCTGATCTCCCTGCCGCGTCCACCTTTTTCAAGACAAGGTCCCCTTCCGCGAACTGCTTGACACAGACGTGTTTGTCGAAATACTTGGCCATCCTTCGCTTGGCCTCTTCCTGCCTGACGACGGACAAGTCGCGTAGTTCTTCCACCATATCAAGGGAGAGTCGAAGCTCCTCCTCATTCTCTGACCTCCATTCTTCCCTTCCGGCTCCTGCCTCGACGACCCGAGGCGTCTGGACCTCGAATTCGATAGGTAGAACGGCTTCGCAGCCGTGAGAGAGTTTGAAAGGTGTCTCCCCTGTGGCCGTATTGGGGGTGGTCCTCAAGGCCCAGAGGACCGATGGAAGCTGTTCCACCCAACTTCCCCTCAAATTTTCCACTTTCTTTTTTAAGAGGTTCACGATGATTTTGTTGGCCGCTTCCACCTGCCCGTTGCTTCTGGGGTGATGGACAGAAGCAAACCGAAGGTCAATCCCTAACTGCTCGCAGAAACGAATGAACTCCGTGCTGGCGAACTGAGGTCCGTTGTCCGTGACGATAGCCTGTGGCAGCCCATGCCTGCAGATGATCTCCCCCCAGATAAAGTTCCTGACTACCTGAGAGGTCACCTTGGCTAGAGCCTTCACCTCCATCCACTTAGAAAAATAATCAACCATGACCAACAAAAACCTCCTCTGCCCGCTGGCCTGAGGGAAAGGTCCTACGAGGTCCAGCCCCCATATGGCGAAGGGCCATGGTGCCATGATGCTTCTTAACCTCTGAGCCGGCTGGAGTTGGAGTGGGGCATATAGTTGGCACTTATGACATTTTTTCGCGAATTCGGCTGCATCCTGACCGAGGGTGGGCCAGAAGTACCCTTGCCTGACGATCCTCCCTTCCAGGGTCCGACTCCCCGAATGACTCCCACATTCACCGGAATGGACTTCCTCCAAAATTTTGTGCACCTCTCTTTCGGCCACGCAACGGGCCAACATCCCTGAGAGGGTCTTGCGGTACAACTGTCCCTCACGTAGGAGGTAGTATGCCGCCTTGTGCTTGAGCCCTATTCGGTCCATTCCCTCCGGTATTCTCCGGTGGACAAGAAGGTGACGAAAGGATCCATCCATGAGGGGTGCTGTTCTACTTCCATTAGTTCCCCCTCCTCGATGGAAGGTCGGAAGAGATCCGTAATGGTGCCTATGCCCATCCGGGGCCGTGCTTTGCTAGCTGGTCGACTGGCTCGTTTTCCCCTCGCGGCACGTGCTTGATTGAGAAGGTCTGGAAGGTCCCAATGACTCCCCTTACCTTCATCAAATAGAGCTGCAGGGTGGGTTCCCTCGCCTCAAACTCCCCCTTGATCTGGGAAGCCACCACCATGGAGTCAGTGAGGACCTCCACGTCATTCACCCCCAAGTCTCTTGCCAGGCGTAGACCTGCGATTACGGCTTCGTATTCGGCTTGGTTATTGGTGATAGGAAAGTGCACTACCACGGTCTGCTCGATCTTTATCCCCTGGGGGCTTTCCAAGATGACCCCAACTCCTAAAGAATGCTTCCCCGAGGCACCGTCCACCCTGACTTTCCAGGGAGAGGGCGAGTGAGTCTTTCCTCCGCCACCTCGACCACATACTCTGCCAGGAAGTCAGCCATAGCTTGGGCCTTGATCGAGAGGCGGGGACGAAGGAGATGTCGAACTCGCTCAACTCCACTGACCATTTGGCCAACCTACCTGAATGCTCTACCCCCTTGAAGATGTTGCGCAGGGGGTGGTCGGTCACTACTCGAATTGAGTGTGCCTGGAAATAGGGTCGAAGCCTCCGGGCTGAGATGATTAAGGCGAAGGCCAGTTTTTCCAGGATGGGGTAACGGAGCTCGGCCCTCTTCAATATCCGACTTACATAATAGACGGGGAGTTGTCTCTTCCCTTCTTCCCGAACCAAAACCGAACTCAAGGCTTCAGCCCCGACCCCTAGATATAGGAATAAGTCTTCCCCCTCCTTGGGCCCTTGGAGCAGGGGGCCTGAGTCAGCTGTTTCTCTAAAGCCTGGAATGCCTCCTCGCACTCCGAGGTCCATTCAAACCTTCGACCCCCTCTCAAGGTTTTGAAGAATGAGGAGCACCTCTCCCCCCGGCCCGGGAGAGGAATCTACTCAACCCTGCCAACTTCCCTGTCAGTTGCTGTACTTCCTTGGTATTTTGCGGCGACCTTAGTTCCAGGATTGCCCTCACCTTATCTGGGTTAGGTTCTACCCCAGCAGGGGTGAGAAGATGCCCTAGGAACTTTCCCCGGCTCGCCCCGAAGACACACTTCAAGGGGTTCAGCCTCATCTTAAACTTGCGGAGAGTGGCGAAAGTCTCTTCCAAGTCCTGGATGTGGGAGTCGACATCCAAGCTCTTGACCATGAGATCATCCACGTACACTTCGAGGTTCCTCCCCTTCTGCTCTCGGAAGACCCTATCCATCATTTTTTGATAGGTAGCCCCTACATTCTTTAGCCCGAAGGGCATCATTTTGTAACAATAACATCCGTCTCCCGTGATGAACGAGACGTCCTTGACGTCAGGGGGGTGCATCCTGATTTGGTGATAACCTGAAAAAGCATCCAGAAAACTCATTACAGGGAAACCGACGGCTGAGTCAACCAGCGCGTCGATCCGAGGCAAAGGATAACAATCTTTCGGGCATGATTTATTAAGGAGAGAAAAGTCGATACACATCCTCCACCGGCCGTCTCCTTTTTTAACCATTACAACGTTGGAGACCCAGCCGGGGTATTGGATTTCAGATATGAAGCCAGCCTCGAGGAGCTTGGCGACTTCCTCCCTGATCGGCTCGGCGAGCTTGTCCGTGATGGATCTTTTTTTCTACTGGATGGGGGGAGCCTCCGGGTCCAGGTTGAGGCGGTGGCAGGCCACGTCGGGGTCGATCCCTGGCATCTCCGCGGCGCTCCAGGCGAAGATGTCCACGTTCCTCTGGATGCACTCCAGCATCCTACCTTGAGCTTCCGGGGTCAGGCCTCCGCTGACGCGGACCTTCTCCACCCTGCCTCCTATGGTGAGGACCTCCATCTCCTCCACCTCTTCCACTGCTTCCAGACGGGACTGCTCCTCCCATTCCTCGATACCTCCCCTTCCGGGGGCGAGGACCTCTTCCTCAGCCTCCTCGACGGCCATGGCCTCGGCCGACCCCCGAGTCTCTTCCGCGGCCTCCTCCCGAGCGCGGCACTCCACCTCCATTTCTTTGTCAGCTTCCTGCTCCTCCTCCAACCTCCGCCCCATCTCCTCGGCCCCCTCCAACCAAGAGATGGAGTTTACCGCCGAGACGTAGCACTCCCTTGCCTCCTTAGGGTCTCCTCGAACCCGGATCTGACCCCCTCGACGCTGAGCTTTAGACACTGGTGGAAGGACGAGGGGACGCAGCGGAAGGCGCTGATGAGGGGTCTCCCGAAGATGGCGCTGTAACCGCTAGGAGCGTCCACGATGACGAACTTGCAGTTGCGTGACTGCCCCCCTAGAGTGACATGGAGTCCCACTCCTCCCTCAACTTCTTTCCTCTCCCCTGAGAAGCCGAACAGAGGCCCGTCCGAGGCTAACACCCTCCTGGCCTCTACCTTCATCGCATCGAACGCCTTCTTGAAGATGACGTTGACCGAACTCCCATTGTCCACAAGGATTCGGGAGACAGTGAAATCCTCGATGGCTGTCTGGATAACCAGCGCATCGCAGAAGGGGTCCTCGTGACCCGGCAAGTCCTCTCTGGAGAAGGTGATTTTCTCCTCTGGGGGAGGGGATTGGGATGTGGAGCCAACGCTCCTCCGGTACATAGTGTGGAGGCTTGACTTACGGGAGGCCTCGATCCCGGCCCCCCCGTGGATCGCTCCGATCCTTCCTCGGGTGCCCACATCAACCCGGTCTTCACACCGATCCCCCTCCTCCCGAGGTCGGATCTCCTCTATCCGAACTTCCTGATGGTCTTGTTGTTGCTGTTCCCTTCTCCCTCTCATCTCGAGGAACTCCGGACACGTGGATGTGAGGTGCCCCTCTTCCTGATGAAAGTCACAATAGGGCAGGTCCACCCTGACCTCCCTCCTTCTCCTCGGCTGTCCTCTCCTCCTCCCCCTCATGGCAATTGCCATTGCCTCCTCCTGGTCGGGAGAGGGGGTCTCTGACCCTGCCTACCCCCCTGGGGGTTGTACTGCCCTCGGCCACCCTGGCGGTTATCTCCTCCCTGATAACCCCTTCGTGGTGCCTGGTCTTGCCACTCGGGCCTCCATCCCAAACGGTGGGTCTGCTCCGGACGCACCCACCTGGGTTGCGGCTGCTGCTGCGGCTGCTCCCTTTGCCGAGGTTCAGCCCTCCTCTCCTCCTGAATTCGGCCACCCCTTGGCCTTTCTTCTTCCACGGCCCACTTGGCCAACCTTCGCGCAAACTCTGGATGTGCTGCCTCCATTTCGGCCTCCCTGGCCGCCCTCTCCAGAAGTGCCTCAAAAGACACTGGAGGTGACCTCTTCAGTTCCATTGCGAAGAACCTGGACTGGAGACCCAGGGTGAAGGCCACCATCATGGTGTGCCCTGGCATCTCCTGAACTTGGGACAGTTCCTCTTGGAACCTGTCCAGGTAGCTTCCCAGGGTCTCTCCCACCCTCTGCTTGATGCGGAACAAAGACTCCGCCTCCCTCTTCCTCTTCTTAGAAGTGGTGAATCTCAGCATGAAACCTCGTCGCAGATCCTCAAAGCAGTAGATGGACCCGGTCGGGAGTTGATGGAACCACTCTCTCGCCTTTTCTCTGAGGGTGATGGCGAAAAGTCGGCACTTGAAGCCGTCTGACATCTGTCGAATGGAGACCATGTCCTCGAACCACTGGATGTGGTGGACCGGGTCTCCTCTCCCGGAGTAGTAAGTCATCTCCGGCTCGCGAAACCCCTCGGGACTGGGGCTGAAGAAACGAACTCGCTGAAGGGGCTCCCCCCCTCAGCCGGGCGAGTCGGGAACTCCCTCCCTGCAGTCTCGCCGAAGTGGTACTCGGCGGCCGAGCCGGGGAACAGAACTCGCCCCTGGAACTCGCGCTCGCCCCTCTCGGCGGGTTCCTTCCCTGGTCGCCTGAGCGGTGCGTCGTCGCCGAGTGCGGGAACGGCGACCACCGGGACAGCCGGTGTCGCACTCTCAGCTCGCATGCCGAGGGCGGTCCTGACGAGCCCGAGGATCTCCTCCCTGAGCTCCGCCGGCATGCTCGCCGCTGGGGGTGGGGGAGGGGGTGGCGAGTTGCCCCTGCCTGATCCCTGTCCTTCATCTCCAGTCATCGAGCCTGCAGAAGGTTTTCTCTGCTGACCACTTTCCACGCTCACCGCACCAAAATGTTGAAACCGGAAAACCGGTCTCTTGTGGAATTCGACCCTTGGGGAAGGGGTGGCCGCGCACCTACTTCACTCCTGCAAGAAAATGACAAAGAAAGAGAAGGAACAAGGACTAGACCAAGGGCCCGGCGTGGAGGTCCCACCACACACCCGGAAGATCTTAGAGCGCTTCCCCTCCTTAGCCAAATGCCGGGCTAAGGTACCTCAGAAAGCGCTAGTAGGCCGAGAATTAGTCAGTGTCCCCTCTGAGGTACCCCTTGGGTCCTATTTATAGGAAAAGATGGCCTGCTAATATACAACCTTCACTGTTTTCGAGGACTACAGGCAAACCAAAAGGGGCCACATAGTAAAGGTATGCCATGGCCGAGGTGCGAGCTGGACCTGAGGGGGCACTCGCTTAGCAGGAGGCCTGACTCGCCTCGTCTTGGGCCTAAGCGGGCAGGTACTCGGCAGACTTGTGCTCGACTACCGCTGAGCTCGGCTTGACTATTGCCGAGCTCGGGCTTGGCACGACGATCGCCGAGCTCCATCAGAAACCGAACTCGGCACGGGCATCGTCGAGCTTGGCTCGACTATCGTCGAGCCCTGTTCCTGCACCCGAGCTCGGTCTCGGCATGCCGGGCTTCGTTCGGCCATCGCCGAGCTCAGCTCGACTATTGTCGAGCTCGGGCTCGGCATACTGGGTCCAAGTTGGTCTGAGCCGGCCGGTTCAACCCCTGTCGACCACTCGCGGGATACGGGGTTGTACAATGGCATTAGAATGACATTTTCTGTAGCAAAGGGAACAACCAGAGAAGGAAACATAGAAACGGGAAGCAGATAAGTGATTGCATTTCATTCAAAAACTTGAATCAATACATAGTAGCACACATATTTATATTACTAAACTTGAAGACCTTTAAATGCAGGAAACATTAAAGACACATAGGGAAATAGAAGCAGCCAGCATTAATGGTTGTTTGCTTCGTCTTCTTCTTCATTTTTCTGGAGCTCCACGCCACGCCTCCTTGGATTCTGATCATGCTTAAATTCAGCATTATTCTCAACACTCCCCCTTAATGCTGAATCATCTTCTGCAATAATTTTGGATCGAAGGTTGGTGAAGGTGTTGATGGGCAAAGGTTTTGTCAGGATGTCCGCAAGCTGTTTGACTGTGGGGTAGAACCGCATTTCGATCTGTTTTGTTTCCACAAGATCCTTTAGAAAATGGAACCTAAGATCGATATGTTTGGTTCGATTGTGGAAAACAGGATTCTTGGATATTCCAATTGCTGCCATATTATCACACCAAAGTACAGTTGGGTTGATAGCTTCTTCTATACTTAGATCTTTAAGCAAACGCTGAAGCCACATAGCTTCACTGGCAGCACTACATGCGGCCACATATTCAGCTTCAGCTGAAGATAGAGCTACTACCTTCTGTTTTCGAGATGCCCAGGAGATGAGTTTACTCCCCATCATAAACATATACCCACTTGTACTTTTTCTGTCATCAGTATCCCCTCCCCAATCACTATTTGTATATCCAATAAGAGATGAATCTTCTTCCTGTTTGTAGACAAGCCCCAAAGATTTTGTGCCTTTTAAATATCTTAAAACTCTCTTGGCTGTGATGAGGTGCTCTGAGCTGGGTTGAGACATAAAGCGCGAAAGAATGCTGACAGCATTTTCAATATCAGGCCTAGTATTCGTGAGGTAGATGAGGGATCCAATAAGGCTTCTATATTCCTCTTCTGAAATAGGCTTTGTGTGTTTTTTGCTAGTCAGTTTGGTACCAACTGTCATGGGTGTAGAAACAGGATTGCAATTAGACATGCTGAATTTTTCTAAGAGCTTATCAATGTACCTCTCTTGATTGAGAAAAATCCTTCCAGGTGTTTGGTGAACTTGCAAACCTAAGAAAAATTTCATTTCACCAAGATCACTCATTTCATACTCATGCTCCATAATATCTTTGAACTTTGCCACAACCTCAGGTGATGATCCAATAAAGATGAGATCATCAACATAAAGACAAAGAAAAAGGAATTGATTGTTTTCAAACTTCTTGGTATATAGTGAAGGCTCATTTAGGCTTCTTAAATATCCATTTGTTGTAAGATAGCAATCAATCTTGTGGTTCCAGGCTCTCGGAGCCTGTTTTAAACCGTAGAGGGCCTTTTTAAGCAAATACACCTTGCTTTCTTCTCCTGGCTTTACAAAACCTTCGGGCTGATGCACATAAATTTCTTCTTCTATTTCTCCATTGAGAAATGCAGATTTGACATCAAGTTGATGAATGGGCAACTTGGTTTGAGCAGCCACGGCAATCAGAGCTCGGATGCTTTCCATACGGACGACAGGAGCAAAAGTCTCAGTAAAATCAATACCATGTCTTTGTGTATAGCCCTTAGCAACAATCCTGGCTTTATACTTAGTTACTTCTCCTTCTTCATTGCTTTTAATCTTGTAGACCCACTTGAGATCGATAATATTTTTGTTTTCTGGTTTGGACACCAGTTCCCAGGGGCTATTCTTCTCTACCATCTTTATTTCTTCTTCCATAGCTTTAATCCATAGAGGATCTTTAACAGCAGTGGCAAAGTTCTCAGGCTCCTCTTTGATGAGAAGGACACGTTCACTTTGGAGATAGATTTCAGACAACAATTTGGATTTTTGGGGGGAGATGATGATCCGTCGTCAGAATCTGAGATATATTCAGGGAAATCAGTTGGCATGGATGGCTGAATCTCAGATTCAGTAACCCTAACATGAGGACCGGTTGGCATGGATGGCTGAGCCTCAAGCTCAGTAACCCCAACAGCTTCTGAAAAAATCAGGGGCCCAGGAGATCTGATCCCAATCCCATGAAGTCCTCTCATCAAAGATAACATCCCTTGAGATACTCAACTGTTGGGTATCAGGATTGTAAATTCTGTAGGCCTTAGAGTGTTGGCTATAGCCCAAAACACTCCTTTTTCAGCTTTTAAGTCAAGCTTTCTTCTATTCTCTTTTGGGATGTGCATATAAACAAGGCAGCCAAAAATTATGAGGTGTTGGACCGAGGGCTTCTTCTTGTGCCAAGCTTCATATGGTGTCATGTTTTTGAGGCATCGAGTAGGAGATCTGTTCAGAATGTAAACAGCTGTGTGAACAGCTTCTCCCCAGAACTCAGGTGGCACATTGTGATATTGAGTCATTGCTTTAACTCGTTCGATGATAGTCCTATTTCGTCTTTCTACAACACCGTTCTGTTCAGGAGAACGAGGAGAGGTGAGTTCTCTGTGAATACCATGAGTTCGACAAAAAATGGTGAAGTCATTTCCAGTGAATTCCCCTCCACGATCAGTTCGTAGCTGCTTGATGGTCTGTCCAGTTTCTGTCTCAACAAGAGCCTTAAATTCCTTGAATTTTGAAAAAGCCTCTGATTTTTGCTTCAGAAGATAGATTCAGGAATACCTGGAATAGTCATCAATAAAACAGAGATAGTATCGCATACCTGCCACGGTGGGAGTAGGAGCAGGTCCCCATAGATCAGCATGAATAAGTTCCAAAGGAGCTTGAGCTCTCCAGGTGGCTGACTCAGGGAAAGGCAGACGATGGCACTTTCCCATGGCACAAGCCTCACATATCCCTTCCTCCTTCTTAAGTTCGGGAAGGCCCAGCACTAAGCCCTTTTGTTGCATGGAATATAAGTCCTGGTGGTTGAGATGAGCCATGTGATGATGCCAGAGAGGAAAATCCTCCCTACAGGTAAGAGCATGATGCGATGGTGTATGCATATGTAGGGGAAACATCTTATTGCTTGTCATTGTGACAGAGGCAATGCAGATTTGATTTTGAAGGATATGACATGTGTTGGATTCAAAAATGATGGTGTAGCCATGCTTCATAAGTTGTCCAACACTCAAAAGGTTTTGGGAGAGAGAGGGAATATAGTGGACATGTTCAATAATTCTTGTTTGTCCAGTCTTAGTTTGAACAGCAATAGAACCAGTGCCTTCGATAGCAAGAGTCTTTCCATCTCCAAGAAGAACTTGAGTTTTGTCTGTTTCATTAATTTTACAAAGATATGCTTGAATGGAGACATGTGGTTGGAGCAGCCGCTGTCTAAGAACCAAAGTTCATGTGGTTGATCATTTGTGTCATACTGGGTAATGAAGAGTCTCTCAACTGTCTCATGAAACTTAGCTTCTTCCCCCCCCCCCCCCCCCTTGCTTCTCGCCCTTCTCCTTATACCAACAATCTTTGTCCATGTGAGTGGGTCTCCTACATCGCTTGCATCGGAGAAAACAATCAGAAGCATGATGACCACCCTTCTTACATAAATGACAAGAAGAAGCAGATTTCTTAAACTCTCCTTGCCGTCCTTTTCCCTTGTAGTGTAAAGAACCATCTCCAACCGAGTGATCCACAATAGCCGTCTTGAGTTGAAAAGCCTGTTCAAGTGGCTCTTGAGCTCGTTTAAGTCTTTCCTCATGTGCTTGAAGCGAGCCCATGAGCTCAGAAATAGATAGGGTTTGTAAATTTTTCGTCTCCTCAATGGTGGTGACGATAGGATCAAACTTTGGTGGTAGACAGCGTAAGATTTTAGGAGCAATATTTTTATCCTTGAGTTTGTCTCCAAGGATTCTGATCTGATTGACAATGCCCATAATGCGAGAGACAAAGTCACGGACAGATTCAGTTTCTAGCATGGCTATGTTTTCAAATAGCTTCCATTGATGCTGATGTTTTATGGCAATAACTTTGTCTGACCCTTGAAACTCGCTGAAAAGAGTCTGCCAAGCGTCTTTGCGGGTCGCGGCTCCCATTATTCTTGGGTAAATGGCTTTGCTCACACCTTGATGAAGTAACAACAGGGCCTTGGCTTCTAGCTTAGCTTCTTCTGCAGCTGCTTTGCGCCGGTCTTCTTCTGTTGTCTCCTTCTCTTTGCTGGAGGAGGCCAACACCACATCAGTATTCTTGTTGGTCACAAGGTGCCAGAGACCTTGTGATTGAAAAAGGAGACGCATATGGGTGCTCCAAAAATCAAAGTATTCCCCATCAAAGATGGGAACACCATTTTGGGTGAACTGAAACATGTGGGATGAATTTGAGGTGGCCATATGATGAGAAAAAAATGCACGAGATGATGGAAATCAAAAGATCGATGCAACCTTCTCTGATGGAACTGCCCTCTTAGCACAATTTGCTCTGATACCACTGTAGCAAAGGGAACAACCAGAGAAGGAAACATAGAAACGGGAAGCAGATAAGTGATTGCATTTCATTCAAAAACTTGAATCAATACATAGTAGCACACATATTTATATTACTAAACTTGAAGACCTTTAAATGCAGGAAACATTAAAGACACATAGGGAAATAGAAGCAGCCAGCATTAATGGTTGTTTGCTTCGTCTTCTTCTTCATTTTTCTGGAGCTCCACGCCACGCCTCCTTGGATTCTGATCATGCTTAAATTCAGCATTATTCTCAACATTTTCTCCAGGAATTTTATAGTCTCTGTTATTCAAATCGAAGCAGCTGGAAATGAACTAAATTTGTATTGCTTAAGAAAGTCAACGAGGAGCAGGAAAAACAAAAAATTCAGCAAGCTGGCTCACTTCATTCCACAAGCTCTGATTCAGTGAGTTTGAAATAATGTGATAGGACCCGACAGTGAAGAAGCGGGCTTCACTAAAGATTTAGCTATTTTTTGCAGCTGATTTTTTTAAAAAAATATATATTTTATGATTTACTAATAATAAAAAAAGATTGGGGTAGAGTACTTACGAGTCTGCCTAGTGTTGATGCGCGAAATGCGGTTCCGACCAGTTAACGGGTGTTCGATCTCACAAGCTAAGGATGAAGGAAGAAGGGTTGCGGGGATAGAGGAGAGGCTTGCTCGAGCAGAGGAGAAGCTTGCTCAAGCAAAGAGGGAGCTAGATCAGGTACTGTCGAGCAGACAGCTACTTGAATGGTTAGCTTTGCAGGTTGATGCCGAGAGAGGAGAGAAGAAGAGAGGAGGCCGCTAGCAGCGGCAACAGCAGACTTCGCCCGCCGCGGCTTGAATGCCACTCTTGCGACGGGCTTTTCCTTTAATCAAGAAGAGTTACAACTTGCTATTGCACCATTACACATAAGAGCAGTAAAGGGTACAATGTGGGAAGCTGGCGGCTGAGGAAGGAGATGCCAGAAACTAAGTAAAAGAGGCTGCAGAGAACTGGAAATCGGAGGCTGCGGAGGCTGCGCAAGCTGCCAGCTGATGGCAGAAAAAACTAAGTCCACAGCTTTGACGACCTGAGAGAACTGGAAATCAGAGGCTGCGGAGGCTGCGCAAGCTGCTGATAGCAGAAAAAGCTAAGTCCACAACCCTTGACGACCTGGGCGGACTGGAGATTTGAGTCCGCAGACCTTGCCTGATCAACCTTGACGGACTGAGAAAACTGAGTCCGCAGCCTTTGATCAAGGTGGCAGCTCTCCTCTCACGCGTCCTGAATGAGAGGACTTGGGGGGTATTTATAGGCCCGGGGAGAATCTTCGAAGCGGGGCCCAGTGACGTCATCCTTGACGACCTCGGCGACCTGAGCAACCTGACTGAGCAACCTGAGGAGCAGGCAGACGGACCCCGAGCAGGCAACTCTGGGCTGATTGGGGGGACTCCAGGAGGAGTTCTCCCTTGCCGGAGCGGAGGCCGCCCCCTAGCGGGCGGCCTGGGCGGACTCGGGGGAGTCCGCCCGGCAGGCGAGGCCGCCCCCTAGCGGGCGGCCTGGGCGGACTCGGGGGAGTCCGCCCGGCAGGCAAGGCCGCCCCCTAGCGGGCGGCCTGGGCGGACTCGGGGGAGTCCGCCCGGCAGGCGAGGCCGCCCCCTAGCGGGCGGCCTGGCGGACTCGGGGGTGGGAGTCCGCCCGGCAGGCGAGGCCGCCCCCTAGCGGGCGGCCTGGGCGGACTCGGGGGAGTCCGCCCGGCAGGCGAGGCCGCCCCCTGGCGGGCGGCCTGGGCGGACTCGGGGGAGTCCGCCCGGCAGGCGAGGCCGCCCCCTGGCGGGCGGCCTGGGCGGACTCGGGGGAGTCCGCCCGGCAGGCGAGGCCGCCCCCTGGCGGGCGGCCTGGGCGGACTCGGGGAGTCCGCCCGGCAGGCGAGGCCGCCCCCTGGCGGGCGGCCTGGGCGGACTCGGGGGAGTCCGCCCGGCAGGCGAGGCCGCCCCCTGGCGGGCGGCCTGGGCGGACTCGGGGGAGTCCGCCCGGCAGGCGAGGCCGCCCCCTGGCGGGCGGCCTGGGCGGACTCGGGGGAGTCCGCCCGGCAGGCGAGGCCGCCCCCTGGCGGGCGGCCTGGGCGGACTCGGGGGAGTCCGCCCGGCAGGCGAGGCCGCCCCCTGGCGGGCGGCCTGGGCGGACTCGGGGGAGTCCGCCCGGCAGGCGAGGCCGCCCCCGAGGGGCGCCCCCGCATAGCGGGCGGCCTGGGCGGACTCGGGGGAGTTCACCCGGCAGGCGAGGCCGCCCCCTGGCGGGCGGCCTGGGCGGATTCCAGGGGGAATCCGCCCGGCCCGGGGAGGCCGCCCCCTAGCGGGCGGCCTGGGCGGACTCGGGGGAGTCCGCCCGGCAGGCGAGGCCGCCCCCTGGCGGGCGGCCTGGGCGGATTCCAGGGGGAATCCGCCCGGCCCGGGGAGGCCGCCCCCTAGCGGGCGGCCTGGGCGGATTCCAGGGGAATCCGCCCGGGCATCGGAGGCCGCCCTTGGCGGGCGGCCCATGGAGGCCAGCGGAGGCCGCCCCTGGCGGGCAGCTGGCGGAGCATCCAACCTTGGGCGATTTTGGACCCGACAGTCCGTCTTGCGCGGACACGTGGACATCAGGGGTAACCTGCCCCTTGCGAATGGGAACCTGTAAGAGAAAAAGCAGAAACAATAGGCATATTGAAGAGGATTGCCGATTTTGGGGTTAACATAATCCCCGCACTTTTTCAAGTTCTGCAAGAAACTTCGAAAAAGTAGGAAACCCACGAAAATTGTAATCCTCCTCTTAGGAAATAGGAAAGAAACAATTTAGAGATCAGGAGAGATAGAACCTGATGTCTCTCCTAGAAAAGATCTGTCAGTGCCTATATTTTACCTGCGAAGAAAAAGTCAATACAGGTAAAAGGAGGTACATCTTGTGTGTACCTGAGTCGAAAAGGACTTGCTGGTACCTGTTGATCTCTGCAAAAGAAAGGTAAGTAACAGATATGATAGGAGAGAAAACCAAGTTTGCAAGTACCTGAACGGAAACTGCGAATGTTGGTTGTTGATATGATAAGATGTAATCGGATAACAGAATAGATATCTGACACACTCTGCTATCGATTGAATAATGATCAAACTGCGATGATGATTGTCTCGCGCGATCAAGGTACAACGCCGACATAAAAACCCAGATCCGCGAGATAAGAAAATCCGAAATTAGATTCACGATGACATGGCTTGTTAAGAAGAATCATATGCCTTGAATAAATGATGTGTTGCTAACATCTGATGAGAGAACTTGTTGATTATCATCTGATAAAAGCTTATGCAGGCAGTGCATATAAGAGGAGCATAAGCCAAGAGAGATGTTGCAGATCTTTAGAGTAGGTTGAATTCAACCTGCTAACCTGTAAGAAGGTAAAAGAAGGGAGAGAAAAAGAGGCTACTCCCGAGGATAAACTAAAAGGTTGAATGCTGCCACAGGTGTTCCCCGTGGGCATTATGCATCACTTGCCAAAATCATCCTGGGTGTAGTCCTAATCAAAGCGGGCTGGCCGCGCATCCTTTAGAAGGGCATAAATAAACAAGAAATAACCCTAAGAAGGATCGACAGATGCACTGCTCTCTTGCCTCGGGTTACAAGCATCGCTGATCAATCAGACTAGTTGCGCCAAGTGGCCTATTGCTTGTCTGCGGATTGATCAGCGGAGTTGTGAGTCCCGCGGAGGCACGGATCGAGAGTACCATAGAGTGTTCGGCCGTCACAGTTGTGAGATGATCAAAGAGACAAGGTTACACTTGATCGCCATTGCTTGTCACGCAAAGATCATCGTAACTGTAACGTATCCCTAACGGAGCACGATAGAACTATCACAGGAGGCCTCCCCTAGGCACTCACACTGCTCTAGACATCGGCTGGGATCCAAAGCCCCGTCATCCTCCGCACGAGAGTTGAACGGCCCCCACTACACATATGAGAAAACTCCTCATCATATGTGGTCATTGTGGTTTTACGCCTGAGGACAATCTCGAGGGGGCACTGAGCAAGACTTGGCGATATCTCGGTGGTTCAGTGATCTCTTTGGCAAAGAGAAGAATATGGTGAAGAAGTATCACAAAAAGGGAACTGTGTCAGTATGAGATCTCTGACGTAAGCTTTATTGAATGAAAAAAAATGAAACACTTAGAAGTGCTGAAAAGTAAAATGTTTGAAGAGTAAAGTAAAGGTAACTAGTCACGATCGTGAGGGGCTTTGAGGAACTGCGATTGGTCATAGCTGATGACGCAAGAAATGTGTCCTCTTTGCTTCAAAATAGCCTTCCAAGGACACCTTCGTCAACGACATCAATGCACTCACTTGGAATATCAACGAGCCCCAGCTGGCCCTCATCATGTATTTCTATGCACTCCTGCTGACCCTCAGCCAACTCCTTGCCCTTGGAGGTGGAAGGTTTTGAAGAATCAATTTTCTTGACCAGGTCATTGATCCTGCCCTCGATGAGCAATCTTTCAACCAATCGCCGAAGGGCCTTGCAATCTTCAGTTAAATGACCTTTCTCTTTGTGGAATTCGCAGAACGGGTCTGAATTTCTTGATCTCTGATTCGCCGGTTGGTAAGGCCTTTTGGGATATGCCTTATCCTTCATGATTTGGCAGACTTCTTGCATGAACTCATCTAGTTCAGAGTCTGGCCAGCCTTCATCTTGCTGATGAACCGAAGCGGTTAGCGGAGATGATGCTGACAATGGTAGCAGCCGTTCCTGGGCACGATCATGGCCTTGGAAGGGGTGTTGATGATGCTGAAATCTTCTTGCTTTCCTAGAGAGAGATGGAAAGTCTTTCCGAGGAGACCTCGGAGGTTGCTTGTAAGAAGAAGAATTTTTCTCTGATACCAGCCTGGAGACGAAGCTGGGGTTGCTCTTTGTACCGCGGATATACGAGTTGGCTAAACCAATCAACTCTTGATAAGTCCTCGGTGCTCGGACATTAGCTTCAAATTTGAGTGGTCCTTCGCGCAGGCCGTGGATGAGAGCCACTCGGTACATTTCTTGATCAACGATCTCAATGTCCAAGATTTCTTTCTGAAAACGATCCACATAATGAGACCAAGTCTCATTCTCTTTCTGCCTGATCTCAAAGAGGGCTTCTGGACCGCCCTTCCTCTTTGAAGAGGTAGAAAATCTGAGCAGGAACTCTCTTCGCAAATCAACAAAGGAAGAGATTGACTGAGGTCGCAGTCCATAGAACCAGTCTCTCACTTGACCATCAAAGGTCGTTACGAGGAGCTTGCTCTTGGTAGCATCTGAGAGGGTCTTGAGAGCGACGGCTGATTCAAAGGCTTGAAGATGCTTGACAGGATCAGTCTCCCCAGTGTAAATGGGCAACCGCGGCTCTCGGAAGTTGACTGGAGTTGGTTCATACCGAACACTCTCTGTAAACGGCGATGGCTCTTCTGGTTCTACTGCATAAGGAAAGTAAGGAGCATGAGCAGTAGTTGCAAAAGGAGCAGGAGGATAGGAGTAAAAGGTTGCTGCGGGAGGAGCAAAGGCAGGAGCTGAAGAGGAGGGGTGACTTCCCTGAAAGTTCAAAAATCTGGCTGGACTTCCCCGGGCAGCCTCCCGGAAGAAGTTTTGACGAGCTGCAAACTCATCATCTTGGGATCGCAAAGGAGCTGCAGGCCCCTGCGGAAAAGTTGGAGTATAAAGAGGAGGATAGACCGGCGGATAAGCCGGTGGATAGACTTGAGGAGTCTCTGATGTTGGTGCTGGATTGATTGGAGGAGCTGGCGCTGCTGAAGATTGAGCGGCCAATTGCTGCGTGAGAGCTGCTAGAGTACGGTTGATGGCTTGAAACTGTTGGGCAGTTTCTCTGCGAGATTGCTCTAAGGCCTCCCAAAGAGAATCATCACTGGGACTTGGAGAAAGACTCTCGGCTGGTTGATGGTCTGTCATGAGTAACCACTGCTTTCACTGTCTAATCGAGATCTGAAGGTCGCGTGTTAACTGTTGATGCGCGAAATGCGGTTCCGACCAGTTAACGGGTGTTCGATCTCACAAGCTAAGGATGAAGGAAGAAGGGTTGCGGGGATAGAGGAGAGGCTTGCTCGAGCAGAGGAGAAGCTTGCTCAAGCAAAGAGGGAGCTTGATCAGGTACTGTCGAGCAGACAGCTACTTGAATGGTTAGCTTTGCAGGTTGATGCCGAGAGAGGAGAGAAGAAGAGAGGAGGCCGCTAGCAGCGGCAACAGCAGACTTCGCCCGCCGCGGCTTGAATGCCACTCTTGCGACGGGCTTTTCCTTTAATCAAGAAGAGTTACAACTTGCTATTGCACCATTACACATAAGAGCAGTAAAGGGTACAATGTGGGAAGCTGGCGGCTGAGGAAGGAGATGCCAGAAACTAAGTAAAAGAGGCTGCAGAGAACTGGAAATCGGAGGCTGCGGAGGCTGCGCAAGCTGCCAGCTGATGGCAGAAAAAACTAAGTCCACAGCTTTGACGACCTGGGAGAACTGGAAATCGGAGGCTGCGGAGGCTGCGCAAGCTGCTGATAGCAGAAAAAGCTAAGTCCACAACCCTTGACGACCTGGGCGGACTGGAGATTTGAGTCCGCAGACCTTGCCTGATCAACCTTGACGGACTGAGAAAACTGAGTCCGCAGCCTTTGATCAAGGTGGCAGCTCTCCTCTCACGCGTCCTGAATGAGAGGACTTGGGGGGTATTTATAGGCCCGGGGAGAATCTTCGAAGCGGGGCCCAGTGACGTCATCCTTGACGACCTCGGCGACCTGAGCAACCTGACTGAGCAACCTGAGGAGCAGGCAGACGGACCCCGAGCAGGCAACTCTAGGCTGATTGGGGGGACTCCAGGAGGAGTTCTCCCTTGCCGGAGCGGAGGCCGCCCCCTAGCGGGCGGCCTGGGCGGACTCGGGGGAGTCCGCCCGGCAGGCGAGGCCGCCCCCTAGCGGGCGGCCTGGGCGGACTCGGGGGAGTCCGCCCGGCAGGCGAGGCCGCCCCGGGGGCGGACTCGGGGGAGTCCGCCCGGCAGGCGAGGCCGCCCCCTAGCGGGCGGCCTGGGCGGACTCGGGGGAGTCCGCCCGGCAGGCGAGGCCGCCCCCTAGCGGGCGGCCTGGGCGGACTCGGGGAGTCCGCCCGGCAGGCGAGGCCGCCCCCTAGCGGGCGGCCTGGGCGGACTCGGGGGAGTCCGCCCGGCAGGCGAGGCCGCCCCCTAGCGGGCGGCCTGGGCGGACTCGGGGAGTCCGCCCGGCAGGCGAGGCCGCCCCCTGGCGGGCGGCCTGGGCGGACTCGGGGGAGTCCGCCCGGCAGGCGAGGCCGCCCCCTAGCGGGCGGCCTGGGCGGACTCGGGGGAGTCCGCCCGGCAGGCGAGGCCGCCCCCTGGCGGGCGGCCTGGGCGGACTCGGGGGAGTCCGCCCGGCAGGCGATGCCGCCCCCTAGCGGGCGGCCTGGGCGGACTCGGGGGAGTCCGCCCGGCAGGCGAGGCCGCCCCCTGGCGGGTGGCCTGGGCGGATTCCAGGGGGAATCCGCCCGGCCCAGGGAGGCCGCCCCCTAGCGGGCGGCCTGGGCGGACTCGGGGGAGTCCGCCCGGCAGGCGAGGCCGCCCCCTGGCGGGCGGCCTGGGCGGATTCCAGGGGGAATCCGCCCGGCCCGGGGAGGCCGCCCCCTAGCGGGCGGCCTGGGCGGATTCCAGGGGGAATCCGCCCGGGCATCGGAGGCCGCCCTTGGCGGGCGGCCCATGGAGGCCAGCGGAGGCCGCCCCTGGCGGGCGGCTGGCGGAGCATCCAACCTTGGGCGATTTTGGACCCGACAGTCCGTCTTGCGCGGACACGGTGGACATCAGGGGTAACCTGCCCCTTGCGAATGAGAACCTGTAAGAGAAAAAGCAGAAACAATAGGCATATTGAAGAGGATTGTCGATTTTGGGGTTAACACCTAGATCTCCCCTTAACCAAGCCTGGTTTTGGGTTTGGGAGGGGTTTTTTGTACAATCATGGGTGTGAGGTGAAAACACCGAGCCACGACTACTTTTCAATGTGTTGACATTTTTCCGTTTGTGATGATTACTATTTTATAGGGACAAAAATGCATATACTAAAGTCCGAACTCTAAAGTCAAGTTATTGGCTTCATCATCTTGATACAGTGAGCTGTTAAATTGATGCCGCCTCTGAACTGGACGGTTTATTTGAGCCCACCACATATATATAACGAGCTATTTATCGGGACCTCCCCTCTAACTTTGCTAAATTACTGACAACACATCTCTTATTTTTGAAATTACAAAAACTTTCTCTAAAGTTATCATTTCATTACAAAAATTTCCCTTGAAGTTTTAACTTCATAACATTCTTGCACAAAAACACCCCCTCGGTGTACAGTGTTCAGAGGGTATTTTTCTTCATGGATGCAATGAAATGAAAAGATTAAGAGAGATTTTTGTAATTAAATGAAAACTTAAGGAGAGTTTTTTGTAATTTCAAAAATAAGAGGGGTGCTCTCACAAATTATGCTAATTTACAAGGGAGGTTTGGGTAAATATATATGATTTTACTTGATTCTAACCTAGGACATAACGATAGCAATCAGATAGGGTAGATCGCAGAGAGCGACATACCAGCAGCTGGGTGCGACTGCTATCGGTGCGAGAGATTAGGGCTTCGCCGTTTGAGAACAAGAGAGCATCGTGGCGGCTGATCTCCAGGGAGGCATGAACTCTTCGTCCAGTCCAGGTAGAGGACGAGAGGTATTCGGCCAGACTGGAGCAAATCTTTAGGCCTCTGACCAGAACAGGGCACTTCTTCGTCCAGCCCAGGTAGAAGAAGTCGGCTCAGCTTTCTCTTCCCGTCCAGAACAGAAGGAAGAGGGAGATCTCCCAAATCTGAAATCGTGGCTCTTGGAGCGTGAGGTCGGTGGTGTCGTGAACGCCGACGAGTTAGGAGCTAATCATTATATATATATATATTTAGGCATTGTATATGAAAACTACCCATGGCCGTAGGCCCAGATCGGTGATGCTTTGTATGATATTGCATATAGGTTAGACCTAATATGTATGTCAGAGAATTAGTCTGTGAAATACGTCATATCATATACGGGTTTGGGAAATTGGTAATACCTAATATGCCTATCGAAAGCCCAAGATTAACACCTCCTTTTTGGCCTTTGGAAATTACCACATCACAGAACCTATTATCATAGTAGTAGTTATCCGCCAACAGTAAGAGTCAGGTTGTGTTGGAAGAGAAACCTAGATCTTCATCACATTTTGTTGAGAAGTTGATTTAGGTATCCTACCTTTGGGAAATGTATACAAAGACTATGTCCTAATGTGGTGGATTGAGTGCGTAATATGCTAGTTAACTTACATTTATCGAAGATGGACCGAGTTGAGGCGACATCCACATTGTGCAGTTTGGCATGCAAGAGACCTTATAGTATCACTTAGTTCCACGGTGATCCGAGCAATGTGAAGAGTTGAACTGAATCCCTGTAGAGGAAAAGGTGCTCGAAACATCCGGAGGAGGGTCTAAGTGGAACACTCTCTCCGTTGCCCCCAGCTAGGAATATATAGTCAAAACCTAGGGTTATCTCCCGCAAAGCCCCCGAACCCGTTATTCGTCCGAATATACACTTACAATCTCCTCCTATATTCGTGACAAATAACGATGACGTTTCGAGGTGCTGAAGTGTAGACAAAATAATAATCCAAACTAAGCAAAGTAATCAGGACAGATCATACTAATAAATCAAAACAAGGTTTTGCCTATACGACAAACCACCACACATATGTTATCTCAAACATAGTCTGAATAATTATTACAAAACAAATGAAAACATGAATTAAACGTTTGATGATTCTATTCATCTAGTAGATCATCATCATCCATGTCTAGGTCTACAGCTCCTCTAAAATCTCCATCGTAGCCTGCAAGGAATTTCATGAGTCGGACTCTATGAATTCATAAACATATGCAGTAATATTTAAAGTAAACTAGCTCTTACTAAATGAGCTTAGCACTTCTAGCAACGGTGAAGTAACTCTGTCAGCATCTCATCCAATCTAACTAGGACTAGTCACGTTATCTTACTCGTTACTGATCACTATGTGCCTCACCAACACATGTGGGCACACATCACATGCAACATTATTAAATGTGGAATAATGTGCTGTGATCAATAATGTTTAGATTAACATATATAACGACTTTCAATTCCCAGTTGAATAACTCTTGAATCAACTTACAATGGAAGGACGTTAGGTTATCAAATGTGGAATAACCCGCATCAAACCATCTTGAATTTTCATCAAAAAATTATTTGGGATTTTCAGTCTGTCACTTATTAGATGTTTGAATGTTGGAAGCTATAGACTCGTGCATATCAAAACATAATCGTTGGAGGAAAGTTTCATATTTCTATGAACTTTAATCTCATTTTCCCGAATGTTTTGATTGTGAGAGCTCTATTTAATCCTTTAGTAAGGGCGTCTGCAACATTATCTTTCGATCTCACATCAACCAGAGTCAAAATCCCTTGACTTGTGAGAGAGGTCAACCAGGTCTGTTTCATCCTAAGTTGTCTTCTTTTGTCATTGAACAAAGTGTTCGTGACAACCGTTTTAGTAGCCTGATTATCGCAGTAAACTGCAACAGAACTCAGTTTCAGGCCCGACAATGGAATGTCCATCACCAAATCTCTTAACCACTCTGCTTCTTCACCAGCCGAAGCTAGAACATAGAGTTCGGATTCCATAGATGAGAGTGCAATGCACGACTGTCTCTTGAACTTCCAGGCTACAGCTGCTCCTCCTAGTGTAAAGAGGAATCCACTAGTGGACTTGCTGTCGTTTATTTCTGAGCACCATGATGCATCAGAATATCCTTCCAGAACTGGAGGATGACCACTATAACATAAAGCATACTTTCGGGTGTGCTTTAAGTAACGCATCAGCCTATCGAGGGCATCCCAATGGTCTTGGCCAGGATTGCTAGTGAACCTACTTAACATGCCGACCGTGAAGGCTATGTCAGGTCTCGTACAGACCATAGCGTACATGAGGCTACCAAGCAGTTTAGAATAATCTAACTGTCGAACCGCAGCCCCTTCATTGGGCTTTAAGCGGTTAGAATAGTCGTATGGTGTCTCAGCCGCTTTACGTTCACTGTATCCCCACGTGTCCAACAAGGACTGGATGTAGTGGCTTTGACTTAGGAAAATGCCATATTTCCCAAAGCTCACTTGCATGCCTAGTATAGTGTTAGCTACACCTAGGTCTGTCACGCTAAATTCTTTAATTAGACCTGACTTTACGTCATCCACTTCAGATTGATCAGATCCAAAAATAAGCATATCATCCACATACAAGCATATTATGACGACGTTGTCTGATCTATGTCATATGTAAAGACATTTATCCGAGAGACTCGACGTGAATCTCATGTTCTTTACAGTATAGTCAAACTTCTCATGCCATAATTTCGGCGCTTGCTTCAATCAGTATAGCGACTTTAAAAGCTTACAGACCTTATTTTCGTGACCGTCTACAATGAAACCTTCAGGTTGACTCATATAGATCTCTTCGGTCAGATCTCCGTTCAAGAACGCAGTCTTAACATCCATTTGATGAACAACAAAGGTCTCAATGGCCGAAATAGCAAGAAGAACCCTAATGGTTGCTAAGTGACACACAGGTGAGTATACGTCAAAATAGTCTACTCCGCTTACTTGTGTGAAACCTTTAGCCACCAGACGTGCTTTATACTTAGCTACGCTACCATTGGGATTTAACTTCCTTTTCAGAACCCACTTGCACCCTACAGTTTTAGCCCATATTGGCTTATCAACTAACATCCAGGTGTCATTCTGAAGGAGAGAGTTTATCTCATCCTTAATTGCTTCTTTCTAGAGTAGGGAATCCCTTGATCTCATCGCTTACTTAAAGGTAGATGGATCATCCTCAACGTGGTAAGTGACAAAATCACTACCGAAGGTCCTGGGGGTTCTCTCTCTCACTGAAGTCATCCTAGACTTTAGGCCAGAGGTATCTACCGAAACGGAATAGGAGGTGCTCGGTACTGATTCAGGATCTTCCTCAGTAATAGTTGCTTGCATACCTGGGATCGTTAAGTTCTTATCTTTGAGGAATTTATCCTCGAAGAACACCGCATCCCTAGATTCTATTATGATATTATTAGAAATATCAAGGAACCTATCTGTAGCACTATCTTTAGCACAACCTAAGTAGACACACGTATTGGTCCTAGGTCCAACCTTAGACCGTCTAGGGTCAGGAACCCTGACATAGGCTATACAGCCCTAGGTCTTGAGTCTGGTTAAAGACGGCGGTCGCTTAAACCAAAGCTCGTAGGGTGTAACCTCTAACTTAGCATGGGGAACTCTGTTCAGAATGTGATTTGCAGTCAAGACTGCTTCTCCCCAATAAGCGGAAGGTATGCCTGCAGTGAGCATCATACAGTTTAACATTTCTATTAACGTTCTATTCTTACGCTCGGCTATGCCGTTAGATTGGGGGGAGTAATGAGCAGTGGTTTCTGCTATGATGCCCTGTGAAGCAAGGAAGCATCTGAACTCACTGGATATATATTCTCCTCCTCTATCACTTCTAAACCTCTTAATTTTCATGCTTAACTGGTTTTATACCCTGGTGTTGAAAAGGCAAAACTTTTCAAACGCTTCATCTTTAGTTTTAAGTAACGAAATGTGATAGTATCTAGTGCAGTCATCTATGAACGTGATCATATACTTCCTCCCACCTCTTGTGACAAAACTTTTAAAGTCACAAATATCGGAATGTATAAGCTCAAGAGGTGTTATGCTCCTAGTAACTGAACCAAAAGGTTTCCTAGTGATCTTGGTCTTAGCACACACTTCACATTTTCCAAGAGGAGACTTAGTGTCTAGTGTGATCTTATGAGTTCTAGTTACTTGGAACGTTTTCCTATAGTTTACGTGTCCTAGTCTCTCATGTAGAGTCCTAGGGCTAACTAAGTTCAACTGAACTTATTGCACTATCTCATTTACTAGACTCAAATGGTACATCCTATTCTGGACGTAAGCACATCCAAAGTAATGTGAGTTGACTGACAGAGTCACTCTACCACAACAGAAGTTAATGGACATACAAGCATCACACAATAAACTAATAAACACTAAGTTAGCAGATAATGAAGGAATAAATTTTACGTTCTTTAAAATTAAAGACTTACCTGAGGAGAGCATCAGAGTTGCGTTCCCCGCCTTCAGTACGTCAGCTGTGCCGCCATCTGCTACTGTCACTGATTCCTTTGTGTCCTTCAGCTCTGTCGGAAGATTAGCGTTGTTGCAAACATGGCACGTTGCCCCAGAATCTAGGAACCACTCCGTGCTGGCCTGCGCGTGTCCGACCATGGCAATAAAGTCAGATGGCTCAGCGTGACTAACCAGATGAGCCTGGTTGCCTTCTTGCGGTGCTCTAGTTCTTTCTTTCTTCGGAAGCTTGCAGTCAGATGCACAGTATCCTCACTTGTTGCAGTTGAAGCATTTACCCTTAAAATTTTTAGAGGGTCTACTCGGTCCTGCAACCTGAGGGCTACTACGAGACGTTTTGGTCTTATGAGGGGGAGGAGCACGCTTGGAGCTTGTAATCATGTTGGCAGCAGCCTTCTGCTTGCCAACAGCTTCCAAAGCGTGCTTTGTCCGGTTCTCGTCCTCAATGCGTATAAAGCGCTTGAGGTCGTTCAGACCAACTTGCATCTTCTTGCGATACATTTCAGTTTTGAAATTGTACCACGAGGAGGGCAACTTATACACAATTATGCCAACAACAAAACTTTCGGGCAGGCTAATGGACTCACTATGCATTGAATCAACCAAATTTTCAAAAATTAATACCTGAGGGAGAATGGCTTTCTCCTCGTCGAAGCGGAAGGAGTGGAACTTGTCCACCAGATGAGCTTTGGAGAGGTCCTCCTCCTGTCTGAAGTGCTCCTCCAGGGCCTCCCAGATCTCCTTCGCAGACTGCATCTTGATGTAGTTCTTGGCCAGGCTTGAGGAGAGACAATTCAGTAGGTAGTCCCTGCATAAATCCTCATCTTCAACCCACTGAGCTTCATCTTCTGTCCCAGCAACATCAGCACGAACAGATTTGATAGTGTAGAAGACATTCAGGTATTTCATCCCAAATTGCGTGTTCAACTTCCAATCGTTGAACTCGGAGGCCGTGAACTTTTCAAGCTTGATCATGGGCACCGGAGAGGACAAGGAAGAGTTCCTCATTGCTCTTCTTACTGTAAACCCTATCACAGGAACAGAGGCTTGGATCGACTGAGGCAGCAGGGCAGAGGCAACAACTAAGTCGAATCAATGGATCGACTTCACTAGAAGGAGGAAAACTGGAAAAGGGCACGGGAGCAGAACTCCAACACAATACAAGAACTGCACTGGTTTGGAAGCAGCCCTAGGCAATCCACAGCAAGGGCGATCAGCAACTCCACGGGATAGAAAAAACCGGCGGCGGGAAAGTTGCAGCGGAGCAGATCGGCGATGGGTCGGGGCGGATTGACGAGCAATGCGGGAGAGGATCGTAGAACGGATGATCGTCGAGCGGAACAGTCGTCGACCGGCTGATCGTCGAGCGGAACAGAACGATCGTCGATCGGGAGTCGTGAATCGAGCCGATCGTCGAGCGCAACGGGAATGTCAAGCTGATCGATCGTCGAACAAAGCGGTGGAGCAGATCGTCGAGCGGATCGATCGTCGACCGTCGAACGTAGAGGATCCGCACGGATCGTCGATCGGGGATGTCGGCTGGAACGTCGATCGTCGAACGCGACGGTGATCCCTAGATCCGCGAACGGGAGGGATCCAACGACGGGGACGAACGCCGGGAGACGGGGCTCCACTTGTCCTAGCAGGCAAATGGGAGACCAGCGAGCGGCGGGAGACGGGGCTTCTCTAGTCCTCGATCGGCCACGGGAAAGCAATCGCTTGCCCTAGTTCGCGAACGGCGACCAGCACCGGAAGCAAGGCTAGCCCTAGATCCGCGACGGGAACGAGCACGAGAGAAGGGGGGCTGCGCTGGTCGTCGATCGACCACGGGAGAACGAGCGACGGCTTGCCCTAGCAGGCAGACAGCGTCGAGAACGAGCACGAGCACCGGGGAGAGAAAACGGCTATTTCGAGAATGTAGAGGAAAAGGTGCTCGAAACATCCAGAGGAGAGTCTAAGTGGAACACTCTCTCCGTTGCCCCCAGCTAGGAATATATAGTCAAAACCTAGGGTTATCTCCCGTAAAGCCCCCGAACTCGTTATTCGTCCGAATATACACTTACAATCCCCACCATGCAGTTTGGCACGAGGCAAATCCTCACGCAAGCTGATTGATTATGGGAGAGGCGGTGTCTGGTTTAATTATCAAGATCAGCAATTATTCAAGAATTTTTTGGTACTGTATGTTATAGTTTAGATGTGATGCTCGTGTTGGAGATGACCTGAACCTCCTTATCAAGTGCTTGTTGCGCATGCCATGAGAGTATAAACTTATGAGGTTGTAAGTACCCACGAGCATTGTGTTGATGCATGATGACTTGTTAGCTTCATACATTGTTTCTTAGGTGATTAGAATGAAACCTTCAGGTGAACCTAACCAACATCACTTGTCTTCCTTGGTTTTCCATTTTTATATGCCTAACCTAGAAGATTTTTTTTTTATTTTTTATGTTTGAGCCTTCATGTTGTGTAGCTTAGTTGCACTTTCAACCTGTTTCATATTTTTAATTTGATGTGACGAACTTGCAGGTGTACGGTGACTAGCCCCAGAGTCCGTTAGGATGATCGGGGATTGGATCGTTACTCAGTTTATGATTAGCTTATTGTTGACCCTTATTTACCTCTGTCTTGTGTTTGGTGCAGGTGTTATAAAGCGCAATAGAGATTAACGGTCTTAAAGCCTAAAGTTCGAATACAAAAGATAGCTACTCTCTTTTTCTACTTTTGTTTGTTTGGCCTGGGAGCAGATGTTTAGATTATTGTAATTTTATGTTTATTTTTGATGGGCTTCATCCTTGAAATTTCCATGACAAACCAACGGGATTCAGATCAAGTACGCATGAACCAAACCGAACAAGTGCCATAAGTCCGGAAAGCACCCAAGAAGAAGGTCGAACCCGCACACGCGCATGGCTGGACCGCGCAGGAGCGCCCAGCCTGCACGCGGTTGCGCGCTGCCAGTGCGCTCCCGACCGACGCGCACACCGCCCGAACTAACGCGTGTGCCCGGTCGACGCGTGTGAGACCCCCAAACTTCCGGCCGTCTCCGCCGCCGTCGACCGCCTTCACCGTCGTCGGCCGCCTCCGCCGCCGCCGACCGCCTCCGCCGCCGCTGACCGCTTTCGGCCACCACCGCCGTCAGGAACATTGCCTGGGCCTCCCGAACTGCCTAGGGGGCACTTCCATCATTTCGCTAAATTTGGTGATCCAGGTGACTGAAACGGAGCGACGTCGTTTGCCAGCACTAATTATGCCCCGACACAATTACCCTCATGACCCTCCAGAAAATTAAAAATGGGTCACTGGACCTTCATTTGAAGACAAGCAACCACATAGGCAAGAAAGATGTCTAGGGTTTTCCGGCGAGATCGTGGACTTAGGTCGGTCCTTCGCTCCTCCTCTTGCGCAAGGGCTCCGTGAATTTAGATATTTTCTCAGCCGAAACTTTTTCACCAAGGTTCCATGGACTTAGCCATATTTTCATACCGGAACGCTTCCATCAAGGTTCGATGGACTTCACTAAATTTCAAGACCGAAAGGCTTTCATCAAGGTTCCGTGGACTTAGCCAAGTTCCCAAGGTTAGAGCGCTTCCATCAAGGCTCCGAGGACTTAGTTTTATTCCCTTATTTTGTATTCTGCAGTTGTAACAGAGAAGCATCCTGTCTCCCTCTGAGATCAAGTCTCAATCCTTTTAAACCCAAAGAAACTAGTGAATTTTGGCTCGACACAGATCCAACCATGTGTTTTTTCACCCATTTCAGGTTTTTCACATCAAAAAAAGTCTCTTGTCATTTGCTGCTGTTAACTTTGAATGTTTGCACGCCTGATCCAATTCTGAGCTAAGGCGGTCCAATTTCTCTGGATCGGGGAAAGACCGGGTAACCCGCAACAACTTTGATACTATTGATTTGTTGTGATGTAAGGCTATAAGATCGACATGTTTGTTGAATATTCACGTAGTAACAGTGGACATTCATGTTTGGTTTTTATCTTTAAAGCTCATGGTAATATTTACATTCTTTGATTAGTTTACTTTTGAATCTCATATATCATTTAAATTGTGTATAATATATTGTGTGATCCCAGCTAGACCCATAATATATTAGTTGTAATCTTATGTCTACTTTGATACTCTTCAGAGCTACTATAATGACGGGATCTTCCTTTTTCTGTTAGAAGGGGCGTGCGACGGTTTAACCCATCTCGTAAGGTATTTGGGCTGCCTTCCTCCCTTAGAGAGATGCAACCCAACTGACCCAACCCATCTCCATGCCCACAGGCGGGTTGTTGGACGCCACATCCTCCCTTAGATGAGCGAAACTCGATAGTCAAACGCACACTACGGGGACTTCCCAGGAGGTCACCCATACCGTGACTACTCAAGTCTGAACACGCTTAACTATGAAGTTTTTTCCACTTCTCATCACCAATTGAGCTGCACCTAAATTGGTGATGAGAAGTGAAAGAACTTATAGTTAAGCATGCTCGGACTGGAGTAGTCCTGTGATGGGTGACCTCCTGGGAAGTCTTCGTAGGGGCGCTTAACTGGATCACTTCTCATCAAAAGGAGATCACGAGATCAAGGCCGGATGACAACGTCTTGGTGACCTAAATAACCCGTCACAGTCGTATTAAGTCGGGTCCTGGGTGCCCGGAATGGGCTAGGTCGCGGGCAGTTGTGGAGAGCGGGTTGGGGCCAGTGGACTGCAGTCCGGCTGGGGGCGGCCCGAAATACTCACATGATCGAGTGGGTCGACCCCCTTTCTAACAAAAATTGATTTTTTTTTAAAGGGGCGTGCAATAGTTTAACCCACCTCACAAGGTATCCAGGCTGCCTTCCTTAAACTCCCTTAGAGGGCTACAGTCCAACTGACACAACCCATCTCCATGCCCACAAGCGGGTTGTTGGAGGTCACATCCTCCCTTAGATAAGTGAAACTTGATAGTCAAACGCACACTACGGGGACTTCCCAGGAGGTCACCCATCACGTGACTACTCCAGCCCGAACATGCTTAACTATGGAGTTTTTCTACTTCTCATCACCAATTCCACAACAGCTCAATTGGTGATGAGAATTTAAAGAACTTTATAGTTAAGCATGCTCGGGCTGGAGTAGTTCTGAGATGGGTGACCTCCTGGAAAGTCCTCGTAGGAGCGCTTAACTGGATCACTTCTCATCGAAAAGAGGTCATTGGATCAAGGCTGAATGACAACGCCTTGGTGACCTCAATAACCCGTCATAACTGTATTAAGTCGGGTCTTGGGTGCCCAGAATGGGCTAGGCTGCGGGCGGTTGTGGAGAGCGGGTTGGGGCCGGTAGACTGCAGTCCGGCTGGGGGCGACCGGGGATACTCATATGAGTGGGTCGACCCCCTTTCTAACAAAGACCAGTTTTTTGTAGAAGGGGCGTGCGGCGGTTTAACCCACCTCGCAAGGTATCTGGACTGCCTTCCTTAAACTCCCTTAGAGGGCTGCAACCCAACCGACCCAACCCATCTCCATGCTTACAGGCGGGTTGTTGGAGGCCATATCCTCCCTTAAATTAGTGAAACTCGATAGTTAAACACACACCATGAGGACTTCCCAAGAGGTCACCCATCTCGTGACTACTCCAAACCGAGCACACTTAACTATGGAGTTTTTTCACTTCTCATCACCAATTAAGATGCAACTCAATTGGTGTTGAGAAGTAAAAGAACTTTATAGTTAAGCGTCCTCAGCTGGAGTAGTCATGGGAAGTCCTCGTAGGGGCACTTAACTGGATCACTTCTTATCAAAAGGAGGTCACGGGATCAAGGCTAGATGACAATGTCTTGGTGACCTCAACAACCCGTCATAACGATATTAAGTCGAGTCCTGGGTACCCGGAATGGGATAGGCCACAAGCTGCTGTGGAGAGCGGGTTGGGGCTGGTGGACTACAGTCCGACTGGGGGCGTCCCGGGATATTCACATTAGTGGGTCGGTCCCCTTTCTAACAACTTCCTCCTCCCTTCTCTCCTCTTTTCAATCCCTAAAAGAGAGAGAGTATAAGATGTCAAATGAGCTTGAAAACTCTTCACTCCCAACCTAATAGGGTCAGGAAATAACCCTAGTTATCAAATCTTGGCTCACCTTCTCAAAATGCATGCATTTTTAAATCGCATGATCATGCGTAAAATAATAGAACGACACTTTCTGTGAGGAATCATCCAATCATGCATTTTAAGACGCATGATCGTGCGTAAAATGGCATAACAACATTTTTTTGGTGGGAACATGCACAACTGTGTGTTTTTAAGGTGCGCACAACCGTTGCCTAAATCCTCAATGATTATTGGATTTTGAATGCATTTCATGCTAGGGACGAACACAATCGAACAAGGGTTCTAGAGAACCAGTGGATGTTATACCCTCCATTAATTAATGGAGGAGACTTTTTCTATGCAAGCAAATCAAAAATGAAATGAACATTCAACGTCCTAAGACTAGAAAAAAGGATCATCATCCATGAAACTCGCTTTGACGTCATGGAATGAAAATTAAGACGGATGATTCGACCACAATAGACTTCACTCTGCGGATCCGGAATCGGCTCGACGTTTGAAGCTTTAGAGCTCCTTTAATGGCGGGATCTTCCTTCTTATTCCTCCTCCCTTCTACCCTCTTTCTCATCCCTAAAAGAGAGAGTATACGATGTCAAATGAGCGTGAGAACTCATCACACCCAACTTAATAAGGTCAGGAAACAACCCCAATCATCAAATCTTGACTCACCATATCAAATGGCTTCGAATTCATGTTTAAAACGAGTTTACGGCTCTGATCGCACGAACATGCGATTTTAAATTGCATGACCGTGCATAAAAAAATAGAGTAGCACTTTTCGCGAGCAATCACATGACCGTGCATTTTCAAGACACACGATTGTGCGTAAAATGACATAACAACATCTTTCGATGGGCACGCGCACAACCGTGCATTTCTAATGCACACGTACCCATGAGTGGCTAAAAATGCACGACCAACCATGTACAACCCCGTATTCGCTGAGTGGGCCCCCTCCGACAAGTTCAGGGTATTGTAGAACATTCAGGCCCAAGAATACCAGATTGGCGAGAGAGATAGACTATCTTGCACTCGCCTAGTGCCCAAAGGGGGCATTCACACGAATTAGGGGGAATCAAGACCTTAGGCTAATGTGATCTTCATCACGCACTCTCCCCATACTCACGCCTCAGCGCATGCAGGAGGACATCTCGCCATGTCGGGCAAACGGTCGCCCAAGAGGGCACTCGCCCTTTAGAGAGAGCCTAGAAGGTGAATGCATGGCTCTCTCAGCATTCACTCCTTTAGGTGAGTGATGCCTTCATGGATCACTCGCCTAGTGGGATCCAGAAGCAGAATTACCCGGATACCCTCAGAGGTCTACATTTAGCTCCTCAGAACGGCAGAGTTACGTTGTTGGCAGACCCAATTGGGCTGCGTATATCCATTTAGAACAGCGGAGTTGCGTTGTTAGTAGACCCGGTTCGAAAATCTATAAATAGACCCATATGGGTACCTCAGAAGGAAGCTTTTTCATTCTCTGGTCTTCTAGTGCTTTCTGAGGTGCCCTTAGCTCAGCACTGGCTAAGGAGGGAAAGCGCTCTAAGATCTTCTGAGTGTGTGGTGGGACCTCCGTGCTGGAGCCTTGAGTCAGTTTAGGGTTCTAAGTCTTCAGTCAGTCAAGTTTGCCAGGAGAAGTAGGTGTGCGGTCACCCCTTCTCTAAGGGTCCGAACTCCACAGAAACCGGTTCTCGGTTTAAACATTTTGGTGTGGTGAGCATGGAGCGTGACTAGCATAAAAAATCCAAGTGAGTTCAATGACTGGAGGCGAAGGACAAGGATCTGACTGGGCCGACTCGCCATCTCCCCCTCCACTCGCCACCCTCGTAATGTTCGAGGACTTTAGGCAGGAAATGCGGAATCTCGTGATGTTCTCACTCGGAGCTCGCGATGAGTGCTCAATACCCACCGTCCCAATGGTCTCCACCCCAGATCTAGGCGAGAACGATCCTGCCAGGCGACCTGGGAAGGAAGTAACGAAGGAGGACAACGAGCAAGATCTCCCGGGCAAGCCTTGTTCCCCGTCTTGCCGAGTGCGGGAAGGACCAGCGAGGTGGAGGCACGAGATCGCCCGACTCGCTTGGAAAGGGAGGAGAGTCCCTTCAGCGAGCTGGTGTCATCCGTCCCAGTTCCAGAGGGGTTCCGCGAGCTAGAGATGTCCTACTACACCAGAAGGGATGATTCGGTCCAGCACATCCAATGGTTCGAGGATGTGGTATCGATGAGGCAGATGTCAGATGCTTTTAAGTTTTGTCTCTTTGCCATAACTCTCAAGGAGAAGACATAGGATTGGTTTCATCAACTCTCCGTCAAGCTCCCACTAGCTGATTGGGCAGCGCCCGGTGGCTGGCCAAAGAGATATGTCTGGTTGATGCTCAACACCCGCCGTCAGGCTCCCACAAGCTGATTGGGCCGGTGGTAGCGCCCGGTGGTAGCGCCCGGTGACTGGCCAAAAAGATATATCTGGTTGATGCTCAACACCCATCGTCAGGCTCCCACTAGCTGATTGGGTTGGTGGTAGCGCCCGTTGGCCGGCCAAAGAGATATGTCTGGTTGATGCTCAACACCCATCGTCAGGCTCCCACTAGCTGATTGGGTCGGTGGTAGCGCCCGATGGCTGACCAAAGAGATATATCCAGTTGATGCTCAACACCCGTTATCAGGCTCCCACTAGCTGATTGAGCCTATGGTAGCGCCAGATGACTGACCAACAAGATATGTACGGTTGATGCTCAACACCCGCCGTCCGGCTCCCACTAGCTGATTGGGCCGGTGGTAGCGCCTGGTGGCTGACCAAAGAGATATGTCTGGTGTATGCTCAATACCCTCCATCAGGCTCACACTAGCTGATTGGGCTGGTTGTAGCGCACATTGGCTGACAAAAGAGATATGTTCGGTTGATGCTCAACACCCGCCGTCAGGCTCCAACTAGCTGATTGGGCTGGTGGTAGCGGTCGGTGACTGGCCAAAGAGATATGTCTGGTTGATGCTCAACACCCGATGTCAGGCTCCCACTAGATGATTAGGCCGGTGGTAGCACCCAGTGGTTGGCCAAAGAGATATGTCTGGTTGATACTCAACACCCGCCATCAGGCTCCCACTAGCTGATTAAGCTGGTGGTAGCGCTCGGTGGTTGGCCGAAAGAAAAAACTTGATTGATGTTCACCTCCCACTTTCAGGCTCTCACCTAGCTGACAGGGTTGTTGGGCCCTCGATAGGTGTTGTAAAAAGCTTTGAACCTTGGCCCGGAGTTGCTCCCGTTATCAGGTTCTCACCTAGCTAACAAGTCTGGAAGGTCATCATTGGAATATTGGAATGACTAAAGAATCCTAAAGAGATCTCGTCATCAGGGATCTCACCGGTCAATGGGAGGCATTCAAGGGTAAGCCTGGAGCAAAGTGTCGGGGGTAGGACAAAGTTTATAAGCGAATGCGAATGATCCAAAGAAGATCTTGTCAGTCGCGCGTTATAGGCGCGCGTGAGCCAATATGACGAGAATGACACAAGGCCTTATTTTAGGCGGTGAGTTAGAGAAGTCGAACACTCTAAGCGTGCGTGGGATAATGGGGCGAGAACGACACGAGACCTAGTTCTATATATCAAGTTAGCGAAATCAATAGTCTACAGGTTGACGCAGCGAAAGGTGGATCTATGGTCTCGCGAGATGTCTCGACCATGGGCTACCTAAGTTGAAGCACGAGTGGGGTGTGTTTTCGCATGACATCATTCAAAGTTAGAACAAAAAAAAAGATAGAAAATTTTCACAGCAAAATCTTATTTTCTTCATTCATTAGTCGGTTATTACATCCCGCAAAAGAAGGGCAAGACCCAAAAAGAAAAATACAGGAGAATTAGAAGACGAGAACTTTAGGGCGATGATGCTGATTGCTTGCTCTCGCCGGAGATGTCGTCGGCGCTGTCTTCAGGTTCAGGGATGGGCAAGAAGAGCTCTAGAACCAAGGTCTCAGCAGTCACCTTCTCGCCCTCACCGCTTTCAGAAATCTAGCTTTGCATCATCTGGAGCGCATATTTTGTTGACGCAATGGCGTCCTCTTGCATCATCAGCTCCAGCTCATGTTGCGAGTACAACAAAGCCTTCTTCTTCTCTATCGGGGGAGGGGGAATCAGCGAGCTGATCCATTACTGGTTCTGGGCCTTTGACCTCCGGTTCTCCTCCTCGAGATGGGCAATACACGCATCCTATCGGGCAGCTGTCGCGACATCCTACAAGCCAATCAAATGTTAGAGCGAGAAAGGTGTTTAGCGAATGAACTGGATGGGAGAAAGCTTGCCACTCTACCTACTCGCTCGACGAGCTCGCTCTCGGCAGCGATTAGCTTCTGTTTCAGATCTGCCACTTCCTTAAACGGTGCGGACCGCGAGGTGCTGGCATCTGCCATCTGTCGCAATAGGTGGATGTCACGGCGAGCCGTCATGTGAGCGAGCTCAATGGCGCGGAATTGGGCTCACGAGCTCTCGTAGGCGAGAGATTGCATGAGGGCATCGTCATAATAGGCGGCGCTGTCCCGCCCATATATCTTGAAGGAGAATGCATAGGCCTGGCCCGAGACAGTCTCGCTCTCCTCCCAGGAGGGGAGGATAGTAAAAATAGAAGCCATGTTGGCCTCTCGGTCCCAGACCGGCAAGGGCTCGTCGACGTCATCAAGTTGCTTCTCACCCAGGCTGAAGTTCCTATGGCCTCTAGGGGATATCTTCTTCGTCACAGCCGAGGTCCCGCCAACCTCGCTGTTAGAAACGAACAAAAACAAACTACAAGTGGTATAATTCAAACTTTATTATCCCAAAAGATGTCTATTACAAAGGTATGACCTCCCTTATATAGAATGGAGGAGAGATGAGAGAAAACAAATAAGAGATGTGAGACTAAAAAATTACAGGACACAAGCGGACTATACAGACACAAACCGCACAAGCCGCGCGGTTAGATAGAAGGACTAACCGCTCGGCAACTACCAGAAAGAGAGATCGCCATGGGAGACCGCCCGACCGCCCGGTCTCCAAGTCGTCAGAGACAAACCGCTAGACCGCTTGGACCTCAAACAGCAACACACAGCAACCAAACCGCTGAAGGGAAACCGCTAGACCGCGCAGTCATCAACCCGCCAAGCTAGACCGCCAGACCGTCCGGTCACCAACTTCAACACTCCTCCTCAAGCTGGAGCATATATATCGATCATGCCCAGCTTGTCACAAATATGAAGAAACGAGGCGGATACTGGCTTAGTGAAGATGTCAGCCAGCTCTTTATCAGAAGTGATGAAGGGAATGCAAATTTGTTCCTTCAAAATCTCTTCACGAATGAAATGACAGTCGACTTCAATGTGCTTGGTTCTTTCATGGAAGACCGAATTTTTGGAGATGTATATGGCCGCCTTGTTGTTACAGAACATAGGTAGAGGATGGTTATAAACCTCTCCTAAATCCAGCATGAGAGCTCGTAGCCATTTTAACTCACAAGTGGTCGGCACTGGACCTGGAAACGACAGACTGCTTCTTGCTCTTCCAGCTTACCAGATTTCCCCCAACAAAGGTGCAGAAATCGGAGGTATACTTGCGATCCCCTTTGTCATCAGCGTAACTCGCATCTGAGTATGCTTCAACCCTCAGATAACCATTCTTCTGAAAGAGTAATCCTTTCCCAGGCGCTGCTTTGACATACTCCAAGATCCGCAAGACGGATTGTAGATGGCACTCCCTAGGTGCTTGCATGAATTGACTCACCTTGCCCACAACATAGGAAATGTCGGGCCTGGTCACTGTGAGATATATGAGCTTACCAACTAGATGCCTGTACCGCATAGTATCTGAAAGAAGAGGCGAATCATCTGTCCAGGTTTTGTCTTCTCCAATTGTCATGGGGCATCGGGCAGGTTTGGCTCCAGTCAATCCTGCCTCTTTTAATAGATTAAGGGCATACTTACGCTGGGATAGGACTAAGGAGTTGGGCTTCCTAGAGATTTTGATCCCAAGAAAGTACTTTGGAGAACCCATATCTTTCGTGACCAGATGTTGACGAAGATGTCGCTTTGTCAAGGCTACTCCTTCCTGGTCATCGCCAGTGAGAAGAATATCATCGACGTACACAGCAAGAACCACCAGTCCCGAGGAGGTCTTGCGAATAAATAGCGAGTGATCGGTAGAGCTTCGCGCAAAACCAACGGCCGCCACAATGCTACTGAACTTGTCAAACAAAGCTTGAGGGCTCTGCTTGAGGCCATAGATTGCCTTCTGCAGCCAGCATACTCGTGTCTCCCCCTGAGCAACATACCCAGGAGGTTGCTCCATATAGATGGCCTCCCGAAAATCACCATAAAGGAAGGCATTCTTGACATCCAGTTGGGAAATAGACCAATCTATATTGACCGCCACAGAGAGAAGGACCCGTATAGTGCTGAGACGAGCCACGAGAGAGAAGGTGTCAAAGTAATCAATCCCATAGGTCTGAGTAAAGCCCTTAGCAATAAGGCGAGCCTTATAACGATCCACAGTGCCGTCCGAGCCAAATTTGACCACAAAGACCCAGCGACAGCCAACAACATCAGTACCAAAGGGAGGAGGAACAAGATTCCACGTAACCCCGCTCTGTTAGGGTCGTCATTTCCTCATCCATGACCATCTTCCAGTGAGGAATAACTAGGGCCTCCTAGTAGGAACGAGGTGTGGTAGTGGTCGAGATAGCCAGCGCAAAGGCCCTGCGAGAAGAGATAAGACGATCATACGAAACAACAGCGGCAAGGGGGTGTAGGGTACACGTCCGCACCCCTTTGCGAAGAGCTACAAGAAGATCCAGATCAGCGGGTCCCTCGGCATCCGGAGCATCTATGGCAGAGAGAGCTGGCCCAAGAGGAGAGAGCGACAACGGCGGAGATGAGGGAGATGGTGGCGGAGAAGTGGGAGAGAGAGGCGGAGGGAGAGGAGTGGACGGAGACGGAGTAGGGGTGGAAATCACAGTAGGAGACGAGGGAACGAAGGGAATAGCAGGAGAATCAGAAGTTGGGGGAAGAGGAGAGGAGTCATCCGAGAAGTAGGAGGCATTTCTCCAAGAAAGTAACGTCAGCGGAGACGAACTGCTTACGAAGAATGGGGTCAAAGCAACAATAACCTTTCTGAGTGGTAGAGTACCCCAGAAAGACATATTTGGTTGGGCGAGGAGATAGCTTATCATGGGTGGCAGATGGGGCATGCACAAATGCCGTACACCCAAAGATTCTGAGAGGGAGAGGAAAAGGCTCCTTGCCCGGATACATAATTGAAAATGGGGTTTTCCCGTGGAGAACTGTGGAGGGAATGCGATTGATGAGGTAGCAGGCAAGGAGAACAACATAACCCCAATATGAGCGAGGAACATGCATCTGGGTCATCAATGTGCGAGCGACATCGAGAAGGTGACGGTTTTTGCGTTCCGCCACCCCATTTTGCTGGGAGGTATAAACACAGCTAGTCTGATGAATAATGCCATGTTGCATACAAAAAGAGGTAAAAACATGACTCAAATATTCTTTAGCATTGTCGGAGCGAAAGGTTTTAATACAAACACCAAACTGAGTTTTAATGAACTGATAAAAAGAGAGCCATACATCGAAAAGTTCAGAGCGATCTCGTAAGAGATATACCCAAGTACATCTAGAAAAATCATCAATAAAAGTTACAAAATAAGAACTACCCCGACCAATGGTTAGGGTAGGAGCAGGTCCCCAGACATCGGAGTGGACAAGATCAAACGGACGAGTAGAGCCTCAACCGTGCTTCGACAGGAAGGAGGAACGGTGATGCTTGTCTAGTTTACAAGCGTCGTAGTTGAGAGGAGTACTGGAGGGAGGGAGGTGGGGCAGAAGCTGATGTAGAAGCCGTGGTGGAGGATGACCGAGGCGGAGATGCCACTAGAGAAGATCTGTACAAGAAGATGAGAAGGCGGACAAGGCGGAAACGTTATCGAGGAAGTAGAGGCCGCCACTCTCAGTCCCAGTAGCAATCGTCCGTTGGGAGCTCAGATCCTGAAAAGAACAAGAAGTCGGAGTAAATGTCACAGAACACTGAAGCTGCTTGCATAAAGAGGTAACCGACAATAAATTGCACGGAAACTTGGGCACATAGAGAGTGTCCGCTAGGCGAAGGGACGGAGTAACATGAACCACTCCCGACCCATGAACCGGGAGGGAGTACCGTCTGCAATGAGGACCGGGGGCAACCGATCATGCTGTTCGAGGAGATAGAAGCACTGAGGATTGCTCGTCATGTGATTAGTCGCACTAGAGTCGATAAGCCATTTACCTTGTGTCACCACGTGGACACTACCTGATGATGTGATCACGGAGGTAGACGGCTTGGAAGAGGAGGCGGAAGAGTCACCGGAGGGGCAAAGATGCGGATGCTTCGTCCAACAGCGTTCTACAGTACGTCCGGTGAGGCCACAATGAGAGCAGAGGTAGCGGGAAGGAGCACGTCCGCCAGACTGGTGACTGCGGCTACCAGAGCCACTCCGCTGAGTTTGATGAGCATAGTTGTCCGGTGGAGGAGGATAAGGCAGAAGTGGGCGCTGTAGGCGAGAGGTGACAGCGACGATGCGGGCAGCGGTGACATCTAAGGTAGGAGAGTCCGCCTCACCCAGAATTTGCTGGCGGATCATGTCATAAGTATCAAGAAGCCGGAGCAGATAACACACAACCAGAAGCTCCTGGAAGTGCTTGTGTTGTTGAGCCAAATCCGCAGAAAAGGGGTGATTCTGAAGAATCTCAGCCCCAAGAGCCTGAACCTGTTGGTAGGCATCAGCAGGAGATAAGGTAGGACGTGCAAAGAGATCCATATACAACGTATAGATGCGGGACGTCTGAGCCCCCTTGGAGTACAGAGCGGCAAGATGAAGCCAAGCGGCCTTGACCATCTCATCATGACGGATGACGGGAAGGCACTCGTCAGATAGACTATTAGCGAGCCAAGTACGCACAAGCGCGTCACTCGTATCCCAGTCATCAAAGAGAGGTGAGGTGGTAGGAGGAGGATCATCAACGAGATGGTGGCATTTGCGTTGCGAGCGAAGGAGAAAGATGAAAGAGACGCTCCAATCCGGGTAGTTGGAGCCGACAAGCTTGGAAACGGTGCCAAGGTTCCCGGAAGGAGTAGGAGGAAAATACGGAGCCGGATTGGCGACAGGTGTGGTGGCAGGAGTGGTGGCAGTAGAAGCATCAGAAAGAGCCATAGAAGCAACAACGGGAAGCCGTGCGGTTAGGAAATAATCCGCGCGGTTAGGAAGAAGAAGAGCTGCAGCGGTCACGATGTCAGACATCAGCAGCCAGAAAAGCCACGACCAAGCCGCAGAACCAAGCAAAGGGAAAGAAGTCGAGCGGCTAGAAGACAGCTTGCGCGAACAGAAGCAAGGACAAAACAAGCAAACAGGTCGCGGCGAACAAGACAACAGGTCGCGATGACTTAAGAAGAGGAGCAGCTAGAAAAGAAGGGTGCGACGACTAAGCACAGGTCGCGGCGACTAAGCACAGGGAACAAAAAGGTCGCGCACACAAGGGCAGCGAAAAGGAGAGAAACAAGCCGCACAGACAGGGCGCAAGCAGGCAAAGCAAACTGCGCGGACAGGGAGGGCGCACAGAATCAGGAGGAGAAGATCGACTCCTCTGATACCATGTTAGAAACGAAAAAAAAAACCGGAAGTGGTATAATTAAAACTTTATTATTCCAAAAAGGTATCTATTACAAAAGTATGACCTCCCTTATATAGAATGGAGGAGAGATGAGAGAAAACAAATAAGAGATGTGGGACTAAAAAATTACAGGACACAAACGGACTATACAGACACAAACCGCACAAGCCGCGCGGTTAGATAGAAGGACTAACCACTCGGCAACTACCAGAGAGAGAGAGATCGCCATGGGAGACCGCCAGACCGCCCGGTCTCTAAGTCGCCAGAGACAAACCGCTAGACCGCTTGAACCTCAGACAGCAACACACAACAACCAAACCGCTGAAGGGAAACCGCCAGACCGCGCGGTCATCAACCCGCCAAGCCAGACCGCCAGATCGCCCGATCACCAACTTCAACACTCGCTAGGCTTCTCCTCATGAGTCTCGCTAGCGATAGGAGATCTCGCAGGAGGAGCCTTCTCGACCTCCTTGCCTTTGGTGAGATCTGCGGTTTTTGGCTTCTTGGGAGGTGACGGAAGAGGAAGTGTATCGGGTTTCCGCTTTTGGCTGCTGGATTTCGGCAGCGACTTTGGTTCGCTTCTACATGCCGCGGTGGCGGCCTACGCGTGTGCCTTCTCGGAGGCGAGTACTGTGCTGCTCACGAAAGGCAGGTTGAGGGGAAGATCTCGCTCCCCTGCACATGTGTCATAGTTAGCAAAATTATGTAATCCTATGGATAAGAGATTGTGAAAGCTACCCTCCCCGGTGAGTACAGGTAAGAGCGAATCGACGTTCCTCCTCAGATAAGGAACGTCAAAGTCCTGTCCAAAAAAGAATTGGTGGAGCTTGGATTCGTGGCCGCCGAGAGATGGAGGACGGCAAGTTGATTCCTCCTGTTGGATTGGTGAGAGGGGGACGTTGCCGAAATCCCCGGAGACGAAGATGAACTTCCGAATCCAGTGGCGATTCTTGTTGGCGAGACCTTTGGCCTTGAGGTTATTACCAGAGAAGAACACAATCTCGTCCCTTTTGGCACGAAAGTTGAAGAGTTTGCGGAAGACGAGAAGGCTGAATTCAATTCGCTCCTCCCGCAAGTAGCAGACGAATGCTACTAGCAAGGCGATGAGTTGGGGTTGAGCTGTGCGGGAACAATGCCGAAGTAGCGCAAGGTCTGGCGAATCTCCGACCAGATGGGGAGGCGAAATCCCACCTCAAACTGTTTGGCTGGAATGACAAGTTCGTAGGGAGAGAAGTGGTTGCTCGACTCGTCCTTCCCCGAGTGTCGCGCGGTGAAGCCCGACGAGACATAAAAACCAACGAGCGATTGGTACTCCTCTCCAGTTAGGTTGCAGTTCATGAAAGGGTAGTCGAAGAATGTGGCTGCGCATTTGGTTTGACCATCGGAATCTCCTGTTATCTTGCGAGAAGTGGGAATAAAACGTAGAAACCCGAGTGCAAGAGGAGGAAAAGCAGAAAGAAGGGTTGGAAACTATTTAAAGCAGTGGTTAATGTGGTAGGTGATGGGTCTATTTATAGGAAATTTTGGGCGGAAAAGGATCCAGACTAGGAAAAGTGCGGATATCCAATTACCCAGATCCCGCCCAAAACTCTATCAAGATCTCACACTCCCTCACTCGCTGTCGAGATTATGATAAGTACTATAATGCTTTAAAATAAGGTCGACAGTAAAAATAAAACATGCGCGAAAATAGAAAGAACAGACAACGAGAACATTTAATCCAGATAAGAAAAGAAAAACAAAGTTTTATTATCCATTCACATTCAACACCAGTAAACCGATGGTTTGTTATTAAAAGCAGATAAGAAGAGAGCAGGAAGGTGAGTGTCGGTAGGCCCACCTGTGGCCATCACCACCATCCTCGGTCTCCCCTTCCGCCCTAGGCATCACACGAGAATATTGCAGTGAGCGAATGATCTGCAACTCCTGTTGGGCGAGGCGCAATTGATCTTCACCTCGCGCGACATGGATCCCGGGAAAGTCCCTCCCGCCATCGGCTTCTCCCCCCAGCTCAGCAATCAACTGCACATAGTTGTTCTCCAGGCAGAGCAACCGTTCCTCGGCAAAATTTTGGTTCTCCTTAACCCGGCTTTAGAGCTCGTACAGTATTAGGGCGTGCTTCTGTAAAACCTCCGTCGTCGGCCGCTTCAGCGCCTCGACATCCTTTGGATCATCCAGAAAGACGACAATTGAGTTAGGCGAAGGGGGAGGCAAAAAGTCCTCCTCATCGATGTCGACATCAGTCGATGATATTTTGCGGTAACCTGCAGCAGGAAATATTAAGCCAGGCATAACCTTTCTTCTTTCAGAAGGCGAGTGCGATTGGCTACCTGGCCCGGTATCCGCGTCCTTGCCCGAGTGCCGCTTGGAAGTGCTGGGCCGTCCCTCGAAGGGGGTATCGAAGATGACATGCGCCTTCCCGAGCCCTGGGCGGTGAGTCGCCTATTCGACATCAGGGTTGTTGCGAGTGGAAGGTTGGATATGTCTTTCGCTGGAGGTAGTAGGCCCAAGGAGAGATCCAGTGGCGTCAGGCGAGCAGGGGATTTGGGTGTTATAGTACCCGTCTCGTAGTCCCAAAGGCGGGAACTGCAAAGTACAAGGGTAAGCGAACTGATAAGAGGCGAATGGATAAAAGAGGACTTACCATTATCCTACGAGAGATCATCTGATTTATGCGGGGAAGTGATCTCGGGGGCTGTCTTATCATTGCCAGCCTCAAGAGAGCGCAGTTCAGCACTCGCCTCCCCAACTCCCTTCTCCTTTGAAGAGATCTACAAGAGAACGCGTCAGCATCTTCTTTTATCCTGGTAAGGAATATAAAGAGAGTGAGAATACCTAAGGGATCCCGGGCTGGGAGGAATTCTGCGAGATGGACTCGTCCCTGGTCAGGTCGCGCCTGACCATCTTGGCCTTCTTCATTTTGGGAGACGAGCTCGGGGCCTTCCGGTCAAGCCAAGGGGCGAATGAGCTCATCAAGGTTCTGGTCTCGGCCCGGGCAGCGTTGAGGCGATCTTGGGCTTCCTTCGAGAGCGACATCGAGTTGAAGGAGAGAAAACCACGAAAAAATGGATGGGGCAAAATTCATTTGTCCGTGATTGGATATTTATAGAGCCATGGAGGGGTGCACCAAAGGTTCTCTTTCAGGTCAGCAAGTACTCATCAAATACTTGGGGTTGGATGATTCTTTCCGAGCTTTGCGAAAGCTCGCAAAGAGCGTAGATTGTGTATAATCCTGTATTCGCTGAGTGGGCCCCCTCCGACAGGTTCAGGGTATTGTAGGACATTTAGGCTCAAGAATACCAGATTGGCGAGAGAGGTAGGCTGGCCTGCACTCGCCTAGTGCCCAAAGAGGGTATTCACATGAATTAGGGGGGAATCAGGCCCTTAGGCGAATGCAATCTTCATCACGCACTCTCCCCATACTTATGCCTCAGTGCATGAAGGAGGACATCTCGCCAAGCCAGGTGAACGGTCGCCTAAGAGGGTACTCGCCCATCATAGAGAGCTTAGGAGGCGAATGCATGACTCTCCCAGCATTCGCTCCTTTAATTGAGTGATGCCTTCATGGATCACTCGCCTAGTGGGACCAAGAAATAGAATTACCTGGATGCCCTCAGAGGTCTATATTTAACTCCTTAGAATAGCAGAGTTACGCTGTCGGCAGACCCATTTGGGCTGCGTATAGTCATTTAGAATAGCGGAGTTGCGCTGTTGGCAGACCCGGTTCGAAAATCTATAAATAGACCCATACGGGTACCTCCGAAGCAAGTTTTTCATTCTCTGGTCTTCTAGCGCTTTCTGAGGTTCCCTTAGCTCAACACTGGCTAAGGAGGGGAAGCATTCTAAGATCTTCCGGGTGCGTGGTGAGACCTCCGTGCTGGATCTTTGAGTCAATTTAGAGTTCTAAGTCTTCAGTCAGTCAAGCTCATCAGGAGAAGTAGGTGTGCGGTCACCCCTTCTTTAAGGATCCGAACTCCGCAAAAGTCGGTTCTCAGTTTCAACAAACCAGACTCTCTACGGAAAGCCAATGAACAGTCCCCAAAATGTGTGAGGTGATTTGTAACACCTCCATCCGTCACATGAAATATAACAGAGGGTCCGGCCGGGGCCCCACGTCATATTCCACAGACAGTCGGCGGAGTTACGTATTAATATCAAAATTACACGAATCCTAACTCAGAGCATTCTAGCGGAAGCTTTAAGGGTTAACTTCTGAACTCATGTACACACGAATGTCCACTATATATAAATATAAGGAATGTTTACAAAATACACAAAATGTTATGGTCTTAAGGTCTTGCAGTTATACTTCAAAAGTATGGTTTACAAACATCGGCGTGCAGGTCGGCCACATATGAAAACAATAAAAGCCTTCTCTTGGTCTTCAAGGGCCGGCATAGCATCAAGAGCTTTAACCCACTACTTCCCGCTCGGCTCTCCAGCACCTGCATAGGGACAATCCATCATGAAGGTGACAAACAAGGCAATAGTCAGCTTTAGCTGACTAATTTATAACGACCCTATCCCATTCCCGGGCAGCGGTATTCCTTCCCTATAGGCAAAGCATTCATATATGTATATCACAAGAAGGCACACTTAAACACCCTTCAATATATCACAAACATTTGCATCACTGTCAAGCATTATGTGCACTCAAGGAACATTCTCGGTGTACTGGCAATGCCTAGTCCCACCACCGTTTAGAGGTCCCGGACTTGCGGTCAATTTAAAAGCATTTTAGTCTTTCCAGCTTACATCCTAAAACTTCCTCTCTCTCTCTTTGTCACCAGTAACTCCCATGTATTTTAGGTTTGTTTAACCGATTGACATCGAGCGAGTACAGCTCGACCCATTCCCGTTGCTCATATCGTCGTTCCTTCGCAAAAAGCCGAAGCCTTCATGGCAAATAGACACGACGCGGGTCGGCCTCCCCTTTCCCGTCATCAAAACATAACCAATGTTATGTACAACGGCTCTCATGGCCACAAAGTTGGGCACTCAGGCACACAACTCACTTGCTAACCCCAAGGTCTCCATAAGACAGGCCGCGCAAGCACATTCTTATCTGGAAGCTATCGCCAGCGATAGTCACTATCGTATGGCGTTAGCGATAGTATTTCTCTCCTGTCTCCATACCCAATCATAATTGGAACATCTGTCCAGCAAACCCTGCAGCATCCTGTAGTGCCAGAAACACTGGACTTTCACATCAATCAGAGCTTACCAGGAGCTATCGCCGGCGATACTCGCTATCGCCCAACGATATCCAACAGGTATGCAAACTGTGGTATTTTCTGGGTATTTTCCTGGAGCACACCTCAAGTACTTCCTGCTACTCTCATTTCACAGGTATAACCCACAGACCCCTAAACTACTCATTTATACTCGGAGTCTTCTCTGGCACGCAAAACAAAACATCACTGATCCAGACCAACCTGTCCAGATGAGCTTCACACAACATGTCTATTCCGTACTACGATGTTCGGATCTATATGCAAAACCAAACCCGAGGATACCACGTATTGACCCATCAGAATTCCCTCGATTCTCCACCTTTTGGTGGGGGATTCCATGCATATGCAAAAGGGAGGACTTCACTTGTCAAAGAAGGAAGATCGTTACCCTTATCAATCTCTTAGGAGCCATGCCCTTGTTCTTTGATCTGGATGGAACTGAGCTTCACAGCTTCCTCCGCGAATCTAGCGTTGACTGGAAATTACGATCACAAGCACACCTTGAATCGCTTCTCCCCTTAGCCTTTCAGACTTTCTTCCTCCTCTTCCATCAAGAGCTCAAGAACTAAGAGAGAAAGTGTGAGAGAGGTAAATGAGAATAACATCTCAAAGCCAGCCCTTAAAAGCAAGCTACCGCCGCGCAGTATCTGCTACCGCTGCGCGGTATCTAAGGCGGTCGCTGATTGGCCCAATGGAAATCTTTCTGTCGCCCAAAGCAGCCTCCACCGCACTGCCACGTGGCAAGCTACCGCCGGTGTTAACTTACTACCGCTGAGCTGTACCTTCCCGAGGCATATGTCAATTTAATCTGCTAGCGCCGCGCGTTAACGCACTACCTCCGCGCGTTAGTCACTCAACGATTCGTCCCAAAGCATTGAGTGCGTCGATTGATAACGCCACACGCTAGCTTTCTACTGCCGCGCGGTAAACCTCTCGACGCTTCGTCGAGAGCGTTGAGAGCGTCGTCTGCTACCGCTGCGCTATATCTTTCTATCGTCAGGCGGTAACAACCTGAGCCCTTGGTTTTTTAATTCATTGAGCTATCGTCAGCGATAAGACTATCATCGTGCGATAACCTCCAATGACCAATTCCCATATTTTTTTCAGGATTTTGGGGCATTACATGATCTTAGGCTCCATTGGACCCTTATGTCCTCCAAAGCAAGAGGGTTTTGGTCGGAGCGTTACAGATTGGGCCCCAAAAAAATTAACTAACTTTGCCTTCTTGAAGGCCCACCAGACGTAGTGATCCTGAGAAGCTGTTGAGTGATCGTCCCGTTTGTGTGAATTCTCACTTGCAGCAAAACTCAAGGGTCAGTTTTACATACACAATTCCATGGTAACAACTGATTTGCTCACCTGAAAGCAAAGTTGTTGTAGCGTCACCAACCTTAGCCTTTTTTGATCTAGGGGTGTAGTCTAGGACCTCGAACAAGCCCGCCTCTCTTAGCGTCTGAAATTGCCTCGCGAGTTAGTACCAAATTAGTATAGAAAACCAAATAGTCAAGGAGTTACGAGATCAAAAGAGGATTCCTCCTTGATCAAACCCTCCGATCCGAAGAGCCTTCGTGCTGCCAAACTAGGTATGAAATCGGCAATGTGTCGCTTCCTTTCGCGACCTCTTCCCGGAGGACCCTCCCTCGGTCTTATCCTGAAGGGTCTTCTTCTTTTCCTCGCTCGAATTTTGAAGCAGAGTTTTGTGCTTCAAACGATTTGAAATTCAATGGATGAAACAATGAGCCGCAAGAGTCCCAAAGTTACCAAACAGATTTTTTAGCTATGACATAAAAAATGTCCAAAAAAACAGACCCTAAACGAGGGATCCGGATCCCCTGGAGTTCGTACGGAGAACTCCATGGTGGAGTTTGATCCAACGCGCGAGAACGATTCATCTCGTCAATCTTGTGGCGAGATGAATCCGGCCATGCGCTAAAAGACAAAAAAATGAACAGTAAAAGTAATAAAAATATTGAAAAAAAAACGTGAATTCTCGATGGATCGAACTCCACCCTGAAGTTATCAGTAAGAACTTCAGGGGATCCAAATCCCTAAATGAGTGAGAGAAGCAGCACGTTTAGCAATGGTGATCACATAGCAATATATGAGCCTAAACAGAGCAATACTGGTGATGGCATAGCAATGGTAAATTGGTAATAAGCCTGATCCAAAAAATCGCGTCCGTGCAAAAAAGTCACGTTCGGGCGAAAAAATCACGTCTGATCCAAAAAAATCGCATTCATGCAGAAAAAATTACTCTTATTTTGAAAAGCCGATGTTGGCAATCTCAATATCCGCACCTGGAGATAGACATTGAACCAATGATTTTTAATTTTGTGTGAATATCTACGGCTTTTCACCAGAAAGCCTATTCCACTTTACAATTGCTGATACAAACAGCGGAAATGGCTTTCGTTTTCTTAAAACCAATACTTCAATATCAATTTCGTTGAAACGAACGGATCCGAAGGAATGAGAGAAGCGGCACGTTTAGCAATGGTGATCACATAGCAATATATGAGCCTAAACAGAGCCTAAACAGAGCAATACTGGGGATGGCATAGCAATGGTAAATTGGTAATAAGCCTGCAGGTGGTCCACATCATGCAGATAGGATTTCAGATCAGTGACGAGAGATTGCGTAGAGAGAGAGAGAGAGAGAGAAGTGGCGCGCGCGTGGAGGGGCGTGCCGGGATAGAAGGGAAGGGGGGGCCGGCCGGGCCGGCCGGGGCCGGGGGACGTCGGACGTCCTCTCCATCTATCATTTTCTTCCTCGATGGCCGGCATGCATGACCATGACCGCAGGCAATATTATTTCCGCTTTTTCTTCTCCCCTTTAATTTCCAGCCCGCATGGAGCCATCATGCGGGACGACACATATATGTAGTGACGCACTCTGCCAGGTTTTATTATAAGCAGCCCCGGCCCCGTCGTCTAATATATGTATGCGTGCACTTCAATTCTTCTCCGGCCCATGCATTTTGCTCCCCTCGTCACGGCAACAACCACTATCCCTCCGCAGTACTACTCTTCTCTCTCTCTCTCTCTCTAAATCTTCCACTGCTCTCCAGGTACACCAGTGCGTGTGCATGACCGCTAATTACTCTGTGGTAACTGAGAGTTTCTTTTGTCATGAGGAGAGAGAGAGGGAGAGAGATTGATCGATTGATGTTGACTATTTCTTGATTTTTTTTGTCCGTCTTCATTCTTCCACCACCCATCAGGGGGAGCAATATTTAGGTCAGAATCGTGGATGATGCTCATGGTCTTGCACCAATGAGGAGCTTGCAAAGGAGGTGGGGCCCACGCAGTTGTGGCTTGTGTCATACACTTTTGCGCGGGGTCCTCATCATTTGTGTCTTCTCATTGGTTGTGTGGACGATGCTTACCGTCCACGGTCCTGACCTGAAAATTTTCCCATCAGGGGGGCCGGGGGTGGTGCAGTGCAGCCAATGCATTGCACCGTAAAGTGCAATCCGACGGTTGCGCTGAGATGCAAGTGCGTTGTGATGCGTGCACATCTCAGCGTACTCATCTCAAAGCATGTACAAATCGCGGAGCAAAGCTGAACTCTTGCGAGATCTCAGCGCAACCGTCCGATGCACTGCACTTTACTGTGCAGTGCATTCGCTGCACTGCACTTTACGGTGCAGTGCATTCGCTGCACTGCAACACCCCGGACCCCCCACCAGATGCTCTACATAATATAGCTAGCTAGCTAGCTTGAGTGCTCGACCATGTCACATGTGTGCATGGCCTCACTCATGTTAACTGACAGTTTCTTTTGACTCATGATGAGAAGGCATGCTTATAATTAATAAAAGGCAACAATGTTAAGTCAATTCTTCAACCATGAAATATTTTTTAATTTGATCTTTAAATTTTTGAAAGATTGAAATCACTTCATTGGCAGCTAAAATCAAGTCAATTTAGTTCTAAAAACAGTTTTCGTTATCAAATCTTTTATTTACGATTTAATGAAGACATGAGAACAACAAATAGAAAGGACACTTAAACAATTGCAGCCAAAGATATGCTAGCAGTACACAAGGGTGGGGACTGGTTTGTTGAAGTGTTGCGTCTCCATCCACTGATCCACCTCCGACGACTTCAAAAAATTAAAATATTTTGGTTAGAAGAACAGAGAAGAGATTTGATCTCTCACCAAAGAGGACAAACTCGCCGTCCACCCTCATGGGGACTCGCCACCCTTCTTTTTCTATGTTTGGTTAACGAAAATGGTCAATCATTTGATTAACATAAACAAGAGGTTTGATAAAGGAGACTGTTTTTAGGACTAAATAAACATGATTAGGGTTTAGGAACTGATTTCAAATTTTCAGAAGTTTAGAGACTGGTTTTAAAAATCACTCATAGTTCACGGGTTTGTTGCGGCCAAACTCGACGTCACGGTCGGACCGGAATAACTCGGACCGTCTTAGCTTACGGTGCGGTCGAGCCCGCACAGAGCCAATTAGAGAGAGAGAGAGATTGTACACACGATATTTTGACGTTAAAAAACCCCTCAACTTGATTAAAAATCACGCGACCGAGTCTGTGCTGGTCAAACTCCATTATTTGCTTGTGGTTACAGCTTTCTCGGAGAATCGAGGGCGACATGCGCGCCACTCCTCGTTACACTTTGGAGATGAGAGAGAGGGAGACTTAGGCTCACAGAGGACAACAGGCTGCTCCGCGCGAGATTTGTTGCTTCGGCAAAGCGCACGAACGTGCACCTGCTGCTATATGAACTTTCTTCTCGTCGCTTGTTCGTGGACTTGGGCAAATTTTTGTGGTGAGATGATGACTTGCAGGTGGCTCGAAGAAGGCTTGAAGGAGGCTTGAATATGGCATGAAGGTGGTTCGTATGAGGAATCTGGCAGAGCTCTGACCTGAAGAAAAAGAAAGCAGAGGAGCGAAAAGGTGAGAAATGAAGAGGCATGAGACTTCCTTTATAAGCTCCATGAGGTGGTTACGGTAGTTATGAGACTATCAGCACATAATAACCACTGATATTATTATTTTTGGTATAGTTTTGAGCATATATTTTGCTCATTGTGCTTGTTGTTTGTAGGTCAAATATTTTGCTCACCACGGATGGACTGCCGGACCAGCAGTGAATGGTCGTCGGCGGAGGAAAAGACGGAGCCCGTGACCGTGGGAGGCGGCCGCAGGAAAGGGGCGGCCGGGCGCCCTGCCTCTTGCAGGCAAAGCCCGCGACCGGGGGAGGTGGCAGCGGGAAAGGGGCGGTGAGGCGTGCCGTCCCTTGCAGGAGGAGCCCGCGGTCGCAGGAGGCCACCGGGTGCACCTCCCCTTGCAGGCGGAGCCCGCAGCAGCGAGAAAGGGGCGGTCGGGCGAGCCGCCCGACACTGGTGGCAGTGATTACTCAAAAGGTGGGCGAAGTGGGATTTGTGTGCGGGGGATCGCGTGCGACGATCGCGTGTTTGGTGGTTTCTCCATGATCCATATTTGGATAGTGGGATCATGGGGGGAGTGGGCTAATCGCACCCCGAGTGTTTTATAAAAAGGGACTTGGCCCCATAAATTGCCCCCCGAAATCCTCAGTGTTAAAAACCGTTTTTGTGAGAAGAGCGAGGATTTCTTCTCCTCTTACGAAGAATTCAATTGGTGACAACGATGGTGATGGAAAATGGGGAGGCGTCAGAGAAGGCAGATGGCAGCTCTTCACGAGCGAAGGTAAATCTTAAAATGGAAGTTTCAAGCCGGCAGGCAGAGCCCACTGACGTGGGAAGAAGTCCACCGGTCGAGATGTCCCCGACGGACGCTTCCCGAAGTGAAGTCGCCTCCCGGGCTTTAGCGTGCGTTGGCGCTGCGCTGTGTTCTCTTGTGTTTGTATGGGTGCTTACGCCCCCCCATTTGGGTAGGCAGGCTAGCGATCGCGTACCTCTTGTGCGCGAATCGTGTACATGCATATGTGTACGTGCTCGCACATGACTTGTGCGGGTTTTAACTCCTTATGTTGGGGTTGCGGTTATTGGGCGTTCAATTGAACACCTGTTATTGGATTAACTTTTATCTGACCTTTGGTGTTTACTTGTAGGCTTTGAAGTGTCTTATAAGGTCCTTGAGGCTGCGCTCTACGCTCATTACTAAGCAAGTCACGGTTTGGAGGAAGAGGTACGAGTTACCTGATGATCTTGAGGTGAAGATACCTTGTCTTGAGGAGAGATTCCAGGACCCTTCTAGAGGTTAGTTGATGTTGGGTCCATTGATACCAATGTCCCTGATTTATAAGAAGTCAAACAAGTCAATGATATACACCAAGTATGCATTTGATGTATGTTTCAGTTCATGCATGCAGGTTAGTCTATGTCATATTGATTGGACAGTTGGTCAAAGTGATATTGACAGGTGAACTCAAAGAAGCTAACTAGGAAGACAGTGACAGTGAAGAAAATTGACTAAGTTCACAAGCATCGAGTAAAGACAGTTCACTCCATGCCATACAGCTAATAGTGCTGAGTGAAGTTAGAGCGGTCAAAGCAAGAAATGACTAAGTACAAAAGTGTTGACACACTTCACAACTATGTCGACACCTTTGTAGGAGAAGTGTCGACAGATCAAATCAGCTGTGTCGAGACAATTCACTTATCTCGACACCGTCAAGTTAGCAGTGTCAAGACAATTCAATTATCTCGATATCTTGAAGTTCAAGTCAACAGTATCGAGACAAGTCAGATATCTCGACACCTTAAAGCTCAGGACATTAGTGTCGAGACAATACAACTGTCTCGACACAATTAAAAACTGAAGTGTAGACTTAAAGATGTCGACACCCAGCAGACTGTAGTGTCGAGATAATTCAAATGTCTCGACACAGTGAAGATTTAAAGCCGATTCTGTCAAAGACTAAGTAGTGGAAGTCAGGAAAATATACTAAGTCCAAAAGCGTTGAGTGAAGCTTGGTCACTCAACGTCATGCTAGTTCTGTCAATGCAAAAGCAAATATGTCACAAAAAATTGGTTAAGTCCAGAAGCATTGAGTGAAGCTTATACACTCAACGTCATGCTGTTTCAGTCAAAGCCTTGGAAGAAAGACAAGAAATTCTGTCTAAGTACAAAAGCATTGAGTGAGGACAGCTCACTCAATACCATATGACAGAATCGTTGAGTGTAGTCAACACAATCAATGCCATCAGGCAGAACAGAATTATTCTAAGTTCAGAATCGTTGAGTGTAGTCAATACACTAAACGTCAAAGTTGCAGAAAGGGCTGAATATTAAGCTAAGGCAAAAAGTGTTGAGTGAAGCTTATACAATCAACGCTCTCAACGCCTAATAGAGCTGAAAATTTTCTAAGTCCAGATTCGTTGAGTAATGCTTGTTCACTCAACGCACTCAACACCTGTGTACTTGTCTGAAATTTTCTAAGTCCAGAATGGTTGATGTCAACAAAGTCAACAAAGTTCAAAGTGATTAAGGAAGAGTTGTTATTCATTATTGATGGCGCCGTCAGTCTCATTCTGTAAAACTAAGGATATAATCAGCCGATTAAGCAGCGACACGTGCCAATCATCTCGCTGAATGACGGGATTATAAAAAGAGGATGAAGTCTGGATCAAATTAACGTTCTGATATATCAATTTATTTCGAAAAAGAGGAGCGGGAGTTCGTCGTCTTAACCCGTCATTATTGTAGAAACAAAAGCTTCAATTCACAGAATCGGAAGGTTTCTGAGATAGCTGAAGCAATCGACATCTGCTTCAGCAAGTACAAAGGATTACTCTGAGTAAGAGGAATCAGTCTGGCAAGACCTAACTGAAAGTTGCTTCTTGATTCAATCTGAGCCGAATCGGAAGATCATTCTCTGAATTAAAGAACAAGAAGATATCTGTACCGGATTCTCACTAGACAAAAGGGAAGGAAGAGGAATTGTAATCTGCCTTACAGGTTAGCTGATTAAAGATCGTTTCCCCCCCTTTCATCAGCAAGATCAGAATCAAGATTCTGAATACTTCCAGCACAAGCCACAAATCATTGAAGATAGTCTTTCTTGTTGCTATGGAGTAGATAGGGCTGAGATTTTCTCAGTTCAAGAAGCAATGGACTCAGAGAACAAAATCTCTGGAGTCAAATTTACAATCATCATTCAAATTCTGTGGATCTATTCAAGATCTGTGTTGTAATGCCTAGATTATAAAGGCTGTGTGTGGATCTGTAAGATCTATGTTGTAATGCCTAAGTTATAAAGGCTGAGAGTTGGATCCAGTGTAGGATCTATGTGTTAGGGCTGATCTCCCAGCCTATGTTGAAGGGCATTTGTGTCTGTATGAGGTGATCAGGTGATTACTGTGTGGCGGGGTTGAGTGCCTGTGCTGTATGTCTCTGTGGAGACTGAGTGATCCGGTGGGATCGTGTTGTAATCTCTAAGGAACCAAGTTATTGGAGAAGTACCTTGTCTAACATTCTGTTAGAAAGGCGGGATGGACAGTGGATGTACCCATATACTGGGGAACCACTATAAATATCTGGTGTGCTGTGTGTTATTGTCTTGAAAGTTGAACTAAGAAAATACAGTAGGATATAAAATAGTAAAAGGTTTTAAAGAACTCAAAAAGACCTTAATAACCTATTCACCCCCCTCTAGGTGATTAGCTACCCGTGTTTTCAAAGACTTTCAAGTGGTATCAGAGGGAGGTTACTCAAAAAAGGCTTAATAGTCTAAGTAGATCTCTAGGGTAGCTGTCAGAAGGTTCAGATGGGTTCAGGAGAGAATCAAAAAGAGCTAGGATCCATAAAACTTTCTCTCTATAGGAAGGAGAATTTTGGTATATGGAAGGAAAATGGTCAGATTGTTCATGGAGGCATCTGATCTTACGATTTACATAACAGTTCAGGAAGGATCCTTCATCCCTATGAAGGTATCTGTCTTTGATGCAAAAATTCAGACTCCAAAGAAGTTTACTGAAATGACTAAGGATGAAGTCATTTTAGCTACAATGGATAAGAGAGCACAAAATATTATAGTTAGTGTCATAGATGAATCCACCTTTCAAAACTTGGTACACTGCAAGACCTCAAAGGAAATGATGGACCCTTTGATAATTTACATGGAAGGTACTGAGGAAGTCAGGGATGACAGAAAGTCAATGCTCAATCAAGAGTATGAAGCTTTCAGACAGATCAGGGAGGAGACCATAGCTAACTGCTATGAAATATTTTTTAGAACTGTTAATGAGCTAAGGACCTATGGCCGGGTCTTTAGCAACTATGAGCTAAATGATAAGTTCTTTAGTTCTCTTACAAGATACTGGGATACTAAGATATGTGCAATTAGAGAAGTGACAAAGCCGGCAGATACTCCATCATCCACATTGTTTGGAAAGTTGTTGTCATATGAGATGCAACTGACTGCAAGAAAGGAGGAAGACAAGACCAGAAAATTCTAGGCCAAAGAATCTACTATGGCCTTCAAGGCTGATAGCTCCAAGAGGATCAAGGAGAAGAATCCTTCTCCCCCAAAAAGGCCGGCTGAGTCAGAAAGTTCATATCAATAGACATCAGGCTGTAATATATCTGATGAAGAATTTGCTGCATTCTCAAGGCAGTTTCTGAAGATGATGAAGAAGAAGGGGTGGAGAAGCAAACCTACCTCTTCCTTTCAATACAAGGAGGACTATTATAGAACTAAGAAGAAACCTTCCAAGGAGGGCAGGTATGACCCAAAACCTGATAAATATGTTTCTAATAAGGTTATCTGTTTTTGTTGCAGCAAGCCAGGACATGTTGTGGCTGAATGTCCTATGAAGAAGGAGATTGATGAGAAAAATCACCACCATAAGAAGGGCAAGAAGGAGAAAACCTTCATTGCTAAGAAGGAGAAAAGCTAGACTGACTCATCCTCCTCAGAATCAAATGATGAAGATGAAGCCTACATTGGGCTAATGGCTAGATTAGATGAGTAATCTTATCAGTATCAGCCTAAACCATATAAGGTAAACTCTCCATTCAGCTCTTCATCTAAGTCTAATTATAAGACTAGTCCTAGTTCAGAAGCATCTCAATCCTGTGATGAAGATGAGTCTGAGTCAGAGGAAGATGTCAATTCAGTTGTTGAAAAGTATGGTGTCTTGCTGAATGCTTTCAAGAAAAGCAGGATGCTAGCAAAGAAGCAGGCTAAGGGAATATCCTCCCTTCAGCTTGTTGCTTCCCAGGATGCAGAAATGCTGGATCTGAAACTGAAGGAAATCAGCGAACTAGAAACCATTTCGTTCATTCAGATAGGCACCATTGAGTGCCAGGAGAACCAAATAAGGGACCTGGAAGAATTGCTTAGAAGGGAGAGGAGGATAGTGGCTAGCTACTCCAAGCTAAGTCCAGTACTGCCTTGGATAGACTCCTTCTCCTCCCAAAAGAGTAAGAAGGGGCTGAGTTTCAAGAGAAGAATAAGAGCTGCCAATCCCAAGAGAAAGGGCAACGCTCTAGTGCAGCCACTAGCCAAGCCTCATATTCAATTCAATAGAGTACTACTACCCTCAAATAGGTATGACCAAGAGAGAATCCATAATCACTGGATGAATGGTAGGTCCACTAGTGGGAACAAAGGTGTTCTTCACCATGGTGGAAGATATAACTGGGGGTAAGTGCCTTCAAGGCTCCCTATGAGGAAATTCAAATGGCCTATCCTGGACCATTTGTTTTTGGTGCACCAGCCCTTTCACTCAAGGGTAAAGTTGCAGAATGTTCTCAAAATATTCCAATCCTCTCTAATACCAAGGGAAAGTCTGTTAGTAGACTTGACTAGGGCATCTAAGAGGCCATCAAGAGTGTGCTTTCTGAAAAAGAAGGCAGCTGTTGGTAGGGCTCAAGATATCCCAAGCACTTCCACTGTCAGACCCTCCACTAGTCAGACTAGGGCTGGGAAATAAAAGAACAGGTTTGCTGCTGCACCTTCTAGACCTAGAGATGTTGTCAACACATCCACTAAACCAGCTTAGAAAAGAAGATACAACATCCATGAGTGCTGGTGCTGTGGCAAGGTATGCCACTTTGCTATTGATTACTGACACAATCATAGTATGTAGAGAGCTAATGTTAACTTGCTTGTTAGAAAAGCTACAGGTAGGCATTATCAGACTAACATATACCTAGGACCCAATAAATATTGGGGTCCTAAGATAAACTAAATATGTTTTGCAGGTTAGTCCAAGTATCCATACCCCTATATGATACTTGGGCAGTGGTTGTTCCAGGCACATGACTGGAACAAAGAGCAATCTAAAGGAGTTCATTCTAGTAAAGGATGGACCCAAGGTGATATTTGGTGGATCAGACAGATAGATCACCAAAGGTTATGGTAAGATTACTAATGACTTAGTCACTTTCATAAAAGTGGCTTATGTGGAAGGGTTGCAACACAACCTTATAAGCATAAGTCAATTATGTGATCTTGGCTATGTCATATCTTTCCATAAGGATAAGTGTCATATTAGGAGATCAAGTGACCAAGAAGTCATTTTGACTAGCACTATGAGTGAGAATGTTTATTGTCTAAATTTTCTTTGTCTAACTTCAGACTCTCCCATTTGCTTAGTTGCAAATGAGAAAGCCTCACACTGTGTCAAATGGCACAAAAGGCTAGCTCATTTGAATTATAAGACTATAGGTAAGCTCTATAGTAAAGAGTTCGTTAGGAATGGTCCTAACATGAAGTGCACTAAGGAAGATATTTGCTCTGCATGCCAAAAGGGCAAGCATACCAAAGCTTTTTTCAAAAGCATTGAGACTAAATATTCTGTGAGGTGTTTATACCTCTTGCATATGGACTTGTTTGGTCCAATGCCAATTCATAATATAAGTAGGAAAGTCTATACCTTTGTGGTTGTTGATTACTTTTCCAAATTTGTTTGGGTTTTCTTTTTGAAGAAAAAGTCTGAAACCTCTGATATTTTCAAGACATTTGTCAAGCAAATACAGAATGAGCTGGACAGTACTGTGGTCAAAATCAGAAGTGACCATGAGATTGAATTTCAATCTGAATGCATGACAAGAATTTGTGAAGAACATGGGATTCAGCAAGAGTTTTCCTCTCCAAGAACACCCCAACAAAATGGGGTTGCTGAGAGGAAGAATAGGACTCTCATATAAGCTAGAAGGACTTTATTAAATGACATATCTCTCCCAAAATATTTCTAGGCTGAGGCAGTAAACACTGCATGTCATCTCCTCAACATGGCTTCAATCACCAAAGTCCACAAAGAGACTCCATATGAGATCTTGAAGGGAAGAAAACCAAATCTTGTATATCTCAGAATATTTGGGAGCAAGTACTTTGTGCTCAACAATGGGAAATCCTATATAACTAAGTTTGCTGCCAAGTCCTATGAGAGGATTTTTGTTGGGTACAACAATCATAGTAAAGCTTATATGATCTACAACTTGACAAGTCAAGTTGTAGAGGACTCAGTTAATGTAGTATTTGATGAGCCAAATATGATTAATAATGAGCTGTCAAGCTCTTTTTCTAGTTCTGCAGGTACTAAACTAGTGTTGGATAAGCTCACTTTCAAGGAAACTACTTCACCAATTCAAGACAAAGTTGAGGGTATGTGTATTCCAGAGGAAGCACAAAACACACATGAAGTGGATGAAGATATGCATCATGAAGAGCATGATGATAAAGCAAGACAGCCTCCTATTGTAAGACATCTGAAGGATCATCCATGCCACCAGATTATTGGTGATGCAAGCCAAGGAGTAGTGATAAGGAGCAGATGTCTCAATATAGCAATGTACTCAAATTTTCTATCACAAGTAGAGCCTAAGAACTTTGAAGAGGCTAACAATGACCAGGCCTAGATTGTAGCTATGCAAGAAGAACTGAACTAGTTTAAAAGGTGTAAGGTCTGGAAGTTGGTTACCAGACCTCAAGGACATAATGTTATTGGAACTAAGTGGATCTACAAAAATAAACTTGATGAAAATGACATTATAGTTAAAAACAAAAGCTAGGCTGGTAGCTCAGGGGTATAAACAAGAAAAAGGTATTGAATTTGATCAAACTTTTGCCCCTGTATCAAGACTAGAAGCTATTAGACTATTTCTTGCATATGCTACATACCAAGGTTTTAGAGTCTACCAGATGGATGTGAAGTCAGCCTTCCTGAATGGAGACTTGAAGGAAGTAGTCTATGTTGAACAGCCTCCAGGTTTTGTTATTCCTAACCATTCTGGTTTTATTTATAAACTTTTGAAAGCTCTATATGAGCTAAAACAATACCCTAGAGCATGGTATGAGACATTGTCTAGCTTTCTCATTGAAAATAAATTCTCAAGGGGGAAGATATACAAGGCTATATTCCTAAGATAATCTAAGGGCAAGATCATCCTAGTCCAGATATATGTTGATGACATTATCTTTGGATCTACTGATGACAACCTTTGTAGAAAGTTTGCCAAACTAATGCAAGGGAATTTGAGATGAGCAACATGGGTGAACTTAAGTTCTTCTTGGGTCTCCAAGTAAGACAAACTGACAATAAATTATTCATATCTCAGTCTAAGTTTACCAGAGAGTTGATTAAAAAATTTGGGATGGAGAATGCTTCCACTATGGAAACTCCCATGAGATCAAGTATATCTTTAGACAAAGATGAGGCAGGGAAACCTGTTGATCAGACTTTGTATAGAGGAATAATTTGATCTCATTTATATCTCACTGCTAGTAGGTCAGACATCATGTATGCTACATGTGTCTGTGCTAGATATCAGGCATGCCCTAAAGAGACTCATTGCTCTACTGCTAAGAGGATTTTGAGATATCTAAAGGGCACACCAGATCTTGGCTTATGGTACCCTAGGAATATAGATTTTGAACTAATAGGCTATTCAGATGCAGACTTTGCCGGCTGTATAGAGGATAGGAAAAGTACATCAGGTTCCTATCAGTTTCTGGGTAGAAGGCTAGTGTCCTAGAGCAACAAGAAGCAAACTAGTGTTTCTATTTCTACTACAGAGTCAAAATATATAGTTGTATGAAGCTGCTGTGCATAATTGCTGTGGATTCAGCATCAACTCCAGGATTATAACCTCCAGATAAGTAGAAGCTCTTTATTTTGTGATTCTACTAGAGTTATTTCTATAGTTAGAAATCATGTATCACACAGCAGGACTAAGCACACAAAGATTAGGTATCACTTTATAAGAGAGCATGTGGAATGCGAGGATATTAGTCTTGAGTTTGTCCCCACTGACAAGCAAGTGGCTGACATCTTCACTAAGCCACTTGATGAAGCAAAGTTCAACACCTTCAAATTTGAATTGGATATGTTGAACTTAGTTTAGCTTCAGTTCTCCCTATAGTATTTTTTTTGGTTGCAGGTTTGTTTCTTTTTCTTGCAGGATGAAAAGATTTTTAGTGGCATAAAGATTGTAGAGACCAAAGTTTCTATCAAGAATATGTGATAGTAGATGCTCCTATTGAGGGAGAGCAATTAAAATAGCTGTAGAAGCAGGTTTAGCCTAGTGAAGAAGGAAGCTAGCAGCTGCAACAGGTTATCTCCTGCACACAGCTAGGGGGAGAAGAAGATCAAAGTGTAGCCAGACCTCCCTAACTATTCTACAAAAGTCAAAAAGGGGGAGAGAAGGGGTTGATCAGGTTATGGCTCAAGTGGTATCAAGGCCAAAATGATTGATCAAGTAAACTTAACTGTGGTAGTAAGACAGGGGGAGCAAGAATGCTTCTAAATAGGGGGAGTGGGTAAACTTTTTATAACTGTCTTATTATAGTGTTTTATTACTGCAAACATGGTGTGTATGTCATTGACTAAGAAATTGAAGTGTGGTTTTGACTTCTTCAAATAGGTAGAGATTGTTGGGTCCATTGTTCTCAATGTCCCTGATTTGTAAGAAGTTAAACAAGTCAATGATATACACCAAGTATATATTTGATGTATGTTTCAGTTCATGCATGCAGGTTAGTCTATATCATATTGATTGAATAGTTGGTCCAAGTGATATTGATAGGTGGACTCAAAGAAGCTGACTGGGAAGACAGTGACAGTGAAGAAAATTCACTAAGTCCACATGCATCGATTGAAGCTAGTTCACTCAACGCCATATAACTAATAGTGTTGAGTGAAGTTAGGACAGTCAAAGAAAGAAATGACTAAGTACAAAAGTGTTGACACACTTCACAACTATATTGACACCTTTGTAGGAGAAGTGTCGACAGATCAAGTTAGCTGTGTTGAGACAATTCACTTATCTCAACACCGTCAAGTCAGCAGTGTAGAGACAATTCAGTTATCTCGAAAGCTTGAAGATCAAGTCAGCAGTGTCGAGACAAATCAGATATCTTAACACCTTAAAGATCAGGACAGTAGTATCGAGACAATACAACTATCTCAACACAATTAAGAACTGAAGTGCAGACTTAAAGATGTCGACACCCAACAGACTGTAGTGTTGAGACAATTCAACTGTCTTGACACAGTGAAAATTTAAAGCCAGTTCTGTCAAATACTAAGCAGTGGAAGCAAGGAAAATATACTAATTCCAAAAGCATTGAGTGAAGCTTGGTCACTCAATGTCATGCTAGTTCTGTCAAAGCCACAACAAATCTATCACAGAAAATTGGTTAAGTTCAGAAGCATTGAGTGAAGCTTATACACTCAACGCCATGCTGTTTTAGTCAAAGCCTTGGAAGAAAGACAAGAAATTCTGTCTAAGTACAAAAGAATTGAGTGAGGCCAGCTCACTCAACGCCATGTGATAGAATCGTTGAGTGTAGTCAACACACTCAATGCCATCAGACAGAACAGAATTATTCTAAGTCTAGAATTGTTATTTGTATTCAACACACTCAACGCCAAAGTTGCAGAAATGGCTAAATATTAAGCTAAGGCAAAAAACGTTGAGTGAAGCTTATACACTCAACGATCTCAACGCCTAATAGAGCTGAAAAATTTTCTAAGTCCAGATTCGTTGATTAATGCTTGTTCACTCAACGCCTGCGTACTTGTCTGAAATTTTCTAAGTCCAGAATGACTGACGTCAGCAAAGTCAACAAAGTTCAAAATGACTAAGGAAGAGCTGTTATCCACTATTGACGGTATCGTCAGTCTCATGCTGTAAAACTAAGGATATAATCAGCCGATTAAAGAGCAACACGTGTCAATCATCTCGCTAAATGGCGATATTATAAAAAGAGGATGAGGTCTGGATCAAATTAACTTTCTGATAGATCAATTTATTTCAAAAAAGAGGAGCAAGCGTTCGTCATCTTCACCCGCCATTGTTGCAGAAACAAAAGCTTCAATTCGTAGAATCTGAAGGTTTCTGAGGTAGCTGAAGCAATCAACATTCGCTTCATCAAGTATAAAGGATTACTCTGAGGAAGAGGAATCAGTCAAGCAAGCCCTAACTGAAAGTTGCTTCTCGATTCAATCTGATCCAAATCTGAAGATCATTCTCTGAATCGAAGAAGAAGAAGTTATTTATACCGGATTCTCACTGGAAAAAAGGGAAGGTAGAGGAATTGTAATCTACCTTACATGTTAGCTGATTAAAGATCATTTTCCCCCTTTCATCAGCAAGATTAGAATCAAGATTCTGAAGAACTTCCAACACAAGCCGCAAATCATTGAAGATAGTCTTTCTTGTTGCTGTGGAGTAGATAGGGCTGAGATTTTCTCAGTTCAGGAAGCAATTGACTCAGAGAACAAAATCTCTGGAGTCAAATTTACAATCATCATTCAAATTTTGTGGATTTGTTCAAGATCTGTGTTATAAGGCCTAGATTATAAAGGCTGTGTGTGGATCTGTGAGATATGTGTTGTAAAGCCTAAGTTATAAAGGCTGAGAGTTGGGTCCAGTGTAGGATTTGTGTGTTAGGGCTGATCTCCCAGCCTGTGTTAAAGGGCATTTGTGCCTGTGTGAGGTGATCAAGTGATTACTGTGTGGTTGAGCTGAGTGTCTGTGATGTAAGTCTCTGTGGAGACTGAGTGATCTGATGGGATCGTGTTGCAATATCTGAGGAACTAAGTTATTGAAGAAGTGCCTTATCTAACATTTTGTTAGAAAGGAGGGAGGGATAGTGGATGTACCCATATACTTGGGAACCACTATAAATATCTGGCGTACTGTGTGTTATTTTCTTGAAAGCTAAACTAAGCAAACACAGTATGACATAAAACAGTAAAAGGTTTTAAAGAACTCAAAAAATACCTTAATAACCTACTCACTCCCCCCTCTAGGTGATTAGCTACCCTTGTTTTCAAAGACTTTTAGTTGACAACATGCAAGGAGATCTTGAAATCCGACTTTCACTTCCTTCCGCGTGAGGAAGTTATTGATATTTTGAAGTTCTGTGGCGTCCCAATATCGCATTTTACAACTGCAGGGATGACCCGCATAATGGGATTGGTGGCCTTCTTCAGGGAGCATAGTTCAAAGTTATTCTTTAGAAGTATTCAGAGACGAGTGTGATGTTCGCGTTGATGGTGGTGACCGTGTTGAGATTCGCAATAACAAGAGCTAGCTTGACTTTGAGAGCCGGTCTGACCGGCGTCATAGGAATACCTTGTTTGGTTATGTTGCAAACTCCTAGGGAATACCTGAGCTCTGTAACTCTTTTCCCGATTATTGACGTCATTAGAGAGGGTGAGAGCAGGACTTCACACCAATATTAGGGTTGCAGATTCTCTGGAGTTGGCGAACCGCTTGTTCAACATCTCCTTTTTGTCAAAGAGAAGCGACTGTCGCAGTATGACCTTTCGGTCGAGGCTGAGCGTGTTGCGCCATTAGTTCGCAAAAGAAAGCATGTTTTGAAGAGTAGTTATGACGCAGCTAGGTGATTGCAGTCTTTGTCGAGTCAAGGAGAGGACCTGGTTAAGGAGGCCCCGTACGATGAGATTGCTTCAACCAATTTTGATCTTGAGGCGATAAAGATGTCTGCCCCTCGAGTCCCTCATGTAGAGACTTCTGCCCCCCCGAGTGTCTTCATCTTTGAAAGCAATGAGTGATGTGGTAAGTGAATTGTTCATCTTCCCTCATTTGACCTGATTATCCCGTATGTCGTTAACCCTTTGTTTTTGTTTGCAGATTGAAGATCAGACGCATATATCGTTTACATGGAACGACCATTATATGAGCTTGAAAGATGGATATTGTGCTCTCCAGGAGAATCTTTGTGCAGCATAAGCTTCAGTAGCGGCCTCCAGGGAGGAGCTAGATCGGGAGGTATCCCGATTTCGGCAGATCGGATCAAAGCTGAAGTCTGATATGGATGAAGCCTGATCATCATTGCAGTCGGAGATATTGATGGCAGAAAAGATTGTGTAGTCTTTAAAGACTACTCAGGAGGAGAGCTCCGTGTTGTGGGCGGAGTTGGAGGCTTCAAAGGCAGAGATAGCACATATTTCTTCAGAAGAACACATACTTTAGATGAAGGCGGTTGGACTGGAGGAGTACCGTGATTCCTTAGATTACCTGCGTGATCGCAACTTGCTTGCTGCAGAGATTTGTGATGATATTTGGTCCAGGGAGGTTGAGCCTCAGATAGAGGACATTCGCGAGGTTGCGTTCAGACGTGGCGTGTCGAAGGATTTTTGTGTAGTGGCCAAGTGTCTGAAGTGCGATGTTTCAAGCCTTAGTTTTGATGACATTTCTGATGACGAAGACAGAGTGCCTTGAGTCTGGAGTGGCCGACGAGTAGCGGCTTGTATTTTTTATCTTCGTGTGCTTGTACACATTTACTTTTTTCCTTTTTTGCGTCTGATGCATGTTTGTTATCACCCTTTGGTGATTTATGCAACGTATTTACACCTTTATTTGATATGATGGCATTGTTCTCGTTCCTCTTTCTTTTGTTGTATGGATCCTGCTAGTTGGCGGAATATAAGCTTGTGGTAATGTTAGAGAATGTGACGATTCATCCCGAAGGTCGGTGAATGTAGGGATTCGATCCGACTGCAGAGTCGAGCTCAGCTTTGAGAGAAATACTAGAGAATGTAAGTATTCAATACAGGGGTTAGAGAATGTATTTATTCGATCTGATTGCAGGGCCGAGTCTGGCCAAGAGAGGATTGTCGGAGAATGTAAGTATTCGATCTGAGTGCCGGAGAATGTAAGTATTCGATCCGACGGTGTGACAGCGAGGGGGCAAGCCCTTGCGATGGCGGAGCTTTGTCCTGTAGTAATGATGAAGAATATAAGTACTCGATCCGACTGCTGGAGAATGTAAATATTCGATCTGATTGCGCGACCTAGCCTGGCTATGAGTCGATTGCCGGAGAATGTAAGTATTCGATCCTGGTGCCGGAGAATGTAAGTATTCGATGCGACGATACGACCGTGAGGGGGGACAGGCCCTGGTGATGGCTGGGCGTTGGCTTGCAGTAACGACGAAGAATATAAGTATTTGATCCAGTTGCGCGACCTAGCCTGACTATGAGCCAATTGCCGGAGAATGTGTGTATTCAATCAGGGTGTCGGGGAATATAAGCATTCAATCCGACGATGCGATCGCGAGGGAGCAGGCCCTGGCGATGACAGGGTATTGGCCTGCAGTAACGGTAGAGAATGTGAGTATTCGATCCGACCGCTGGAGAATGTAAATATTCAATCTGGTTGCGTGACTTAGCCTGGCTATGAGTCGATTGCCAGAGAATGTAAGTATTTAATCAGGGTACCAGAGAATGTAAGTATTCGATCTGACGATGTGACCGCGTGGGGGGCAAGCCCTGGCGATGATGGGGCGTTCGCCTGCAGTAATGGCGGAGAATGTAAGTATTAGATCCGACCACCGAAGAATGTAAATATTCGATTTGGTTGCGCTACCTAGCCTGGATATGAGCCGATTGCCGGAGAATGTAAGTATTTGATCCGGGTGCCGGAGAATGTAAGTATTCGATTTGACGATGCGGCCGCGAGGGGGGCAGGCCCTGGAGATGGCGGGGCGTTGACCTACAATAATGATATAAAATGCAAGTATTTGATCCGACCACTGGAGAATGTAAATATTCGATCCGATTGCGCGACCTATCCTGGTTATGAGCCGATTGCCGGAGAATGCATGTAAGTATTCGATTTAGGTGCCAGAGAATGTAAGTATTCGATCTAACAATGCGACCGCGAGGGGGGAAGGCCCTTGCGATGGCGTGGCTTTGGGCTGCAGTAACGATGAAGAATGTAAGTATTCGATCCGACCGTCGGAGAATGTAAATATTCGATCTGGTTGCGCGACCTAGCCCAGGTATGAGTTGCTCGCCGAAGAATATAAGTATTCAATCCTGGGAGTGGCCTAACTTGGCCAAAGAAGTGACTTCCATAGAATGTAAAGATTCAATCTGGAAGTGTCCGAGCCCGGTTGGAAATTGGTCGCTGGATAATGTAAGTATTCAATCCGGAGAGCGGCCTAACCTGGCCGAAAAAGTCTCGAAGCGAGAATGCAATGTAATAAAATCAAAGATAGTTTGTGCGAGTCGCAGCTCGTCGCTTTTACATCATACAAAGTGTGAGATAAAAAAATAGTATAAGAATTCATTGATAGAAGCGACGTAGATTATGCGCGTTCCAAATGTGGGGATGAGTTTTTCCATCCTCTGTTCTGATTTTGTAGATTCCTGGTTTAACAACGGCGGTGACGACGAAAGGTCTCTCCCATAACGGTGAGAGCTTGTCCCTCTGCGGCCCTTTACCAGCTGCTTCGATGCTTTATAGGACCAGGTCCCCCACATTAATTGGCATGGGTTTTACCCTTTGGTCGTACAAGCGCGTCACTCGTCCTTGGTATGCGGTACTGCGCATGACAGCTACATCCCTGATCTCGGAGATGAAGTCAAGGTTTTCTCTGAGCAACTCGTTGTTCTTTTCTAGATCAAGGTTGAGAATGCGCGTACTCAAGACACCGATGTCGACAGGAATGACTTGCCTCCGATCCGTAATAAAGATTGAACGGGATTTCCCTAGTTCAAGTTTTCTCGGTAGTGCGGTATGCCCATAGCATATTGGCGAGCGCGTCCACCCACTGCCCCCAGCTTCTTCTAGCCGAGTCTTCCACACTTTGAGAATGGTCCTATTAGTTACTTCGATCTGTTCGTTTGTCTACGGATGTGCTATGACAGTATGGTGTAGGTTGATATTCAAATCCTCAAACATTCTTGTGAATGACTTTCCCGTGAACTGAGTTCCATTATCAGTAACGACGGTGGCTGGGATCCCGAAGCGGCAGACGATATTCCTCCAGACAAATTGATTGGCATTTTCTCCCATTATCTTTGTCAGGGGCTCAGCTTCTACCCACTTGGTGAAGTAGTCGATTGCCATGGTGATAAACTTGCTTTGACCTGACGCTACAGGAAGGGGACCGAGAATGTCGATACCCCATTGCGCAACTGGCTAGGCACCTTGAAAAGGTGTAAATGGCCACTAGTGATTGATGGAGAATGTTGGCGTGAAGCTGACATATTTTGCATTTTTGGACAAATTCTGCTGCATCCTTTCTCATAGTCGGCCAGTAGAATCCTTGACGCAAAATATTTCGAGCCAATGCCCTACCACCCAGATGTTCTCCACAAACTCCTCCATGAACCTCACACAAGGTATATTCTGCATCGGACACTGGCAGGAACTTTAGATAAGGTCCAAAAAAGGATTTCTTAAGCATCTCTCCACCTATGAGGGCGAAACTTGCATATCACATACGCAAACGTCGTGCTTTTATGGGGTCCTCTGGGAGGTGTCCACACTCTAGATAGGCTCACAACGGGGCGACCCATGAAGATTCTAATACATCAATTATAGCTATGTTCCATGGTCCTTGAATGCTCGAGACTACCAGTTCTTCCACTCACCGTCTCGGGGTTTGATAGCTGAAAGGAGATGTGGCCAACTTAGAGAGCGCATCTGCCTTGGAATTCTGTTCCCTGGGTATGTGTACCACCTGGTACTGAGGAATATTAACGAGGAGACCCTTAACGAGCGAGAGATACTATGCCAGCTGTGTAACGACCCCATCCGTTCAATAACATATAGTAGAAGGTACGACCTGACCCCCACACTATATGCCACAAAATAGGCGGTGAGGTTACAGGTTAATATCAAAACATATTCACATCCTAACTCAAAGCATGCTAGCAGAAGCTTAAGATAAATATTGAACTCAACAACCACGAATGTACACTATATATAAACAACCACCTTTATATATCACCCCGAAGGAATGAACACCAAATACACAAAAGTCTGGCCTTAAGGCCTTACAGTTAAGCTTTTTAAGTGTATCGGCATGCAGGTCGGCCACACATGAACATAATACAATTCTTCACTCAGCCTTCGAGGGCCAGCAAATTTAGCAGCAGCAGCAAGAGCTTCAGCCCGCTATTTCCTGCTCGGCTCTCCAGCACCTGCACAAGGACAGCCCACCAGAATGGTGGCAAACAAGGAAACGGTCAGCATTCAGCTGACCAATTTATAACGACCCTACCCCTTTTCTGGGGCAGTAGTATTCCTTCCCTACAGGTATAGCATTTCACAAGCAGATATATCACACAATGTGCACTCATGCACAAACAATATATCACAAACGTTGGCCACGCGACCCGACGCTCCGTGCACTCAGGGCACATTCTTGGTGTACCGGAAATACCAGGGTCCCACCACCGTTCAAGGTCTGAAACCCAACGGTATTGAGCATTTAATCTTAATGGCGCGCATGCCTAAGACTCTCATTATGCCACCGACAAAAGCCTAATGCCTTGACGCTCTCTTGTCAAGCCGACATAACGCAGGTCCAGCTCCACCCTTACCCGTTGCTCAAGTCATCATACCATCGTCGAATACCGCAATACTCATGGCCCAACGGCAGACGCGGGTGGGCTTCACCTTTCCTGTTCGGTACTAAGCCTTTTAAGAGCTCGCAGCTCGCAATAGCCACACTATCCACAAAGGACTGGCTTCAAAATCTAAAAGGGGAGCTAATGCCATCGTTCCTCACCGTCGCTTGGCAGGTTCAGCAGAAGCTCTCTTCCTACACCCAAACTCAACCCAAACATATCATACAACACAAGAATCACGAGGGTATTTTCCTGGAATTCCACTCCAGTACTTCCTGTTACTACCCTTCACAGGCACAACCCATTGACTCCACAACATACACATTTATACGCGGAGTCTTCTCCGATGCGCAAAATGAAACATCACCAATCCAGACCAACCTGTCCAGATGGGTTTCACACAGCATGTCTATTCCGTACTACACATTTCCGGATCTATATGCAAGACTTGTTGGGGATTTCAAGAATCAACCCAAAGAAAAACCCTCAATACTCCAACTTTTGGTGGGGGAAATCCATGTACATGCCAAAACAAGGACTTCACATATCCAAAGAAGAAAGATCATTATCCTTGACGATCTATTTTGAGCCATGGAAAACTATCCGGATAAAAAACACCGCAATGGCCTTGCCTCCATAAATCAAGACTCGGCTCGCGATTCGGGGCTCTGAAGCTCCACCAGTATCCGGATATCCTCCTCCTCCTCCTTCCTTGCTCTCCCCACTCTCTAACACTTTAGAAAGAGAAAAGCTTGATAGAAATGAGAATTTATCCTTCAACTCTCGGCCTTAACACAACAGGGATAGCTCTAGACCATCAGATCCTAATTGAAGGAAATGAACGACCATGAATCGCCCTGAAACTCAATTTCCTGGGCCGAACACGGCATGTGACATGCTCGTGTCACAGGCCGTGTGCCTTAAGCGACAAAGAAACTGACTCAGCCAGAACAGGACACGACCCTGTGACATGCCCGTGTCACAGGTTGTGTGCCAGACACGACTTCAGACATGCCCATGTCCAGCCCGTATTCAACAGTCCGCATAGGCCTAGCCAAAACTAGAGAAGGACACGGTCCTTGACACCCCTGTGTCACAGGCCGTGTGCCCAACACGACTTGCCTCTCGAGTAACGTCGAGTGTATTTCGTCGACCTCAGCAGGACACGGCCCTGGACACGCCCGTGTCCTAGGCCGTGTGCCTCACTCGAGACCCACTCGAGACCGCACTGCACCACACTCGAGTACTCAGAGCAGGACACAGCCTTGGACACGCCCGTGTCCCAGGCCGTGTTGCTCAATTTACACAACCCACTCAAAAGTCGAGATTTAGGGCGTTACAATCCTCCCCTCCTTACAAGAAATTTCGTCCCGAAATTTGTATACAGGACTCAGGAAACTCTTCAACAAAATGTTGTTACAACATGTTATGTTCTATACAACATAAAACACAAACTGTTATACAAGTTTAGATAAATAGTTCGGGAAATTCAGCACGCATGGTCTGCTCTCGCTCCCATGTTAGCTCCTCACAACCGCAGTTGTCCCATCGGACCTTGAACATCCCGATTGTCTTGTTCCACAACTATTTATCAGTTTTATCTTTGATCTGAATGGGCTTAACCTTCGTCGTTAGCCCAAATTCGACCGGTACGCGATCATTCGCAATCACTTGAGCTGGATCTTTTACGGCTTTTTGAAGTATTGATATGTGGAACACATCATGCAATCCACTCAATTCTGCCGAAAGAGCTAGCCGATAGACAGCTTCTCCAATTCGCTCTACCACTTTAAATGGACCAAGATATCTCGGACTTAACTTTTTCAAGCTCCGAATCCTGGACACGCCTTTGAAGGGCTTGATTTTCAAATAAACCCAATCGCCAACCGCAAACTCAATGTTTTGGTGCTTGGCGCTATAATACTTTGCTTGTCTATCTTGGGCTATCAGTAGCCTCTCACGAATAGAGCGTATCGTCGAATTAACTTATTCGACTTCCTTATGCTTATATAGTTTAGATTCGCCTGTTTCCGCCCAAGCTAATGGTGTCCGGCATTTCGGACCATACAAAGCTTCAAACGGTGCCATATTTATGCTAGCTTGGTAGCTATTATTGTAGACAAACTCTACCATATAGAGGTGATCTTCCCACCTCTTTTCAAAATCCAAGGTGCACAATCGGAGCATGTCCTCCACCGTTCTGTTGGTCCTCTCAGTCTGGCCATCCATTTGGGGATGAAAGGTCGTACTGAACATTAACTTTGTTCCCAATAACTAATGGATTAGCCTCCAATCATTCTATGTGAAGCGCCCGTCACAATCACTTACGATGCTACGGGGAACACTGTGCAATCGTACGATTTGCTCAACATAAAGTTTCGCCAAGACTTCCAGTGAATCATCCCTCTTGTTCGGAAGGAAGTGAGCCACTTTAGTCAATCGGTCTACGATCATCCAAACCGAATCGTTACCGCGTTGAGATCTCGGCAAACCATGCATGAAATCCATTGAAATATCATCAAACTTCCATTACGGAATAGGTAGCGACTTCAGGAAACCTTCGGGCTTCTCGCATTCAGCTTTTACCAAGGCACATGTTTGACATTTAGCCACGTAATGTGCTATGTCTTTCTTTAATCCTAGCCACCAGAACAGCTTTTTCATGTCCTTGTACATTTTTGTGCTCCCTAGGTGAATTGAGTATTTTATAAATTGAGCCTCATACATCAATTCTTATCTCAACTTACCCATACTTGGGACGCACAAACGACCCTCTTTCCTCAAAAGGCCGTCATCCAAGGAAAATTGGTCATTTGAACCATCCACTGCATAGCGTTGTAGACTTTCATCCAGTTCTGTTGCTCGTCGAACCCTGTCCGCAAGGTCATACTGTACCTCCGTCCAGTTCAAGCATGCATTTGCTGTGGAATTCTTGTCGACACAAGAAATCTCTAACGCTTCCAACTCCTGGATCAGACGCTCATCATGCATTTGTAACCAATTTGCCCTTGACGGAGTCCTACGACTCAAGGCATCTACGACCACGTTTCCCTTCCTGGGAGTGTAGTGAATATCAAAGGTGTAGTCCCCGAGGAACTCCATCCACCTTCGTTGTCGCATATTGAGATCCTTCTGATCCAATAGGTACTTTAGGCTCTTGTGGTCCATAAATATATCCACTTTTACTCCATATAGATAGTGACGCCACAATTTAAGTGCAAAAATCACCGCCGCCAACTCCAAGTCGTGGACGGTATAGTTTCGCTCATGCACTTTCAACTGGCGTGAGCCATAAACGATCACCTTTCCAAACTGAAGAAGAACGCAGCCTAAGCCGCTCCCTGAAGCATCACTATAAATCTCGTAGCCGTCTATACCACATGGCGATTTCAAAACAGGTGTCGTGGTCAAATGATTCTTTAGTTCTTCAAAAACTCGTGCGCACTCCGGCATCCAAACGAACTTCTGATCCTTCCTCGTTAATGTGGTAAGAGGCAAAGCGATCCATGAGAAGTTTTCTACAAAACGTCTGTAGTAGCCTGCCAGTCCAAGGAAACTCCTGACTTCGCCCATCGAAGACAACATTGGCCACTCCCGAATGGCTCTTATCTTTGATGGATACACCGCAATGCCCTCTCCACTTACCACATGGCCAAGAAAAGCCACTGACGACAGCCAAAACCCACACTTTGAGAACTTGACATAGAGCTTATTTATCCGCAGGGTATGCAACACCAACCGTAAATGGTTCACATGGTCAGCTTCAGATTGAGAGTATACCAAGATATCATCAATGAAGACGATTATAAACAAGTCCAAGTACTCTCAGAACGTTCGGTGCATTAGATCCATGAACACCGATGACGCATTACATAGCCTAAACGACATTACAGTGAACTCATAATGACCGTAGCGTGTTCCAAATGCTGTCTTGGTAATGTCACCTTCCCGAATCCTCAACTGGTAATAACCAGATTTTAAGTCCAATTTAGAATAGACAGTTGATCCCACTAGCTGATCGAACAAGTCATCTATCCTTGTAATCATATACTTGTTTTTCTCTGTCATCTTATTCAATTCGCGATAATCAATACACAACCATAGACTACCATCCTTCTTTTTCACAAAAAGAACAGGTGCGCTCTAAGGTGACATACTTAGGTGTATATATCCATATTCCAACAATTCTTGCAGTTGAACTTTCAGTTCTGCCATTTCTTTTGGCGCTACTCGATAAGGCGAGTAGGCCACAGGTTTCGTACCTGGCACCAGCTCAATAGTGAAGTCGATCTCCCGCTGGGATAGTAACCCAGGAAGATCTTTAGGAAACACATCAGCGAACTCCTATAAAATCGGAACATCATTCACACTGGCCTTTGGCTCAACAGACTGAATAAGCGTGAAGAATAACTCTGCGCCCTTCCGAACAGTATTGACGACTTGGAGTGCAGACATCATGATCCCGCTCACTCCTCGTATACCAACGAACTTTGTCTCAAGCTCGGTATTCGGTCCTAGTGTGATCTCCTTTGAATTGCAATTAATAAAGGCACGCTGCTCCGAGATCCAGTCCATACCAAAGATCACATCAAATTCTGATATCGGTAGCACATATGCGTTCAAACAGAAATCCTGACTTCCTATTTGTACTTCCACGCAGCAAGTCCTATCTGCACACATCACACATCCGTTTGGTAACAACACCTTTACATTGTAAGTCATCACATGGCTAGGTACTCCAATTCGTGCTACGAAGTTCTTAGATAGAAATGAATGTGAAGCACCCATATCAAATAGTGCTCTCGCCGTATTTTTCCGAATCAGAACAAAGCCTAAGACAAACACATCATACACAAGCTACACACAAGGTATGAAATATGAAAAGTACGCAATCATTATCTTAGATCGTACCTGTGGCGACGTCACTTTGCTTTTATGGCCTCCTGCTGGCCAAGATTATAAACTTGGGGGTGCGCCTGGGAGGCAGAGGACTCCACTACTGCCTTTCCCTTATCAGCATAAGATGCTCCTATCTTCTTTTCCACCTTTGGCGGACCAACCTGACAGTTACGGGCTATATACCCCCACTCTACCACATGTAAAGCAGGTAAGAGACTCTTGCCTCGAAGTTGCCCCCGACGCAACTGAAGGAGCTGTCCAGAAGACTTAGATCTCTTGCTCCATTTCCTTTCATAGCTCGATTTTCCAGAACGGGGCGCTTTGAACTCGGACTTTGTCACAGCCTAGTCCCTTTTTCCCTACACCCGCTTCATATCCTTCTCCAATGCACATGCCGTATCCACCAATGCCTGAAACCCCTGGTTCATCGAACTTGAGAGCAGGAATCTCAACTCATCCCGAACCCTTCGTAGAACCTATTAGTTTTACGCTGTTAATCAGCGAAGATAGACCCCATATAACGTCCCAATCTTGTAAACTCATGCAAATAAGTATCGACAGTACTTTCTCCTTACGCTAGATGCTGGAACTCATTTTCCATGGCGATACGTTGTGCTGCTGGCAGGTGCTTTGCCAAAAATAGTCGTGAGAACTCCTCGATCGAGACTTCATTTAATTGTCTGCCCGCTAAGTGGTGCAACTCTATCTCGTCCCACCATAGCCGAGCCTCTCCTTCCAACAAGAAGGTGGCCAAGGTGACCTTCTGATCTTCCTTCGTCCTTATCGCCGTCAATACTGTCTTGACGCGTGACAACCAATCATCTGCCTGCGTTGGGGTTCCCACGCCCATAAACATAGGAGGATTGAATCTCATAAACTGCTTCAACTGCAGTTCAGCTGCTCGAGGATCAACAGCCTCAACAGGTTCTGGCCTTATGCCAACCCGTTCTGGCACCACTGTCGGCTGCGTCTGCCCAGTAGGTTGTGCATGAATCATTGCAAACAGCGCCTCAGCAACTAAGCGTACTGTTTCCACAGAAGGAGGAGGTGTATGAACCTCAGCTGGTGCCGTACTCTCATCAGAATGTTGGGGATCAGACTGCCCAGCACCACTACGAGTCACCTATAGGTGAACAAGACACACTTTAGCAACCTAGCACAAGCAATAACAACAATATAGGAACGCGCAGGTTCCTCAAACATGTGTATTTGCATTCCTTAGTGGACATTCTTAAGTTCATTAATGTTAAAGCGGGTCGCACTTACACGTGCTCGCTACCCCACAAAAGAATGCGACCACGAATTCGAAAGAGGAAGACCGATACAATCTGATACCAAATTGTAACGACCCAATCCATTCAACAACATATAGTAGAAGGTCCGGCTGGGGCCCACACTATATGCCACAAAACAGGCGGCGAGGTTACAGGTTAATACCAAAATATATTCACATCCTAACTCAAAGCATGCTAGCAGAAGCTTAAGATAAATATTGAACTCAACAACCACGAATGTCGACTATATATAAACAACCACATTTATATATCATCCCGAAGGAATGTACACCAAATACACAAAAGTCTGGTCTTAAGGCCTTACAGTTAAGCTTTTTAAGTGTGGATTATAAACATCGGCACGCAGGCCAGCCACACATGAACATAATACAGTTCTTCGCTAAGCCTTCGAGAGACAACAACATTAGCAACATCAGCAGCAGGGGATTCAGCCCGCTATTTCTCGTTCGGCTCTCTAGCACCTGCACAAGGACAACCCACCAGAATGGAGGCAAACAAGGCAACGATCAGCATTCAGCTGACCAATTTATAACCGCCTACCCTTTTCCCAGTGCAGTGGTATTCCTTCCCTACAGGCATAACATTTCACAAGCAGATATATCACACAATGTGCACTCACGCACAAACAATATATCACAAACTTCGGCCACGCGGCCCGACACTCCGTGCACTCAGGACACATTCTTGGTGTACCGGAAATACTAGGGTCCCACCACTGTTCAAGGTCCAAAACCCAACGGAATTGAGCATTTAGTCTTAATGGCACGCATGCCTAAGACTCTCATTATGCCACCGACGAAAGCCCAATACCTTGACGCTCACTTGTCAAGCCGACATAACGCAGGTCCAGCTCCACCCTTACCCGTTGCTCTAGTCGTCATACCATCGCCGAATACTGCAGTACTCATGGCCCAACGACAGATGCGGATCGGCTTCACCTTTCCTGTTTGGCACTAAGCCTTTTAAGAGCTCGCAGTTCACAATAGCCACACTGTCCACCAAGGACTGGATTCACAATCCAAAAGGGGAGCTAATGCCATCGTTCCTCGCGGTCTTTTGGTGGGTTCAGCAGAAGCTCTCTTTCTGCACCCAAACTCAACCCAAACATAGCATACTACACAAGAATCACAATGGTATTTTCCTAGAATTCTACTCTAGTACTTCATGTTACTACCCTTCACAGGCACAGCCGATCGACTACACAACATATACATTTATACACAGAGTCTTCTCCGGTGCGTAAAATGAAACATCATCAATCCAGACCAACCTGTCCAGATGGGCTTCACACAGCATGCATATTCCGTACTACACATTTCCGGATCTATATGCAAGACTTGTTGGGGATTTCAAGAATCAACCCAAAGGAAATCCCTCAATACTCCACCTTTTGGTTGGGTAAATCCATGCACATGCCAAAACAAGGACTTCACATGTCCAAGGAAGAAAGATCATTACCCTTGACGATCTCTTTGGAGCCATGAAAAACTATTCGGATGAAAAGCACCGCAACGGTCTTGCCTCCATAAATCTTGACTCGGCTCGCGATTCGGGGCTCTGAAGCTCCACAAGTAGCCGGATTCCTCCTCCTCCATCCTTACTCTCCTCACTCTCTAACACTTTAGAAAGAGAAAGGCTTGATAGAAATGAGAGTTTATCCTTCAACTCTCGGCCGTAACACAGCAGGGATATCTCTGGACCGTCGGATCTGAATTGAAGGAAATGAACGGCCATGAATCACCCTGAAACTCAATTTCCTAGGCCAAACACGGCTTGTGACACGCCCGTGTCACATGCCGTGTGCCTTAAGCGGCAAAGAAACCGACTCAGCCAGAACAGGACACGGCCTTGTGACACGCCCGTGTCACAGGCCGTGTGCCAGACACGGCTTCGTACACGCCCGTGTCCAGCCCGTGTTCAACAGTCCGTACAGGCTTGGCCAAAACAAGAGAAGGACACGGTCCTTGACACGTCCGTGTCGCAGGCCGTGTGCCTAACACGACTTGCCTCTCGAGGAACGTCGAGTGCATTTTGTCGAGTGCATTTTGTCGACCTCAGCAGGACACGACCCTGGACACGCCCGTATCACAGGCCGTGTGCCTCACTCGAGACCCACTCGAGACCCACTCGAGACCGCCCTGCGCCACACTCGAGTACTCAGAGCAGGACACGACCTAAAACACGCCCGTGTCCCAGGCCGTGTTGCTCAGTTTACACATCCACTCAAAAGTCGAGATTTGGGGCGTTACAATCCGGCCTCTTTTTTGCTTCGAAATCCCCTTTCGACTTGGGAGGCCACAAGTTGAGAATCAGTATGAATAGTCAAATTCTTTACCCCACAAATTGGTGAGCCTGAGGCCAGCGACTAGGGCCTCGTATTTAACAACGTTATTTGTGGCTGAAAATTTCAATCGAGGTCATACTCTAAAGTAATCTCTTTTGGGCTGATAAGGAGTAACCCAGACCCAGCTCCCTTGGCTCTAGAGGCTCCATTGACGTAAAGATAAAGTTCAGCAAAGAGAGGAAGTGTTGAGCACAAATCCAGCCTCGGGGGAATGGTGCTCTCTACGTGGAAGTCAGCACTCCGCCATCAAAACCTCTCCCAGTGTGCCTCGGGCGCTCCACCGACAAGACCGTTCAAGCGCGCCTCAGTGCGCTCCGCCATCAGGACCATTCCAAGCGCTCCCCTACATGCTCCGCCATCATGAACGCTTCCAGCGCGCCTCGATGCGCTCCGCCGACAAGACCGTTCCAAGCGCGTCTCGGCGCGCTTCGCCGTCAAGACCATTCCAAGTGCACCTCTGTGTGCTCCGTCGTCAAGACTGTTCCAAGCGCGCCTCCGTGCGCTCTACCGGGACGACCAAGCCTCCTCAGTGTCAGCAGACCAAGCCAGCCAGAGCGCCCAAAGTTCGTGTGCCCCGCACCGCCAGAAGTTTACAAGACTAACTTCAAAGGCCGCCAAGGGCCGCTCAACTACAGTCTGATGTACAGAAGGCTCAATATTCCCAGCACCCTTGACTCAACAAAAATCTCGTCGGGTGGCGACAAGTCAGCCATTACAGATTCATCCAAGTCCAACAAGAGACAAAACACAAAGGATGGGGCGTGTCGAGCACGTTGCTTATACACAAAAACAAGTGCAAGGAGTTTCTCCCATTTCTGAGCACCAGTAGAGTACTTCAAGGCGCAACTATCGCATCGCTCCCAACAACTCACGAAGAAATACTTAGCTCGGTGAGGGGTGACCTGTCACCCTCTGAGCTCTTTCTCTACTTTCTCTCTCATCAATTATAATGAGAGGTGGTCTGTCGCCCTCAAGAAAACCGTGTACAACAACCAATAAATAGTGGAGGTTTGGCCGACACCGATCCAGGCACGTGGTTTTTCATAAAGTTGTCGGGTTTTCCACGTTAAAAAAAATCTCTTCCCAACCTTCTACTTACTGTGACTGTGTGCTCGCCCGACCGCTCCCGGGCTAGGACGATTCAATATAATCCGGTCTACTAGAGCCTTTTTGCGATCCGCAACACCCCCAAACAATCAATGTCGCCCTTTTTAGGTACATTGGCATGTTTTGACCAATTCGACAAATTGAATCGTGGTATAATTATTTATGACTCGAGTGCTGTAGGATTGTGACAACTCATCGATCCATGGGATTCAGAAATTCTTGATTTTGGAGGAATCCTACTTTGGAATATCATTATGAGTGAGATATTATCTCAGGGATATTTCTCCTATTTAGGCTGAGCCTAATTTGGCTATCAATATTATCTCCTCATTTTAAGAGATTCATTATGATTATATATAGGAGTCAGCCCTCCCCCCATGCTATTCAAGCAATTAAGAGAGGATTTATTACCACTGAATTGAGAGATCAGTGCGCCCGATCTCATCCCCTGTGCAGTAGTGGTTTCGCGCGGAGAGCTCTCGACTCCGACATTGGAGCAGCGGCGGCGTGTGGTTCCAGTTCGCCGGCCAAAGGCAGAGTAGCAACGTGTGCGGAGGTTCTCCTCCCAAGCGGTTGTCGGCAGTCGATAGGAGCCATTGTCGGCGCTCCAGTTGAGATCTAGTCTGATCGAAGGCAGCCTAACAGCGACGATTCTCAGGAGGAAGTTCCAGCAAAGGCAGGCAGCACCGGTGCGTAGAGGAGGAAGGCGGCGAACTTGGTTCACGAGATATTGCCTGGCGATATTGTTATCGCCCGACGATAGCTCCTGAACAGCGACTGGACATATCTTTTTGGCGTATCTCTGATTTATTGTAATCTCAGTGTAATCTCTGTAACTTCTCATTTTATTAGTGGATCTTGTCCGTCGCGCTCTCCCCATGTACGTAGGAGCTCCTCTCCGAACAACGTAAAAATTTGTTTGTCGTCTGTGTGTGCTTGAAATCTCGTTCGGTATTTTTTATTTTGCATTATTGCTTATGCTCGACTATATTTCGTTGCGCTACCGCAAACTTAATCTGATTGCATAACAATTGGTATCAGAGGGAGGTTCTGCGGGGGTGATCGTCTGGACGTTACGATTTTAGGTTTGGGTCAATGGTAGGTGACGACATCGGTCCGCTCCCTATCTTCTCAGATATTATCCATGAACATTATTCAGATTGCCCAGTAGCTCTGCGAGCAAAGCAATGGCGGCAAAATTCGAGATTTCCAAGTACGATGGCAAGATCGATTTCGCTTTATGGAAAAAGCGGATCAAGACGGTTCTCATTCAACAAGGTCTCCACAAGGCGCTCCTTGACAAGGAGAAGTTTGGAAAGAACGATGACGAATGGGAGGAACTAGATTTGAAGGCCATCAACATGATCCAGTTGAGTCTAGCCGACGAGGTCATGTATAACGTAGTCGACGCTAAGACTACAGAAGAATTATGGAAGAAACTGGAGGAGTTGTATATGTCTAAGTCTCTCACGAATAAGCTCTACGTGAAGAGACAGTTGTACAATTTGAGGATGTCCAAGAGCAATCAGATTTTAGAGCACATGAACGTGTTCAACAAGCTTATCTCCCAGCTGCGAAGCATGGACGTGAAGGTTGAATAATAAGACCAGACTCTTTTATTATTGTCTTCCCTACCGAAGTCCTATGACCATATGGTCACCACAATCCTCTACGGAAAGGATACACTTAAGATGGAGGAGGTGGCGACGACGCTGCTCTCAAATGAAATAAGGAGCAAATCTGGCCCTAGCACCAGCGGGGGTTTGTTCGTGAAGAACAAAGAATCGGTCAGAGGGAGATCGAGAGACATAGGGAAGAAAATCAATCGATCTAGGTCCAAGTCTATGGACAAGAAGAACAAGTGCCACTACTGCAAGGAAGAAGGGCACTAGAAAAACAACTGTCCGAAGAAAAATGTCAAAGAGAAGAATCATGAACCATAGCAGGCGACTGTGGCCTCAGACCCAAAGAGTGACGCTGATGTACTTCATGTGCAATCCACTCTCGACACTACAGATGCATGGATTATGAATACTGGGTGTTTGCATCACATGTGCCCAAACAAAGAATAGTTATCCAGCTTTAGGCAACGTGACGGCAATCGCGTTCTAATGGGGAACGACTCAGAGTGCAAGATGCTCGGGATCAGAAGCATTCAAATCAATATGTTCGACGAAACAATCAGAACCCTTACATATGTAAGGTACGTGCCTGATCTAAGGAAAAGCCTGATTTCCCTAGGTACTATGGAGGCGGTCGGTTACTCCTATACCGGTGAGGGTGGATATCTGAAAGTTAAGAGATGCGCCCTGGTAGTCATGAAAGGAGAGTGCTTTGGTACTCTCTACAAGTTGATCGGCACTACAATTGCCGGCAACGCGGCGGTCTCTACTACGTCAGAGGAGGATTCCTCTCTACTGTGGCATGCAAGGCTTGGCTACATGAGCGGGAGAGGATTGTTGGAGCTCCATAAGAAGGCCCTACTAAAAGGGGTCAAGACATGCAAGTTGGACTTCTTCGAGACATACGTTCTCGGAAAGCAACACAAAGTGAAGTTCGTGACGTTGAGCAAGCGCAACAAGCAAGTACTGGAGTATATACACTTAGATGTTTGGGGGCCAGCTCCAGAGTCGTCTCTTGGTGGCGCCAGATATTTTGTGACCTTCATCGACGATTTCTCGAGAAAGGTCTGGATCTACTTTTTGAAGCACATGTCTGAAGTGTTCGAGAGATTCAAAATATAGAAGACTAAAGTCGAAAAGCAGACTGGGAAGAAAGTCAAATATCTGAGATCTGACAATGGCGGTGAATACACCTCAGTGGAGTTCTAGGCATACTGTAATAAGGAGGGAATCACTTATCATCTCACCATTCCTAGGACATCGCAGCTGAATGGCGTCGTAGAAAGAATGAACAGGACGTTGCTGGAAAGAGCTCAGTGCATGCGTATGTTTGTCGGTCTACCAAAGTCTTTCTGGGCGGAAGCTATTAATATGACATATTATCTAGTGAATCAGTCTCCATCGATGTCACTGGATCTGAAGTCTTCACATAAAGTTTGGTCAGGTACTTATGTTGACTATTCTGAGATTCACATTATTGGATGCCCTGTATACACCCTGCTGTAGGATTCAGAATAGACAAAGCTCGATGTCAAGTCCAAGAAGTGCATCTATCTAAGTCAAAAGGCTAGTACGAAGGGGTTCAAGCTGTGGAACCTTGAAACCAAAAAGGTCGAGGTCAAGCGTGACGTTATCTTTGATGAGGCCTCTATGCTTAAGAAGTCTCAGCCTCAATCCAAAGAAGTGGAGAAGATTCCAGTCACACCACTGGAGGTGGAGCTGGAAGGAAACGACAAAGCTGATGATCATGAATATTCCTCTGATTCGGAGGATACTGATGTTGTGCAACCTACTGGTGTGGAGTTGTACTCAATTGCCAGAGAAAGGGCGAGGAGAGAGGTCAGACTGCCTCTCAGGCTACATGACACTGTAGCATATGCTTTTCAGGTGGTCTCCTCAGACCTTGGGTCATATTAGAAAGCTATGGAGAGCAGAGACAGCTCTTAGTAGAAAGCAGCTATATTAGAGTAGATGGACTCACTTCAAAAGAACCAGACTTAGGATCTGATTAGCCTATCAAAACGAGCTAAGGCAATCAACTCCAAGTGGGTGTTCAAGAAGAAGGAGTCTACATCTGGGAAGGACAAGTTGAGGTACAAGGCCAGATTCTTTGCAAAGGAATTTTCTTAGAAGAAAGGAGTTGATTTCGATGAAATCTTCTCACCCGTGGTGAAGCACTGTTCCATACAGGTGCTACTTGCTATAGTAACGATGTGGGACTTGGAGCTGGAGTAAATGGACGTGAAGACGGCGTTTCTTCATGACAACTTAGAAGAGGAAATCTACATTCTGCAGCTGAGGGGTTCATTCAACCCGATAATGAGAAAAATGTGTGCAAGCTAAGAAGATCCCTCTATGGTTTGAAGCAGGCTCCGAGAATGTGGAATAGAAGGTTCGACACGTTCATGGCTTCACAGGGTTTCAGCATGAGCCAATACGATAGTTGTGTCTACTATAAGTTCCTGGCTAATGGGGACATTCTGATTTTGATGCTATATGTCGACGACATGCTGATTGTTTGCAAGTCAACACGGGAAATTCAATCACTGAATTAGAAGCTACATGCTGAGTTTGAAATGAAAGATCTGGGTCACGCACAAAAAATTCTTGGGATGGAAATCAAGCGGGACAGAAAGCGAGGCATGCTTTCGCTTTCTCAGGCAGGCTATATTCAGAAGATTCTGGAGAAATTCAACATGATGGAATCTAAACCTGTTACAACCTCTCTTGGGCAACAATTCAGACTGTCATCACAGCAGTGTCCATACACCGAGGAGGAATGCCAAAAGATGCTCAAGGTGTTGTACGCTAGTGCGGTAGGATGCTTGTTGTACGCCATGTTCTGTACGAGACCAGATACTGCTCAGGTTGTGAGCGTTGTCAGCAGATACATGGGGAATCCAGGGCGACATCATTGGGAAGCCATCAAGTGGATTCTAAGGTATTTGAGAGGAACTCCAGACGTCAGCTTAGTGTTCCAAAGGAGCAAGGATGTCAGTGCTCTAGATGGCAACGTTGATTCCGACTACGCTAGCAACCTCGATAGGAGGAGATCTACTTCCGGGTATATCTTCTTCCAGGTGGAGGTCCCATCAGTTGGAAAGCCACTCTTTAGGACATCGTGACTCTATCTACGACAGAGGCGGAGTACATTGATGTAGTAGAAGCAGAAAAGGAGGCCATCTGGCTTAAGGGTCTCGGTAAAGAATTCAGGATTTCTCAGGAGGCGGTGAAGCTGCACTGCGATAGTCAGAGTGCAATTTGTCTGGCCAAAGACCCGGTCTATCATGCCAGGACAAAACACATTGAAGTGCACTACCAAAAGTTGAGGGAGTTCGTCGGTAGTGGAAACATACAGTTGCTGAAGGTGCCCACGGAGGACAATGTTGCGGACATGCTGACCAAGACACTGACATGAGTCAAGTTCAAGCACTGCCTTGACTTGGCTCACATTCGCGCATGCTGATTAGAGTGACCCCAAGGAGAGGGGATAGTTCGTCAGAAGGAGAAGATCCAAGCTGCAGATAGAGTTCGTTGTATGAGGCGTCAAGGTGGAGATTGTAGGATTGTGACACCTCATCGATTCATGGGATTCAGAAATTCCTGATTTTGGAGGAATCCTACTTTGGAATATCATTATGAGTGAGATATTATCTCAGGGCTGTTTCTCCTTTTTAGGTTGAGCCTAATTTGGTTATCAATATTAACTCCTCATTTTAGAAGATTTGTTGTGATTATATATAGGAGTCAGCCCCCCCCATGCTATTCAAGCAATTAAGAGAGGATTTATTACCATCGAATTGAGAGATCAGTGCACCCGATCTCATCCCCTGTGCAGCGGCTGTTTCGCGTGGAGAGCTCTCGGCTCCGGCATCGGAGCAGCGGTGGCGTGCGGTTCCAGTTCGCCTGCCGAAGGCAGAGCAGCGACGTGTGCGGAGGTTCTCTTCCCAAGCGGTTGTCGGCAGCCGATAGGAGCCATTGCCGGCGCTCCAGTTGAGATCCAGTCGGATCGAAGGCAGTCCAGCAGCGGCGATTCTCAGGCAAGAAGTTCCAACGAAGGCAGGCGGCACGGTGCGTAAAGGAGGAAGGCGGCGAACTTGGTTCGCGCGATATTGCCCGGCGACATTGCTATCACCCGGCGACAGCTCCTGAACAACGATTTGGACGTATTTTTTTGGCGTATCTCTGATTTATTGTAATCTCAGTGTAATCTCTGTAACTTCTCATTTTATTAGTTGATTTTCTCTCGGCGCGGTCTCCCGTGGACGTAGGAGTTCCTCTCTGAATCACGTAAAATTTTATTTGTCGTCTGTGTGTGCTTGAAATCTCGTTCCAAATTTTTTATTTTGCACTATTATTTGTGCTTGACTATATTCCGTTGCGCATCGCACGAACTCGATCTGATTGCATAACAGAGTGCGTAATTCAAATTTGTTGGGTCCCTACACGTTGTGTATTAAGGTTATCCACATAGTGACACTTTTCAATCAAAATATGTTGATTTTATCAAGTTTGATCTAATGTGCGGTGTGAACAAATTAATTATGCGCGAATATAAACAATTTCTGTGATTCACATTGGGCGGGTCCCATGGAGTTTTTGCGGTCCTACAGGTTAGTGTGGGGCAAAGAGGTTTGTGGGTCCCTTTATTCCACATGGCATAATATATGGAAAAATCTAAGGATTGTAGTGGGTGGTGGAAATTTATCTTTGAAAAATAATTTATTTGTTATTATTTTTTTTTTTTTAAAAATAATTGACAGAATATAAATATATTATCTTTTTTAATCATAATATATTTATATATGTGAATGCTTTGAAAATACAAAAATGAAAATTATGTATTTAACTATTGTACAACTGTATTTTTACGGCAAAAATAAGTCTAGAAATACAGTCCATTATAACTGAAAATTACATTACAAACTTACAATATTAATTTTGCAAGAAAAAAGTGTGTGCATCATGCTTATAGTATACGATGAGCGCACCAAAAATTCTCTCTAAATATAATGACCCATGAGCTTCATGATGTCCCCCACCAATAATGGTTGAAGAACCATTGCCCTAAATGATGTGGCGATCTTTCTCTCTACTCATCACCTCTTTAAGTTCTCAAACAAGCTCAAAGAGAGCTAATTATAATGATTCTACTCCACCATAATCTATCGTGCATCTCCACTCCGACGAGCATCTCGCGATCCTAGGTGGTGACAACTAGTGTTGAGTAAAATATGAAGGTTACTTTGTTCTTTTTTTTACGCACGCATGACGGATTATATTTGATGTTTCGAACGTCATAATCGCTCCAAGGTGATCCTCGCTTCTTAATTCCTTTATGTGCTAGATCACATATAATATATTCCTACATTTGGTGTTTAATTTTCTCGCAAGAATATTCCATCCGGTGCGAGCATAAATATATTCCTAGGCCCTTTATGTTCCTAGCTATTTGGAGAGTGGAGGCCACTTTACAAAGAATCTCTCCCTTTTTCTTTTTGTATAAGCCCCACATGCCTACTCCATCCAATTGGTTTAATGGATCAATTTTAGCTTTAATGGGTCATAATGGGTAATTTGAAACACTAGACCAATTCAATGGCCATTTTGCAAGGAATTCTTCTTTCCGCCCCATTCATTTTGCATAAACCACACATGCTTACTCTATACAACGGGGCTAAATAAATCAACTTTGATTTAGTGGGTCATAAAGGGTCAAGATCCATTTGAACCATTCAATAGTGGTGAGTGGGGACATGCTAACCCATCTTTAGTCAATGATGACCTAATTGACCCATAAGGGTTCAAGTGTCTCCATTAAGTCAATTATGTCAATGTTGACACAATTGCCCCTTAGTGCCCAATTGAACACTATTAATTAAGGCCCTCCACTGTAAGTCTTTGGTGAACTCATGTGATCACAATGGATAATCATTGGGCAAGTTTACCCATTTTATCAATTTGACTCGTTTAGACCCAATTATTAATTGGATCACATGACTTAGTGGCTCACTTAACCCGGTTAATATATTTTGAAGTGTTATATGAGGTAGGTGTGATGGTGCCAAAAAAATGTGAAGAAACTATGTGAGTGGAGAGAGAGAACAATTGTGGTGCATGCATGGTTGAAAGTTTGTTGGTAAGAAGCAAATATATATATAACTTTGTAATATTTTTCTAAATATTCTACAATTTTGTAAGTCTGTGACTAAGACTTCGTTTGGGGGGACTTATTTTCACCGGTCAAGCGGTTATGACCGCATGAATCGGACCTTAATTATGGTCCGATTCATGCGATCGTAACCGCTTGACCGGTGAAAATAAGTCCCCCCAAACGGATCCTAAATGAGATGAGTCTACTGAATCAAAGGGTATAATGTGTGAACATGTAAACATGGATTACCAATGAAGATAACTATTGAATTGGTTTAGTTTTAAAACATGTGTTTTACATTTTTCACCTACCAACAGCCAATGAAGACTTTTCTCCTTCAAGCTGTCCATGTGTTTTGACTACTCACATTCAAGGAAGCTTTTAGGAATGAAAATCAAGACATGTGAAATGACTATATAAAGAAATGGATTGTGGTTTTCGAAAGACACACTACTCGTTTATCATCAAGGAGAAAGAAGCTCTTTGAGGTGGATCCACAAAGAAGAGGGCGACGAGGTAGCAGAGGGATGCATTTAGTGTGGTGAGGTTGTAGTAGAGCATGCGGCCGAGTGATCATCGGACTTACATGCGAGCTGAGAGTTATTCTGCGTCAATTTCTCCAGCAACGGAGGTGGTGGTCACCGTGGTTGGTCGTCTGACGACGACGACAAAGGTTTGTTATGGCACGAATCTTATGCGATCATTTTACAAATTACAGTTAAGTTCATATTACCCTCTTGCAAATTTTTGTAGATTGAATTCTTAAACAGTGTATTTCACGGACTTGCATCTCTTAATTTGAGTACTGTAATTTTGTAGTACTAATAAGATTGTACAAATCACACGTTTCCTTTTAACATTGTATTTAGTTGTACTTGGGAATTGTATTTCAGTGAGCGAAAATCCTAACAACAAATTCTAGAGTGTCCATATTAATTAAAATATGGTTGCATATATCAAACTACTTTTGCTATAATGTAGCGCAAGGAGAAGAGTGGTGTCATAGGGACATCAAAACAGGAATCATATGCCCTATATGAGCTCTTATCAAGCAAGAAACAAACTAAAAAAAATTAGAGACTGTGACAACAGAAGAATTACGGTAAATGAAATTAAACCTTTGTTCAAATCCAAATCATCAGATCGGTGGCTAAGCTCTCATTTTCATTTATTGTTCTATATATGAAAACTCTTACAAGTTCACCACACACACACACACACACACACACACACAACCACACACACCACATACACACACACACACACCACACACACACACACACACACACACACACACACACACACACACCACACACACACACACACAACCACACACACACACTCACACCGTATATAAACAAGATTGTTATCTACCAAGCAAAACAAATGCACGTTGCCGAGGATCATCGTTTAAAAAAGATATTCGGACAATGCGGTGATTGAAGCTACATAATGAGATCCAATCAAGGTGGGCTTGTCTGTTGCGAAAATTGGCACCGGTCGCGAGTACGGAACTCGTCGCGGACAATAGCAACGGGAGCTAAAATT